>OX336389.2:271201200-272401200 GCA_946902985.2 Meconema thalassinum | reverse complement strand
TGCCTCGGTGATTAGTTGCCGAAGGTGGTCAGGATCTTCAGGCTCCTGTGCATATACTACCTGCTTTAAGTGACCCCACAGGAAGAAGTCAAGTGGCGTAAGATCGGGTGATCTGGCAGGCCAGTGAACGGGTCCTCCTCTTCCTGTCCATTTATTTGGATATGTATCATGAAGATGGTTCCTGACGACTAATGATCCGTGAGGTGGGGCCCCATCCTGTTGCCACCACATTCGCAATCGCTCGCGCAGTGGCACGTTTTCCAGCAACTGTGGGAGTTCATTTTGCTGAAAATGAAGTAACGTGCTCCCGTAAGATGGCCGTCATAGAAATATGGTCCGATTAGATTGTCACCCAAGATCCTGGAGCTTGAAACATAGGACGGGAATACAACTGGGGAGGTGGGACGAGCACCTCACGCAGGCAGCCTCACCTGCAAAGCGAACAGGGGCCTTATGAGGGATGGGGAGATTGGGAGGGTTAGGCAAGAAGGAGGGAAGGATGCGGCCGTGGCCTTACGTTAGGTAGCATCCCGGCATTTGCCTGGAGACCAAGTTTGAAACCACGGAAAACCACTTCGAGGATGGCTGAAGGGGAAATCGAACCCTGCATGCTCATTTGGATCACCCGTGGCTGAGTAGACCCCGAACAAAATAATACCACGGGAAATTTTAAGGAATACGTATACGTGGCTGAGGTGGGAATCGAACCCACCTCTTCTCCGATTTACTTCACGAAGCTGAGTGTATCCAATTTCAGCCCTCAGACCAGTATTGAATTTCTTGGCAGAACTGGGAATCGAAACTGGACCTCTGGAGCGACACGTCGATATGTTATGTTATGTTAATATCCATGACAGTTTTTTTAATTTTCTGCCTTTACAGGTCACGTGGCAAAAGCCACGGTCGTATTCCCTTTATAAATAAGCAAAATTCAACCTACTCTTCACAAAATACATCATAAGGGAATGAATGTGGCTATGTAGTTACATCCCCACTAAAATGGAGCGTGGGCTTTCATTCAAAAAAAGTATGGCTACCACTGGATTCGATGCACCATTCTACCCATTCTCGCCCGCCGTCTACGGCCATGCTTTAACCGAATCAGCCACCAACGCATGGTAGACAGCGCGCGCTGCACTTGCAATTGTTACTGTAGCCGTCCCACCTCGAACGTTTAAGTCCATCTCAAAGTCTTCAATCACGGTTTATGGTGTTGATTTAACTTTCTACTGTTACAGATCACATGGCGTAAGCTATTAATTCGATCGTATTCCGTGGATGTGTGTTATTTCAAGGAGCAATAAGTCATATGTTAGTAGAATGGGCCATAGTATTTGGCGGGGAAAAGTTTAAGGTCGGTTTTTCTTTGCTGGTCCCATGTCCCAATTATATTGCTGTCACACAGTCAGAGGGCAGAGCAATATCGACCATCAAGAGAAATGCAGTGTTAGTTGGGTTTCATAAAACTAAATAATAAGGGGCGGGTGGACCACACTGTATATAAGTGGTCAATGTAAACAAATATTTTCTTATAATAACACAACAAAAAATGAAGGTTGGATCTTCTTATTTTCTTAACAAGCCAAAAGCGCCATTATACGCATCTCCATCCCAGTCTTCATCATTGTCAATAATATGAGACATCGCTCTTGTTAGCTCCTGAAAGTGACCCGTTATAGTTGTTGTCGCTCTGGAGTGATAATTCCAGCGTGTAGTGCTTGCTTGAGGGAGTTTGAAACCTGCTTCTCTTAAAAGTACAGATCTTTCTGAAGATTTACTGAAAAATGTGTGAAAGGCCGTCAAATCATAAATAAACAGACAAACTTTCTTAATCGTTTCGGCAGCATACAAAAGTACCAGATTAAGTCTGTGAGCGTAACAATGAATGAACATTGCATTAGGGCATTGCTGTTTAATTATCGCATTAACGCCACCATGAGAACTTGCCATCACTGAAGCTCCATCATAAGTTTGACAGATTAACTTCTTCTTGTCAACTTTGCTGTCTTTCATCAAATTCAAGATAACAGTAGATAAACCTTCCGCGGTTTTGTCTTTTGATACATCAAATAATCCCATAAACCGTTCTTGTACTGAATCGTTCACACAGTAACGAAATAGTGTTTCATCTGCCTGAACTGGCACTAATTCTGCCAAGTCCAATTCCTGAAGAATTGTTTCCGTCACTACTATCGTTGCACATTCGATTAATTCATTGTGAATTTCACTTGAAGTCCCTTTAAACCCTGATAAGGATTCCTACTTTTCTCTAACATACTGTTCTTCTTGCACAAGCATGGTCAATATTTCTAGTTAATTGCCTTTGAGGCCAACGGCCTAGCCGTGTTGAAACACCGGATCCCATGAGAACTCCGCAGTTGAGCAACATTGGGCGCAGTCGGAACTTGGATGGTATGCCGTTTCTAGGCACTGCGCGCTGTTGGCCAACATAAGGAGGAGCGGATAGGCCCTGGCCACCTTACCGCAAGTAAACTCCGGCTGGGGGTAGCCTCATCGGAGGCTCGGACCTGCCTTCGGGCAGAATACCAATTATTAATTGCCTTTATTTTCTGACTGATCACTCTCGTAGTGTACACGAAACGCGAGTTCTTGCTTTCCTAAGAAGCGGATGACTTGAATCAGTCTACCAAGCTATCGTCTATAGAGATTCGCCATTTCATTTGCTTGAGACTCGAGAGCCGAGCTACCTCTGATAGAGCATGCTATATTCTGTGTTGTCCCAGAAGATGGTATTGTTCCCAATTAAGAATATGTTTCTTGAAATTTGGTGCTTTCGTGCTCTACGATGAAAATTTTTAATACCGTACACGCAATCCCAGTTTCACTCCATTCTTTACTATCGTCACCAAACAGAATGCATACATAACAATACAATACGTTGTAATCTATCTCCACAAGTTTTTTTCATTTTGGACTGGCTGTGTAGTGCATCGGTAACGTTCTCGCTTGCATTGCCCAAGATTGCAGGACCGAATCCTTTCGCAGTCAGTTAGCATTTGATGGTGCGTAAATGCGATGGCACATTAAAGATCCCCTTCGGGGCAAAATTCTTGCATCCAGGCGTTTCTAAATGCTGCAGTAGTTAAAAGGGACTTAAAATCAATTATGTGTAATTTTGGGTCTTGGACATCGTGGTCACCAGCTCTGTGTACTTGGTTATGTATGTATTTTGTCTGATAACCTGTGTTATTATGTGTCTATAGTAGTGTGTGTGTTTGTAACGGAGGATAGGATTGGGAAGGAGATGGCTGTGACTGTAAGGTTGCCTGGAGCGGAAATGAGGGAAGCGTGGAAAACCACTTCTAAGATGGCCGAGTATGAGTCGACTCCATCTCTTCTCAATTTTGCTTCAAGACGCTGAATGTGAACCCCGTTCCAAACCTCAGATCATAGAAAGCTGCGGTTACAAAGGGAGTTGAAATTCATGTAAAAAGACACTGGATGAAGTGTCAATAAAACACTAAAAGTGGAAATTGCATGCACTAACTTTTTTCAAGTTTAAATCTTCGATGCCTGGACATTTAAAACATTTAGACGACATTAATCTGCTGTGCTATGTTGCCAGTAACACAAAGAGAGGCTCTTCTCTATTAGCGGTAACGTACTCACCTGCTGTGTCCAAGGTTACAGGATCGAATCCCGGTGCTGTCAGTTGCCATTTGAGGGTGCGCAAATGTGAGGGAGCCATGTCAGTAGATTTACTGGCACGTTAAAATCCTCTTCGATGCAAAATTTCGGCACCCCGGTGTGTCTAAAAACCACAGTAGTTAAAAGGGACGTAAATCTATTATTATTATTATTATTATTATTATTATTATTATTATTATTATTATTTTATCTGTTCTGTTCTAATTTTTGTGAGAATTAGCTTCCAAATTTTCTTCAATGCTGACATCTTAGCAAACTCTAAACAATGTGTGTGTCACTTGAACCTCCAAATGCAAGTACCCCCACACATTAATAGGTAAAATAATAATAATGCGCAACGGGTTGTGGGGCCGGGAAGGGGTGGAGCTGCTACTGTTTACAAACTCTGCTCATAGATGGCGCTACGGGTCGGCATGTTACTAGTACGGCGGCCATACGCCAGACAGCGCTGAAGTCTTCGGTGCCAAGAATTAGATGGCTGTCGGCAATCTGTAGTAGGTTAATCTGTGGCTCCGCACTCTAAGCATTGTCGTTCGTGGCACGGCCAATGTGTGGCGCTGAAGTCGCTCCGAACCACTAGCACGTGTGGCAGGAAGACCACGAGGGTAGTACTGTAATATCATTCGTGCGAGAAGTCATTTATGCAGAGAATTGTTTCTTTTTAATATTTTACGAATGTCTGTGTCAGTATCTATGCAGTGCTTTGTGTGTGCAATCAACTGGTTTTCTATTGTTTTGAGGAAATGTCGTACTGTTTCGTTCCTGGATGTAAATTTAATTATACAGGCGGACTGTTTCGTATTGAATCGGGTTACGGAAGATAAACTGATGGTAGACATTTCTCCACACCGCCAAAAGAAAAATATTTGTTTGCGAAATGGGCGAGAGTTATATAAGCAATTGTCGACCAAAAGTAAACATTGTGACGTGCATTTTTCGGAGGATTTAATTATAAAGGCGGACTGTTTCGTAGTGAACTTTGAGAACGTGGAACGTCCTCGTGTGAAGTGGAAATTAAAACCAAGAGCAGTACCTTACATTTTTCCAAATTTACCGAAATATCTACCGTATCCACTGAGGTAGAATCACGAAAAGCACCCAGTAGGAAACGGAATGAAGGCAGCATCAATCAGACAAGAAACAAGAATCACAATGCGAGTCAAACAATTATTGCAACAGCAAGCGGTGAAGTTCAAGGTCAGCTTAGTTTTAGTCAAATTCAGGGCCAACCTAGTTTCCTTGCTGATGCCGATAATACAATACTGTCTCTCAAAAGGAGACTAAAAAATGCAAATCGTAATTTGTGTGTATGTGTTTTATTTTTGTGATAACCTGTGTTATTGTGATGTTTGTGCTATATATAGCCTACAGTATATATAAATGAATACATTTCTTTAAATTGACTGATAACCTGTGTTATTGTGGTATTTGTAGTATTAGAGTGTGTATTTGTAATTTAAGTAAGGATTGGGAAAGAAACGGCCGTGGCATTAAGTTATGAATCGTCCCGAGATTTACTTGGAGTAGATGTTGGAAACGGCGGAAAACCACTTCTAGGATGACTGTGGTGGGAATCGAACCCTCCTCTTCTCAGTTTTGCCTCACGAGGTTGAGTGTACTCCGTACTAGCCCTCACACCAGAATTAAAATTTCTTGGCAGAGCAGGGAATTGAACCCGGATCTCCGGGGCGACACCCAAGAACGCTAGTTGCTACTCCACGAGGTGCTTCATTTGAGAAAAGTGTCAGTGTTATTTGCAATCTGGTGTCTGTTTTATCTGCTCAATGTGACAAGCTCTGTTTAAAAATATTCGCAGCTTATTTTAGGGGCTGAGTCATCGTGGTCATATGTGTGGAATTTGTGTGGTAACCTGTGATGTGATAATGGCTGTACTAGTGTAGGCCTATGTATTTTTAAATTGGGGATGGGATTGGGAAAGAGGCAGCCGTGGCCTCAAGTTAGGAACTATCCCAACATTTGCCTGGAGTAGAAGCGGGGAACCTCGGTAAACCACTTCCAGGATGGCTGAGGTGGGAATCGAACCTTCCCCTTCTCAGTGTTGCCTCACGAGGCTGAGTGTACTCTGTTCCAGCCGTTATACCAGAATTAACATTTCTTGGTAGAGCCGGGGATCGAACAGCCAAGTACGCTAGCCACTACACCACAAGGTGTATTCTCTAATGCCTGCAGTACACTATCGCCGAATGTAGGCGAACAGAGACGAGCGCGATAGTGTACCCGGTGTGCTCGTGTACATTCGGGGTAGTTCGCATCGCCAACATTCGTGTTCGGCTGCGCTCGCTATTTTGGCGGTCTACCGACACGAATCAAAGGAGACGAGCGAGGGCGAATGCCGAGCGCGGACAAGTACTAACTTGAGCCAGTACACACTCGCTTGCATTCGTGCAGCCACGCACGCACTGTGTCTACAGTATTCAGTGCAGTGATCGTTAATTATTAATTTGTTAACTGGTGCGATTTCTTTATTTATTGATGGAGTGGTCTAATGAGGAAACGCTGTTGTTTCCCTGCCCCCCCCCCCCCCCCTTACACCACTCCCTCTGACGTCAGAAGACCCACCATCCTCCTACTAATTTGTTTGTCCAAGAGACTTAAACGTGTTTTGTGGGTAGAGGGGGTAAAGACCATTCATTTACGTCAAACAACCTTTTTTGTAAAATTATTAGTTTCCAAAATATAGGCAATTTTGAAAATTAAACTTTTTTGGAAAAAATTAAAAAATATAATGTTTTGTTCTAATGATAAAGGACATAGATACCATTCTTTTATGCCTATATAACACTTTTTAGAATGTTTGGTTTTCGAAATATAGCCTACTTTACAAATATTTTTTTGGAAAAATTAAAAAAAAAAGCACTATTTTTCGACTGAGAGTGGGATAGAGGTAGGTGTAGGAGTTAACATATGAGTTTATATGATGTTTAATATAAACATATAGCCTACTTTCCCAATTCAACTTAAAAAAAATACAATATTATTTTTTACTGAGAGTGGGATAGAGGTAAATGTAAGAGTTGAGAGTCAATAATTAACCTTAGAGTACTTTGGATTTTTTGGAATTTTAGTGTGTTGTTGTTGCTTACAAACATGGCGGAAAGCATTATGCTGTGATAAAAAGGATTGAGATACTATCGCACTTTCCAAGACCAAATAAGCCAACATGTAAGAGCAAATATGAGAGAGCCATTACAAAAGCCAACATATGGGCCAATACTAAAGCCAACATATGGGCCAATACAAAAGCCAACATAAAAGCCAATACAAAAAGCCAACATAAAGCCAATACAAAAGCCAACACAAAGGCCAATACAAAAGCCAATAGTTAAACCAATACAAAAGCCAAAAACAAAAGCCAACATAAAAGCCAATACAAAAAGTCAACACAAAACGCCAATACAAAAGTCAATACATAAACCCAAACCCTACTACCCCCTACTGTTATGTTTCGTCCTAGAGAACTGAAACTTGGGTTATAGGTAGAGGGGGTAAAAACCATTCATTTATGTCAAACAAACTTTTTTGTAAAATTTTTAGTTTCCAACATATAGCCAATTTCAAAATTGGACTTTTTTGGAAAAAATGAAAAAAAAAAGTTTTGTTCTAACGATAAAGAACATAGAGACCATTCTTTTAAGCTCATATAACACTTTTTAGAATGTTTGGTTTTCGAAAAATCACCTACTTTCAAAATTGATCTTTTTTGGTTTTTGTCCTACAGACTTGAAACTTGGTTTGGCGGTACGCGAAACAAACTTTTTTGTAAACTTCCTAGTTTCCAAAATATAGGAATTTCAAAAATGGACTTTCTTGAAAAAAAAAATTTTAAAAGTTTTGTTCTAACGATAAAGGTCACAATGAGTGGGGTTTGGCGGGAATGTTTTGCAGCGAATACGCCTGATTGGGTTCGGCATGGTTCGGCCGAACTTAGGCAGTGGTGTACTTGGTTAGTTC
The DNA here is from genome assembly GCA_946902985.2 of Meconema thalassinum. Classification (NCBI taxonomy): domain Eukaryota; kingdom Metazoa; phylum Arthropoda; class Insecta; order Orthoptera; family Tettigoniidae; genus Meconema; species Meconema thalassinum. The sequence goes on along the minus strand of OX336389.2, from coordinate 272,393,559 downwards.
GGGGTGGTTCGGGTTGCATATTCGTCTACATTCGCGGTCGCAATTCCACCCAAACATTCGGCGAAACATTCGGGCGAATCTTCGGCGATAGTGTACTGCCCACGTTATAGTTATAATTAGGTACGGTAACGCACAATATTGCTTTCACTTTTAGTAGTGTGTCATTTTATCTCGTATTTTGTCTTATTCAATTCAAAGGAAATTTCTACATTGGGACTGTGAATATTAATAACAACTCTTTGACAATATTATTCAGAAGTATAAACAAACGTGTTGTAATCAGCGTAAACGCGGCTTACGAAGGCGCAAACCATTTTAAAACAGCAGACTGTGTAGTGTTGGTGTTTTGCGCCGCTAGCGGTGGCCTCTCAGTGGAGCGCGCTTGAACTCGGTCAGTACACTAGAGCAGTGTTGCCCAAACGTTTTTGTGTGTGTACCACTTGAAGGGATGAGAATCTCTCGCGTACCACCTAATGGTTGGGAGATATAGTAACTATAATCCCCACCACCACCACCACCACCGCCGCCGCCGCCACCACCACCACCACCACCACCACCACCGCCACCACCACCACAACGTAGTAGGGCAAAATACAGGTTGTAAATTGTGTTTGTTGGAGTTAAAGTTCAAATAATAAAAAGTGTGTCCAGTTGTATTATTTATTACAATAAGTATTCAATTCAAACATTCAGAAATGGCACTGTACAAATAATAGTAATTAAAGAACATGGAATAATTAAACATAAAAACCAAAGTTCAACTAACAACTTCAATGTGAAGGGTGAGCTTGAAGTTTAGAAGCCAACTTAGGAATGTCTGGCTTGAGATTGCTGAGTCTCAAACGAAGATCGTTTTCCACTGTAAGGAGCCTATTCCGGTATTTATTCTTGAGATAAACAAGTGAAGAAAATGCAATCTCACACAAGTACGAAGTAGTGAAAGGCAGTACAAATCTTACTGCTTTGTCAGCAATGCCGCATAGTCTACACGCCTCTCAACCCAAAAATTCACAAGAGCCATTTTTGGAGAGAAAAAAAATGCCATAGTTCTGAATCATAATTCTATTCATAAAACTGCTCCTTATCTTTGGCCTTAAAGTCCTCCTGCATCATATCAATATTTTTAAATTTTATTTTTTATTTTTCGTAACTTATCTAATATTGTTTTAGAGCCTCCGTGGCTTAGGCGGCAGCACGCCGGCCTCTCACCGCTGAGTCCGTGGTTCAAATCCCGGTCACTCCATGTGAGATCTGTGCTGGACAGAACGGAGGCAGACAGGTTTTTCTCCGGGTACTCCGGTTTTCCCTGTCAAAATTTCATTCCAGCAACACTCTCCACTATCATTTCATTTCATCTATCATTCATTTAATCATTGCCCCAGAGGAGTGCGTCAGGCCTCGGCAGCCAGCACAGTTCATATCCTCGCCGCTAGATAGGGGCTTCATTCATTCCATTCCTGACCCGGTCGGAGACTGGAAGCAGGCTGTGGATTTTCATTTTTTTTCATTCATCTAATATTGTTTATATTTTTCGCAACATAAGATAGAAATTTAACCGTTATGCACGCAGTCTATAGGCTATATTCAAATGCGACAAAAGACACATATGTGAGCATCATTTTCCACCCCCGCACATCCTACATCATACACGGTTCACTTTTAGATTCCTCTGATAATTTTACACTGCTATACAGTACATGCACTACGCATGTTCTTCACAAAAGAGGGAAGATACCCGTCGTGGAATTTGCAATTCAGAAAGAGGACATGTCGTTTGAGTCTTCATCAGAACCAAAACTGGATTCTTCCCGATGTTTTTTGTTGAACTCCAGACGTTTTTAAAATCTCTCGACCGCGTGCTGCCTTTAAGTTTGCAGGTTGTTTATTGACCTTAGATCCTTTAGCCTACCTACGTTCTTTAGCCTCCTGCTATTTGGATATGTACAGGGAAGAAGTTAGGATTGCGGAACTACATGAAAACATGCTTTACGCCCTCTTGTAGATGCCCTCTGCTTAAGTTTTGGTATGGGTTTGACTTGATATGGACTTGTCTCGAAAGCCTTTCCCTGTGATGTTTCTTCTTTCTCTGATAAGTTAAGCTTGGAGAGTTTAATTTGTAAAGGTGTCAAGCTAACTTGATACGTTCCAAATGACGTTGACGAAATAGTATTCTGAGACGCTCTGGATGTGGATGGTTTATTGAGGTCTGCTTGAACATCTTCGACTTCTTCACATGTCCCTTGATCTCTCTCTTCTTCTACATCTTGCCACCTCGAACTATTAGGCACATTGTGGACTTGACTGGCTTTTTTTCAAGCCCATCTTCTTTTTACGGAAAGCATCAATAGCTTTGGGTGTGTGTATATAAATCAATATCAAAAGTCTTATAACTTGTGTTATTGTGGTGTATGTAGCAGTATGTATTGGTAATGCAAGTGAGGATTGGGAAGGAGGACTACGATCCTAACAGTTAAGGTTTCGGCATTAGGGCTGCAACAAGTGGCCAATTTGCAAGGCGATTTATCAAAATCAAACACATTTTAGTTTTACAAGACAAAACATAAGGGGCCCGGATTAGGAACCTTATTGGGGCTCGGTTAGGCACCGGCATGCTTATATTCCAAATACCGAGAACTTTTTAACGAGTCAACGAAAATGTGTTACAATACTCTACACTGATGGCTTGTAATGTCCCCTTCAAAATAATGTAGTTGTTAATAAATTTACCCATTAAATCACGAAGTAAGGCAACTGAAAATGAGCACGTGCAAAAACTTTGCAAGTAACTGTTTTCATCAATGACCGCCTGATCAACGAGAATTGGAGACGGCACTAGCGCTTGACTGAGTTCTGGTCATCTTAGGACCTATTACTACAGTACATTTACAATGGGCAGCAGCATTGTACAGAGCTGTAAGCCTGGGGGCTCGCATTAAGAACCTGGCCCGGGATTGGGTACTTTCCTCTATGTATTCGATTCGTCATGTAACGATTATCGAGCTGCCCTTCCATATAGGCCATTGGGCACCCATGTTTACTACTGTACTTTCATGGCTAACATTACCTGGGAACTGGGAGTGGAACCCCCTCTTAAAAATGTCTCCATATAACCAAGGAAGAATGGGAAGTGTGTCTGGGTTTGGAATAATCGTTATATGTGAGATGAAAGATGAGCAGGTATTAGGAAGAGAGATCAAGATACAAATACTTTGCTTTTATTTACAGCTGAGTTATACTTACAAGAAAATAACAGCATTCTCTGCTTACAACAGATTTAATGAAAATACAAAATTACATTTACACGGATTTACAAAATCTCCATAACAGGAGAGTCAGAGTCGTGACCTTTAGTTGTACACAGTATAGAACAAGTAGTTCCGTGAAGAACTACAGTAAGTAGCCCATTTTCATATATTCTACTGGTCTTTTCAATTTAAAATCTCTCCCGCCTATTAAATGGATATTCCATGTGATGGACCAAATAGCATTTGGTACACGACCTACATACAGTATAGAGCAACAATTTCAATCTCAAAACTCATTATCCAAACGTAGTCATTTCAGACAATAAACATACAAATAATATTTTGTGATAGCAAAAGGGTCTTACTATGGTGCTAGTGCTTGCCCTGCTTTGAATCAAAACTTTCATCGTTGCTCAAGGTAACTACATCAATAGGCTACAGCCTCCAGCACTGCACCAACCCACTTAAAAACGACATTAACTACGTATCATCGCGATACTCATTTCTCTTCGTGATCCACCACGAACTGCCAACCATAGCATGGCGACAGCGGGAATTACGGCTCTCCACTTACGAGTGGCGCCGACCATACAACATATCCATAACTGCTCGTTATTTTAAACCATGCCCAACCTCGAACTAGCCTCCGCCATTCTGTTAGGACTGATAGACAGGCAGACAATAGTTGAACGGCCGGGTGCGACGCCGAATGCGTAATATCGCGTTCTCAGTGTCCAACCTCGAGGAGAACGTGAATCGCGATATTTCTCCGCATTGGATGACGAAGACAACTTGATTCTTTTCAAACGGACAGCAAGCGGCGCCCATTGCGTAATGAGTCTATATTTTCCCCGTGCCCATGCTCAAGGACAATGGAAATCTCGTCAAACGACTAAAAGTGACACCGATTGTGTAAATCGTGATGTTTCTCCGTGTTCTACCGTGAACACTACGGGAATCTCGTCAAATGCCTGAGAGCAGCGTCGATCGTGTAAAATCTCGATATTTCTCCGTACTTGACCACGAATACAGAATTCGGAGATGATCACGTAACGTCGCATATATTTCTTCGTGCGCTACCGCGGGACAAAGGAAATCTCGTCAAACGTCCAAGAGCACAGCAACCGCGTGGTAATCATAACACCTTCTTAATCTTATGTACAGAATAAAGTGCATTTCAAGCCTAATTATTAAATATGATCTGAATTGCTGTGCGTTATAACACCGTAAGTGAATTTTATTTATCGCTTTAAACACAGTCATTGTCTTTTTTTTTTCACCGCGTGATTAGCTTCTATGCTTGCAGACCGGATACATCTTGAACTAGAAGGTAACTAAAAGGTAGCTAAAATGTAACTAAAAAGTACCTAATTGTTACTTCATCCTTACAGTAGACACCCTGGTATTGGGCTTGGAATAATTACTGCACGCTTACACATAATAGTACGGGCACCATGATTACACAAGCTGTTAGATATGTTTCACACACATAATATGTACATTATGCCTCTTGCCTATAATTGAAGGAACAACTACAGTGGTACTTTACTGCATATTGTATGATTGGAAGAATTTAATGTTTGAACGCATCTGTAAATTATTTGACTGATGCCAAAATCGCTTGTGTTATGGATTTTATTACATCTATGTGTGAGATCTTCAATGTAATTAATTCTAATGGAAATATTTTCATTTCAGGCTCTGCAAGCAATAGCACATGATTATGATAATATTCATATCTTGCAGTTGGGTATGTATGTAGAATAAATATTCAATTTTAGTGTGTAGGAAAGATTTGGCATAGGCTATTAATAGAGCTCATCATCAAAATACTGGATGCTAACAAAATTTGAATTCTATGGTGCATGACATCTTTTGGTAGGTGATAAATTGCAGTAAGAATTGACTTGCAGTACAATCTTCCTTTAATCTCAGACACTGTTAATATAGGCAGGGAGGGAAGGCGCTCAAGGTAGATTGCAGTAAGAATTGACTTGCAATACAATATGCTTAGGTTCTGACGGCCGGCGTTCATAACTATGTTCAAGTTGTCCGGGCTGCGAGATTGCAATTTCTAGCTCACTTTTAGCATTGGAGAAGGACACTGCTTCCTGATTGGCTATTCTGACGAAACACGTTTGCAGCAGAGGATGTGATTAGTCAGCGTAGTTATAGGGTGGAACCTATCAGAGATGTCTTTCCAGGTTTGAAAAATATATGTAGAACTCCCGCTGTTTTAACTTCGTAATGCGCCTTCAAATAGTTGCATGATCACTGTTCCTAGGCCATAAGTATTTCCATATCTTCTTAAATCAAGAAGAATCATTAACAGAATGTTTTTCATCGATTAACACCCCCTTGTAGCCTACTATTTGGGTGATTCTACATAACAGGGGACACTTTATGGTCCCATGGCAGTATAGAGTTTATTATTCAAACAACACAGTTCTATGAAAAATGTATCATTGTATACATGAATATCTTACAAACAGACTAGATTTTAATAAACTTGAACAATACAACAAAGCACTACGCAATTTGTCATTAGCATGGAACACACAAAATTTTGAAATTAATAAACCAGTTATATAACATTCCAATGAATATTGTGTTAAAATTTGGATTCGATCTGATGACGGGTTTGTGAGATAATAATTCTTAAATGTGACGCATGGTTGAAACATGCTTAAAACGGGCACTTTTTGTGTTCCAACCGCGATAAAAAATATTAAAATATAAATTAAAAATTCGAAACCTACAAGACCTAATGTAAAATAGAACGACGAAAATGATGATGTTATTGGATTTTACGTAGGTCTACTGCTTACTTCACAAACAACCTTCAAACTCGAGTACACATAATATTTTGTTCGACAGTAGTCATCACTTCCTAAGTGTTTGCTATTGCATTAATTGAAGTATGAGGTTTCCTTTCGTTATGAATGTATACATTATACATTTGACTAGCATATAAACCTTATCTTAATGGAACGACATCGCTGATAGATTCCACTCTATATCTACGCTGACTAATCGCATCCTTTGTTGCAGTCATGCTCCGTCAGAATAGCCAATCAGGAAGCCGTATAGTGAACTACAAATTGCGTCGTGATCCGTCAGAATAGCCAATCAGGAAGCCGTATCGCTCTCCAATGCTAAAAGTGAACTAGAAATTGCAATCTCGCGTCCGGGCTGCGACATTGCAAATTCTAGTTCAGTTTTAGCATTACAGACGGATACGGCTTCCTGATTGGCCGTTCGGACGAAACAGGGCATGTGATTAGTTACAGGGTGGAACCTATCAGCGATGTCGTTCCAAAATGAAAATGTTTAGCGCTTGCTTTTTCAGAATTTCGTATAATCTTGTTATCAACTAACGTTTTAACTTCGTAATTTGTTTTATATACTGAACCTTTTTTTTTCGTATCTTTAACTCAATCAATTTCCAGTAGTATGTAGTTAAATGCATGCACCATTGCATCTATTTAATAGTTCATTTTTGCTGCACAAGTGCGAAGTAGCCTAGTTTTATCATAGCCTATATCTCCAGATTTCAAGTGGTTTTACATGCGAGGTGGCTAATGTTTAATTCCCCACTGCCTCACTACTGATATATGGATGGCGACCACAGGTAGTAAGGCGGACTTTTCGTTTGGGGATGAAAATTAGATGTCAATTCATTTGAGGGCCTTCTAAGGACAGGGATGGGAAATACGCCTCGGAACTTTAAGGCATTTGGATGGAGTAGAAACACTTAGGATAGCTATTGTCAGCTCCGGAATTCGAACCTCTGATGACCGGACGTTCTGCCCTCGCAGTGTGGGGTGAAAATTACTAACAAGCTATTTCCAGGTGATCTTGATAAAATCTGGTTCAATTCTCCTTTGTAGCCCACACTTTTTAAAATAAAATATTTAATACTACAGGTATTATGTTCTATAGGCAACTTCCTCAATCCTTCGTTACACGATTATTTTCTAAGAATATTCACTTGGTTTAAATACATCTAATTCCTGGTTTATTTATTTTCTTTCATATATATTCTCCTGCACTGAATTCTTTCTTTTTTTGCTCCTATACAGCTGGACTCCCCCCACTACCTGTGAGACTAAGGTAGCCTATCTGTACAGAGATAAAACTAAAGGGGAGCAACATTGGCAAATTTTTGGGGAGAGCTTCATTCTGCATTATTTTTCGACCTAGGTCACATTAGCAAATATGATGCAATTTGATGACATTCAGTACAATAAAAATAAAAACAATCTTAACTAAGTAAAGATTGGGCCTCAGAAGATTTCAGTGAAATAATGGCTCTTGAGCAGAGGAGGATCCAACTAGACAAGGCATACTACGCTTGCAGAAAACTGTAAGTCTCGAAACGTCAAACTAAGACACTATAATGCAGCAGTCAGACCAATGCTTGATTTGTAAAAAATGAAGTTTCGGTAGGCCTACCGAGGGCTACCGGGTGGTAGTGGGAGGGGCTTTATGGAATATTGAAATATAGAGTTCTAAAACCGATATTTTTACGCTTTTCTGAACACCTTTAAAAGTTGCTCTGCGGACAAAATAGCCATCTATCCTCTGTGAGCTGCCAGAATAGGAGATTGATAGTTCTCGCCTCGCCATGTGGTCAGAGTACAATGTTGCCAAACAGTTAGAATAACAAGTAATCACACTGTACAAGCCAGTGACAAACCTAACTAGACACTGACGCATGTGGGCTGTGATATTGCAATGCAGAGTATTATGACATCAACTACGCGAACATGGATTGATCAAGAGGCAGAGGGGTGATGGCTGAAGTGGAATTTCCGGTCAAATGTCAATACCCTTCAGGCAGCTCACAGAGTATAATTTTGACTGCAATTTTAAGTTAAATTGAGACCGCTGTAGCATAATTTTTCTTACCATAGCCATTGGCCTATATTAAATTTTAATGTAGGCCAACTAGGCTACCATTTAAACACTGTAACTTACTGTGCATTATTTCAACTTTTATTTTACGTAATTTTAAAAATTAAATACAGTCGGTTTGAAAATACACACATGTTCACCAAGAATCTTTTATTTCTTATTTCATAATTTTGTCTTCACCGTTTTCTGAAATAATTATTTATTATAAAAGGTACTGTGCTTGAAAATGTTTTACCTCACAGTTTATAAAATTGTTCAAAGTTTAGAAAAGTTTTCTTTGTACGTGCCTCCTCTCTCTCTCTCTCTCACCTTGCTGTTAGTATCCAGACCAGAGTGCTGTCTCCTAAGCATCCAAGATTCCACGTACTTTGAAGTACAGTCCAGACAAAGACCAAGTTGACCTTGACTTACGGCTAACGTTCCACAGTTCTAAAAATTATGTTATAGGCTACTGTATATTCGACTTTTCCCCCGATCAGAGGTTACGGTACTGTGTACCGTCACAAATCTAGCCCTGAGTTAGACCATCAATCCTCTTCGCAGCTGAGTGCCTGTTTCTAACTAAGAACACACCCGTAAGGGCACTCGAGGTACAGGAAAGGAAATTCTTATGGGAAATAGTGGGACCAAGGGTCATGCCAGATGGAAGACGATGGTACAAACCAAATTGTGAACTCTATAAAACACCAGGAAAACCTCACCGATGCCATCAGAAGGAGACGCCTGGCTTTCTACGGCCACCTGTACAGAATGGACCACCACAGTCTGTCTTGTAAGATCTTCAAGGTAGCCAAGAAGGGTAAGCCACTGGGTCCTTGTGGATCAAACAAGTTGAGAAGGATCTTGCTGAACTTAATATTCAGCAAGACACACTAAATTACAGGAGTCGCTACCGTCTGACAGTTGAAACCAAGCCTTTCCTCACATCCATTACAGAAGTTAACCACAACGCATTCAGGAAATGGTCCGAGGCATGCAAGATAAAGTTCAGCAAGAAAATGGAAGATTACTGTTCCAATAGAAAGGCTCAAGATTCCAGTAAAAAAAGCAGCTGCCAAACAATCCACCAAAAACACCAGAATTGGCAGACAACAGCTAAAGCACAGTGGTCCATAGGTGGCCCAAACGACTGAATATATGTAATATAATTATGTCAACAAATATGGATGCCACATTCGGTGTTGCAACTTACATTATTTAACTCCAAAATGTCGCCAAACAAACCCATGTGATTGTATCCTAAAGTAACCAAAATAAATAAGACCTTCCATGAAGTTGTGAGGAAGTCCTTGCTCAAGTTAGGGACATCTTGTTCATCAGTCCTCAAACTTTTCTTTTCTAAATTGCCTTTTAAACCACTATATAAAAATATTAATACTTACTTAAGGTTTTTCCAGTTTTGCTGGGGAGCTATAGATGAACATGTACTCTTCTTCTTATACATTTTTATAATTGGTCCAAAAATGTTGACTCCTGTTATACAGCATATTTAAGATGAATGTTCAGAGAAGGATTCAGGAGTAGGAGAGAAATAAAATAGTATGTACCGGTATTTGCTTAATATGTCTTTATTTTTGTAAAATGTTCATTTCTTGCATATATAGGCCATGGAGGCAGAATTGAGACAAGCTGTTGAAGCCTAATGGCACCTCCCCTTTGAGATACTATAAGATGGTTGTTCTGATGCTTAAGCCAAAAACCACTCCAATTAGTCTTGGATTTTAGGGGCACAAAACTACAATGACAACTTGAAGATTTCTTCTTAGAAAGGTAGAATACAGTTGTCATTGTCGATTGATTTAGGGGCTTTGTAACATAGTGGTCGTGTAGACCGATATGAAAATGAAAATCCACAGCCTGCTTCCAGTCTCCGACCGGGTCAGGAATGGAATGAATGAAGCCCCCATCTAGCGGCGAGGATATGAACTGTGCCGGCTGCCGAGGCCTGACGCACTCCTCTGGGGCAATGATTAAATGAATGGCAGATGAAATGAAATGATAGTGGAGAGTGTTGCTGGAATGAAATTTTGACAGGGAAAACCGGAGTACCCGGAGAAAAACCTGTCTGCCTCCGTTTTGTCCAGCACAGATCTCACATGGAGTGGCCGGGAATTGAACCACGGATCCAGCGGTGAGAGGCCGGCGTGCTGCCGCCTAAGCCACGGAGGCTCGTCGTGTAGACCGATATACTTGGGTGAATGTGGAATTTGTTTGATAACCTGTATAATTGTGATGTCAGTACTAGTGTGTATTTGTAAATCAGATGAAGATTGGAAAGAAGGCTGCTGTGGCCATAAGTTAGGAACCATCCTGGCATTTGCCTGGATTGGAAGTGGCAAAACCACTTCCAGGATGGCTGAGTTAGGAATCGAAAACATCCCTTCTCAGTTTTGCCTCTCGAGGTTGAGTGTATCCTGTTCCAGCCCTCAGACCAGAATTAAATATCTTGCCAGAGCCGGGAATCAAACCCGGACCGCCGAGCTGACATGGTGGCATCCATGATGTCATGGACAACACTATAGGTTTAAACAATGCATGCATGTTAACCCACTAGTGGTCACTATATGAGCGAAATGCTCACAGCTGTTGAAAATTAGCTTGTGTTTTAAACATCATGTGGTTTTGAACTTGAATGTCGGTATACCTTCCCACTTTGAGGGGAGGACGGATGCATTGTCACTTGCTTCCATGACCTTGTGAAGATACATGAAGGGAGAAATTAAAACCTTCCCTCAGCAGTCACATTGGCACTAATTTCTGTGCGGTAAAGTTTCATGGTTGTAACAGTGTTCTTCAAAACTTATCAAAATTTGGTTCAGTTACTGAGTGACAATGAATTCAAGTTGTGCCTTTTTAGTTTGGTTTGGCGAAACTCCATGTGATAAGATCGAGGGCAAAAATAGTGACACTGACTGTGGATGTGAATACAATGAACATAAATATCCAACTGCTACGATGTGACAGTTCCCGAGTATTCCAGGGTACCAATAAGAATGAGACGGTTTTAACTGTATTTGATTTAAAAAAAGAAAAGAGAATATCTTGCCGTTTACATAAGATTGTAAAACCTTAGTTCTAAGTGTTTAAATTTTGTGAGATGCTTTCTTACTGTTTCAATTTGGAAATACATTAACGCATGAAATTAGTTGCTATGTATTATATAAACAAGTCATATGATAGTGAGCACCTTGCTCAACGAGCGACTACTAGCGTAACTTTCGTTCTAGCGACCAATGGTGGGTTAGATTCTGTGTGTTCATAAGGCTTTACATACAAACACAAACCTAACATGGGGCTTAATGCCCCAGAGCCCCTTGCTCTTAGTACAAGGAGTAATTTTCGTCCGGACAGTGGTATAACCTAGGAGCATCCAATGGTTGGTTATTTTCTCTGAGTTAATAAGGCTTTACATACAAACACAAACCTAACATGGGGCTTATGCCCCAGAGCCCCTTGCACATAGTACATGGAGTAATTTTCGTCCGGACAGTGGTCTAACCTAGAAGTGACCAATGGGTTTGTCTCACCAAGGCTTTAGAAGAGTACAGTGCAACTTTCCAATTGAATTGGGCAACTAAAAGTAATGTATGAACATTCGTAACTCACCACACCTTGCACTTGAACACATGTAACTATATAGGCAAGTAACAAAGCACTCTTTGAAACCTCATACAGCCAACAAATATGGCAATTCAAGCCAAAACATCAAACTAACGATGATCAATGTCCGCATGTCATCCATGACGTCACCGACTACACTAAAAATTTCCCCTAGACAGGTACGTATCGTGCTTGTACGAAAACTGTAACACAATGACTTACGGGGCGTGGTGGCGCAGTGGTCAAGCTGTTGGCCTCTCACCAAGGTGGACCGGGTTCGATTCTTGGTCAATGCATGTGAGATTTTCGATGTGAAATGCCATATCCTGTGGTTCGGATTCCATGTTAAAAGGAGGTCCCGTGGCTCATGATCTCGAGATTAACAGTCACGTAAACTACAAGCTTCCTTACAATGACTTACATGGTTTCACACACCCACTAAACCCTACGTCTAACCACCGCATGGCAAGAATTATGTCGCTAGCCTAGGGCATACAGTTTACGCCACTGATTTTGGCTGGTCAGCCCCAGCCCTGCGCATACGTACAAAGGACAGCCTGCGAGCCTCAGCGATGTGCAATTGATACGTGAGTTTTTGTAGCGAGATAAGCTGGACGGTATCAAAATCGTGCTGCATGCTCTGCTGATGAATAAATGAAATGCAGTAGTTGACGATTATTTATAGTAGTTACTTCTAGTTCATTGTGTACGTGTTGGGGAACTTATAGAGAAGATTTTATTAGTGTTCAATCAAAACTTTGTGGCAAACCTCTTCACAGCCAAACTCATGACGTTATAAATAATGTGAATTTGTTTATGAAAAGTGAAGGAGCGTCGGGTGAGGTCTTAAATACAGGATAGAATGGTAGCTGCAACAAAAGTGCCAGAGAGGACCGTTACAAGGATTATTAAAGAAGGAAGTAACAGTGAGGAACAGATTACCTCGTTTGGAACATCATGAAGGGCCCATCAGGTATGCAGTTGCATCATTGATATTGATGATTTTGATAAATGTGTTATTTGGCTACAAATGCATCAGCGTAATTAAAGTGATTGTCGTCTTTAACCTCAATTCGAACAGCTAACGGTCTCTGAGGAATGGAGGGTTGTCGTATTTCAACAAGCTTAAAATGCCAATGATTAATGTCGTGCTCGAACCTACTACGGTATCTCTTGGTATGGAAGCTGCCTACAATCCCTACGTCTTGTATCACATTCAATATCATCATTCTGTGACGAAGCACTCGGTGCTGCATTGATCTAAACAAAAGGGGGTGACACGTCAGCCGTTCGCTTATCTCAACGGCTGATTATTTTGGCTATCAAACTACGGTCTAACTTGTGAACTACGAGGTTCATTTTGAGGGTTTTATTACGCAGGTCAACTAAATTAACATACACTCGTATAATTGTCTGGGTATGGCGACTTTATTTTATTTTTAGTTGTGATCAAAATGATGGACTGAAGATAAAATTCCAATCAGCTGGCGAGAATCCAGACTACCAGCGGAGCACATGCTCTAAGCAAGTCTCCTGTCAGCTGGTTCTACTAAACATTTCAATGTGCGAGCTCTCACAGCCACCTGCCAAAAATGGTGGTGTAAACTGTAACCTAGTCCTACCCTAATTGCCACATGGCAAGAATTGCTGATAATGGTCCTCACCTAACCGCCTTACAATGAGAATTATTACCACACTTAGTAATTTCAATGTTTTACCGGTTAAAATGTGTTTCTTAAATCTCACCATATCGGACTTAAACAGATGACTAAAGTTTGCCGTAAATACTTCACAGGCAGTGTCAGTCATGTACACTGTAAGTAGTACACTTATTTAACAATAAAATAGACAATTTTTTGATGCCGCAAAATTTTCACATGATTTCTTCTTAAATACCATACATGCTTTCTTTATATTCTGTGCATTAGCGTTCGCGTGTATGCTTGGATGTACCCCATGGCGGCAATTAAAAAATGTGAGATGATGGTAACACTCAATGAAGTACCACTTGTTGATAAAATTTTCTTAAGTACTGAAATTAGCCAAAATACCTTTTCTAATGAAGAAAAAGAAATCAGGGAATGATGAAGTAATAAATGATTACTCCTCCGCAGCCCATAAGCCACCTGCCATCCCTTATTTAGATCACGACTTACATAGTAAAACTCCAGCTGTGTCCGCCATTATGCGCATGAGTTACCATCAAGTACAGTATTGTAAACCCCACGCTTACGGAACTACAGTGTATATTTTTTCTAATAGTAAAATTTGTTGAATATAGACCAATGGATTTTGACAATGGTTATAGCCTAACACGTCCAATCCAATGGTTTTTAATGGTTACAGCCTAACTCATCCAGATCAATGGTTACAGCCTGACACGTCCAATCCAATGGTTTTTGACAATGGTTACAGCTTAATGTGTCGTCAACAGTGCCCCGCAAGTATCCCACGGCCAAGGTCACACCTCAACCCAACCATTCTATCCTTGGTTTTGTCCAATCCAATGGGTCTTGACAAAGGTTTTAATCTGAGGGCCGCGTTAGCCATATATACGCCCCTGATTTTAGCCATGCACAGTGGGGTAGTTAAAAGGGACATAAAACCAATAACATTATTAGCTACTGTGGCTTTTAGAGACGCCGGGTGCTGGAATTTCGCCCCAAAGGCGATCTTTAACGTGCCAGTAAATCTACTGACACGGCTCCCTCACATTTGCGCACCCTCAAATACCAGCTAACTGCGCCAGGATTCAATCCTGCAACCTTGATCACAGCAATCGAGAACGCTACCGAGTGGGAGTAGTTGTGGTGTATTTTGTGTCCCATATGTCGGCAACTAGTGACGTCAATGTGTGCGCTTTGGCAACAGTTTAACATACAGTACTAAATACGCTGTTGAACATGACTGCCGTTGTTAAATGACCAATACATAAAAACACATACTGTATTTACATAATTTAGCACATATATCCGGTGCAGTCGGTGCCGAAGTGACCAAGGTTAGTAGTTACAATTGATAATATCCCCCCCAGAAGATGAAATTAGGTGTGAAAATTATATATTATCAAAAAGAAAGCAAAAAAGGAAAGAGTGATACCTTATTCAGAATTAATGTACGGTACAGATAGTCTTGTGAGGCAAAACTGAGAAGAGCTTGATTCGATAAGCTATCCCAGGAATGGTTTTCCGTGCTTCCCACTTCTACTCCACGCAAATGCTGGGAAGGTTCCTAATTTTAGCCCACAGCTGCCTCCTTTCCAATCTCAGTTTATTAATTATGCACGACTTATCACTCTTTTCCTTTTCGCTTCAATTTCGACAATATATCAGTTTCATACCTTATTTTATCTTTTGGGGGGACATTATCAATTTTAACTACTATCCTTGATCACTTTTGCACCGACTGCACCCGATATATGTACTAAATCATGTAAATATGTGTTATATTTAACAACCGGAGCCATATTCGTCAGATGTTTTTTGGTATGTGAAACTGCCGCAGTGATCACTCACGAGGTGCACACATTGACGGCAGTAGTTGCCAACATGTCCGGTACAAAATACACCAGACGACACACGTAACGTTGTAATTATGTGAAAAAAGAAATAATTGGGCTTTTGTGAATTATTTGCATTTGCAAATAATGTTTGTATGTGGCAATGGTGCCAACTTCACTTTACCGGAATCCCCTGTGCAAGGTTTGGGGACTGTCTGGACGAAAAATACTGATTGCACTACAAGCAAGGGGGTCTGGGCCGTAAGCCTCAGGTTAGGTTTGATTTGTATGTAGAACAGTATTGGTTTCGATGAAATTAAAAAGCGTGAATTATTACAGTGGCAAAATGCAACAATAATCACACATTCATTGTGGTGTCTCTGTAACAGCTTCAGCAACTCGTTGCAATCATTGTTTTTTTTTTTCCAAGGTACCGCGCATATACGTAGTAGTACCGTAAATGTGGGGTTGGCAATATTGTATTAGTGCATAATCAATGGTGAAAATGGCGGACACAGCTGGAATTTAATGTATATAAGTCGTGATCCTATTTGGGACAGCGGGCGGGTTATAGACAGCGGAGTACTAAACATCTATAACTACATTATATCCAGATATTTTCCTGACCATTACTACAGATATTTGGTTAAATTTCCTACTTGAGAAACGTTATGACGGAGTCATACGTCATGCACTGCTACCCTAGTTTTAATTGCATGTACATATATGAATACAAACCACAATGTCTCACATTATACACACAGACCCAAGTACACAGGACTACATTACCATGATGTTACATAGCTCTTCTGTGTAATAGCAGGAGGTACCACAATCAGTCGCAACCATTACTGAAACAGATGGAAATTAAATGTTTAAAGTTTTTTATCTGCCTGCTAGCCTATCCCTGAAAGAAATGCCACAGAATACAGACACAAGCAATAGTTACTGTGCCATGCAAAGCGTCAATCATACTTCCTAGTTAACAAATAGCATTGCTCCCTGTAAAATGTGTTAAATCGTATCTAACAGCAAAGTCGTGTCCAAGTGACATGTGAATAATGGATTTATCAAATTGGGATGGATTCAGGTCACATTCCATAAACAATTTGTGGTTCAATTACACACGGAAATATGACTTGTGGAAGTCAAAAGATAAAAGGCTAATTCAAACTAAGATTATGTTGCTAAGTGTAGATTTTGGTACGCTATATTTAGGTTATGTTTGGATTGAATATACAAAAACTGCAGTCAGAAGACTATTTCAAAAGATAACAACTATTTTTATTACGTGGGCTTTGTGCCCTGACTGAAGATAAACATAAATATAACATAGAATAAAGCACTTAAAGAACATGACCTTGTAGGTTATGGTACTTACTTGACACAAATTTCAAAATCCATCCTGACAAGTTATCTTTCGTGGAGTTTCTCCTACTTCGTCCTCACGTGTTTTAGGGTTCTTAATGAAATCCAAATAAAAATGTATGCACAAATTAATTATAAAACAGTTTTGAAAACATTCAGTTGAGCGAAAATGAACACATAGGCTATGCTATATAATCGTAGTACTAACTGTTTTAATCAATATATTTTAGTAGCCTACTTACCTTGTACAATCCCATTAGACTTGAAATTCCAAAAGAAAGTGTGAAATTATTCAATCGAATGAGCAGCCACATAAATCAGATCAGTATTAAAGAAATTACAAATCTGTTATACAAATGTTGATAACATTCCTCGCAATATCACGAGTCTCGTCCCTCCCCCACCCGAAATCACTGCTACATCGCACTCTCAGCTCTAGACAAAATTTGTAATTATTAGTACCACACACGAAAATTTAGTGGTATTGTCGTAATTTTTATTTTATTGATTGCAGCCAATGGCCATACAAGAAAATAATATTTGTAAAATTAGATGTAATGTGTTCAGGCATTCTGAGCGCAATTGACTAGTGACTTGGATCGTTTTTTACAATACTGTATGTGATATCTGTCACGTCTATCTCCACACAACACATACCGTACACATAAGTCACAATTCACAAGGGACATGAAATTTGTTATTGAGACAGATTAGGTGGTGTAATCCATTACACGCAAACCTGTTCAAAACATGTCTCAGTTAATAATTGTCATATTTGTACGTCAAGTATGGTTGGTTCCTTGCTCTAAGGTTGGTTCCATGGTAAAAAAAAAAAGAAAAGACTGCATATAAGTGGTGCAAGGTGGCATCAATCAATGAAAACATTCCGGTAATGATTCTTTACTTAAGAAGAAACGGAAACACATAGGGCCTAGGCTGCAGGGATCATACTACGATTGCTAGGAACATTACAATTCATAGAACTCAAGAAAATACTAAGTCAAAACAAGCGCGAGTTCTACACATTTATTTAAACATAGAACGACATTGCTGATTGGTTCCACTCTGAAACTAAACTGGCTAATCACAACCCTTGCTGCAGTTGGGTTTCGTTGGAACAGCCAATCAGGAAGCTGTATCCTTCTTCAGTGCTAAAAGTGAACTAGAAAATGCAATCTCGCGTCCGGGCTTGTAGGCCGTGGTCCAGGAAGGATGCTATTTCCCGACGTTTCACCGGAAACTGCGTCAGGTATTTTTATAGCAAGGGTCTGAATCTGTAGGTAGTCAGCAACGGAATGATAATAATAATGTTATTGGTTTTACGTCCCTTTTAACTACTCTGGCTGTTAGAGACGCTGGGGTGCCGGAATTGTGCCCCGAAGGGGATCTTTACCGTGCCAGTAAATCTACTGACACGGCTCCCTCGCATTTGCCAGAATACGAACCTGCAACCTTGGGCCCAGCAAGTAAGAACGTTACCTCTGAGCCACGCAGCCAGGCAGAAAGGTCGCTAAGGCGAAAGATAAATAGAGACTGGTGCCTTTAAGGGCTCCTTTCCGTCGGGACCCATGTATTACGTTTACGTTCGATTTCTTTCTTTCTTTCTTTCTTTCTTTCTTTCTTCCGATTGACGTTGTCGGGGTTTTGTAAGATTTCGATAGCTTCCCGTTGCCGCCTGACGTGGTAGTGTGTCGTGGTGGAGAGAATTCCGTGTCTCCATACTGTACAGCGTGGCCGGCCAAGAGAGAGTGCTCAGGGACTGACGATATCTCAGTTTGACCCAGGCGGCTGTGTCTTATGTTCCTTGAGTCTGGTGGCCACGCTCCGCTTCTTGGTTCCTTTGTACACCTGCCCACAGGAACACGGGATTCTGTAGACACCTGTAGTGGAGTGTGGATGGCGCTTGTCCTTAGCGGATTGTTGCAAATCCCGCAAAGGTCTTTAGTAGCTTGCCGATCCTGTCCGTTACCTTCTTCACTTACGGTAGGAAGGCGGTGGCCACCAGAGTTTCTTCTGTCTCTTTCCACGTGCTCCGGTGCCTGGGATGAGCGGCCCGCTCAATGTCCTTATTGCTGTATCCGTTGGCGCACAGGGCCCTCTTCCGATGTTGCAGCTCTTCTTTGAGGTGGAATGTCGCTAAGAGAATCTGTGGATAATTCATGGGCAGATGATAATGAATACATCGCTGATAATAGTGACGATGATTCTATCCCAGGTTCAGAAACTAATGACAAGACAAGCACAGCCAGTGCAGAACAAACATAGGTCGAAAGCAGTGAAAAATAGTGGAAATTATCAAGACCAAAATATACATTAAGAAAGTCATCTACTACAACTACTGATGTAACAAGCGAAAGAACAATTTCACAATCATCACAGGATGGAAATGTCAATGTAAATTTAAAGGAAAACCGAAAATCAAATAGTGTAAATAATGCAGCAGGAAGGAACGAACAAACAACAAGTCGGAAGCAACGTCACAGCAGCCAGAGTGACGTAATGGAAAATTACGGATCACAAGGCACTA
This sequence comes from Meconema thalassinum, assembly GCA_946902985.2. Taxonomy (NCBI): domain Eukaryota; kingdom Metazoa; phylum Arthropoda; class Insecta; order Orthoptera; family Tettigoniidae; genus Meconema; species Meconema thalassinum. Next base: position 272,374,403 of record OX336389.2, on the reverse strand, counting down.
GCTAGTCTGACAGGAATATACCCCATGCATCTGATACTTCACATATTCAACTTCATAAGAGAAAATTCTCGAAATCCCCTGACACTGATGAAAATAAAGCATCTTCGTCAGGAAAAACTAAAAGATTAAAGCACATAGATAGTCAAGGTTGGATTACAGATAACAGACACAATGTAAGTAATAAAATGAATGACAACAATACGACAGAAGTGGTTACGGTAACGAACCATTACCAACCTCTGTCAGACATGGAAACCTATGAGGAAATATATCCAAATAAAGCGAGTAAAACAGTTGTTCCAAATACTGAAAAGAAGAAGATGAAACCACCACCAATCATAATTTAAGACGACAAAATGAAATACTTAGGAAGAAGAAAACTAATTAGGCAACAAATCACTGGAAATATGACAGCTAAGATTATTAACAAGAACACAATCAAATATCAATGAGATAAAATGGACGATTTTTGGGTGATCAGAAAATCGTTGCAAACTAAGGGTGTAGTATTCTTTACCCATTCTACTGGCGAGGATTCAGCCCAGTTACAAATGGTCATAAAGAACCTGGAGAACGATACAAACACGGAAGATATAATGGAACATCTAATTGATATAGGCTTCCCAGTCAAAAGTGTCACTACAGAACTCCAAAATCTAACTACAGGACCCGGATCAAGAAGGATACATTTATGAAAGGACAAATTTATTTATTTATATATTTATTGTCAGCCAGTCTCGATGCGAAAAGACGCAAACTATTTACCAATCTTAGTTCTATACTGTACATACAAGTCAAAATTGAAGGTTATAAAAGCACACGTGGTCCGGCACGGTGCAAAAGATGCCAAAGGTCAGGACACATTGACAAAAATTGCCACCTGCTACCCAGGTGTATTAAATGCACTGGGAAACATGCAACATCAGAATGTAACATATCCACTAGAGATCAATTCAAGTGTTGAAACTGCGGTGAAAACACACCGCAAATTTTAGGGGTTGCAAAACCATGGTTAATGCTCAAAAAATGGCAGTTGTGGCAAACAGCGAAAAACACTCCAAATGACGAAGGATTCACTGTAAGAGAACAGGAGTTCCCGAAATTAACAGCTGGAACAGCAGAAGGTGCAAAAATACCACAGGACGGTCAACAAACCACAAATAGCGAATTAAACAATATTGAAACAAACCATCTTACTACGTCCAATCAAACAAATATAGGAACTGCAGTACAAAAACCTGAAACACTGTATAGCCAAAAAGTAACATACCGACAGCAACCTCTAACAGCAGGTTTCCAAAGACAACAACCATAATCGATACATACAGCTTTTCCAAATGAGGTACCAAGTAGACAAAACAGACAAGTACAAAGTGCTTCAGATCATAGCCTAGCCGTAAAACTAGTCTACCAAGAGGAACCCATTACAAGAACTGAAATGGAACGCGCAACGGCCAACATGAACCCATTTGACTAATTTCAATATTTAAATTTCCACCTTCACAAAAGCGGAAAAATGGAGACTATAAATCGCATTCTCATGGATATACTTTTCCCCCCAGAAGTACAGACCTGGGGTGAAGTTGTTGCGCTTTTAGGAATGCCAAATTATAGCTAGTATACAAAATAGGAAGAAACTAAGTAGAAATTTAAATATCACGTAGTGGAATGCTAACGGCATTAGTAATAAACTTAATGAACTCTTATTACTAAATGACGACCTTCAACCAGATATAATTCTCATAAACGAAACGAAACTGGATGACAACGGCAAATTCAAGCTAAAAGGTTTCGAAGTTTATAGGAACAACAGAACTGCCAAAGGTGGTGGTACATCAATATTAATAAAAAACAAAATTCCACATAACGAATTCATACTACCACCTTTCACACACCTCGAAGCTACTGCCATTCAGATTCATCACTCGAAGGGATTGTTTTTACTCATATCTACATACAAATCTCCAAAGAGGAAATTTGTTAAAGAAGATTACAATAGAATCATCCAAACTGGCATTCCATTTCTCATGGCTGGTGACTTCAATGCTAAACACCTCAGCTGGAACTCTTATTAGAGTCTTCAATCCATGTGGTAGACACCTATTTGATTTTGCAGCTAACGCCAACATCTCGGTCATGGGACTGGTCGATTACACATACATCCCTTACAATCCACTTCACGAAGGAGATGCCATTGATATAGTGTATAAAGATATACCCTTCGCTTTCTCTGTTAATACTTTAACAAGATCGAGCTCAGTTCACAATCTAATACTACTCAAAGTACTTGTTCAACCACAAGTAAAAAACTTGAATACAATCAAATATTACAAAATAGACTGGGATACTTGTCTTAACCAAGCTCAGAAAATGTTCTCCGATGATCCAAAAATAATCACCAATCGATGCAATGGCATTAGAGGATAGAGGATAGTATCAATTGCCAAAGCTTCCTATACAAATCAGGAGACTACTAATAAAGAAACAGAAATTAATAAATAACATATCCCAAGAATTAAAACAGGCTATTAAGGAAAAACACATTCCGAGATCTAAATGGCAGATCTCTAAGAGATCCAACTGATAAACTAAGGTATAATGCCAAAAGAAGACAAGTGAACAAAGAGATAAATGCACATAAAATTAAACTATGGAACAATAAACTCACTTCAATGAGTATTAAAGACAACAGCCTATGGGATTTAACATCTGACATAACTAAGAAGTACTACAACATACCGGTTCTCATTACAACAAATGGTACGGCCTTAACTGAAAATCAGAAGTCTGAGGCGTTAGCTGATACCGTTGAAAGTAGGTTCACCCCAAATCCTGAACCTCTCAAGGGTCCACAGCGAAGGTCAACAAAGAGGTCAATAGTATTCAAACAAAAACAATACCATGTGTTAGAGCTAGTGACAGTGCAAGTGGCAATAACAAAAACGGATCAGCAAACCAAAATAGTGCAAGTGAAGTATAAACGAAAAAGTGACCAACAGGAATAGACTGGCTGACATCGATATGGAAAGTGCTAATACAAGGGTTGATACGAATAACGGACTAGCAGATATTGAAGAAATCGCCCTAAATGAATTACGCTGCGCCATCAATCAACTACAGAAGAAGAAGGCGCCGGGCCCGCATTGAATCAAAAACATAGCACTTAAAACGTTACTAGACCAAGCACTGCAGCATATTGTGAATCTGTTCAATGCCATGTTAATGCAACAGTATATCCCCGATCGGTGGAAGATGGCAAATGTGGTAATACGGGAAAACTTGGAAAAATGACTAAAGTCATAGATATTCATCGTGGAAATGCTCCCCGAAGAGGGGAAAGATATGCAAAACCCCGAAAATTATCGGCTGATAAGTTTACTCGATATATTAGCCGAATTGTATGAAAGGCTGGTCCTTCGCAGGTTGCTGGCTCAAGAGTGCGTTGCAAACGCAATAGCTGATGAACAGTTCGGGTTCCGCAAGGATCACTCGGCGGTGCACCATTTCATAAGACTGTCAAACAAAATCTTCATAAGTTTTAACTCCAGCAAGGGTACAGGTGCCATATTCCTGGTCATTGCTCAAGCTTTTGACAGGGTATGGCATGCTGGCCTTATGCATAAGCTTTAATCTTATGGACTTGATCCAGCTTAATGGGGTGTAATTAGGAATTATTTTAAGGACATGACTTTTTATGTAACTTATCAAAATAGCAAATCAAAAATATAGAAGCTGGTGGGAGGGATCGATACTTGGCCCTATCTTATACAATCTCTATACAGCAGACTTCCCAAAAGTTGATAAAACAGAAGTTGCGTTCTATGCTGATGATCAGTAATTTTGGCTGAATCGTGGAAGCCTGAGCTGGTCACCAGTAGATTGCAAGCGGCACGAATGGTGTGCTAAATGGTGAGTAAAGGTCAACGCTACCAAAACTAAAGTGACATACTGCACCAGGAGACCAAATAGACAAGCAAGGACCAGGCTCATACTCTTTGGGCAGAGTATACCATGGTGCAAGGAAACGGAGTATTTTGGCTTTATTTTAGTTTTTAAAAAGTTGAGGTTTAAACAGCATATTTTATTTACATTCGACAAAGCCACTAAAGTAGCGGATACATTTTATTACTTATTGAATCAAAAGTCATTTTTGAACATCACAAATAAAGTTTTAATTTAAAACGCTATGGTGTCGTCTGTAATGCTATATGCTGCCCCTGTTTGAGGAGCAACGTTCAAAACCCATATTGCAATGCTGCAGACATTTTAAAATAAGAAACTAAGAATGATTACAAAATCAGCAAGATGTATTTCAAACAAAGAAATTGACACTAACAGGGACACCTTTGAGTTCGAACTCGCGGAACCGCACGAAACCATGCGTAGAATAACACTCGATCATAACAAAAACAGTGGTCTGTGTATTTTCCATGCAAAACGTTGCATTCTACCACAAGTGACATTTTAATGGAGAGAAACAAAGTAATAAGTAGAGCCCTGCGTGGATAAACAGAACGTTATCCGCATCCGCATGGCTGTTATCCGCATCCACCCCGCATCCGCACGACTGTTGTCTGAATCCGCCCCGCATCCGCACGTCTTTTATCCGCATCCGCACGTTTGTTATCCGAATCGATTGCATTACCATCATATTTTAAATTAGATAAAATAGTAAAGCAACATATTTAGACATTTGAGGAGAAAGTCGGCTGTGTATGTCATGTGCCATGTTTAAAATGAATGTTATACAGCCAGAATTGCAACCCTTTTCATTTCGGAGTGTGAATTGAGCTTAATGACATAATTTGAACGAGGTTAGCTTAAACCATCTGACATTTGTCATGACAAAACATAACGGGTCCTAGTAATGATTTTCAACAAGTTCGGATTGTATTCTAAAAACTATCCGCAAATTTACTCCAAACATTATCCGCTGTCCGCACAGCCATGCAAACTATATCCGAATGGCGAAGATTTTGCGGATATTCGTGGGTTTATCCGCGAATATCCGCACAGGTCTTTCGTAATAAGATATCAATACAATAGGAGGGAAAGTATACGTAGTTCAATGATGGCAGTGTATCATTACATTTGCAACCTACAGTGCCAAAAATCCTCTGCTTAAAGTAATTATAATAGCGTAAACCACACATATCCTACACACCTGACAGTGCTTATATTAGTCCTCAAAGTGCAGATGCGGGATTTCGATGAAGTGGTTAAAACAAAGTGGAAGTGAACAATGTGCACACCTCACATAAGCCACGGTTTTACATTCCAAATCACTTTCGCCTTCAAGCAGTCCGATATCAAAGCCACATTACATTTTCAAATGATGATATGTCAATGTCATAACCTGGCTTTCGCCACGCATATTGCAACATAGGCTTTTACTTTGGTGCAGAAAATTGATTGTAAATCACAGAGTGAAGTTTGATCATGTAGCTTCACTTGTGGTTGGGCACATTGCAGTCTTACAAAATCAGCAATCCTTCTGATATAGAGCTTATATTGCCGAAAGAAGTAAACATCAAGAGGTTGGCAATATTTTGTTGTTTTGGGGGGCAATATATTCAGCATAACTGCTTTGTTTTGAAAACTTGCATCAAGAAGGGTCCGATCTGTATGACCTGACCAGCAATAAGCTCTTTACACTTGTTACATGTTCGCCTTGGACTGAAGTTAGAAAACGTTTCATGTGTTCTTTAGTATTTTTTCCACTTATGTTTGCCTCCACATTGATGTTTCGTGGACAGCTTGTTTCAAGTTTCTTGGAAATAATTGGGCCGAAAGTGCCTTGTGTCTCTTGAAAACAGATATGCAACTTGTTTGCTAGTCTGCCTGTCATTTGATAAAGCCACATCAATTGTGTAGCTGTGGGTAGAGCTATGTACAGACTTCAACACACTAGCTGTAGTTTTTATCATTTCAAATGATCTTGTCGACTTCGTCGTTACGATTGGGGTCCATCGTTATGCGTTACGGGTACGGACACGGTGACGGACGTGACGTCATGCAGCCGCGCGGGAAGTGACGTCATGCAGCTGTGCGGGAACGTGACGTCATGCTCACGCGGGGAGCGAGAAGCAGACGCTAATGATTATTGGAGTCTGTTGAAAGAGGCCTGGCGTCGAGCGACCTGGGGCTTTGAGCGAAGCGAACACAAGAATACAGGGTGCCTCCTAAAGAGGTGTGCAGGATGTCAGAGCAAAATACAGGCGAAGCGAACACAAGAATACAGGGTGCCTCGCCAAGAGGTGTGCAGGATGTCAGAGCAAAGCATCGAACCAGTCCCAATATTCCATCCCTACTCTCACTCAAAATAGCCCCCCCCCCCTAATGTTCAGCCCGCCACTGCTCGCTCCCAGGTTCTACAACTCATCTCCCAACTCTCTACCGTTACACTAGTCTAGCCAGATCGAACACAGGCCTGCCTGGGGCAAAAACACTCCTTTTCAGAGAAATAACAACTCCGCAACAAGCTTCACGAAAACCCAAATTAAAATCGAAAATTACATTCTACATACACCAAATTCAGTAAACTTCCCTCATTTCAGTTACTCTAAACTTTAAACAGACACAGAAGGCATAGACATGACTCCTTCATGGAGTAGGCTATTGTCTAATCTTGTTCACCTCTCCTGCACCTTTACCATAAATTTCATAAACTCTATTAAAAAATCAGAAACTCACTCCACAAATCTGTAAATCAGTATTCTTCCCTTATTTCAGATACACTATTCATTAAACAAACATATGAGGCATAGTCATGACCCCTTCATGGAGTAGGCTATTGTCTAAATCTGGACACTCATACTACATCATTACACTAATTCAAATTTACGGCCAAATGATCCTTCTGACAGGGAGGCAAAGGTTCCCGCCGGCTTGCCTGGGATGATGGGCCACAAAACCGCTATCAAAAAGTACACAATTTACGCTTTATTCAACCAAACACATCTCTAATACAAGTACAAGAAACACATTTCTTCCCGTGCCCGCGCGGGAAGCCTAAGTTAATGGGTAATGCAGTCTGTTGAAAGAGTCCTGGGGCTTCGAGCAAAGCGAGAAGCCCTCCTGAGCCTTTCTAACATGTGTAGCATTTGCAGCATGCGTCATTTGAAATGATACAACGTCTAGTCTTTCAGACTGACTGTGATTTTTTTCTCCCCTGTGCGACAGTGTTGATGAAAACATATCATACTGGAATTGACTCTGGTCACTGTTCCGAACATTTCCTTTCTTCGCACCCTGCTGTGTCATACACAAGTTCACTTCCTCCACAAACTGTTGTGCCTTCTGACGTACACTATTATCGTCCTTTCGTGTGACAAATGTAGTAATATGCCTGGATGTAATGCCATATTCATCCTTAAGATTGTCGATAAACGAAATCGAAGCTTTGAAATTGTCCACGCCAACCATTTTCGACGCTTCTAGTGCCCACATTTGCAGATGCCAATAGTGAACTGTAGATCCATACGTCCTTGCCATATCAAATTGCGATATTCCATACTCTCTTATAGTTAGTAATTGCGACAGTCTGTTTCCTTTGTAACGAGCGCCTGCTCGCCCTTTGCTAGACACATAATTTGGAATTATTCCGCACTTTACTTTTAATGCACTTATAGCGCCTCATTAGTTTGCTATAGGAATTGAAGCCACCATGGTCATAGTCTTCATAAATCGTCTCTAGTACCCTGCCATCAATCTCTTTTAATACACTGGACCTCGACGATTTGGGTGGTGATAGTTCGTACTCACTTCGACTTGACTGTTCCTGTTGCTCTGGAGATGAACGTCGTGTACTGCTTGAACAGCCACCTTCAGGTTCCGGTTCTTCCTGTCCTTCAACATCAGTAGATTTATCAAGCGTAACGTCATGTATTTCTGTGTCATCCCCATTATATTTCTGAAATAATATGTTACATAATATATCCGCGAACACTCTATCCGCAACCCCGATATTTCCATATTCCGCACGTCGCAACTTTTTCCGTAATATTAGGACCAAATTCATAGGCTCAAAGGCAGACGGTTACCGATGCCACGGACATAATGGTGCTGGGTAGAGGTTTGAAGATGGGGAGAGAATTTTGAAGTTAGCTAATACACACGACCTTATTACCACAAATACATATTTCAGGAAGCGAAACTCAAATCTTTGGACATATTATAGTGGTAACAATATGACCCAGATAGATTTCGTACTTGTACGTCGAAGAGACATAAAGCTCATTCTGGATATGAAGGTTCTTCCTTATGAAACAATTGCAACACCGCATCGTAGTAGCTCGATTTCGCATTAACCCTCCTACAGTAAGGGAAGAGGAACGCACTGGTCCAGTTCGGATAAAATGGTGGTGATTCAGGACGATGGAACCTAATATAATTTCGAACATCCCTCTTCCCCCTATTACTGATGTTGAAACGACATGGAATGCTTTGAAGAAAAATGTCACCACAGTTGCTCATGAACATCTAGGCATTACAAAGCCCGGACGACGCAAAATTGATCGTCAAACGTGGTTCTGGTCAAGTGAAGTCAAATGTAAGTTGCAGATAAAAAAGAAACTCTACCACCAGTTCCTTGCATCAAAGACAGCAGAAAATTGGAATGCTTATCGATATGCCAGAAGTGAAGCAAAGAAAACCATTGCTAAAACGAAAGCAGATTACTTCAGTGAAGTTAACCAACGGCTTTACACATCAGATGGTGAGCGTGAAATTCACCGCATTGCTAAGCCACGCCACAGACAAACAACTGATATTGAGAGGTTTTGCTGTATTAACTATAAGGAGGGCAAACTTGTCACCGATCGGTAGAAAGTTGTAGAGCGCTGGAGGCAGTACTTATGAAGTTTGGGAAGACAACTGGGCCGGATGATATTCCTGCCGAACTCGGGAAATCAAGCAATGGGACTCAGCTCAATGGCTCGCATGTTTCTTCAATCAGATAATTGAAGAGAGACGGATACCAGCCGAATGGATGTCTAGTATAACAGTCCCAATTTGGAAACAGAAGGGTAGTCCAGCTGAATGTTCCAATTATCGCCCAGTACGCCTCCTGTCTCACACAATGAAGATTTTTGAGCGTATTATTGATCGGAGAATCAGAAAACTCGTCCACCTCACCATCAACCAGTGCGGTTTCTTTCAAACCTGTGGTACAATAGATGCTATCCATGCTGCTCGCTTGCTCATCGAAAATCATCGTGAAAAAACAAGACACCTCCACATTGCTTTCCTCGACATTGAAAAGGCATTTGATCGTGTTCCACATGACTTGATTTGGTATGCCCTCCCAAGATCACGGTGTCACTGAAGTGTTGATAGATTGAGTCATATTGCTATATGACAACCCAGAGAGCCAAGTACAATTAGTGGCTGGATTATCTATAGTCCAGTCAAAATATATATCCGACCTTGCAAAAGGTCATGTAGTTCTAATTTTTTGTATGTTGTTCGGACCTCTGCCAATAGTAAAAACCCAAATTTGCAACTTCGAAAGTCCTGTGCTAGCTGTGTAATAGTCAAAAAACAGCCAGATATTGCACTTTCTTCATTGTTTGCTCAATATCCTCTAAACCATTCGTCTGAGAGAAAACATTGTGAATACCTGTTTACAATTATATTAAATTGTCTACAATGTGTGTCCTAAGCAAGCTCTGTACGTTTAGTAGTTCCCGAAATATAGTTATTCAAAGATTGGATGGGTTTTTTTAGTAAAAAATTGTTGGTTTTGGTCTCTTAATTTGACAAATATTGTCAAAAATACTCATCCTATGAGAAATGTCATTGATAATGAACTTGAAGTGCATTTGTTTACCTTTAATTTGAGCTTTGACGGGTACCTGTAGGCACAGTGCTTCTCTCAAATGTGGCATGTAACTGAAAACCTTGAAAAATTGAATTTGAGAAAAATGAGAGTTCACATAGGTACTATTTTATTTTATTACAAAAGAAAACCGTTACATCTAAAATTATTTTACAATTATGAAGCAACAGGTCTCATCGTAATTGTACTTGTTTTGATGACCTGGGTCTCGAAAAATCCTCCTCTGACGATGGTGCAGGTTTATCGGGAGGAATTTTCGAACTGAACAGCAGGCGCAGGCTCGTTTTGCAGTTCTAGCAATGTAGGGGTGGGGATGTCTTGCTCATCGTCAGAATCCTCTAGCTGAAGTGATTGCACGTTTCGACATATTTTGCCACCACAAAATCGACAAAGGGCTGAGAATTTCAGCCCAGCTTTGCGTTAACTGAAACCGCCACTGCAACCTTTTCTGCAAATGCTGAGGAGCATGATCTATAGTTGAAGTGATTGGGGGTAAACCCTTGATCGGCAAGCTTCCATCCCCAATCTGTAGGATTTTTGTTGACCCCCAACCACTTTTGAACTTGTCGGTAAGTTCTGTTAGCATGTGGCGTGCTGCATACTCTGTTGGGGGCAAGTGAGGAAGATTGATTTTGATGTTGGCTGCAGATGTAACAAACCGTTGTTAGCGAAGGCTATTCAGGGAGGCTGTTAGGAAATCACCCCCGTACAAATACACAAACCACTTCTCCCCAGCTTTTGCTATGGTTTCGTTACTGGAGTCTGGCAGCAGGAAAAGTTCTGCCAGTTCTACAAGTTGGGGATTTTTGTATATATTAGTTAACTTGGTTGTACCATGCCCATAAGGGGCTGAAGTGGTGGCACACCCGCTGAACGCATGGATAAAAAGCATCGTACCTGGTGAGTGTTGAGCAGGTCGATGGGTGAAAGAGGAGCTTGAGTAATGGACACAGCCGGCTTCATCTTTGATACTCCTCTGAAGGTAGGTGTTAGTTGGACCTGAGCCTAAACCATTGAGGAGGACGAGGAGCTCAACATCTTCTCCTACTTCGATCACACGGTCGAATGTAGGACTTTTGGATAGTGCCATGGCATTCATGTCCCGATCTGCATGTTCTTCGGCATACTTTTACTTGTATGCCATTCTACTCGAATGAATCGCAAAGAAGTGGGATGAGGCGCCTCTTGTGTTCTCATTGGCCAATACTTTCTCCTGAGGTAGTTGGATGATGGTGGATTCTTCAAAAACGATGTCATTGCAGAAGTGAGTAGCACAGCGTCGGAGTATTTCAGCACATTTTGTGATTTTGTTAGCGGCCTCTTCAGGATAACCGTCAAAAACAACCAAGACTTTGCTACCAAAGTGGTTTTTAATGTAGCTGATGTAACCTAAAACAATGGCTGTCACAGACGTTTTGCGCTGCCAGACAACCTTGTATAAAACATAGCCCCCATCCACAACAACGTAAATATTGGAGTCAGCTGGTGTGTGGCTGGATAGTGGAGTGAAAGCAGAGAAGAGACTGGACTTGGTCCCCTTTCGCATCCCCTATTTATTAAAGAAAGACATTGGGATGGGGCTAATTCATGTTTAAAATGATCTTTCAGTTCTTCGTCCAATGCTTTGGTTATGCACACCCTTTGGAAAATAGTAAGTGGATCGACAACTACTCTCTAGTTCCCCACTTTAACAGAGCTGGTAATGGATGACAATGTGGCTACTTTGCCCTTACTTTATCAAACGTATTCCCAATTATTTTCTTAACACCTTCAGTTCCCAGTTGTTGGGTCAAGTGGCAATTTATGTTAGGACCACAGCTATTCCACTACTAATGGATACCAATTTATCAGTGATGGAAAATGGAGGCTGGAGAACAAATCAGGTTTTTAGTTTTTCTGCATCACCATTATCTCGAATGATTCGAGAAGGCCTCATATCAACATTATGTTCACCAGTAGGATAGGAGATGTGGCAGAGACGTTCCAGTTCCTCGCATTCGTTTACCATGAACACCATTCCTACGGTCCACCGGGCTAGCACACTGCTGGAGATTCCACGCCCCTGTGTCAATCCACCATAGCTTTTTATAGACCGCATACGTTTTTGCTCAATTGTTAAGTCTGACCACAGGCCAGACCTTTCAGATCGGCGGTTAGTAAAACCTACTTCTGTAAACATCTTAAACTCAGTAGAATCTATCCGATCTTCTAGAGCCATCATATCTTGCAGATATAGGTGGGCACTCTTTGCGTAGAAATAGTGACCAGCAGAATGAAAAAAGGTAGTAGCATTTTATGAACAGCATATAGGTGAAGGTTCCAATCACCAGCACGCTCTGCGTGAATGAATAATTTTATGAGAGCACTCATGCGAAAATATTGGACCCACAGCCTTAATAATTAACACGAAATCATTTTCATAATTATGAAACCATTGCTACGTATACTTATCATAATATTAACTCCGATTTAATCAGTACAGACCCTGTACGTGATGTCTGATACGCTCAAAACTTGTTTTAATTGATTTCACCCGACTTCTATTTTTCAACGTTTTCTCTATTTTTCAACGTTTTCTGTTACACGTCACTTTTTGGAGAAGCACTAGGCCTACAGGTACCTGTCAAAGCTCAAATGTAAGCTAACCAAATAAACGTATCATTATCGATAACATTTCTCATAGGGTGAGAATATTTCACAATATTTGTCAAATTGGGAGACCAAAACCAACAATTTTTGCTTGTTTGAAAAAACATCCAATCTTTAAATAACTGTATCTCGGGAACTACTAAACGTACAGAGCTCGCTTGGGACTTAAATTGCAGACAATTTAATATAATTGTAAACAGGTATTCACAATATTTCCTCTCAGACGCATAGTTTAGACGATATTGAGCTAAAACTGAAAAAGGTGCAAATATCTGGTTGTTTTGTTGCCTATTACACAGCTAGCACAGGACTTTCGAAGTTGTAAATTTGACTTTTTACTATTGACAGAGGTCCAAACACCATATTATAAAATTAGAACTACATGACCTTTTTATATCTAACTAGCAGTAATGACCGGCTTCGCCCGGCCTATTTATTTGTTTTATGGATGATAATGAATACTACTGCAGAACTGGCACATGATACTTAAACTACCAGAAAATAAATATTTCTTTAAATATAACTTTTTGTGGTGGTGGTGGTTGTAGTGAGGGTGATAAGCAGTACAGTATAATGGACGTAACATTTAGGTCATTTTTCCGTAATGCTAATAATGATAATCATGAGTAGGGAATCGGCTATTTATTAACTACAGCACTGACACATGTAATTTACAAACAAATATCTAAAAATTATTAGAAAGCGGAGTTAGTGAAATAAAAGACACTGCCTAGGGCCTATATCTCATTGTCTGTTAGAAATGTAGTGACCAATAGTGTCGTCTTTTGTCGCATAGCGCCTTAGGAAAATAATCAGAACACTTTGGAAAACTTCGGCTGTCCCGAGCTCTTAAGGTAGCAATGGCATCATTTATCGCCACATAGCGCTCAACGATAAGATTCGGAATACATTAGGTAAATTTGAAAGCACCAACGCTCAATAACCTCAATGTATTGCACCAACACCATTGCACTTACACAGAGGCAGAATATATTCATGATGATAACTGTTTTAAGGGCCCTAAGAAATCTTTTTGCACCAATTACTTCCCATTACTGCAATTTATAAGCAGCGCAAGATTTAACTTTTTTCGCAATTCTGCACCAAAACACTGGTAGGGGCGACGTGATGCAGCCCGATTTGCCAGTCAACAATAGACTTGTTAAAATACTCTTACAGTTACACTACTACGGGCATGAATGGTTCTAGTGCCTTAATACGTGGTTTTCAAGTTCAGTTTGTTTGTTATTCTAAATGTAGGAAATGGAGAGCGTTGTCCAAAATATCAAGTGGGCAGTGTTACCAGCAGGGTTTCGAAGTGTATGTAAAATTTGGTGCAATTAGGAGGAACGGTGTAGTTTGTGATAAAGGGCTTAAATGCATGGGATGGAGTGGCCTGTCTGAAATTGAAAGTGGACTGTGTCACCCGCAGGGTTCCAAAGGGTAAGTGTACAAAATGTGGTTCAGATCGGTGAAACGGTGTAGATTTGTGCCTAAGGGCCTAAGTGCAGGGAATGGAGTGGTCTGTCCAAAATTTCATGCAGACAGTGTTACACGCAGGGTTCCAAAGGGTAAGTATACATATTTTGGTTAAGATCGGTGAAACGGTGTAGATTTGTGCCAAAGGGCCTAAATGCAGAGAATGGAGTGGTCTGTCCGAAATTTCATGCAGACAGTGTTACTCGCAGGGTTCCAAAGGGTAAGTATACAAATTTTGGTTCAGATCGGTGAAACGGTGTAGATTTGTGCCAAAGGGCCTAAATGCTGGGAATGGAGTGGTCTGTCCTAAATTTCATGTAAACAGTGTTACTCGCAGGGTTCCAAAGGGTAAGTATACACATTTTGGTTCAGATCGATGAAACGGTGTAGATTTGTGTCAAAGGGCCTAAATGCAGGGAATGGAGTGGTCTGCCCGAAATTTAAAGTGGACAGTGTTACCCGCAGTGTTCCAAAGGATATGTATACAAATTTTGGTTCAGATCGGTGAAACGGTGTACGCAGGGTTCCAAAGGGTAAGTATACAAATTTTGGTTCAGATAGGTGAAACGGTGTAGATTTGTGCCAAAGGGCCTAAATGCAGGGAATGGAGTGGTCTGTCCGAAATTTAAGACAACCTAAACTATTCCTCTTGAATCTGGCTATCATATACAAAAAGAATTTTTCGAATCCGACTGGTAGTTCCATAGATAGCGCGTTTAAACACACAAACACACAAACTCTTTAGCTTTATTATATTAGTATAGCTTTGACTGGACTGCTAGTGATTTCCCAGTTTCTGTTGGCGTCCATCAGGGATCTGTACTTTCACCTCTCCTCTTCATTACAGTTATCGATACTGTTACAAGGGATCTACATAAATCTGTGCCTTGGAACTTGCTATATGCTGACGATGTGCTTCTGGCTTCTGAGGATAAGACTGATCTGCAATTAAAAGTTCATGCATGGACCAACTGCCTCGCAGAATTTGGATTACGGCTCAACATTAAGAAAACTGAGTATTTGACAACGGATCTAAATGATCCGACTACGATTCAAATTAATAGTGATGACCTTCCAAAGACATTGTCATTTAATTATCTTGGCTCGACTATTACTACAGATAGTACCCTCAGACCTGAAATATCACATCGCGTGAGCAGCGCATGGCTCAAGTGGCGCTCTTTGTCCGGTGTCTTATGCGATAAGAAGAATCCAGACCGGCTAAAATCTGAAGTTTATCGTTCTGTGGTCCGCCCCGTTGTTCTGTATAGGGCAGAATGCTGGCCTTAAGGAGTTGGAACAGCAAATTTGTGTGATGGAGACAAAGATGCTCAGGTGGGCATCTGACTTGACACCACTCCATGATCATGTCAGCAATAATGACATTCGCAAGCGATATGGAGTAGCGCCAATTGCTGAAGAAATGAGGGAATGCCTTCTCCGCTGGTATGGCCATGTGTTACGGGCTGCTGAAACAACAGTTGCACACGCTGGATTGGCATTGCGGATAGATGGGAAGAGACCAATAGGACGATCGAGACAACGTTGGCTTGACACTCTACATGACGATTTAAAAATTGTCCGACTACATCCTGACATGGCACACAATCGTGTAATATGGACACAGAGAACCAAAAAAGCAGACCCTGCTAATTTGTGGGACATATGCTAAAGAAAAAGAAGAAAGAAGAATTCTCTTCATGATGTCAGTTTATACAGATTACACAGTACCCCGCATGCGAACAATCCAAGAGACACATTCGTACTGTAGCTATACCATTCACGCAACTCGTTGCACTTGTTCGTGCATCTACAACATGCCACCGTCTAATGGCGCTAGCTGGCAAGTGCGGAGTTTTGCATGGAAATGACGCAGCCCACTGTTTTTGTTATGATCGAGTGTTATTCTACGCACGGTTTCGTGGGGTTCCGAGCGTTCGAGCCCAAAAGTGTCCCTTGTAAGTATAAAGTAAAGCAAATTAACAATGCAATTTTAGACGTGGCTGCCTAATTTCACCGAAAAGCGGAAATATCAACACATCAACTCATCAGGACAGAAATTGGAGGATTAGATCCACAAATGCTGCACAAATATAAGCATCTAAAAATGTATTACTGTATATGTAGGCTAATCGTGTTATTTTAAAATGTTTAACTCTATTTTAAACTATACGCTTTATTTAGTAAATGAGAGATCATGACTAAATCTTAAATTGATTTTAACTTAATTGATCTTAATTTATTATAAATTTTTAAATTATTTTAAAATTTAAATTGTGTTTTATAATTGTTTTAATTACAAGTAGCTTTAAGACAATGGATGCTTATGCTGCTGAATGTACACTGCTTGTTTCAAATACCCCCTCAGGAAGAAGTCTAATTGCGTTAAATCAGGTGACCTGGTGGGCCAAGGGACAGGTCCTATTCTTCCTAACCATTTTCCTGGATGTGTGTTATTGAGATGGTTGCGGACAGCTACCGTGACATGTGGTGGAGCTCCGTCGTGTTGAAACCACATCATTAAACGTTCCCTAAGTGGAACATTCTCCAGCAGAAGTGGGAGCTCATGGCGTAGAAAGTGTAGATAGCGTGCGCCTGTCAAATGGCCTTCAAACAAATACGGTCCAATAAGGCGATCGCCCAAAATTTCACAACATACATTCACTCCCCATTGCACTTGATGGCCCGCCAGTCAAACCCAGTGGGGATTGTCAGTACTCCAATAGTGCATGTTATGGCCGTTCACGGTACCATTATTGTGGAATCTCGATTCGTCCGAGAATAGGATTTTTGATAAGAATGCTACATCATCTTCCACATTTCCTAACAGCCACTGACAGAAATTCATCCGAGCTTCGAAATCTCCCCCATGGAGCTCCTGGTTTAGTTGTTGATGGTAGGGATGATATTTATGCGCATGCAATATACGGCTTACGAACGACTGGCTAATGTTCACCTGTTGTGCATTTGCTCTTGTGCTAGTGTGAGGGTCATTGCGAGCTGCGTCCATAACTGCGTCCTCATTCTCACCAGACGCTATGGTCCTCTGTCGGATAGGTGTTATCGCCCCAAGTTCCCCTGTTGTTCGTAAACGTCTTTCAATATTGCGTACAGTATTTACTCTCGGATGTTGCCTGTCTGGGTATCTTTCCCGATACAGACGTAGTGCCTGCAAGGAATTCCCTCTTGCCTCTCCGTAAACAAGAAACATGTCAACGTATTCGTCCGTGGAGTACACGACGAATGAAAGAACTTCGAAAGAATTAACTTCATTCCCACAGTATAGCTGCGCAGAGTGGGTAGTGCACAAACACTGTATTAACGGCATTAGTCTGCATGTTGTGGCACACAATGGCATGTGAATGTATCATTGAAGACTCATAACTTTGCAAAAATATTTTTCCAATGGGGGATTCGAACATTCGGTACTCCGGTCCATAATTGGAAATCCAGTGATTTTCTACTTGAGCTACGCCTCAACGTTGAAAGAATCCTGTATTAATAGCCTCTTAGAGTACGTTACTCCTCCAGTTCGCTGTTTCAAACGCTCTCCACGTCACTATATCGCAGTTTTAAGCGTTAATTTCATGATTTGCGATACCCAGCCACATGGCACGACATCTAAACGCAGATGATATGTTGCACTACAATAATTGACTGCAGGTACAGCATATTATTCGAACGGTCTGTAGTCGCATCGGGTGGGGGAATAATGGGGTTCAGTATCGTTTGCGGGATATGCGTACAGTGGATTAGTACCATATGGGATCAAGCAGAGATATATCGACCTTCATGATAATACACGTTATTTGGGCTGCATAAAAGAATATTGTAAGGGGCGGCTGACTCACCTGGTATAATGCGATTTTATTCCTGACCCCGATTAAATTCACGCTCTTAATTTATTAAAACTGTAACTTTCCTTCCAAACTCGAAAAGAGGCCAGAGACCTACTAAGTCGGCAGTCTCAGATTTCCTCTTAATAGTTGTATCTGTGTCTGCTGGTCCTCATTCCACTACTGACTAACGAAAGGAGCGGACCCTTGGTAATGTCGGACGGAGTTTCCGGCGAATCATCGGGAAATAATACCCTGCCTGGACCACGGCCTACAAGCCCGGACAACTTGAACGTAGTTATTTGCAATTTAATCTCATGCCCTGTTAATGTAGGGAGAAGGCTCAAGGTTATTTCCTTCGCAATTCTTTTCGCAGTTACAAGCACACACACTAATAGTCACCACAATTACACAGGTTATCAGATTTTACACATTCAAGAGTGTGGAACCTATGGAAATGATGTTCCAAGCCCCTAAATGAAACAACAACAACAAGATTCACACGTTAGAAGCCTTGAGAAGTCGTTGTTTCATTTTACTAGGATAGTTGGATAATAAGGTTCTATAGTAGGTCATCCGCAGGGACGTTTATTGATGAGATAAAATTGATGTGGACTGAAAGGAACATTAGTCTACATAGCCCCAATCGGCATTCATGTATTTGTCCCACCACTTCATGAGTTTGAAGACCCCTTTTGGTCATAGTTTTCATCTTGAACGGCTGCTTCAGCGTCGTCATGGTGGTGAAATGGTACCCGCCTAATGTTCTCTTCAACGTAGGGAAGAATTGGAAGTCCCTGGGCGCCAGATCAGATTGTAGAGTGTGTTGTCCAGACACTCCCAACCGAAGGTGGTAATGTGGTTGGCCGTAGCTGCAGTCGTTTGGGACTGTGGACTGACGCATGACAGAAGCTTAATTTATTGGCGACATGATTCACCGTCGCACGCCTGAGGGTTGAATCAGATTATGAACTCGTCCTATAATGGTCTCGTAGCTGTTGCTTGGGTCTCGTAGAAGCATTGAATTTATTCATCATTAAACAATTACTTGCAATACCTCCCGTCAGCAAGATGAAAAAGAATTAAATAATACAACAATACAAATACAAAAATAAAAGGGCCTAAAATGCATCAATATTAAACCTTTATAATATGCAGACTAATCCAATCGATCCAAACTAGTTTAATTATACCCCACTGTTTGTTGTTACTCATAAATTGATGATGACCATCTTAATCTTAATACAAAACAAGATGATAGACATACAAGTAATTTTGAAGATTATTTAAGGCTGGCCCAGTTGGCCTCCAAGCACTGTGCTATGGAATACCATGGATTGACTAGCAACTATCTGTTGATTCTTTCTAAAAGATTTTACGGATAGCTTTTGACATACCTTGTCCGACAATGTGTGAATTCTGGATTTTGTCTAGTCTATATCTAGGTACATCAATAGGGTTCGAACATCTATTATTGTGTGGTAAATGTTACTCCACGTGAAGGACAGTTCGAGGGCTGGCTTACTTTTTGCACACGGTAGAAGATAAGTATTAACAAATTTAAAACTGTGGAGATAGAAAGTTCAATGAAATGAGGTTTGCAATACAAATTTGGAGGAACATTTGCAATTATACGAATAGGGTAGATTATTTTGCCTTTTTTAATACACAAGAGTTTAGTGCTTTTCAGTCGGTCAACACGAATTCGTGTTGACCGACTGAAAAGCACTAAACTCTTGTTTACTAAGGCAACACTGAAAATATGGCTTCAAACACCACAATGTTTTTTAATACATTTATAATATGTGAACTATTACCAAAAATAATTAGACCGTAACTGAAAATGCATGGGAAGAATGCAAAATATGAATTACGGAATGTTTCAGTTTGTCATGTATATTTTTGAGCATCATGCTTTCAGTCTTATTGTTATTTAGGAGAAAACTATTTGTTCTGAATTAACATTTTGCCTTCTCGAGAGCATTATTATATAATATCGCTCATTAAATACAACGACGTCACATCTCAAAATTCGGCGTGTTTTATTTAAGCATATGGTTCAATGCGTTTTCACGTGTACTTTCAACTTCAAGAACGTCAAATCTATTAGTTTCTTGCCTAAATACAACTGCATATTGAAAAGAATGTCGTATCAGGATGAGACAGATTTATGAAATCTTTGGGTTCATTTTCTGCGACACTGTGTTTTTTGAGATATGACGTATTTAATGAGCGTTGTGCAGTTCATCCAAGATTTACCTACCTGAGCCCAGAAGGTGAATCGTCGGCATCAAGAACAGGTTTTGGATTTATATTTGCAACTAAATCATTTATATAATTGAAAACAGAAATCGACGTAGAACAGACCCTTCAGGAACAGCGTTATTTATCTCAAGCTATCGTGAAGTCTTCCCTCGACATGAAGAAATTGTGTTTGGTTACATATGTTGATCTGATGAATAAAACTCTTTCCTACGGAGCCATTAGAGGCCAGTTTGGCAAGTAACAAGTCATATGAAACACAATCAAACGCCTTGCTCAATTCACATCGTGTGGCCTGAAAGAACTTTCCTTTTTCGAAATCATTGCCTGTAAACCTGAGAAAATAATCTAAAGCATTAATTGTCTCGCATCATCCGCAACGCCCGTTTCAGAACTAATAGAACCTTCGTGCATTGATATGACGTCATGACTGTACAGTTTCACTAGTCGACTATGGATTTCAGTACAAGACGTCCCACGTGCCTGTTCATAGCGAACAACAGCCTTCACTCCTTCATGTGTCCACAATTGCAATTGCCTGCCGAGCAACTCTTAACAGTTTTTTTTCTTTGGGGGGGGGGGGGTTCCCGCACCCCACGCGTGGCACCCGACCTTACTACTGGTGCCTCCGACCTGCAGTTAGTCTACATAGTAGAAGAGAAAGCATAGGGGTTTGGAAAAAGGAGAGGATTGCCCTTTGGGGCTTAGCGCCTGTCTGATCGCGGTCGCGATTTACCAGGCATCATGGGTATATATTAACATAGGTATATTTTACATATATGCACATATAAATATGTGCATATATGTAAGGGTTGGATTGTAGGGCCAGGGCAAACCGCATAGGCAGAAAGAAAAGATTGCCTACACGTAAAACCTGGCGGCTTGGTTATTGCCACATGCAAGGAAGTGGGTATGGAAATGAGTAGGTTTTGTTAGTACGGGAGGTGTATCATGCAACAGTTGCAGAATCAGTTTCCTCGCCGAGATTTGTATATGTGTAGGCTTGCCATACGTCCCGGTTTGACCGGGACAGTCCCGGTATTTTGCTCTTGTCCCGGTGTCCCGCCCGGTTTTATCAATGTCCCGGAAAACGGTTGTAAGATGTAAGAAGTAATGAATTTATGTGTTTAAGAATCTTTTATGAATGGGTTACTTTTCAACAATCAACATGGTTGAATATCGCGCACAACGTCAAAGAGGTCAGAAGTAGACTATTGTTTACTCATAAATTTTTTTTTAGTTTGACAAAAAAGTTTTTTGTAATTGTTTTTGTAGTTAGACAAAAAGTTGTAGTTTTAAAAAAATAATAAGACTTAGTAATTGTTTAATTAAACACTTTTATGAAGTATTTTAAATTACATTTTATTAACACTTCCTTCTAGATGGTAGACCAGAAAAAAAAATATCATTAAAAAGGAAAAATTATATATTTTTATGTAGCAAAAATCCTTTATTTTTATTTTTAAAAGGTGTGTAGAACTAACAATTTACGGTGCCAGGTTCTTCCCTCCCGTCACTTGTGAGGCTTTAAAAGGCTTAAACCTCACCATTTTGCTTCTAATTTTAAAAAATTCCCGGGGGAGGATCCCTGAAGCCCCGCTCTGCTAGGGAGTATTCCATACCTCCCAGACCCCCCGGTAAGACCATCCCATATTAATGTGTCCCGGTTTCACTTACCAAAAATATGGCAAGCCTATTATGTGGGAATCAGTTGGCTTGGCACTGCTGGGACTAGCGCGTCCGCAATGGCGGACGAACTGCACGTCCGGGGTTAGGTTCGGAGCACAGTCCGCCCGTCTAGAGCGTAGTACCAAGTCTCCGTGATCCGGAGAGGGGAGCCACGCCTGCGAACAGGGGCTTCTTCTCTCGTGTCCTGGACATAGCTGATGGTTGTTATCAATCACTCCGCCGCTGCATAGAATCGTCCTGAAACTATAAGCTAATGATTATTAATAGTCCTTCCCTTGGCTATCCTTTTGGCAAGCCAGGGGAAGGGTTTTAAAACTTTTTTTTTGAGGGCTTAAGTAGGCCGACGCAGAGGCTGATGGGAACAGCAGCTGGATGCAGGGGCGAGTGGGTAGGCTATCAACTATCACGCTCAACCAGATGTATTATTATTATTATTATTATTATTATTAGCTATACCGACAGTAGTGGCTACGCTGGCTAAAGTGCAGCATTAGGTCATGGGGCCGAGCTCTCTGCTGACTCGGTAGACGCGTGGGTTCGAGCCCCACCGTCGGCTGTCCTTGAAATGGTTTTCCGTGGTTTCCCATTTTCAACACCAGGAAAATGCTGGGACGGTACCTTCTGACAGGCCACGGCCGCTTCCTTCCACATCATTGCCCAGTTTCATTCACCGTCATTCATTTCATCCCTCATTAACTCCTCTCATGAGGTTGGCGTCAGGAAGGGCATCCGGCCGTAAAAATCATCGCCACAAAGACTTCCATCGCATCTCATCCCCGACCCCGTTGGGAAAACGGGAATAATAATAAGGGGTAGACATACATTATTATTAGCTATGTAGAGATGAATTAGCTCACGACAAGGAGGCATGGTGCGCTGTATCAAACCAGTTTGAAGACTGACGATTCAAACTCGCACACATTAATAATGATAATAATAATATAGTATTTTTCTAGAGGTAAGAGGATGTTGACACTTACCTCACATGCATCCTTTTTGTTAGTTAACACGGCTACAGTTTTACAGAGGGAATAGGCGACAGACATGACTTTCAACTCCACTGGCTACTTAACCGTTCTAGATAGCTAGCTGTTTAAAGTGAAAGGAGATTGCACTATTGTGTGAATTTCATGAAGTTAAAAGATTAGTATCTCAAGGTTTGTAGGGTGTTCCATTGCAATACTCAGCACTACGCAACTTGACCACTTCCTTTGTGTCTCATCACGTGTACATCACAAGTGCAGTTAACGGGGAGACTTGAAATTTCCCTAGTGGTACTAACTTGACAGAGCTAAATTCCACGGTGGACCCATTAATCTTTGTGGGTTGTCCAACGTTTTTTTAGTTGAATGATGATCCCATGGTCGATTATTTAAAATACGGTAGGGTAAACCAACATTTTTCTGGGTTGTTAGTGTAATAAGATTCAATTACTTGGTAAAACAGTGTATCTAGTAAAAACCACCCCTAAACTGAAAAATCGATAACTCGAAACTCAGCTATTGTACCCCCTCTCCCTTTTCAACTCGAAGGGATATTTTACCTCTGAACTATATATACAAATGGCACAGGCAAACGTTGGTCCTAAACACTTTAAAATGATAATTTATTCTAAGATACAGTGTATCGTTTTTGACAAAATAGTGTGAGAGTGAAAACCACCCCTGAGACCATGAATCCTAAAGTTACGGGCTTAACACTAAAAGTAGCTCTTGAAACCACCTGTCAACGCGATAGGTTATTTTACCCCCTAAAGCCATATATACAAATGACACGGGCAAAAATAAGTCTTTAAACACTTTAAAACTATAAATTTATCATAATATACAGGGTTAGAAATTTATCATAATATATTATTATTATTATTATTATTATTATTATTATTATTATTAAAGATAATTCGCACAAATTGTACATATTGATGAAAACAAACTGTCATTCACAAAACTTCACAATGGATGATCCCCGATTTGTACAAGAAATTACATGGTATCTACTACATTGCACCCCGCATAATTTACATACGCAGGATTCATCAGGCTCATGAAAGTATTCGGTATTACACAGTTTGTGGTGATACCCATGTACCGCCATCGAATTGACAAAGTGTCGCAAGTCTTGATTTGTGTTCATCCATGTCCTAGTCATCATGGCCTCCGTGGTGTAAAACTCGAACCAGATTTCGTCCCTTTTCTGTATTCTTTCCTGCATTAGCTTTATCCAGGCGTCTGTGGATGCTAGCCCTCTCTTCATCCGAAGGTCCTCAATGAAGGTCTCCCTGGCGAGTTCATATGCTAATCTTGATTTTGTATACTTCGATATCCCCATGGTAGCCTTCAGGAAGCGTGATTTGACTGCTTCAAGCGTCCTCAAGTCTGCCAGGGATACTTTTTCCCATATGATTTCAAGTTATGGGCGTTATTTTCGCGTCGAATAATGTCATAGCAGTTCCCAAAGAGAGCGTCGTGATTGTTTTGATATCATATATGGCTTTGGTAGCGGCTATTGCTCGAGACTTTATGTGAATTCTGTAGGCTCTTGCTGTTGTTTGCATTGTCATTCCTAGATATTTAAATGTATTGACTGACTTAAGGGGAGTCGTTCCTAGGTATATCCTGTCTCCTGAAGCCTCTCTGCCTCCTTTCCGAAAAGTCATTTTCACTGTTTTCTCTGTGCTTATTGTCATCTTGTTGTCCTTTGCCCACCTATCTAGATTGTCTAAGGCTTTTTGAACTTCAGTAATGGATCTCGAGCCAATGACCATATCATCTGCGTACAATAATATTGTAAGATTTGCTGTTCCTTGCCTAATTGCCATCACCACACCATATGTCGCAATGTTGAACAGGAGGGGGCTGAGTGGGTCTCCTTGAAGTACTCCATTGGTTTGCATTATCAAATTCGAGGTTGAGACACGGTCATCTATTTGTATGAAGTTTGTCGTCAGAATGTCATAATATACAGGGTTAGTCATCTAAGAAGTCGCTCTCAAATATCTTCTAAACCGTTCTGTATTTACCTTTGTGAATGGGGCTTATAGAAAAACGTGCATATCTCTTCCGCTGACTGATATATTGGTACCATTGTTTTTTTAATGAAATGGCACTGAATTCTCTCAGAGCATTCAATTCAGCGAAGTAATCAGTTTTCAAATCGGACGAGTATTTTTGATATCTGGGTGATTCTACTAATAGTGAAAACTTTGCGCTTGAGAAATTTTGTTTTTCCTTATTTTTAAAAGATTTCTATCACATGTTTTAATATCATATCACACTTGCCCTCAGTACTCACCTTAGATGTTGCAGAGCTGAATTTTTGTTATTTAATCTTTTTGTGAATTTGAAAAAAATAGTCATCCATGCTAAATACAGGTTGCCCATTCTAATGACGTTAACTATATTAGATCAATTGGTGGCAACAAGAACTCAAATAAAAATAAGAATAATATGAAACGCATTTTTTCATAAATTAATCAATTATATTGACTAAAGACTAAAACATGTGTTAGTAAGTCAGTTGATGTAAATTACGAATTTATCATCATTAAACGTTATGGATCTGATAACAATGTTAATTTTGATATCATTAAAATATTAGATAGCCTAGTATATTCTATGAACATGTAAAATTAATGTCATTAGCTTGGCAGTTTGTACGTAGCATGGACAACAAGTAGTTCCGTGAAGAACTATACAGCCTATTTTCATATATCATACTTATGTTAATTGCCTCTATCAAGATACAAAATTTCAGTTTGATTGCTGTAATAGATTCGTAGATATTGAGAACCGTCTAAATATTTTGGATGATCGCCATGTTGGATTTTATATATGTAGGTCTTAGAGTTATGCATTATTAGGCTACATGAGGATTATTGTGTAGGTTTAGTATTCAAACTTCAATCGCATGATTCGGACACTAGAACAAAAATCGAGATTTTAAAATTTTGCACTGCTGCCATCTTGTGGTTATGAAAACAATTGAAATATATTAGATGTCAGTAGATTAATATTTGTATAAGCATTTACCGTAACAAGTTTCACTCCGGATGTTTAAATCGCGTGAAACATCCATTTAAATATTAATATTGCTCGTCGCCGCCATGTTGGATTTGTGCTCACCAGGTTATTGAAAGTCCCATATGGGAACTTATGTTCATAGCTTCTATCAATGTACAGAATTTCAGTTTGATTGTTGTCATAGATTAATAGATATTGAGAACCGTCTAAATATTTCGGATGAACGCCATGTTGGATTTATATGTATGTAGGCCATGGAGTTATGTACTACTAGATGACGATTTTTGCGTAGGTTCATTATTCAAACGTTCACTTCGATCGCATGATTAATACACAAGAAAGAAAAAAATATTTTAACATTTCGCACAGCCGCCATGTTCAGGTTATGTAAACAATTGAACTAAATTAGGTGCCAGTGCATTACAATGTGTATACACATTTACTGTACCAAGTTTAACTGCGTTTGGGTGGCTAAATCGCGAGAAAAGTCTGTTTAAATGTTTTAACTTCGCTTGGCCGCCGTGTTCGTTTTGTAGTTAACAGGTTTTTGAAAGTCTCGTAGGTGATCTTCTAGTAGTGCCCCTTGTTAGCGTACAAAATTTCAGGGTGAAATCGGTAATAGTTTCGGAGATATAGAATGCCGGTGAAATATTTCGCACAGCCGCCATGCTGGATTGGTGAGACGTAATAACATTTGAAGGCCGAGGTCGGCCAAATTATTACTATGACGTTATCGAGTTTCATTGAAATCTCTCCAGCCGTTTAGAAGTTATTAGGGCGAACACACACGGACGCACACACATACATACACACACACACACGGACAAAAGGTGATCTCATAAGCTTATTTTTTCATAAATGAAAATAGGCTAAAAATGGTCCATGCCAATGATATGAAATGTGTCCATGCTAATGACAAAATGACCATATTTAATTTTTTGCGGTTACATTAACTTCAACAGATCTTTGGTTTACACCCTTGAATTCATTTATTTTAAGAAACAATTTGATGATTTATTTAGCTGATTTAGCTAATAAACATTGTGTTTAATAAAGTTATTATTAAGCTAATTTTTGTAATAAACTTATTTATTTCTACATTGTCCATTGTAATGACTATGAATTAATATACGCTGCTGAAAAACTTAATTTATTATTAACTAGCATTCCACCCTGGCTTCGACCGGTATCCTTTACGTTTTAACCAACGTAAACTTAAAAGGCGCACGGATGGCAGGTTTCAGATGCGATTCAGAAAGGCTGAGGTGAACAGCGAAACTCCGAACACATATACTGTTTTCTGAAATCTTTAACTCGACACGACTCGACAGTTTGATGCTGGCCGAAGCTGGGGTGATAGGCTCGCTCGCTAGCTCGTAAACTCGCTCCAAAGCTAGTAATTTAAATTTCCACTGAATGGAGACTGTAGGAAGAAATGAAAACGTAAAGACACTTATAGTGGGCGATGTATTAAAGATGGAGATATGCTGTCACGGGCTTTTTTTGTAGAACATTCATGCTGAACGATTCTTACACTCATAGTATACAGATATTTTTAACGATTTACCCAGCGTAAGCTTAAAAGGCCCACGGGTGGTGGAGCAATGGGAAAGAAGTTCCGCTCACTACCATAAAGGAAGATGATACAAAAAAAAAAGGGGTTGGTAGTGGAAAAGAAGATTGGATAAAATGGGACAGACCCCAATTATCAATATATTTATTTTGCAAAACAAAGATTAAAGAACAATTAGTATACACTGAAGAGATCTCAAAGTTTTAAGGATGCTAAACGAGTCTGGCAAAAAAAAGTTGCAGAGAGAGGGGGAACTCGTAGCTCATTTACAATCTAATTATTGTTGATTATTTTTAGTGATCACAAAAGATCAAGTTTTGGTTTGCACAGCAAATGAGAATGTGTTACTCGAAAAGCATGCTAAAAAAAAGGGAATTGTAACAAAGTACAAAAGCAAAAGGATAATACACAACAAGATCCACATGGCGCATCAACAAATTGCAGCCGAGAGGAAATTGCTGAAAGAGAAAGTACATTCAATACAAATAATTGCGGGGGGAAAAATGGGTTTGAAACCCGAAGCAAGAATTTAATACATGGACTTAGGAGCAGGAGGCACCCGTGGCCTATAGCAAAAGGTTATAATTAAGCGTGATTACCAAGGGAGAAGCAAGAATGTAATACATGGACTTAGGAGCAGGAGGCACCCGTGGCCTATAGCAAAAGGTTATAATTAAGCGTGATTACCAAGGGAGAACAATTGTTGTGCTCAAAGTAAAGTAAGCTTTCACCTAGCAGGGTGCTGATTAGAAGTTTAGCAGAGAATGAATAAACCAAATCTTGATTAAGCAAAACAAAACTATAATCAAGAAGCTTAAATTGAAATAACAAGGTAACAATTGCCTCAGGTAGGAAGTTGGCAGAGCGAACTATACCTGCATTTAACAATTTGAAGAGAAACGTAAGGCAAACATTAAAAAATCCCATTAAATGGAGTTGTGCCTTGAACACAACAAAGAAGAGAACTTCTTACACAATGAACGTAAAGGAATTGATATTGACTAAATAAGTGAAAGGGTTAGCTTGAAAGGCTGGGTAAGTCATTACCAATCATTAGAATACTCTTCGAGTAAAAATACACTGACCGGCACGAAAAACGCAACACTTCAATTTCTTACAAAAAATTAAATTTATTTCAAATTTATGACACTTTTATAACACTAATCTACTATATGATGATGAAATATTGTAGCACGGTCCCATGTAGGTGTCTAACAATGGAAAATAAAAGATGATTATACACAAATTTAAAAATTAAGCCAGTGATGTACACTTCAAGGAAAGAGCGCTAAAAGAGCGGGAAATGTTGAGTAAGGTCCTAAAGGTCCTCATTTCTGTTTTTATTTTATACACTTCACACATTACTTCACAGACCTCGGAGATGATCTCGGAGACCTCTGTTCGCATCTTTAAAAGCGTGTTTTGCCACCTCTTGTACCAATGACGGCATTCAACCTTTCAGGGATGCTCCTGATTAATGCTGTAATGTCCTGTTGAGGAATCATCTCCCATTCTTCCAGGAGGACATTCCTTAGGTCCTGTAGCGTCTCTGGATAGCACTGACGGGCTCTTCTCCCCAGCGTCTGGCTGCGTGGCTCAGGGGTAACGTTCTCGCTTGCTGAGCCCAAGGTTGCAGGTTCGAAACCTGGCGCAGTCAGCTGGCATTTGAGGGTGCGCAAATGCGAGGGAGCCGTGTCAGTACATTTACTGGCACGTTAAAGATCCCCTTCGGGGCAAAATTCCGGCACCCCGGCGTCTCTAAAAGCCAGGGTAGTTAAAAGGGACGTAAAACCAATAACATTATTATTATCTTCTCCCCAGCCGGTCCCAAACCTGCTCAAGAGGATTGAAATCAGGGCTTCGAGCAGGCCAAGCCATAGCATGAATCCCTGCTTCACCCAAGAACTTTCTTAACATGTGGGCGTGCATTGTCTTGCATTAGTGTGAAATCATCACCAATAAATGGAGCGAAAGGCACAACATGCTCCAGAAGGATTTCCTCCACATACCGATGTGCAGTGAGGCTCCCATTCTCCACGAAGACCAAATCCGTCCTTGCAGCCATACTGATTCCTGCTCCCACCATCACACAACCACCCTGAAATGGCGTCCTGGATGAGAATGTGCAAGGGGAATACCTTTCCTCTGGCCTTTTACAGACCCTCTCTCTTCCGTCAGGTGATCGGAGGCCAAACCGCGACTCATCGGCGAACAACACTTGTTCCCATTGTTGTACTGTCCAGCCAAGATGTTCCCTTGCAAAACGTAGTCGAGCTGTGTGATGTTCTCTGGTAGGTTCTGGGTCTGTAACTGGTCTTCTGGATTGAAGATTGGCTTCTTCCAATCTTCTTCGGACGGTTCTCTCACTAGCATCGACCCCTCGAACTTGGTGGAGTCGATTTCGTGCTTCAATGGCGGTGTAGTGACGGTAGTGAAGAACTTGAAGTTGTAAGGAGCGGACATCTCTCTTCGATGTTGTTCTTCTCGGGCCTGATCCTGGTCTCCTTGCAAAGCCTCCAGTTTCCCTGTACCTTCGTACGGTTCTGGAAATCGTGGAAGCTGTAATCCTCAACACTTCTGCAATGTAATGCATGCAGCGACCATCTTCCACCAAAGCAACAGCTTTTGCAACTTGTTCAGGGCTTAAGGGCATGTTTGCTCCAGAAAGCTAATTACGACAATCACAGGAAGATCCCACAAACACATGTGATTGAAAAGGGAACAATTGAAAGTACAACACTAAGCGCTATAAGAGCGGGAACACATTATTGGGTTACATCCAGTGATGTGTTTTCCAGGTTGCGCGGGAAAAATCAATTGAGGCTAGTGCAATCAACACTCAACACTTCATTGTTTGCTTGCAAAGCAACGCCAATAACATACCCCGTCTAAAAAAATGGGTTAAAGTGCTTCACTTTGATTAAATAGATAAATTACACAATAATTTCACATCATTTATTGGGTATTGCGTTTTTCGTGCCGGTCAGTGTATTTAGCAGATGAAATGAAGTGCTTTCAGAGAGCGGCCGAGGCTAGAAGCTCATACGTTTTGATTGACGCAATGGAGAAAGCAATTTGATTGCTTGAAATGGTAATACATAAAACCAATTTGACTACAGTTGAATGCAGGGCTAAACCCAATAAAAACTTAAATACGTAGGTAAAACCATGCAAGTTTTTTTTGGTTCTCACCAATAAATTAAGTGAGCTAGCATTTCACTAACTAGAGTGCCTTAACATTAAAACGTGGAAATAAACGGACGCACTTTTATAATTTTTAATCCCCAAATCTTGGGCACGGAAGGTGCTTAAGTATTAAATGAATGCAATGATAATGATTAAACGGTGGAATATATCCACCTGATATTTATACAGAAATTACGTTATGATATGCCACAATGTTTGGGAGGGCGTCCTCAGACGAAGCCTCAAAAAAAAGAGAGAGAGAGAGAGAGAGAGAAAAAACGTTAATTAGCCAATGTTAGTAACTGGAAAAAGGAGAGAGTAGGATAAGGCAATTTATTGTCTGGCCATTTTTTCCTTTCACACGCGACGCGATCCGATTGAGCGATTGAAAGCGCACATGTTTTGATGCACTGAGATTGAATTGTTCTTTTGACTGTCACTATTTGGAAAATAAGTATAGTTCTGTAGAAAATGGGTATGTTGCCAGCTTATGGTAGTTAAAATAATTGCAATTACCAGTGAGAATTGCAAGTAGTGGAGCTGACCTTTTGAACGGTTTCCCAATGACGTCACAACATTTGAATTGAAGATGCCTCTGGAACTTTCCAAGTCGAATTTCTAGTTTATTGCAATTCAGGTTAAATTTCACAAAACCAGGCTGTTGCAGTTGACACAAGTTGAATTCCCTCGATGCCCAATTCAAATGGGTTAACAGAATTTTATGATAATATCCCGTGATACACAATTGCTTGTAATTAAGAAGGTTTAAAAAGATTCCCACGGTGCTTTAATTGTACCGTTCATTAGTGTATGAATAATCCCTCGTTGGCCCGACAGAAGTTGCTTCTAGGAGCTTGAAATCCCGCGGAGGAAAATTTCAGTAAGATATGAATGATTTGGCATTGATTTGGCATTTCGCCGTTACAGTCTTTGGTGAATAGAGTCTAGCCACCTAGATAAAAGAGAGCGGTGAATTACTTAGAACAGCCTCATGCTGAAATGATAGATATAGTACTTAACTGTCTAGGCTGAGTTGTAGCAGATTCGAGAAGTGGTTAACTCATTACCACAAAATGTCGGACGAACACGAGCCAAACGCGAGAGTTGCCAGGCAAGCTGCCTGCTGGCACGAAGTCAAACTGTAAGTGGGAGAGTGACGACGCAGCGAGCGAGGACGAAGGCAGGGGGAAGAGAAGCAGCGAAGGGGAAATGAGTATGAAATACCAACAGGAAATCATATAATTATCACTAATACAGAATTCACATCTTTAGGTAGAGTTCAAGAAAGGTGTAGTTCCAAGGAATAACAGCGAGAAGGTTGCAATCTGATTGTGATGAGCAGGACCACGGTCGACTCTAGACAGGTCGGAAGGCTGAGACTTGGCAACATGTTCATCAGTCATACCCTTGTCAGGCGGGAACACGAGGGAACGTTCAGTCTGGCAGGTGTTCTTGCTTATCTCATAGGGATATTTCCTTCTATATTTTGTTTCTTACACTTTTTACGTTTATACGCTTTATAGTAGCGTTTATACTACCCTTCCAGATGAGTTTTTTTTACTGTAATCCCTAATCGAGAACACACTGACGAGTGTACTTTGTATCTGGCAAATATGGTATTTTTAAATGCCTATGGTACATGGAATTATCACATATCGTACTTCATGTTTTAAACTTTGATTTTCCTGGAATGTATCGGCACCGTAACAATGCCCGATACATGTTGTATCCCCAACTGTAATGCAAATTAACCAAGTAAGGGAGGCTACACACCAGTGTTTAGGTTCCCAAGTGACGAAAATCTGCGCCAGGCCTGGATTAGGGAACCTTCGAAATGGTTCGTAGATGGCATAAATTAGTCAATTAAGTGAAAAAATACTTTTAGTTATTGCCACTGTATTGCTAAACAATTATTCACAGGCAAGGAATGATGCTGTTGATGTCAGCAAACTTGGTTATGGGAAGAGAAAGTTGCAGCACTTTAGGAAGGAAACAGAAGTAATCTGATACAGTTATGGAATACCAGCAGCAACAGATTATTTCTATAATGGTAGTAAATTGTCTACATATATGTGCGGCGGAATCGAGGGTTTATTATAGGCCTACAGTGTGAAGATGTTATGGGAGATAGCCTACATTTTCGCATCACATAACCCTCAATTGCATCTACTTACTCCATATTATTATTATTATTATAACACCGCCAATTGTTTTATTACCATACTTCAGAGTAGTAAAATACGAAAAGAAACCAAAATAATTTTCTTTATTTTGCTAAACATTTTTATGTTGGTAAATTATTTCCGTGTCACTCAATATCTGCTTGCTTGGCTCTTATAACAACTTTTCACGATGATAGGCACGTTATTCATTTATTTCCGATTGTATCACTGGTCATGTGTAAATAAAAATCAACAGATGTTTTGCTAAACATGTACATTATGTTTGTCCAATATTAATTCCGTGGTTTTTGTCGTCTCCCTTGCTAGCAAACAGCTGTTTCAGTTCAGGCCCTCGTGACGAAGTATGACTGACAATAGCCGTATCTACAGTGTTGTCAGATTGAACCTTCCGACCTTTCTAGAGTCGACCGTGGCAGGACCGATGAAAATTCTTCATGAACGTTTGAGAAGCAGTAACATCAGCGTATGGCCGCGAGGAGCGCTGCAGAAAGAAGCTATGCAAGGAGAAAACATCTCGAACTTCTGAACACACACTTTCAAAGAACTGAAACACACTTTCAAAGAAAATGAGAGGCTGCAAAACAAAAACAAAACGGGTAAAAAGAAAGACGTTTGCTACGTATGGGAGCTTTGTGAAACAAATTGAGAACATAGTGAGTGGTGAAGGATTGAACGTGTCGTTCAACAATGCTCGTGTGTCAACCAAATACACCCGTGTAAATCAGGTTAAGGGTTCTGAAATGGAAGAGAACTTTTTCGTAAATTCAGTGGCACCATTGATGCTGACCAAGGTAAACACTGAATTCAGATTCCATCCTTGTTGCCCATTCTATTCCCAAATACGAAGGTTTGAGACTCTGGTCAGTGTCAGATTAAGCACAGACTTCGGATTCTAGAGGATACGAAGTATTTTGATGAATTCAACGATGCTAACCTATTTAATTTCTTACTCGGGTGTGGACACATGCCATGACTGCATTTTCACACAAATTGCCTCATTGCGATTGCGGTATTTAAGTGGTTTGCGCGGAAGAGAAAATTTAATGGAAACCAAAGATCAAAGAAAACCCAATGCGGGCGAAAGAATACTAATCGATTAAGGGCCGGTTCAACCATCTCCGGGCAAAGGACCAGGCAACTTGCCCGCGGAATAAACTGAGATTTCCGTTTGACCATCAGCAGGTAGTGCTGCCAGCGGGATAGATATTGTTTGTCGGGTGGTGTAAACTGTCGGCCGCTCCGAGAGGCCGATAGAGCTTTGCCCGCCGGGTAACGCTCCAAAATGGCCGACGAACGTTTGCCTTACGCGTAATTTAGATGATTTGCGGTTTTCTGTTTAATACAGCCACAAAAGCAATGAACGTTCCATGTTATAAATAGTATCTTGCATCTTCAAATAACTTAATAATATTTGAAGCATTCATCTTGTTATCATTTGGTTATATACTTGTAAACACTGCAATGCATGCATGTCATCGTGGTTTAGTGGTCAGCGCTGGTCTCTGTTGACCTTAACGTGGCAGGTTCGATTCCTACCTTCGGCATTTTTTTTCCTGCCGCTCCCTTATTTTTAATTGATACAGCATGAACCAAATAACACCACTTAGAATAGGTATAGTGCGTATTTTGTTTACAAGCATATTTATGTTTTAATTCAACATTTAAGAAAATGAAAGATCTCCTTATTATGGAAGGTTTTTTGGGCATTTTAGATCTTCTCCCTGTAGACGAAGATGAATATTTGATTGTCAGTATCATTGTATCTCTGCCGTGACCCTGGTCAACAAAGAGTTGGTGAAATATCTGGCTACACGATCTCACGTATTTATATCTTGGCTTCCACGTCCTACATCCTTTTTTACTCCGCAAAATATAATAATCCTATTAACATAACAGTACATTAATGTGCCAATGACTATAAATAGATGTGAAACGGAAGGGTTCCGTTCCGTATGCTATAAAACAATGGTTTGGAAGTGTTAACTTGCTGAATTATAACATTGTATATAGGTATATATCTCAGTCCTACTGAAACATTCACTATGAATGATTTTAACTGATAATATTTGAATAATAATGCACTGGTAATAAATAAGAACGGAGGCTTGATAAAAACACTTTCCTATTACAGATATCGAACTTCAAATCTCATGCTCCGAAGCAATCGACTCGAACCGCATAACCACTCTTATCATTACGTCCGTATCATATTAAGCTCTATGAACAAGATGTACTCTTTTTTATGTTACAGTAGTTCGTCAATATTATAATACTGTGATGTGACGAATTCACCACATTAGGTTACGACAAATATCTTTGTTATGGGAGTAGGCCTAATAGGACACATCTCAACTCGAACTACAGAGAGAAATGGTCTTACTGTTGATGAGATTTCATTTGGCGGTCTTAATGCAATCGAAAATAGGGGACACGCCATTGGCTCTCCGACTCCGCTGCACAAAAGCAGGCCTGCCATCTTTAGTATTTCATTGTCTACTTCAGGGTAGCTGCCCGCCGCTCATACGGACGTGGTAGAACGCAATCAAAGTTGCCAGGGATTTTATGCCGGCAGATAGTTTATCTCCCGTGCAGCTACCAGCAGGTATACCCGGAGATGGTAGAACCGGCCCTAAATATATATTCAGAAGGAATATACCAGATGGCAGGTTTATCTTCAGCTCGATTCACTGAAATCCTTAGTATTCGGCTTCCTTTGGTCATAAATGAATGCTCTTCAAACCTTCCTCGAGAAATCCTTTACAGAATGGTGAAAACCGCACCAAAATACATCCAGTGGTTCTCCAGATTACCAGTTACATCCAAGAATCGGGGACTTCGTTTTATACTATGTATATATACAGTCATGAAACATCAGTATTTTAGATACTTACTTTCGATTATATCGTACTATATTGTGTGTGCTTTACTTAACATATTTCATGGGGATTAGATTATGATATAATAATTTGTTTAATGTTCTTCCTTGAAGTTACAAATAATTGCTTTCTTTCGTTTCAGATTTAAAGAAGTTTGATACATATGAGAGCTTTGTGAAACAAATTGAGAACATAGTGGGTGGTGAAGGATTGAACGTGTTGTTCAACAATGCTGGTGTGTCAACCAAATTCACCCGTGTAAATCAGGTCAAGAGCTCTGAAATGGAAGAGAACTTTTTCGTAAATTCAGTTGCACCATTGATGCTGACCAAGGTAAACACTGAATTCATAATAATAATGTTATTGGTTTTACGTCCCTTTTAACTACCCTGGCTTTTAGAGACGCCGGGGTGCCGGAATTTTGCCCCGAAGGGGATCTTTTAACGTGCCAGTAAATGTACTGACACGGCTCCCTCGCATTTGCGCACCCTCAAATGCCAGCTGACTGCGCCAGGTTTCGAACCTGCAACCTTGGGCTCAGCAAGCGAGAACACACTGAATTCAGATTCCATCCTTGTTGCCCATTCTATTCTCAGATAAGAAGGCTTGGGGCTCTGGTCAGTGTCGGATTAGGCACAGACTTCGGATTCTAGAGGATACGAAGTATTTTGATGAACTCAACGATGCTATCCTATTTAATTTTTTACTCGGGTGCGGACACATGCCATGACTACATTCTCACGCAAACTGCCTCATTGCGATTGCGGTATTTAAGGCCACGGCTGTCTCGTTATCAGTCCTAGCCTCAGTTATAAATACACACTCCAGAACTGACGCCACAGTAACACAGAATCAACACACACTCTGGTACATG
Organism: Meconema thalassinum; assembly: GCA_946902985.2. Lineage (NCBI taxonomy): Eukaryota > Metazoa > Arthropoda > Insecta > Orthoptera > Tettigoniidae > Meconema > Meconema thalassinum. The sequence continues at coordinate 272,337,939 of OX336389.2, read as the reverse complement.
GGGCGTGTGACTACAGTTCTGCAAGCCCCAAATGGAACAAAATTAATAATGGTAATAATAAAAACAACAACAACCACAAAACAGCAATTAGAGGAGGATACAGTACTTTTTCTATTTATTGAATTATCGTTACATGGGTGTCAAGTACCTTTCAGTCTATTGCATACAAATATGTTCGTCATTCTTTCTTTACTTAATTGAAGTGTGAGTTGATTCTGTAACTTTATACCAGGCTAGGTGTGTAAGGACCAATGCCAGCTTCAATTGGGTTTTTGTTTGCGATCGCGTTCAGTTCACTTAACCTTATTCTAATATGCTGTCCTAGGTGGTGGAGATATAGGACTTAAACTATAAATGAACTACGCAGTTTTCGTACTAGACTAAACATTTAATAACAATCATACAAAGTTACAGAATAGCATCAACTCAATAAGGAGAAACCCATCTAAAATCAACTCAAAAAACAAAACAATAAAACAAGTGAATTTTGAACAAGTCAACTGATCAATAATGCCCAAAACAGCTGATCTTAAATATCATTGCGTTGTCATGTGACCAACCAAAAACTGTGCAAAGCGGCAAGCAGCTGAGGGAAATAAAGTTTTGATCCAGCGCCCAAACAAATCCATAAACATCAACAATACACCGGCATATCATCACCTATCATGCCTATCTTGGGAGTCCGTTAGAATCTAGGAAAAGTCAACATAAACAAACACATGGCCAGTGCTAGCTAAATACGATCTCGCAAAAAGCCTGCTTTGAAGAGAAAATCAAACATCACCCTTTATTGCACTAATCGACACACAAACCACTTTATTAAACGCAAACAACGTTTTTGGAGAAACGATCAAACAAACATAATTTTCAATACTCAACAAAGATATCACACCTTACATCACCCCAAATCCAACCAATCGTTACATGACGCAGAAACAGGCCAAACTAACGACATTTGAAAAATTTAAAAGATTCTTACATCACCTCAAATAACAGTCGTTGTTGTTTCCTTAGGGGCTTTGCGACATCGTGGTCACACCTGGTGGTGAAAATGGGAAGCCACGAAAACCATTTTCAGGACGGCTGAGGTGGGATTTGAACCCATCTCTCCCGATGCACGAGGCAGCGCATTAGAGCTTTCGGCCACCGCGGCCGGTATGTGTGAGGTGGGATTTGGGTAGGAAGCAGTCGTTGCTTTTTAGGTACCATCACGGCATTTGCATGGAGTAGAAATGGGAAACCACGAAAAATCACTTCTAGGGTGATTGACGTAGGAATCAAACCCACCTGTTCTCAGTTCTCCCTCACGAGGTGGAGTGTATTCCCCTCCAACCCTCGGACCAGAATTGAACTTCTTGGTAGAGCCAGTAATCGAATCTGGACCTTAGGGGTAAAGGCGTAAATTGGCAGTTATTTCTAAACTGCTGTTGCCAACTTTGTTAAAGACCAGTATTTTAAGAAGGGAAGGACACAGAGCGTGATATTTAAGAACAAATAAAGAAACAGTTGACAGAAGAGGATGCTGTAATAGTGGAGGTTACTACACTTGTAATAGATCAAGAGGCATCAGAGGAAGAAAATAATAGTGCCATGGCAGTGAGTGATGAAACAATGTCACCAGTGGTGGATTTCCAGGGAAGAATCAGTTCATCTTATCAGCCATCGCCTCCAAGAAAACCAAGAACGAAGTTTCGAGAAGTATATCTGGCTGATGCGTACAAGATATGGACAAAACAACCAAGGGGGAAAAAAGATGGAATTGTGGATCCTCCCCGCCTGTGTCGTTCTGGATTGACAATTGATATGACTCCGCGGCAGAAAATTACAACAGTGTTGGCAAAGAAAAGAAATATAAAGAGCAAGACTGTGTTACAAAACTTTGAAAACATTCTAAAACAACGTCATTCTTCAAACCCAAAAATTCTGCAGGATATGATAAATCGTGAATTACGTGATCGATTTATAGCAAAGATACAGGATAACACAATAATACAATACATGACCGCACATTGAGAAATAAAATTAACTGAAAATAAAGAAGAGAATTGACCCTCATAATTCACTGTAGTGCAAAGATTCCAAATCGTGGGTGAAGAAATTTAAATGTGAGAATAAGATTGTCTGTCGTAAAATAACCTACAAAGTTAGCAAGCGTTTGGTGATAGGGGATGCTGATATTCAACAAAAAGGTTATCAATTCGTGAGAGAAATCAGGTGCCTCGTTCAGGAAAAACGTCTGCCACTAGATCAAGCAATTAATGCAGACCAATCAAAATTTGATAATGAGTTCGACAGAAGAAGAAATAATCCACACAATTATGGGTACAAAAGGCAATACAGCTTGTGATCCAGACAACATCTACAACTGTAACGTGTTTTTCGAGGGGATTTTATGCCACTGACATAAGTCAGTAGGAAGCCATTCTATATTTATTTACGCGGCAAATTGTTCAGCCGAGAGAAGTTTTCATGTAACTTATTATTATTATTAAGGTATTTTTTGGAGCATTTTTATAAAATTATAAGCATACAGATAGGTTTTCTATGTCATAGAAAACACTATCAAGCAAATTATTACGAACAACATTATCATAGAAAATTATATGATTACGGAATTTTACGGAGTTTTGTCAGTTAGGGTATTTTGAGAGAGATGAGTCACGGGGAATTCGGCTACAGGCTTAATCTTGTCGAGTAGCATGACGCAAGCCTGGGTTGCTGCTTCAAGAAAAGGCGAAATAGTCTGGAACGGTAATCGACATCATCCTCGCGCCGAGTGTAATGACCCTGAGGAGGGGGGTAGCGTGTGGTGGCTCAGCCAATCAGAGGAGAGCGGGCGAGAAGAAGCCGGGTCCAGTGAGGGGAAGTGACGAGTGCATATATGGTTTGCGCGCCGTGGAGGCTAGGCGACTATCTTTGTAAAACTTAACCAGTGGGGTTGTACGTGTGATTGGCTCCGATGTTCGGACCATAAAGTTATCATATCTACAAGTATCTCATCAACTAACGAAGAAGATGACGACGTCCAGGAGGCTGTGGGAAGCTCTCTTCAACATCCAGTACGAGGAAAATGCTTCGGCAATTTCCAGTGGTAAGCGCGAATGACTCAGAACTACGTTATCTCTCGTCTTTTTTTTTTTCATTTTCAGTATTTCAGTAACTTCATAGCTTGGGAATAAGAGTAAAATCAGTAATTTATCCGACTCCGTTTTCACGTAATTTTCTAGCGGTAATATTCAAATCGCAACGCTCCAATTTAAATTCAGAATATATTATTATTACTATTAATTTTGCCATAATTGTTTTATATAATAAATTCATTTCTTTTAACCATGCAATCTTTGCTTTCAGTAGGTAGCATTAGATATAGACCAATTCCTTCTCCTGATACAATTGTTTGTTGGGTTAATGATCAAATCATACCACGATCTGAGTGAATAGATTCTTGAAGGTGTTCTACCAGAGCTAGGTGTTGTTAAATATAAATTTAGATTTCAACATAGCGTTGAGGTCTTGGCGCCCATTAAAACAACATATCTTAGGCAGAGTAAATATTTCAAAGTGCAAGGCAGGGCCAGTAGAAGAATTACATTTGTCACGCAAAAGTGAGGGCTAAAGAAACCGTTACACTTGTACGCTCAACGTGGAGCAACAAAAACCGTTACACTTGTCGCTACCAACTTGGGGCCGAAAACCTAATAACATTTGTGGAAGGAGAAGGGTATATATTTCTGTGCCTGTATTTTGGGTTTTTTTCATTTATCGGTGTGTATCAGCATGGGTAGTGCTGAGGAAGAGATGAAGTTGCGTAGTGGTCACCAGTTGGATAGTGAAGATACGAGCAGTATGGCTAGTCTTGGAAATGAAAGCAGTACAGGGATGTCGGAGGTAAATCCCGATACTGAGGGGGGTAATCAAAACAGTCAAGCAGGGTTAGAGAGTTTGCTTCTTCAGTTTATGCAACAAAATAAAATTAGCACAGATGCTTTAAACGCTAGACTTGAACAAAATAGTAGGGAAAATAAAGAGAGTAATAGGGAATTGAGCGATAGTTTAAATGCTAAACTTGAACAAAACAGCAGGGAAAATAAATAGAGTACTGAAATTTTAAATGCTAAACTCGAACAAAATAATGCTAAACTTGAACAAAACAGTAGGGAAAATAGAGAGAGTACTGAAACTTTAAATGCTAAACTCTAACAAAATAATGCTAAACTTGAACAAAACAGTAGGGAAATTAGTGATAAATTCGAACTGATTAGAGGTGAGATCAGAGGGGTGATGGAAGAGAAGGCTAAAGAGATTATTGCAGATGTAGACAGAAAATTAGGAAAAGTACAGGAGGAGTTAGAAATTAGAATCAGTACACAGGCTGAAAATTTAAAAGAACTAGTGCAACTTGAAACACAGCAGGTCAAAAAGCAATTGGGGGGGAGAAATGGACAAAATTCAGGTAGCAACTAAAGAGGTTAAAGAACAGCTGGGGGGAAGAATTGATAAAGTACATGCAGAAGTAATCACTGAAGTTAATGCTTTAAGGGAGAAGAATAAGGAAAGCATTAATGAGATTAATGAGAAACAAGCTAAGTTAAGTGGTAAAGTTGAAGCATAGGAAGGGAGCATTAGGTTAACTGTAACTAATATTGAAAGAAAAGCTGAGGAGAAAATTGCTGAATTAGAACAGAAGTTGAAAGCTAGAATTAGGCAGGAAAATAGTCAGAGTAGGCCAGTTTATGTGAATAGCACACACAGGGCAATAGAACTAGGCAAATTCAGTAATCGGCAGGGTTGTCCAATGGAGTTCATGAATACAATAGAAAATAAATTCGGGGAGAGGTTGGAAGATGGTAGTATTGAGTGGTGCCAGGTAGTTGAGATTTTAGAACAAGTGTTTGTAGGGGAGACAAGAAACTGGTTTGCTGTCTACAGAGACAATTTCGAGAATATTTCAGATTTTAAAGTTAAATTTTGTGAGAAATTCTGGAATGAGGTAATTCAGTCTCAGCATCGTGAGGGAATTGTGTGTGGGAAATATAACCCGAGAGGAAACTACACTATGACCGAGTACTTTTTAGGACAGGTATTGACGTGTAAATATTTGGATGGTTTGAAGGAGGAAAGTGATGTAGTCAGGCTATTACTAAGACATTTTCCATATAGAATCAAGGAAGCTGCCTGTATCCAAAATGTTAAATCTATTTCAAAAGTGGAGAATTTATTGAGTACATTCGATGCTTTGGGAAGAGGTGGTTACGAGGAGAATTTCGGTAGGAACCAGGGTAACAATAATAACAGGCCTAATGAGAATAGGAATCAGGAAGTTCAAGGGAACAGTGGCGAAGGGGCCAGCGTTCAAAATAGGGGGAACCAAAATAATAATAATAATAATAATAATCAGCAAAACCAGTACAGAGGAAATGGGTATGGTACGAACTACCAAGGTAGAAATAATGATTTCAGGGGAAATCAAGGCCGAAATAATGATTTTAGGGGTAACCAAGGGAGGTATAATAACAATAATAATTGTAACCAGAACAGGGGTCAAGGAGGGAATCAGCCCAATGGTAATAACGGACAGAGAGATACCGTTAACACAGCCCAGAACAACCAGACCAGTGCAGTAGTGAGTAGTACTACACCAAGCGGTAGTAATGCTTTAAACACGAACCAGGCTGCGATGTAAGGTCAGAATCTCAGTCTATAACATGTCCTGTCCATACACTTATACAGGAACCCTATGACCTAAATGTAAGAAATGAATTATTACATGAACTAAATTATGAAGGTATTATTCAGGAGGTGGTCAGTAAGAGCCCCATAGTTAAATTTAACGTGTCCGAGGCGTACGCAGATGTTTTAATTGATCTAGTGGTTGTATGAATAGTTGCATAAGTAGTGCATTTTATGATAAAATGAAAGGAACTGGAGTAAATTTTGAGGAGATGCCAATTAAAAGCACTTTTGTTATCACAGCTGTTGGGAAGAGGTCTAAAGTAATTTCTAAGCAAGTTTTAGTAGACATTAAAATTAATAATCATGTAGAGAAGCAGATTTGTCTTGTAATTCCAAATTTAGTATTCGGTGTTATCTTGGGTTCAGAGTGGCTAAGTAGAGTGTCTGGTAACTTATGTTATGATGTAGGGAGTTTGAAATTTAAATGGGGAGATTCTGAAGTAGAAGTAGCGTTCAATGACCATATTCAGAGAAGTAGTGTTGTAGGTGTGATTTGTACTTTAAATGAGATAACGCCAGCCGTAGAGCGGGGTTCTCCATGTTTTGTGGGCAGTGTGATTACGAACGGTAGTCTAGAGGACTCGTTACGTGATGCTGCATTTCAGGGAAATATAGAGGTGGAACAATGTGTTCGGCTCTATGATGTGTTATTGTGTAATAGGAGAGTTTTTGAGGATCGCATTGGTATTGCCAATTGCTATACACATTCATTGAACGTTATTGATAGGTCAGTATTCACAGGACATAGATATCCTGTACCTTTCGCTTATCAGAGTGCAGTTGAGGCACAAATTAACCAGATGCTTGAAGATGGGATTATTGAGCACTCTAACAGTCCATATGTTAATTCCTTGATCACGGTACCCAAGGCCGACGGCACAATTCGTATTTGTTTAGACGCTCGTTTGGTTAACAGTAGAATTAGTTCAGATCAGCTGAAATCTATGTCAATAGAGGAATTAATGCAAACATTTGAGGGGAAGAAGTATTTCACTTGTGTAGATTTGAGTTCCAGTTTTTGGCAAGTGCCACTTATGTACGAAGATAGACCATTTACAGCTTTTAGTCATAAATATAACCTTTATCAATTTTGTAGAACACCTTATGGGTTAAAGAGTAGTTCAGCAGCTTTAATTAGGGCTTTAAACATCGCATTAGGGGATGACACAGGAGAGTTTGTAACCATTTACATTGATGATATGGTAATTAGTTCACGCAGTTTTGAGGAGCATCTACGTCATTTAGATATAGTTTTTCAGAAGTTAGGTCAGGCAGGGTTCACTTTGAAGCTGTCTAAGTCGTCATTCTGTCAGTCAGAAGTGACATTTTTAGGTCATAGAGTGTCGAGTAGAGGTGTAACACCAGAAGAAAGTAGGGTTAATAAGATACTTAACGCAGAGGTGCCACAGAATGTTAAACAGTTAAAAACATACCTGGGAATTTGCAACTTTTTCAGGAGGTTCGTTCTTAAATACTCAGGGTAGAACCATTCAGGGAATTGCTTAAAAGTGGGACTCGGTGGAGATGGGAGTCCAAGCATGATCAGGCTTTTAGAGCGCTGAAGGAAGGTTTTGAGAAAGCTGTAGTGCTGAAATATCCTTTGAAAGATAAGGAATATGTGGTTATGACTGATGCTTCACATATAGGCATTGCTGGAGTATTATGTCAGAAAGATGATGAGGGTAATCTGTGCATTGTATCTTTAGCCTCGCGAGGACTGACAGCAGCAGAGAAAAGATACACGATTACTGAGTTAGAGCTTTTAGGTATTGTTTTCAGTTTAGGAAAATTTAGAATGTATTTAGTAGGGGGGAAATTTGAGATCCATACAGATCACCATGCATTACTGTATATGAGGACTTGTAAACTCAGTTCTAACAGAGTTAGTAGGTGGATTCTTGCTCTGCAGGAATACGAATTCACAGTAAAATATATTAAAGGTAAAGATAACATTCTTGCGGACATGCTATCAAGGGACACTAATTTATGTAGGGATTATCCTGTGGTTAAAGCAGAGGACGGTATTTTAATATGTGCATGTGTGGACAGTAGCAACAGGGCATCGTTACAGACACTGAGAAATATGCTAGTGGAGCAACGTGATGACATTAAGGATGTGTCATAAAGTAAGTGTGTTTAGCTGGTGAGCCAGCCTATCAAATGAATAAGTGTGGTATTTGGTGCGTGGAAGATCTGGTCTTCCAGGCAGGCGTATCAGAAGTCACACAGGGAGGTAGTATGTAAGTAATTGAGTGTTTTTAAGGTACAGGGAAATATGACGGGATTTTCGGATGCTCTTAAGCACTAAAATGTCTCGATACACCAAGGCCAGAATTTGGTAGCGCTGGTGAATTCCCATTTGTCTCCTAGAGATGGGTGAGCGCTTGGACAGGGTATTTTTGCTTAAGGCGTCCACGAGACAAAAGATGGGCCATCAGAAGGCGAGACAGTCCTTCATGAAACTCATACATAACAGCACACGAGATTTCTGTTTACGGCCTCGCCATGTAAGATTTGTAAGTGTGTAATTTAAGGTAATTTGTACAATGGTATTATTTGTGTGAGGAGAACTGGTCTGAGTTGTGAACTAGTATTAAGTAGAATTTGGTATACGGGAACTTAAGAAGACAGGGCGATTACGGCACAGAAATATTTGGTGTTATATGTAATGCGCATTTACTGTTTTTTTTTCAGAAGTCAATATTGATTTCGTCTATTATAAAGAGAGATTAAGTATTATGGCCACGATGCGCTGCCACAATAGTGTGATCGTGTGCTCAGTGAGATCAGTGAGATTAAATTTCACCATAAGGAAGGGACCTCCAGTGAAATTAGGAAGTTCTGTGGTGATAAATATATCAGAACACCTTTGATGCGTGTGATGTGACATCTTATATACATAGTGCTCACACATTATTTATGTCTATTTTTCCAACATAGAGAAATTTGAGAGGCGGAAATATACGTGGAACATTATTCTATATGAAAAACATTGGACTAGTTGCAAAGTGCAATCCATAGTGACAACAAACTTTGACGCAAAGTGCGTAAAGAAAAGTTATGAGTGTATATATATATATGTAATTTAGGGTGATTTCATTTATGTAATATGTATTTTGGATGGGGATTATTAACGTGTCTGGGATAATCGGATAATGGACCGTCGTCACGGTAAATCATCCGATGATCCGAGGCGAATATGTAACGTGATTTTCGAGGGGATTTTATGCCACTGACATAAGTCAGTAGGAAGCCATTCTATATTTATTTACGCGGCAAATTGTTCAGCCAAGAGAAGTTTTCATGTAACTTATTATTATTATTAAGGTATTTTTTGGAGCATTTTTATAAAATTATAAGCATACAGATAGGTTTTCTATGTCATAGAAAACACTATCAAGCAAATTATTACGAACAACATTACCATAGAAAATTATATGATTACGGAATTTTACGGAGTTTTGTCAGTTAGGGTATTTTGAGAGAGATGAGTCACGGGGAATTCGGCTACAGGCTTAATCTTGTCGAGTAGCATGACGCAAGCCTGGGTTGCTGCTTCAAGAAAAGGCGAAATAGTCTGGAACGGTAATCGACATCATCCTCGCGCCGAGTGTAATGACCCTGAGGAGGGGGGTAGCGTGTGGTGGCTCAGCCAATCAGAGGAGAGCGGGCGAGAAGAAGCCGGGTCCAGTGAGGGGAAGTGACGAGTGCATATATGGTTTGCGCGCCGTGGAGGCTAGGCGACTATCTTTGTAAAACTTAACCAGTGGGGTTGTACGTGTGATTGGCTCCGATGTTCGGACCATAAAGTTATCATATCTACAAGTATCTCATCAACTAACGAAGAAGATGACGACGTCCAGGAGGCTGTGGAAAGCTCTCTTCAACATCCAGTACGAGGAAAATGCTTCGGCAATTTCCAGTGGTAAGCGCGAATGACTCAGAACTACGTTATCTCTCGTCTTTTTTTTTTCATTTTCAGTATTTCAGTAACTTCATAGCTTGGGAATAAGAGTAAAATCAGTAATTTATCCGACTCCGTTTTCACGTAATTTTCTAGCGGTAATATTCAAATCGCAACGCTCCAATTTAAATTCAGAATATATTATTATTACTATTAATTTTGCCATAATTGTTTTATATAATAAATTCATTTCTTTTAACCATGCAATCTTTGCTTTCAGTAGGTAGCATTAGATATAGACCAATTCCTTCTCCTGATACAATTGTTTGTTGGGTTAATGATCAAATCATACCACGATCTGAGTGAATAGATTCTTGAAGGTGTTCTACCAGAGCTAGGTGTTGTTAAATATAAATTTAGATTTCAACATAGCGTTGAGGTCTTGGCGCCCATTAAAACAACATATCTTAGGCAGAGTAAATATTTCAAAGTGCAAGGCAGGGCCAGTAGAAGAATTACATTTGTCACGCAAAAGTGAGGGCTAAAGAAACCGTTACACTTGTACGCTCAACGTGGAGCAACAAAAACCGTTACACTTGTCGCTACCAACTTGGGGCCGAAAACCTAATAACATTTGTGGAAGGAGAAGGGTATATATTTCTGTGCCTGTATTTTGGGTTTTTTTCATTTATCGGTGTGTATCAGCATGGGTAGTGCTGAGGAAGAGATGAAGTTGCGTAGTGGTCACCAGTTGGATAGTGAAGATACGAGCAGTATGGCTAGTCTTGGAAATGAAAGCAGTACAGGGATGTCGGAGGTAAATCCCGATACTGAGGGGGGTAATCAAAACAGTCAAGCAGGGTTAGAGAGTTTGCTTCTTCAGTTTATGCAACAAAATAAAATTAGCACAGATGCTTTAAACGCTAGACTTGAACAAAATAGTAGGGAAAATAAAGAGAGTAATAGGGAATTGAGCGATAGTTTAAATGCTAAACTTGAACAAAACAGTAGGGAAAATAGATAGAGTACTGAAATTTTAAATGCTAAACTCGAACAAAATAATGCTAAACTTGAACAAAACAGTAGGGAAAATAGAGAGAGTACTGAAACTTTAAATGCTAAACTCTAACAAAATAATGCTAAACTTGAACAAAACAGTAGGGAAATTAGTGATAAATTCGAACTGATTAGAGGTGAGATCAGAGGGGTGATGGAAGAGAAGGCTAAAGAGATTATTGCAGATGTAGACAGAAAATTAGGAAAAGTACAGGAGGAGTTAGAAATTAGAATCAGTACACAGGCTGAAAATTTAAAAGAACTAGTGCAACTTGAAACACAGCAGGTCAAAAAGCAATTGGGGGGGAGAAATGGACAAAATTCAGGTAGCAACTAAAGAGGTTAAAGAACAGCTGGGGGGAAGAATTGATAAAGTACATGCAGAAGTAATCACTGAAGTTAATGCTTTAAGGGAGAAGAATAAGGAAAGCATTAATGAGATTAATGAGAAACAAGCTAAGTTAAGTGGTAAAGTTGAAGCATAGGAAGGGAGCATTAGGTTAACTGTAACTAATATTGAAAGAAAAGCTGAGGAGAAAATTGCTGAATTAGAACAGAAGTTGAAAGCTAGAATTAGGCAGGAAAATAGTCAGAGTAGGCCAGTTTATGTGAATAGCACACACAGGGCAATAGAACTAGGCAAATTCAGTAATCGGCAGGGTTGTCCAATGGAGTTCATGAATACAATAGAAAATAAATTCGGGGAGAGGTTGGAAGATGGTAGTATTGAGTGGTGCCAGGTAGTTGAGATTTTAGAACAAGTGTTTGTAGGGGAGACAAGAAACTGGTTTGCTGTCTACAGAGACAATTTCGAGAATATTTCAGATTTTAAAGTTAAATTTTGTGAGAAATTCTGGAATGAGGTAATTCAGTCTCAGCATCGTGAGGGAATTGTGTGTGGGAAATATAACCCGAGAGGAAACTACACTATGACCGAGTACTTTTTAGGACAGGTATTGACGTGTAAATATTTGGATGGTTTGAAGGAGGAAAGTGATGTAGTCAGGCTATTACTAAGACATTTTCCATATAGAATCAAGGAAGCTGCCTGTATCCAAAATGTTAAATCTATTTCAAAAGTGGAGAATTTATTGAGTACATTCGATGCTTTGGGAAGAGGTGGTTACGAGGAGAATTTCGGTAGGAACCAGGGTAACAATAATAACAGGCCTAATGAGAATAGGAATCAGGAAGTTCAAGGGAACAGTGGCGAAGGGGCCAGCGTTCAAAATAGGGGGAACCAAAATAATAATAATAATAATAATAATAATCAGCAAAACCAGTACAGAGGAAATGGGTATGGTACGAACTACCAAGGTAGAAATAATGATTTCAGGGGAAATCAAGGCCGAAATAATGATTTTAGGGGTAACCAAGGGAGGTATAATAACAATAATAATTGTAACCAGAACAGGGGTCAAGGAGGGAATCAGCCCAATGGTAATAACGGACAGAGAGATACCGTTAACACAGCCCAGAACAACCAGACCAGTGCAGTAGTGAGTAGTACTACACCAAGCGGTAGTAATGCTTTAAACACGAACCAGGCTGCGATGTAAGGTCAGAATCTCAGTCTATAACATGTCCTGTCCATACACTTATACAGGAACCCTATGACCTAAATGTAAGAAATGAATTATTACATGAACTAAATTATGAAGGTATTATTCAGGAGGTGGTCAGTAAGAGCCCCATAGTTAAATTTAACGTGTCCGAGGCGTACGCAGATGTTTTAATTGATAGTGGTTGTATGAATAGTTGCATAAGTAGTGCATTTTATGATAAAATGAAAGGAACTGGAGTAAATTTTGAGGAGATGCCAATTAAAAGCACTTTTGTTATCACAGCTGTTGGGAAGAGGTCTAAAGTAATTTCTAAGCAAGTTTTAGTAGACATTAAAATTAATAATCATGTAGAGAAGCAGATTTGTCTTGTAATTCCAAATTTAGTATTCGGTGTTATCTTGGGTTCAGAGTGGCTAAGTAGAGTGTCTGGTAACTTATGTTATGATGTAGGGAGTTTGAAATTTAAATGGGGAGATTCTGAAGTAGAAGTAGCGTTCAATGACCATATTCAGAGAAGTAGTGTTGTAGGTGTGATTTGTACTTTAAATGAGATAACGCCAGCCGTAGAGCGGGGTTCTCCATGTTTTGTGGGCAGTGTGATTACGAACGGTAGTCTAGAGGACTCGTTACGTGATGCTGCATTTCAGGGAAATATAGAGGTGGAACAATGTGTTCGGCTCTATGATGTGTTATTGTGTAATAGGAGAGTTTTTGAGGATCGCATTGGTATGGCCAATTGCTATACACATTCATTGAACGTTATTGATAGGTCAGTATTCACAGGACATAGATATCCTGTACCTTTCGCTTATCAGAGTGCAGTTGAGGCACAAATTAACCAGATGCTTGAAGATGGGATTATTGAGCACTCTAACAGTCCATATGTTAATTCCTTGATCACGGTACCCAAGGCCGACGGCACAATTCGTATTTGTTTAGACGCTCGTTTGGTTAACAGTAGAATTAGTTCAGATCAGCTGAAATCTATGTCAATAGAGGAATTAATGCAAACATTTGAGGGGAAGAAGTATTTCACTTGTGTAGATTTGAGTTCCAGTTTTTGGCAAGTGCCACTTATGTACGAAGATAGACCATTTACAGCTTTTAGTCATAAATATAACCTTTATCAATTTTGTAGAACACCTTATGGGTTAAAGAGTAGTTCAGCAGCTTTAATTAGGGCTTTAAACATCGCATTAGGGGATGACACAGGAGAGTTTGTAACCATTTACATTGATGATATGGTAATTAGTTCACGCAGTTTTGAGGAGCATCTACGTCATTTAGATATAGTTTTTCAGAAGTTAGGTCAGGCAGGGTTCACTTTGAAGCTGTCTAAGTCGTCATTCTGTCAGTCAGAAGTGACATTTTTAGGTCATAGAGTGTCGAGTAGAGGTGTAACACCAGAAGAAAGTAGGGTTAATAAGATACTTAACGCAGAGGTGCCACAGAATGTTAAACAGTTAAAAACATACCTGGGAATTTGCAACTTTTTCAGGAGGTTCGTTCTTAAATACTCAGGGTAGAACCATTCAGGGAATTGCTTAAAAGTGGGACTCGGTGGAGATGGGAGTCCAAGCATGATCAGACTTTTATAGCGCTGAAGGAAGGTTTTGAGAAAGCTGTAGTGCTGAAATATCCTTTGAAAGATAAGGAATATGTGGTTATGACTGATGCTTCACATATAGGCATTGCTGGAGTATTATGTCAGAAAGATGATGAGGGTAATCTGTGCATTGTATCTTTAGCCTCGCGAGGACTGACAGCAGCAGAGAAAAGATACACGATTACTGAGTTAGAGCTTTTAGGTATTGTTTTCAGTTTAGGGAAATTTAGAATGTATTTAGTAGGGGGGAAATTTGAGATCCATACAGATCACCATGCATTACTGTATATGAGGACTTGTAAACTCAGTTCTAACAGAGTTAGTAGGTGGATTCTTGCTCTGCAGGAATACGAATTCACAGTAAAATATATTAAAGGTAAAGATAACATTCTTGCGGACATGCTATCAAGGGACACTAATTTATGTAGGGATTATCCTGTGGTTAAAGCAGAGGACGGTATTTTAATATGTGCATGTGTGGACAGTAGCAACAGGGCATCGTTACAGACACTGAGAAATATGCTAGTGGAGCAACGTGATGACATTAAGGATGTGTCATAAAGTAAGTGTGTTTAGCTGGTGAGCCAGCCTATCAAATGAATAAGTGTGGTATTTGGTGCGTGGAAGATCTGGTCTTCCAGGCAGGCGTATCAGAAGTCACACAGGGAGGTAGTATGTAAGTAATTGAGTGTTTTTAAGGTACAGGGAAATATGACGGGATTTTCGGATGCTCTTAAGCACTAAAATGTCTCGATACACCAAGGCCAGAATTTGGTAGCGCTGGTGAATTCCCATTTGTCTCCTAGAGATGGGTGAGCGCTTGGACAGGGTATTTTTGCTTAAGGCGTCCACGAGACAAAAGATGGGCCATCAGAAGGCGAGACAGTCCTTCATGAAACTCATACATAACAGCACACGTGATTTCTGTTTACGGCCTCGCCATGTAAGATTTGTAAGTGTGTAATTTAAGGTAATTTGTACAATGGTATTATTTGTGTGAGGAGAACTGGTCTGAGTTGTGAACTAGTATTAAGTAGAATTTGGTATACGGGAACTTAAGAAGACAGGGCGATTACGGCACAGAAATATTTGGTGTTATATGTAATGCGCATTTACTGTTTTTTTTTTTTCAGAAGTCAATATTGATTTCGTCTATTATAAAGAGAGATTAAGTATTATGGTCACGATGCGCTGCCACAATAGTGTGATCGTGTGCTCAGTGAGATCAGTGAGATTAAATTTCACCATAAGGAAGGGACCTCCAGTGAAATTAGGAAGTTCTGTGGTGATAAATATATCAGAACACCTTTGATGCGTGTGATGTGACATCTTATATACATAGTGCTCACACATTATTTATGTCTATTTTTCCAACATAGAGAAATTTGAGAGGCGGAAATATACGTGGAACATTATTCTATATGAAAAACATTGGACTAGTTGCAAAGTGCAATCCATAGTGACAACAAACTTTGACGCAAAGTGCGTGAAGAAAAGTTATGAGTGTATATATATATATGTAATTTAGGGTGATTTCATTTATGTAATATGTATTTTGGATGGGGATTATTAACGTGTCTGGGATAATCGGATAATGGACCGTCGTCACGGTAAATCATCCGATGATCCGAGGCGAATATGTAACGTGATTTTCGAGGGGATTTTATGCCACTGACATAAGTCAGTAGGAAGCCATTCTATATTTATTTACGCGGCAAATTGTTCAGCCAAGAGAAGTTTTCATGTAACTTATTATTATTATTAAGGTATTTTTTGGAGCATTTTTATAAAATTATAAGCATACAGATAGGTTTTCTATGTCATAGAAAACACTATCAAGCAAATTATTACGAACAACATTACCATAGAAAATTATATGATTACGGAATTTTACGGAGTTTTGTCAGTTAGGGTATTTTGAGAGAGATGAGTCACGGGGAATTCGGCTACAGGCTTAATCTTGTCGAGTAGCATGACGCAAGCCTGGGTTGCTGCTTCAAGAAAAGGCGAAATAGTCTGGAACGGTAATCGACATCATCCTCGCGCCGAGTGTAATGACCCTGAGGAGGGGGGTAGCGTGTGGTGGCTCAGCCAATCAGAGGAGAGCGGGCGAGAAGAAGCCGGGTCCAGTGAGGGGAAGTGACGAGTGCATATATGGTTTGCGCGCCGTGGAGGCTAGGCGACTATCTTTGTAAAACTTAACCAGTGGGGTTGTACGTGTGATTGGCTCCGATGTTTGGACCATAAAGTTTTCTAATCTACAAGTATCTCATCAACTAACGAAGAAGATGACGACGTCCAGGAGGCTGTGGGAAGCTCTCTTCAACATCCAGTACGAGGGAAATGCTTCGGCAATTTCCAGTGGTAAGCGCGAATGGCTCGGAACTACGTAATCTCTCGTCTTTTTTTTTCATTTTCAGTAACTTCATAGCTTGGGAATAAGAGTAAAATCAGTAAGTTATCCGACTCCGTTTTCACGTAATTTTCTAGCGGTAATATTCAAATCGCAACGCTCCAATTTAAATTCAGAATATATTATTATTACTATTAATTTTGCCATAATTGTTTTATATAATAAATTCATTTCTTTTAACCATGCAATCTTTGCTTTCAGTAGGTAGCATTAGATATAGACCAATTCCTTCTCCTGATAGAATTGTTTGTTGGGTTAATGATCAAATCATACCACGATCTGAGTGAATAGATTCTTGAAGGTGTTCTACCAGAGCTAGGTGTTGTTAAATATAAATTTAGATTTCAACATAGCGTTGAGGTCTTGGCGCCCATTAAAACAACATATCTTAGGCAGAGTAAATATTTCAAAGTGCAAGGCAGGGCCAGTAGAAGAATTACATTTGTCACGCAAAAGTGAGGGCTAAAGGAACCGTTACACAACGAGCACCTGAAAACTACGCTCCCTGCTGTAGTGGTTCCACTCACAGCGCTCCTCAATGAGTGCCTGAAATGAGGAATTGTACCAGATCAGTGGAAACACTCGAAGGTGATAATGCTGTACAAGGGTAAGGATAGCACAACTGACCCAAATGCGTACAGGGGCATTGCGCTGGAGAACACGCTACTCAAGATCCTTACACGCTACTGTGCAAGCGTCTTAGAGATATCATAGATGAGTAACTACCTGATTCACAGTTTGGTCTCAGATGTGGGACACAAGCTGTACAGTGTCTCTAATCCGATATAGACATGGTCTTAGCAAACAGTGGGGGAAATCTTCATGCAATTTTTATAGATTACACCAAGGCGTTTGACACCATCAAGAGATCCATCCTAACGAAGAAGTTGGAAACCGCCTTAGGCCGAGGACATTACCTGTTTTCAATCACTAGAGACCTTCTCACTAACAACTGGGTGGAAATGCATGACGGCATTGATTAGTCCAGCCTGATTCAGCAAACTGTTGGGGTATTACAGGGGGACCCACTAAACCCCTTGCTCTTCATCTTAGCTACCGCAGACATCGTCGAGGCAATAAAACCCGACAATGTCAACTTACTCATATATGCGGACGAAATGACATTGACCTAGGCCTCGGGGGATGACTTGCAGAAAACCTTCAATCGGTTAGTGAACTGGGCACAAAAAAACGACCTATCATTGAATGAAGAGAAGACAGTCTCCATGACCTTCCGGAGAGGGGGAAGACGCGGCACTTTCTACACTGGAGAGACACCGCTTAAGTCAGTCACCAGCCTCACGTACCTAGGAATTACCCTTCAGTCACAGGGAACAGTGTTCACACGCCACATAAAAGACAGAGCCAGCGCCGTGACGAGATCAATAAATGATCAATAGGCAAACTTTCTCTGGAAACAGCCCTACGTCTGTTCGTACTTAAAGTTGAACCTGTTGCAACTTACGGATTGGAAAACATTTGGGCATATCTGAAAAAGACGAACCTCAAAAGGACAGAGAGCTGAAGGCTACATACTTGAAAAGGGTGCTCTGTCTTTCCAAACACACACCCTCACTGCTTGTGTATGAATTGACCAGAGAACCCTTCTTTATAGAAGAGCTGCGACTGAAACTCATACTACCAGCGATGACAGCCTACCAAGACTTACTGAGGGAGCTACATGAGAAGAAACGCCCGATTTGGGATGATTCCTACGTCACTGACGCCATGACCAACCGTGAATGGACGCAGTGAGGATACGAACTCCGCCACGCAGTGACAAGACTCTCTATGCATGGATTTCACCACAAGCTGTGCAACACCCCGAGTTTTCACGAGAACTGTACGAACTGTATATGCGCGAGGTGCGGTGACAAGCGTGAGAGACACCAAATATCTAACTGTAGGATGAGAACAGAATCGCTGGTGAAATTCTGTATTGAATAAGACTTGTAATCCCTGTACTTCAACACTAAATCGCCAGTTTGGCTGCAATAAACGTATTATTATGAAGAGTTCGATCTGGACGGACTATCGCAGTGAAGGGAAGCAATCATGTCTTTTGTGCAGTTTGATCTATAGCTGCAACCATACACTCATACATGATAATGCCTTGGATTTTGATGGATGGTACGCTGCTATCCCATTTGTATGTCCTTATATCGCAGCCCACCGGCCATTTTCCTGCAAATATGAATATAAATATACCGAACATCAAGGCGTTTGCTAGCAAATCTGCTAATATGACGAAGAGGGATTTAAAAGTCTTCCTAGAACAAGTACTGTGGCCAGATATTCAAGTCAAAACTAAAGCCCTTCTTTTGGTTGACTCCTGGACAGCCAATAGAGATGACGAACTATTCAACTCTACAGTTCCTGAAGGCGTGGAATCATCAAGAAGCTGATTCCAGCAAAGTGCACAGGCATTATGCAACCTGCCTACGTTTGTTCCCCGTCCATACAAATATTTTGTGAAATGTATCACAGATACAATTATGGTATCTTCTGGCAATTACATTAACATATGGCATAGAGACCACTTCTTGCACCTTCAATTGTTTGTGTATTTCCAGTTCTCGGCAGCAAGATTCTCCATCTTAATCAAAGGTGCATTTTTTCAATGTGGCTATTCCGAAGACTTTCATGCTGTATTTCAAACACCCTTGGAGTACCAATTCGAAGAAGGATTAACGGAAGAGTGTGTCCATGAGCACTGTGACCAACCTGCTTTCATCAAATGTGCCCACTGCGAGAACTGTCTATGCATTGACCATGTTGTTATTGCTGACTTACATATTTTTTGCCTCCGATAGTGTCGTCAAGTACGTAAACTCTGTTATAGAGTGTTTCATGTTATATTATTGACTATTTTTCTCAAATGCTCCATTTGTTTAATAAATCATTCATACATACAGTATTCTCATTATAACTTTGACGACTGATATCTCCTGTTCTAAGAGTCCATAGCGGGTAAACTGTGCATGGTGTTTGTTTATTTTGCTGCTATATTAACTGCGCGATGTATGAATATAATTTGCGCGACAACATATCGTGACCTTCCCTTGTAAGACTCCATTTACACACTGAAGACCCACGTGCCGTGTCTTGAGTGTGTGGTTGGTAGCGGTCGCAGTACTATGTTAGTCTGCCAGTGCAAATAGTGCGTTCATAAGGATAATAAAATATAACTTAAATACCGCTAAGTACTGTAGTCCGAAAATATTTATGTTTACTTATCAGCTTGGCATATTGCGTTTATCGTAAATGTTGCTTAAATGAGTGAACATGCTCTATGCAGATCCGACATTTTGATTTCGACTTTCGTGTGAGCTAAAAGCAGGAGCTAGGGAAAGAGATATTTTTTCTTCAGCCTGGATTGTTATTTATTTTGTTTAGGCTATATTGTTTTCTATGTAAAAAGTAGGGGGTACTTAATTAAATGACATGTTTCTATCGTTGACGATAAAAGCAAGTTATTTTGTGATAAATATCTTATGTAATATTTCTCATGTTAGGATGTAGCCTATAAATACTTGTTTACCCGCCTAATGTAATTGGGCTCAGAAAAAAGTAGTACAAGTGACATTAGCAACATTGGTGGGAAAATGCATGTCTATTATAACATGGAATAAAAAGTCACAATCCAATTATTGTGAATATAAGTTTACTATCTATGTCAAGAATACATTGTGAAGTACTGTGTCAAAATAAGAAGATGTCAAATTGATAAATGCGGGAGTAATATTAAAATGATTTTTTTTAAATTTTAGCGTATGGCTTTTAATGCCGGGAGTGTCCGAGGACAAGTTCGGCTAGCCAGTTTTGTAGCTGCTTCGAGACGGACACCCAAGGGGTGAGCTACAAGTACCGTTGGGGAGGAAAGGTGGAATGGAAGGACGAGGAGTTGGAAGGTAGCGGCTGTGGCCTATAGTTAGGGACCAATCCCGGCATTTGCCTGGAAGGAAGATGGGAAACCACAGAAGACCATCTTCAAGGTTGCCGGCGGGGGGATTCGAACCACCTCGCCTCCCGGATGTGAGCGACTGCCAGCAGTCATGCCGTAACGACCACGGCTAACTCACCCGGTAAAATGATTAATAACATGAGTACATCTAAGTTGTTATTAACCAGAAAAAAAGTGGTACAAGTGCACTACTTGTTGTTTCATTGTTTTAGGATGTCACAATTGTGTCCGACAGATGAACTGTTAGGAGTACAATTTACACTATTGAAACCTTTTCAAGACTTGATTCACTATCTGTGTCCAATGCACTACTAAACATTTTGCACTCGGATGTCTTTGACAATCCTATTACTGTTGCACCTCGTCCTCGCCTACATCCATTTCCACGTCCTCTATTTCTACTAACACTTCTTACAATAACTGTTCTCCCGTTATGTTTAAAAGAAGTAGAAGATTCTTCCATTTTGTTTCCTTTATTTTCAGGGGCTCCTTGTATAGATTTAATGATTTAATAATTTAATGATTGGTGGTCTTTCTTTCAGTTTTCTTTGGAAGCCTATCTGCAGAAACTCAACCTCAGGATCAAAAGTAGGCTTCACCAGCATGACAAAATATGTTTACATTTCTAAAGGCACATCCAACGAATTGATGACCACTTGAGTGGGTTCCTGATTCATCCCATCATTCTTAATATCAGCAATGACATCCATTGCGTCAATTAGCAAATCACTTTAATTACCCTGAAGCTCTTGCTTTAAAAACTGAGTTAGCCCAGTCGTTAGGTACAAAGACACACTCTGGTTTGGAATTATTCTTCTCGATTATTCGAAAATCTCTATCACACTCCATGTATGTATGGCCTGGTTCCAAGAATTTGTGGTCAACAGTATCGATAATACTATCCTCAACAACATAAATTCAAAACTTTTCCATATTCTTGTTCCTGTTCTGTCCTCCACAACAGTCACTGTAAGCAATTAGATGTTGAGCAGTCGGATGATCTTTCAGGAACATGTTCAAACAGGAGGAAACTTTTTGCGAACCACGAGATACAATAAATTCGTCCCACAAAACCATAGTTGCTCTGCCCGTTCCTAAATTGTGAATACAGAAGTTGTAAGTCCACAGTTGCCGCATGTAGTATATTTTGTTGGTTGTTAGAACAGGATTGAGTAACGATTTTTTAAGGTCAAATGCAATGGCCAGTATTTCACCATTTCCACTTTCTTTGGCAGTTGATTGATTGACCAAACGTCTTGGATTTCACTGCTTTATCTGCCAAGCGATTATGCAATTCTTTGATTTTGCACTGATCTGTGGCTGTTTGTCTTTTTTGCCACGGCAAAACGATTGCACTTATTACATATATCAGAATGAGGATGGTGAACGCAAAGATGGACGATACTGCCAGTCCTCCACTGGTGTTCCATTACTCCTATTGGATTTTTCTATGTACGTCGTACATTTTCTTTACAGTTAATTGCTCTGGGAGATACTGTTTGTTAGGATTTTGTAGTCTCGAATAATAACTTGTGTAGCGAGAAACGAATCGATATGACTCCTAATTGACTCAAGAAGAGGTTCTGCTGTTGATGGTCTGCCTTTCCACCTTCTTCTATCTCTAGAAAACACACCAGATTCAGTAGCTCCATTAAGTTATCAAGGTGTTTTTGAAGAAGTCTTTACATACCCACTGTCTCATTATGTAGATCTGCTCTGTGGTCTTTTTGGGTGAAATGGCTGTTTTTCTGTGACAATGTTATTTTCAGAGTCACGCAAGACACTATAAATTTATTTTACAATTCCCAAAGCCCAAAAATCATGTAAGATATCCCTACGTTCTTCATCATTCAACAGTGCACACGAACAGACGATACACTTACACCACTTTTTTTTCCTAATCAGCCATGTGCTTTTCCAAACAGTTCAAATTGCCGATCCACAGATGGCAACACCAATCAAAGATGTAACTGTACCACTCTTTTCCTGAGTTCCCCAATTAATCACTAGCACTTATAACACATAAAACATTTTTTTTTAGATTTTGTCACTTGTATTACTCTTTTCTGAGCCCTTCAATTTGTGTTGACCGACTGGGTAGCTTTCTTTAATAGAATTGGGCAACACTGAAAAATGGCTTCTATCATTTCAGTTTTTTTTAGGGGAGATAGCCGTTAACTGTGTGAGGCGTTAATCCTCTTTTGTGTTATTCTTAGGTCATGAATTTCGATATTTATGGAGCTTGCTGCATCATCAAGAAGTCCTCCCACGTATCGTCAGAATCAAGCATAATCAAAAATGAATGTCGTAATGACCAAGATTTTGAGTATTGCTAGGTGATCTTGTGAAGTATTCTATCAAGAAAAAGACAGCAGAACTCCAGAACCTTCCCTTAAGAACAGGGGACAGCTGAATTATTATTTTCATACGGCATGGTGATTGTGCAAAAAATTAGGCCTAAAATCATATACCAAGTTTTTGCTGTGATACCGTAGAGCAATTTTGTTTAAGCAGGGCTTAGGAGATGATATTCAAAATCTTGAAACGCCATGAAAGGGAAAGTGCTAAGAATTAGATTAACCCTCTGATATTGTGAGATTCCAGAGCTAGAGAAATAAAGGCTGGTCGACTGCTTGATGAGCTTGCCGCCTTGAGACTAGACGTCACAGAGAGGCGACCTACCACTCCAGCGTATTTTCTCTCCCAGTAGTTGTTTATCTGTTTAACTGACTAATTTAAAGTGATGTTTGTCTTGTTTATGTTTTACTATAGTTTATTAATGGAAGTTTATTTTACAACTTAATTACGTGTGTGCAGCAAGCGTTAAATGAAGTTAAGTATACTTTCAATATTGCATCATAAGTGCCTCATAAATGAAAACAAATGTACGTTCCCGATTACGTGTGGAGCTTCTATGATTCGGCCTCAACTTTGATTGACTATTTATGAGTGTAATATCGTGCTTCTTTCTCTTCATGCGTTTTGGAAGAAGGATTCCATAATGCCAAGTTGTGCAGTTGCTGTCTGTAAAAATAGGTTCCAAAAAGGAAAGACAACACTCTTTTTCTAAAAATAAAAGCATATTGAAAGAGTGGCTGAACTACTTTGATAAATTATGCCTGAATTTGAAGCTACGTGTATCCTCTTATTACATTTACTGCGAGCAGGTATTATTGTTTAATTTGTGCCAGATTATCCTGCCACCTTCATCTGGCCTAAACCCTTAAAATAAATTTGTACTCAATTTAGATGGATATATTTATTTTTACTCTACCAAGTCTGCTATCGATTTTCAACAATCAATAAAGTAGCATTTTGATGCAAATTCATGGCAGTTTGTTGCATTGTAGCACTCTTTGTAGTGCGTGTGCCTGTTTTTACGTTATAATAAATCTTTCAGTATAATATTGTGTGCCCTGTAATTCTATCGTGCTGTTAATCCAGTGATTATTTTATTTAAATGAAGCATGTAAAACATTTTGAATTTTGGGATACCGCACTTATTATTGTTAGCCTATTTTCATTTATGAAGAAATGGGCTTATGAGATAACCTTTTGTCCGTGTGTGTGTGTGTGTCCCTTATAAAATATAAATGGCCAAAGCGATTTCAATTAAACTCGGTAAGTACATACTACTACCCTGTCCGACCTCGACCGTGAATTTCAAATTTTATTACGTTTCACCCATCAAACATGGCGGCCGCGCGAAATATTTTACTGGCATTCTATACATCCGCAACAGTTACTGATATCACCCTGAAATTGTGTGCGGTGATAAAGGGCACTACTACAAGTTCACATTAGTGACTGTCAAAAACCTGTTGACTACAAAACCAACATGGTGACCAAGCGAAGTTGAAACATTTAAATGGACTTTCTCGCGATTGAACCATCCGAACGCAGTGAAACTTGGCACGGTAAATGTTCATACTGTGTCCTAATAATGCGATTGAAGTGAACGTTTGAATAATGAACCTACGCAATATTCTTCATCTAATGGCACTTACTCTATGGCCTACATATATTAAAATCCAACATGGCGGCCATCCGAAATATTTTGACGGTTCTCAATATCAACTAATCTATTACGGCAATCAAACTGAATTTTTTATATGTTGATAGAGGCTATTAACATAAGTTTACCAATGGGACTTTCAATAACCTGGTGAGCACAAATCCAACATGGCGGTGATGTGAATTTTAAATTCCAAAATGGAATTTCTTCGTGACCTTTCATCCGAGTGCTGTGAAACTTGGGCACGGTATTCTTCATGCAAGCCTTATCGGTAATACAGTGACGTGTAATTTAATGGAGTTTTATGAGAACTTAAAAATGGCGGCTATGCTAATTCTTTAAAATCTAGTTTTTATTTCTCGTGTCCTTATCAAGCAATATAATTGTAGTTTGGTATAATGAACCAACATAGAATATTCATTTGCTGGCATTTAATTCTATAGCCTTATCTGAAACAATCCAGCATGGCGTCCATACAATATATTTTAGTGGTTCACATTATCTCCGAAACTATATAAGCAATCAAACTGGATATTTTGATGGTGATAGAGGAATATTGACTATGTACATATGTGTGACTGGGGCCTCCGTGGCTTAGGCGGCAGCACGCCGGCCTCTCACCGCTGGGTCCGTGGTTCAAATCCCGGTCACTCCATGTGAGATCTGTGCTGGACAAAACGGAGGCAGACAGGTTTTTCTCCGGGTACTCCGGTTTTCCCTGTCAACATTTCATTCCAGCTACACTCTCCACTATCATTTCATTTCATCTGTCATTCATTTAATCATTGCCCCGGAGGAGTGCGTCAGGCCTCGGCAGCCGGCACAGTTCATATCCTCGCCGCTAGATGGGGGGCTTCATTCATTCCATTCCTGACCCGGTCGGAGACTGGAAGCAGGCTGTGGATTTTCATTTTCACATATGTGTGACTTTCCAAATCCTGAAAAACATAATATGGCGGCCAAATGATTTTCAAATATTTCAAATGATGTTTCTAGCGATCTAATCACCCGAGACCAATGTTGCTAAGAACAGCAAATCTTCATTTAAAGCTTAGTGTAAGGGTATCTCATGTTCAATTATTTTCAAAAATTCAAGATGACATCAGTTCAAAATTTTAAAACTTTTTATTTTATTTTACGCGCCCTATTCAAACGATTGAAAAGAAGATTCGTATGATAGGTTGTTATAATAATCAAAATCTAATGGCACTAAATTCTCTAGTTTACTTTTCGTAAATCAGAGAAGCCGTCTATTTGACTTAAGGTACTCATCGACCCTACTGAAGACATTTCATTACAAGTTATCTTATTTTCTTGAAATTGATATCACTGATTCCAAGAATATAAACTAGTGATTTTTTGCCAAAAAAATAAAAATTAAATAAATTTGAGGGGTCTTTTTTCAAAGATTAATAACAAAAATAATGTGCATTTTTGGGACGCGATATCTTTGCTCTTTTTCAACTTAATTGAGCCATTGTTGTTGCAAATTGATCTGCTGTATGTTCAGAATATTGTATAGCAGAATCGTTTTTGTATCATTGATTGAAGCAAATATATTAGCTTTGTTTTACAATTTACGTTATTTTGATTGAAAAAATAAATTAATTATGGGGGGGGGACCGTGCCCTAATTTCAATTTAACAGCATCATTCTGCTTCACAACATAGCTGCATTATTTGTCTATATTTTAGTTTTTAAATGAAACTAATATCTGCATTCTAAGTGGACATTTTAACTGCCCAAGTCAAGACAAATATTGAAAAAATTGAAGTGAGACAAATCGTAACTTAGACTAAAGTTGAGGTAGGCTACACATTTCGAGTAAAGAGTCTTACTTTTCAACTCCTGAAAACTGCCTTTTCTTTGGATTTTAGGCTAATCTTCTGCATTCCCCAACCCGTGAGTATCTCCTACATTGTTTTAGTTCTGTAGTAGATTGTTTCAAAGCCAGATTAATGTGTGCTTTATCTGCTGCACCTATGCGTCAAAGTGACAGCTGCTGAAAAGCGTGCACACCGATCATTAAAGTGAATATAAATGAGCTAAACATCAATAAAGCTAGTATAAACTATATATTTTTGGAAACTAGAGAGGAGATACTATCGAATAAGTCAATAAAAAAATCGAAAATTTTCTTGAAAATGACTATTGGAAGGGTCGATGAGTACCTTAAGTTAAGCTCCCGTGACGCGTTAAGGAAAAATGCCATCTTGCGGGAGGGGTCTTGTTCAGCGATAGTGAAAGTTTTATATCTAGCACATACATTACTTTCTCAATGCAATGGTTTGGGTGGTGGCATAGGTGGTGTATCAAAAGCTACAGTATTTAGTATACATCACACGGAAGATCCTTTTAATAGCAGGGGGAGTATTTAATAGAAACGGCCAGTAGGATATATGGAAATAGGGCATTTAGTTCTTCACGGAACTACTTATTTATTGTGTGTTAGGGCCGATAACCTAGATGTTAGGCCCCTTAAAACAACAATTATCATCATCAATTATTATTGTGTGTTAGGTTTATGTTTGTTACACCATGCTGCTTGGTGGAATTGGAATTTCAGTATAGGCCTATATATAGTTCTCTCACTTTCCTCGTTAACGAGCGGCAACTCAAGCATTAGGTAGTAGCATGCGCCGACAATAACCATAGTTCGCTGCTGACCAATAGCTGACGGTTGTTGACCAATAGCATCTCTCCACGTGTAGTCCAGAGTCCGATCCTGGTGGTCAGCTCGCGTTTCAAATGTCCAGTGTTGCACAGCTGCACGTAGTTCTGTCCAGTCTCGCTGCTTGCTCTCAGTGGCTACGGTGGAGAGTTGTCAACACTGTGCCTGGAGCTGAGAAAGCTTCGGCTCCTCGCAGACGTGGAATGTAAACAAAGGTGAGCCGCTCGTTAACGAGGAAAGTGAGGGAACTATACATGAAGTTTACGTCTTGCTTTCTTTGTATTTTCTCTGTCTAAATAATGTAGAAGAACTGCTGTAAAGAGTTGAGGACAGATAACCAGTCACAGGGAACAATCTTAAGAACTGAACAGACTCACTTGTTTCCCAGTTTCCCTTTATTGATCCTAGGTCCTACACAAATGTTGAATGGCTTTCTTGAATCCCGCAGAGAGGGAGAAGCCATGCCTACGTCACAGTTTAAAGAGCCAGGGCACAGTTTCAGAGGCCACGTGAACCAGCCCTTATTTTATAGCTCTGGCGAGATTCAATCCTACCTACTTCTATATCTGTTGAAAATTCGCCATCCAATGCTATTCGGAACACAGCAGTCGTTGTTATATTCGACTTAACCACATTTCTAATTGTCAAGGAGAAATATTAATTAAGATGTTAATTCAACTGGTAGAGCATGCAAAATGGATGCTTTGACAGCTCATAACTGTTGTTCATGCGTGAAATACATGCGGTTCTTAAATGCTGTCATATGGGTTGTAGCTCATTGGCTGCAATAAATATGGTAGCGGCGGATGGATATGTTCAATGGGACTACTTCCCCAAGAGAACTGTCAAAAAAGTAAGAAGTTAGAGTGAACGAACTCTACCCAATCCTTCCTCAATCACAAATACACACATTAGTACAGCTATCACAATGCCACAGATAGTCAGAAAGATTCCACATACACCAAAGTACACGGGGGTAAATGAGTACGATGTGGCAAGCCCTAAATTATTCAACGACAACAATCTGTACACCTTTGGAACTCTCCGTCGACAACAAAATGAAGATAAATACGAGTAAATGTAGTCTTATGAGAATAGGGAGAGGGCGTAGGCATACCTTTCAATATACCTGGGTAATATCGGCTTGGAAATACTTGTAGAAGAAGACTCGTGAAAATGCTTTGGCATCCATGTAAGGAATTGTATGAAATGGAGTACCCATGTGGGTTGTGTAATCTCCAAAGCATACAAAACTTCTTTAATGAGGGCATTAAAAAGGCAGGAGTTCCAGCACAAAAGATTTAGGATATTTCACCCTGGTGAATCTTGGAATACAGCTCAGCAGTTTGGGACCACTATCAAGTGGGGGCTCATCTGATTTGTATCGCGTTCGGTAACAGTTCTTGCATGGTATTGGATCTTAATTTTCGAAAAATAGGGGCCTAGCGTTAAGTGTGTTTTCTTCTTACTGCGATTCAACAAAAGATCACCTCTTCACATAACATTCTTATCTTCACTTAATAATAGGCTATTAGCCCATGCAGACGGTTGGTTTCTACTAATTTTAAATAAAGAAAGAAAAAAATTACAACGCGAAATAACGCCATATTCTTGGTCGATTTCTGCGGCAACTGCTCTCGACGATCATTCGCGCCCACTAAATATGGCAATAACTAGGCCTATTCTCGACGGTAATTCTCGCCCGCCAAAACACATTGATCAACTATTCTCGATAATCATTCGTGCCCACCAAAACATCGTGACAACAACTCGCGGCGATTTTTCGTGCCCATCAAACATCGTTATAGCAACTCTTGACGATCATTCGTGCCTGTCAAACATCGTGATAACAACTCTCGACGATCATTCGTGCCTGTCAAACAACGTGATAACAACTCTCGACGGTCATTCGTGCCCATCAAACATCATTATAATAACTCTCGAAAATCATTCGTGCCTATCAAACATCGTGATAACAACTCTCGACGATCATTCGCGCCCATCAAACATCGTGATAACATCTGAGGAACCCAACCAACTCTCGACGATCATTCGTGCCCATCAAACATCGTGATAACAACTCTCGACGATCATTCGCGCCCGCCAAAATATCGCGGTAACAACTCTCGACTATCATTTGCACCCATCAAACTGCGCGATAACTACTCTCGAGGATTATTCTCGCCCATCAGAACATCGTGGTAAGGACTCGGCGATTATTCTCACCCATCAAAACAGCGTGGTAACAACTATCGGCGATCATTCGCATCCATCAAGACATCTTGGCTACTAGCCTCAGCGATTATTCGTGCCCACCAAAACATCTTGGTAACAACTATCGACGATCTTTCGCACCCACCGAAACATCTTGGCTACTAGCCTCCACGATTATTCACGCCCACCTAACATCTTGATAACTAGTCTACTCTTGACAATTATTCTCCCCCCACCAAAACATATTCGTTACTACAGTACTCTCGACGATTATTTGCGTCCACCAAAACTTTGTGGTAACAACTATCGGCGATTATTCTCGCCCGCTAAAACATCTTGGTAACTACTTTCAACGATTATTATTCGCGCCCACTAAAACATCTTGGTTACGACTCTCGACGGTTATTCACACCCACCAAAACTGCGTGGCAACGACTCCCCAACGATTATTCTCACCCAACGAAACATCGACGTAACGACTTTCGACGATTATTCACAGTCGCCAAAACATCGTGGTAACGACTTTCGACGATAAGGATATTTGTACCCATGAAATCATCATGGTAACGGCTGTTGACGATTATTCGCACCTACTACATTGTGGTAACGACTCGCGACGATTATTCACACCCACATTGAGGTAACGACTTTCGACGATTATTCGCACCCACCAAAACATCGTGGCAACGACTCCCCAACGATTATTCTCACCCAGAAAAACATCGTGGTAACGACTTTCGATGATTCACTGGTCAACAAAATTTAAACTTTTGTCTGTTAAAAGGAAAACAATGGGTGATTCCAAGTGGTTTTTTTTTTTTTTGCTGATTTCAAATCTTTTTACGTCACTTTTCCATCACACGAAATCACATGAAAAACATTTTTCGTGTCTATAGGCTATATTATAGGTCTACTGTGATTTCTTAAGCTGAAATAATATTTACTGACCTAAAATGTATGTGAAGTAGTTTTTCGGCTGTACTTCGTTTGAGGAACATCTCTCTTCAGTGTCCAACAATAGTGTGCCAACATATTTGAACACTATTTACCCTGGTAGCGCCTTTCCATTTCCGCAATGTCTTGATGGAAACGCTCCCCGTGTTCGTCGCTCACAGCCCCTAGGTTTTCAGGGAAGAAATCGAAATCGAGATGGGAGTGCAGAAAGTGTATTTTTAGAGACATATTACATCCCATGATCTTGTAGTTCTCAATCATCTCTGTAGTTCTCAGACCTGAAGTTTCCTAGAAAGTTCGTGACAACTTTTTTGAAAGACAACCATGAAGCTGCTTCTTGCATATTTAACTGGTTTTCAAATTGCGTATCTTTCATCAGTTTACTCATTTGAGGGCCACTGATTCTCGGGAACTTATTTTTCAGGAAGTTCAATGCACTGCCATCACGATCCTTTGCTTTCACAACATTCTTAATTAAACCTAGTTTGATATGCAGTGGAGGCAATAAGATTTTTTCATAACTTACAAGTGGTTGCTGAAGAACATTTTCTTGTCCTGGATTAAGTCACTCCCTATTTGGCCAGTTCTTTTTTATATAATGATTACTTCTATCTCTGCTATTCCACTTGCACAAGGAGCAGCAAAATTTAGTATAGCAAAGTTGTAACCCAAGTAAGATAGCTATTACTTTTAAATCCCCATATATCTGCCAAGAAAAATTGTCATACTTGATAGTGGATGGTAAGAGCTTCATATTCTCATAATTTTCTTTCACACCAACTGGATGGGCTAAAGGAATGGATGGATATTTGTTTACATTGTGTAGTAACACTCCTTTCAAACTTGTTTTCGAGGAGTTTATGAACAAACGCCAATCCTCAGGTTTATGCTCATCACACAGTGACTCGTACAACTTCTCAACATTATTGCAGAAAACTAGGTCGTCCTCTTTAGAAAACAAATGCTCAAATTCCTTTTGGCGTTAGCGGAAGAAACTTAACTTTGGTGTCATCTTGCAGAAGTTTCCAGCCTTTCAATCTTGAGGCGAGTAATTCTGCCTTGCTTTTACTTAAACCAACATCCCCAACCTAATCTTTTAAATCTCCCTGTGTTTGAAAGTAAGGTTCATTTATGGTATCATTTTCCACAAAATCTGGATCATTCTGTAATTCATTCTGAACATCAGGAACACTTTGAATTACTTCAGTCAATGTAATGTCATCTGGTGGAGTTGGTATGGGAAGTCCTGGCCCATGAAGCACCGGTCGAATTGCTGAATCTAAGTAACAGTGTGTTTGAACTCCGAACTTATTTCAGATATATTGGTCAAGCAGAAGTAGCAGTCTGTCAAATGATCCGTAGGTTCGCGCCATATCATAGGGACTGCGAAAGGCATATGACGGGATCCTTTTAACCCTCCGTCGGGCGCAATGTAACATGTGCCAAATGTGGCGCATTGTATCAAATTGATACATTTCACTTTAACTTATATTCATAGCTATAATATAATTGTTATTTGTAATGTATGTTTATAATATAGTTCTGTGGGTTGTTTTCTTCACTATTTGTTGTTCATACTGTATAAATAAGATTTATCAACAAATTAGAAGAAGGAAATTGAAATGCTGCAAAATCACATAAAACCTCATAACGGGGTCGGGCGCATTGTATCATTTTGTTACAAAGTTTAAAACGGTTTTCCTTTTCTTGTTTATAATGTTGTTTTGGTTTAATTTTGTGATTTGTTTATTTATTTACTTTACTTATTTACATTCAAGAACTGAAGAAAAGTTAACAATATGTCACAAACAATATCTTTCCCATTTAAAAATTTGTATTATCAGATCACGAAGTACATTATTTTATGAAAATAAAAACATACTAACTAAAACATGTCCAAACTGCTTAGACGTCACAACATTGCAGAATTAAGAAATGCAATAGAAATAAATTACGTTAAATTATAAAAATGAACACATTCAAACTGAGTGTAAGCAAGGAGACAAGTATCAAAGTCCTTAGTGATCCTACTAACTGGCCATTTCCTCAACTTCAGGACGACGACACATCAAAGGGTAGCACTTACAGCATACAGCTATAGTGTGTTCCGGGCAGACAGTGTCCTTGCACGCTTCGCAGATTTTTCTTGTGAGTCGAGTCTTTCCTGCAGTCTTGTAAGTAGTACAACTTACTCGCTTTTCAAGCATGTCATCAGTCTCATGGAGTTCGGCAGCACTTGCTGCGTCTTCAGTTTGACTTGAGATGACAATTACATTTCTGTTTCTTCGTTGGACATAACATACAAGAGTCGATGTCTCTCCAAATGCAAACATGCTCGAAAACAAAGTTCGATCCTTAACATTCAGAAGATCTTGAGGTATTGCTCTTTTATTTTTCTTGATAGTCCCGACATATGATACCGTCAGAGATTTCAACTCACTGACTAATTCAACGTCTGTGAACCAGTTATCGGCAGTGATATTTCTTCCTGTATTATAAATAGGTGACGCTAATCTCTTGACAACATCTCGTGGCTTATTGCCCTTCAGCTTGTTTCCCACAGTATATTTCAAGATTGTGAGAGTAAAATGTCTTAGCATCAACCATCGCATAGATTTTGATACCGTACTTGGCTGGCTTTGACGGAATTAATTGGCGAAAGCGACAGCGCCCCCGAAAGGCCTCCAGTTTTTCATCGATTGTTACGTTCACACCGAGGGAATAGCTCTTTTTACAATTGGTCACAAATATAGTAAAAAGTTCACGAATTGCAGCCAAATTATCTGTTAGTATCCTATCTCCCCGTGTCGTTGTGTCGTCAAACCTGATGCATTTCAACAGAAATTTGAACCTCTTGATACTCATCACTAGTCGAAACTTTTCAACTCCGTCTCTATCGGTTCCCCCAGAGATCTTCTAAAGCCTGGCGATTCGCATGCAGCGTACCGGCAAGGTACAATAGTCCAATGAAGGCATTTACTTCCGCAACATCCGTCTCATTTGCATCGCGCTCACGAGCGAATCTGTCCTTCACAGAGCGTATGTATTTGTGTACTGCACAACCTTTAGAACTATGTCGTGAGAGAAGATATTCTCCCAGCATTCCAAATCAGTTTTACTCTCTCTAACTGGTCCAATAACACCTGGTAATTTTGTTACCAGATTTACTGCAGGGACACGGCGGTGTACTTGTCTTGGCACTTTCAACCAATGGGTTGTTTTATCTTTTCCAAGATAGAAAAGACCGGCATTGGGTTCAATTTCTTCGTCTTCACCACTTTGTTCTGTTTCTGAATGTTCATCCCGTTCCTCCACGTTATCATCATCATCTGTATCAGATTCATCAACTAAAACGTCATTGCCTACAACACTTTCATCATCAAACAATAAATTACGAACTAGTAGCACATCATTGGGGTCCCGCAAGTCCAATCGTCTATGTCGATTCGCCATTTCACAAGAGTAAAACTCAGGTTCACAAAGAGTGATCAACAACAAAAATAACCAACGCTTAACTGTAACACGAAAGTTTATATAACTGCGTCGGGCGCAATGCATCAATTGGTTATACAAGGCTCACAGAGTCTAACATAAGCACTGCACGGCGGCTTGCACTCGACTGAGCGGTAGAGAGGTGGTAGTTAGGCAGCAAATGGGAAGGAGGGGAATGGCATCAAGCGTGGCTGACAATGGTGACGAAAAAGCGCGGGCTTGTATCATTCTGTACTATTGCGCCAGGCGGAGGGTTAACCAGCCAGTTAATAGTGTTACACAGTTGGCACAACAGATTTCCGGGGCCTATATCTTGTTCTGGTCTATTTTGGTTTTGAAATAACAGTCATAAGCTCTTCTACTACCCTACCAGGGAATTATTACCTCTAGACGTGGAGCGGGCCTGTAGTGTATACATTACGTCATCTCGCTTCGTTATGGCTGCAGCGAGCGGCTACGGGGCCAGAGAGGAATGCACGTACAGTCATACAATGAGAACACACCGCACAGCGCATGACCCAGCATGAATCATGCACACAAATGACACGCGAAGAGGTTTCGCTGGCGACGACTGCATGTCTTGTCGCTGGCGTGTGGCTGGGCGGAGAGCATTAGTTCCTATTTCCGCCACCGGTAACAATTCGCTGGTAGGGTAGTAACTAAAGGAGTCAAATTTCACCTCTCCGCTTTCAAAGTGAGCTCACCACACACGTAATAGAATTTGTTTCTATCATTAAGACACTTTCGAGACGTGTTTCGTATACACTAAATACTTTATAGTGCACTAATTGGTACGATCTATACACTTCTATCACAATTCAATTGACAACGGAAGACAGCACAGGATTAACTTCTTTTTTCAAAGAAAGCCTCTATTCAACTGGGAACTTTACCTTACAATCACAGTTCTGTGAGGGAAATGTCATTGTTGTTATTTGTGAATTCGCAGGCAACAATCACCAAGAGTTACAAATCAGTTGTTGACACAATGGAATGAAATGTAAATGTAAAATACTCCTTCTAATCAGCATGTTATATTATACCACAAATGCTAATAAACAGGGAAAACAATATTTTCAAAATAAAAAATAAATGGATGGAGATGGAAAATTTCTGACTTTATTTTTGGAATCAGCAGATGGCAATATATAAGAAACACCTGAAATAATGTATTTAACAAAATCATTGTTGACGAGTGATCGCGCCTACCAAACATCGTGATAATTACTCTCGACGATTATTCAAACCCAACAAAACCTCCAATGTGAAGACAACATCATGCTTTAAGGGATCCCTGGTAAATACTGATCAGAGTAATTCAAGCTAGCCCTGTACTCACCCTGATCCGAACACCAATAGTCAAAATTGCGGTCCAGCCTGATTTGGCAAATATTCCTTGTTGCCGAGTACGATCCGAACCGATTATTGGTCTGCCAATCGACCAGATGTTTTCGGGATGTATTCCTTCAGGTCATGGCCTGGACTGTTCGTATCGGGTAGGGCTATAACTAGGATACCTGGTCCATGCAGGGTTCTGATTCAGCTCTGTGTATAAGAATATAAACACGTCTTGTTTCACTGAATTCAATTTGTGGTTTGTCTCGTGGTGGTTCATTGTAAGTTATTTGTACTTCGTACATACATTGGTTTGTCATCCTCGAGGCCGAGGAGAAGGGAGTGGAGGTACATTCGTGTGGTATGAAAATGGGGCTCGTGCCGTCCATTGCATGATACTGTAACGTTTTTAGGGTTCGTAAAAATAGGTCAGGCTATAATGTACTAAATCTTTATTTACACTAATGTTATTTACACTAATTCAAATTATTTACATATATTGACACCAAGACAAATTATGCCTACTTACTCGCACACACACATTCACAGAATCTCACTTTATACAGCTACAAGTCACTATTTATGTACACTGATCTCTACAAGTCAGTTTCTCTTGCAGTCACTATTTTTCTTCCACAGTCACTATTTACATTATTTATTTCCACATTTATCTTCACACCCCGTCTTCACTATTTACAGTCCTTCACATTTATTTCACTGGTCGCTCGGCACGGCACACACCGACAGCGCGGGCTCACTCAGGACTGACTTACCCGCCGCAGTTTGCCGGTATATAACCAATCCAGCTCCTGGTCTCGAATGTTCTCGGCCGTTGCTCCTTCCAGTAGCGGCATTGAGAATGTTCTAGTGGATTCTATGCTGGCACCACCCAGTCCTTTCTAGTTGGCTGTTCCCAATCAGGCCACCTCTTTCAGCAGCGAGTACGTTCTAGTGGTGGTTTCCAGATCCCTCTAGCCACTCCCAGTGATGTTCTGGATCACCTTTCCTTTTCCAGTAGGTTGAAGAGACAGAACAGTCTGGTGGCCCTTGCGCCAATAGTATACCTGTCGTAGGGCTATTGTTATCCTGGCGGCCTTGGGAGGAGCTTACCCAATTAGCCCTGGCTGGGTTGGCGGCCCAGACACCACGTCCACTTGACGCCTCGAGAACGGGGCGGCGGCCGCCGGGAAACCGCACGAACCTCGTGCACGTTACACTGCCCCCTCTCCTCAAAGCAACTCGCCTCGAGTTGTTTATCGTGAGGCTATCCGAGGTCCGAAGGGGTTGCATTGACGGCGCTGACAAGCCCCTGTTTGGGCTGGCTCTCTCTCGTCTCGGTAGGTGGGATACAGCTCCTTGCTTGCATTTTCGCGACAGATGACATCGTACAGCCCGTAGCAAACAGGTGACCATTCTACTGCGACGGCGTCCCAGTGGTGGTTTACGTCGCTTTGGTGGAGGGTAGCCAACCTCCACCGTTTCTTCTTCTCCGGCGGCGTCACTCCTCTTCGGTGGCGTGCCGCAAACTGTCCTCTTCGCCGCCGCCATTCCCAACGCGATGGTTTTTGCCTGCCGCGGGTATCGCCTTCCACTGAGCATCGAACGCTGAGGTACCATGGCGTCGCGATGCTCATCCGCGAAGATGTATGCCGCCTCTCGTTGTACGTGCTCGGGAGGCAAGCCAGCTAGCGCGAGCTCTTCAAGTGACTTACTCGCGCACCTGTCCTTATCTTCTAGCCGTAGCTGGTACATGGGCGGTAGCTGGTGGCCCACATGATGCTCCTCCAGCGTCGTGACGATCCCGTTGTAGCCGGTCCCCGACTGGATGTCGTGTAGCACCTCCGCCATGCGTTCCTGAAGTCCCGTGATGAGCTGAACTGTTCCGTCCTCCAGCGTGCACCCGGCATGGTTCGTCACAGTGTCGAACCCGGTCCCGCAGATCTGCCGTGATGTAGCCTCATCGACGTGCAGGGTCCTTCCACTCGTGACACTGCCCCCATCGTTAGATCTGCGAAGCATCAGACCGGTTTCCAGACCTGTGATGCTTCCCAGTGGCTCGTCCCCATCTGGCTCAGCATTCTGAACACCGGACCCCACGATGCGTTCGGCTTGGCCATCAGCACCCTCTGTAGCGCCACTTTCCATACCGCCTCCAAGCTCGTTACACTCCGGTTTTGACTTAAGGACTGGTTTCAGCTCGTCTTGACTTGTTTCATGCCCACAATGCTCCACTTTATTTCCAGAACTTTCCTCAGTTTCCTTTTCCAAATTCTCTGGAGTTGCCGCCATTTTCTTTCCAAAGTTTTCGAAATGTTCTGTCAATTTCTTTCCCAGTGTTTCGAAATGTTCTGACATTTTCTTTTCAACATTTTCCAACACCTCCCACATGCTACAAGGAATCTCGAACAGAAATGTGTCTGGATCCTCACCAGCGTCCAGCAGTAACTGACGTAACCGCACTTGTAGCGTAGACTTGGTTCCTGTTGCATCAACATCCCTCTCTTCCAGTTCTTCACACAATTCTGACACCTTCATTATTATTTATATGTGCAGGTTCTGTAATTCGATTAGAACAAAACACCCAAACACCTCTTAAAAAGACCAAGATTACTACAATTCAATTAATAAGTTCTGAGAGTCTTACTTTCTTCGTCGCCATTTTACAGTCCAAAATGCGAGACATACGGACAGTCAGCACACGATGAACTAGGCCTACAGATGGTACACACCAGACAGTCACTTAGCAATTAACTATACACTTCCTTAAAGTAGGCCTTTTCAAAAGTACGCCCTGTTTCATACAGAAGCACTCACTATAGCCTGACCCTCACATCTGACACCAATTGTAACGTTTTTAGGGTTCGTAAAAATAGGTCAGGCTATAATGTACTAAATCTTTATTTACACTAATGTTATTTACACTAATTCAAATTATTTACACATATTGACACCAAGACAAATTATGCCCACTTACTCGCACACACACATTCACAGAATCTCACTTTATACAGCTACAAGTCACTATTTATGTACACTGATCTCTACAAGTCAGTTTCTCTTGCAGTCACTATTTATCTTCCACAGTCACTATTTACATTATTTATTTCCACATTTATCTTCACACCCCGTCTTCACTATTTACAGTCCTTCACATTTATTTCACTGGTCGCTCGGCACGGCACACACCGACAGCGCGGGCTCACTCAGGACTGACTTGCCCGCCGCAGTTTGTCGGTATATAACCAATCCAGCTCCTGGTCTCGAATGTTCTCGGCCGTTGCTCCTTCCAGTAGCGGCATTGAGAATGTTCTAGTGGATTCTATGCTGGCACCACCCAGTCCTTTCTAGTTGGCTGTTCCCAATCAGGCCACCTCTTTCAGCAGCGAGTACGTTCTAGTGGTGGTTTCCAGAACCCTCTAGCCACTCCCAGTGATGTTCTGGATCACCTTTCCTTTTCCAGTAGGTTGAAGAGACAGAATAGTCTGGTGGCCCTTGCGCCAATAGTATACCTGTCGTAGGGCTATTGTTATCCTGGCGGCCTTGGGAGGAGCTTACCCAATTAGCCCTGGCCGGGTTGGCGGCCCAGACACCCCGCCCACTTGACACCTCGAGAACGGGGCGGCGGCCGCCGGGAAACCGCACGAACCTCGTGCACGTTACAATACATTTCTATGGCTTGTGCATGATACAGTAGTTTGAATTTAAACAAAGAACATGTTCCGATTTGTTTGAATTTTACTGCCAAAATATATAGAAGGTAACTTTATGCTTAGATGCTTGGTGTCCGTTCACCGCTAAACATGTTTTTGGTGCTGCAAATATTTAATCATTTCCTTTATTGTTTATTTCATGCTAGAGTTTATTATAATGGCAAGGTAAACACGATGTAAAATAGAGTTTCTTCTCTACATTTTATTCACATAAACCATAATTCCCCACCCCTCCTCCTCCCTCTCGGCTGGTGCCTGTGACTGTGTTTGGGATTGTTGTGGAGGATACCTGACTATACGTAAGTCTCTTCTCTTGCAGGCCTGTTTGCCACTTTTGAAGACAGCTGCTCATCTCAACCGTGAAAAGCCAATGAGTGTCAACAAGGCAGCAGTCATAAATATGAGTTCTGTTTTGGGCTCCATGGAAAAAAATACTCAGGGTGGATTCTATCCCTACCGTGCGAGTAAGGTAATGTGTGGCTAATAACTAGTTTCTGTAATAAATACACGAATTAGTTTTCACCTGTTCAGTGTCAATATATTGGTCCATAGTAAAAAATATTTGAAATTGCTTGATAATCAAAATGTAATAAATAATAGTGTAGAATAATGGCCCCGTGGCGTTGGGGTAGCGCGCCTGCCTCGCACCCAGAGGCCATGGGTTCGATTCCTGGCTCCGCCAGGGATTTTAGAAACTGACGCGAGGGCTGGAACGGGGTGCACTCAGCCTCGTGAGGACAATTGAGTTTCTGTCTGACAGTGAGACAGCGCTCCGGACACGGGAACCAAGATTAACGGCCGACCTCGCGTCTCCCCATAATCTGCAGGCCAAATGGCTGGGCCGCAGTAGCCTGGCAGGCCTTGGCCCTTCATGGGCTATAGCACCCCGAGGTTTAGTTTTTTAAATTTCTCATGGTACTCATTTCACCATTATCTAGTACAGGATAATATTAATTTGTCGGCCCGTTAATTCGGCAATTTATCGTTACTCTTTCCCGCATCTGATTTGCTCTGCCATTTTTCGAAAATATAGCAGTAACATCGAGAATAATGATAAGTCCTAGTTTCTTCGGTGTGTGTCACACTCAATTGAAATTCCTGATTAATATCCAATTCGATATGGCGCCAGAAGCGTGACAAAATTTAAATAGTCCTCAATTTGGTTTGTCTCTTCGAATCGTTAAGTGCAGTTTCCCCACGGATATCATGTTTATTTTAGTTGTGGCTCTGTTGCAGCAAGTGAACGATATCATTAATGCTATTTATTTAAACTTGAAACCTTACCCACCTTTCACTTGCATACTTGTTGGGCATAGCTGATATCTTAAATAACATCTTGGCGGAACTGGACACACAACAGCCGCTAAATGGGAAAGGAATCACATGCGAGGAGGTACCACCATTGGTAATATAACCAGATGGGTTAGCAGCAATCGCGTGAGCGCCACCTTCAATTCATTATGGGCACACACACACATACACACACACACACACACACACTCTCTCTCTCTCTCTCCCTGGCAGCTGCGCGGTCGCAGTTAGTGAACAATGCTGCTGGGAACGGATATCCGTCTTCGTATTCGTTCAGGGGTAGGAGCGGGGTCTAGAGCGGTGCGGGGAGTGGGCCGAATACCTTACTATCTGTGAACATTGACGCGCGTGTGGCAAATGTTTTACGCTGCAGTATTATACCGGGGGATTGGGAGGCGAAGTGCGGAGCCGGTAAATGTACAGATGGCGAACCTCAGGCATGTGTAATTGATACGTGAGTTGCTTTCCGCGCAACTGAAAACTCACGTATCAATTACACATGCGTGAGGCTCGCCGACTGTCCTCGGTGCGACTGTGAAACCGGGACTGACCGGCCAAAAAGCGTGGCTTTAACTGTAGTCTACTTATTAAAATGTTATCAAATACAGGAAGGGATGG
Source organism: Meconema thalassinum (assembly GCA_946902985.2). Classification (NCBI taxonomy): domain Eukaryota; kingdom Metazoa; phylum Arthropoda; class Insecta; order Orthoptera; family Tettigoniidae; genus Meconema; species Meconema thalassinum. Next base: position 272,297,378 of record OX336389.2, on the reverse strand, counting down.
CAAACCTTGGTTACAGCCTAGGGTCGTACTCCCCAGCCCCTGTACTAGGACCACTGGCTGTACACTATAAGCACAGTATTCCAAGGAAAAGAAAGGAAAATAATCGAAAAAATGTATATCGTAGTGAAGTGAATTTTGACGGAAAATTCGATATCAATGTTAATACATAAGCATATATAATTATAGTAGGAAGAATTTTGGCAAAACTATAGAGCATCCAGCGTTTAGAAAAGACTGTGGGTCTTATGGGCTTTTACTTTTAACGGAAACCCCCCTACACTGGTTTTGTTACCTCACCTTTTATCATGAAGGAACTCTGAACATATATAGTTTTCGTCATAATAGCTTCCTACAATTATCTGCCAATTGATTACCTTTGTTATTGCACACAAGTATCGTTTATATTACGTTTTAGTGATTTAAACATTTTCGAGGTTAGCACGCTGGAAAGAAGAGCCTCGTCCAGTGCTGCATGCTCGCCCGGAGTGGAGCACGTGCTCAGTTCCGCCGGCAACATAAGTTCTGGAGCACTATCCGTCATTGGTGTTATTGTTGTGTATCTGTTTTTATTTTGTGTTCGATCGTATCAGGGCTGCCGACAGTTGGGTTCGAACCCACTATCTCCCGAATGCAAGCTCACTGCTTCGCGCCCCTGACCGCATGACTAACTCACTACTATATTACAAATATTAATCTAAACAAAACAACAAGAATAGAATTGAAAAAACTAAATTATTGCCTAACTACTAACAAAAAAAGTGATGATCAACAGTATTGCTGACGTAAAAATTGTTAACATCGTCAGCATACAGGGCATCCGAGAAGGAAGGAAGGGTTGTGCTCTCGACATCTGTCAATCAGTAATGCGTCATATCACAACGAAATGAATGTCGTTATTGGTTCTACTCGCTTACGGTATCCTTAATACTGGTCCAATACGTTAACACCTGAAAAACTGCTCCTTCCTGTGCGTGTTCTACTTCAGGTAGCTGCTGGAGTTGTGATGTCTCGCTAACTTATGAAAGGACAGTACTCGAAGCGGGTGAACGTAACGTATGACGTCAGCGCTACCTCTGCCTAGAGTTAGCAACACTGTCGCCATAAGGCTCCACAGTCTTTTCTAAACGCTGGATGCTCTATAGGAGTAAGAGCATCTCTCAATAAACTATCACAATTGTTGGCTCTCTCGGGAATTTATACAATCTTTCTCCATAGGATTTTAGAGGACATGGAAACCGAAATGACGTAGCTTTCGAATTCACACAACTCAAAACTTGTTCGGCACCCATCAGAATTGTTCGAATTTTGAAATTTTTTGAAGGATTTACACCTTTGGGGGTATGCACAGTCGGAAATTCTTTGAAATTCTTTGGTCGTGAAAATAATTAAACAATAATTTTACCTAATCCTGACATCGCATTTGTATACGTATTCCACAATCTAATGCTAATAGAGAGAGCGGTAATGAAAGCAGTTATCAGAGATACAGCCTCGATTAACGAGCGTGCGTCACGTTGAATGCCGATATTTCCCAGGGAATCGACTGTAGATCCTCACCCGTGATTTTGCAGTTGGGAAAGATCGACAAAAACATTTCTTGATGAGTCATCATGGAACTGTATTTTTAATGGGAGACTGTAGTCAATTTTGGTAAGAATATTACAATTCTTTTTTATTGGTAGATTTGTAGGTTTGGACCTTCCTTTACAAGTAGATAGCTTTGTTTTACTTCAAACACATCTCTAAGTGGTTTAAATATGCATTTAAATGTCCATTGCACTATGTGCCACACCCACCTTTATGTTTACTACAATGTTTTCCCAATTTTATCAAATAAAATTGCTTGATGGGAATATTCTTATCCTTATGTTGGCAGCACATTCCTGTTCTATGCTTTTCATATGCTGGTTGTGTTTGGTTCAGCATATGGGTAGCACATGGTCACAACATTCGTTTATAATGGGTCGATTACAGAGATTATTCAAGATACGTTAGGGAGGGCCTGGGCCTGGCCCTAGAAGGAAGAACATTTCATCAGAGTACAATGAGGAAGGAGTAAATAATGCTGTAAATCCTCCAGTTGATGTGTATAATGAATCTGAAGGAAATGTAAATAATCTTTGGTTAGGTGACAATATTTCTCCAACAACTAATGGTAGTAATGAATAACATTCGCATACAAAATGCTGAAAAGGAGTTGGAATTGTTGAAGAAAATTTCTAGACAGCATGTCAGGCAGTTGAAAAGGGCTAGGGAAGATGTAGAAAATGATGCTGATCCAGTAAATGGAGCAGGAATGTTTTGGGGTCAGTACAACATCATGTAAAACTTCAATGGCCATTTTCTCCAATACATAATTTTTGAGATATATGTACATTTTTCTCAGGATCTGATAAAGGCAGTGCCTTAGAGTTTCACAGCATACTGTACTAATACCATACCATCTATGGACATTTTTTCAAGGCACTAGATTATACTAGAAGGTATTTGTGAACCTAGACACATGTAAAAAGTAAAACAAAATTACAACATAATGAAATTACTCATAATATATAACCTATAACATTCCTCATTCTAAAAAATGTCAGTATGTATCAGAATAACTCATATACATCCCATAAAAATGTCAAGTGTTTATTGTAAATAGTTCCTGAGAAAAATTGGCAACAATCTACCATATTTAACATTGTCGACAGGGACTACAGTCTCCCCTTAAAATGTCGCATTATTTTGACATAACATGAAATTTGATGATGATAATACTTATACTACTACTACTACTACTACTACTACTACTACTTATTATTATAATTGTATGTCTACCCCTTATTATTCCCGTTTTTCCAACGGGGTCGGGGATGAGATGCGATGGAAGTCTTTGTGGCGGATGATTTTTACGGCCGGATGCCCTTCCTGACACCAACCTCATGAGAGGAGTTAATGAGAGATGAAATGAATGATGGTGAATGAAACTGGGCAAGGATTGGGAAGGAACCGGCCGTGGCCTGTCAGAAGGTACCGTCCCAGCATTTGCCTGGAGTTGAAAATGGGGAAACCACGGAAAACCATTTCAAGGACGGACGACGGTGGGGCTCGAACCCACGCGTCTACCGAGTCAGCAGAGGGCTTGGCCCCGTGGCCTAACGCAGCGCTTTAGCGAGCGCAGCCACTACTGTCGATATAATTATTATTATAATAATAGTCATATAGTGGTCAGTCAACAGTAACAATAGTAATGGGCCCTATAACTGCACTAACCTACGGGCCCAAAATTTCTAAACCCCTTCTGATCAAGTTTTAGGTATGGTGTTATCTGTCCAGATATTGTCAACTCTTTAGCTTCAAGCTCTACGGTACCACTTTAGTGTAAGACATATTGTGAAGACTGTTCCATGCATCCCAAACATACAGAATGGAAGGTAACTCATACACGAAAGTACAACTAGTAACAGATCTTGGTGAGTGGATTGTAATGTCGCAAGTTTCATGTCTGTAGCTTGCTCCGTTCACGAGAAAAGCTTATTTTATAAATTGCAGGGTAGGAGATTTTAGTCGCTGCCGATGCGCATGTGCGTGCCGGGAACATGCTGAAGGTCCACGTCCATGTCCACTAGTGGCTAGCCCTCGTGTCAACATTACGTCACTTCCCTTCCTCTCCTGACAGTGACTCGGCTCACCACCATTGCGAGCATATGAGACGTGCTCCGGCAATGGGTGTATCCTTTACATTATTAATTTACGGTTAATCGCATGGAAGTACATGGCAAAGACCCGATAAGCATTTGTTCAGATACTTCATACCAGTGCTTTTGTACAGTCATCCACCTAGGTGTTTCGAGACATTAACGTGATACGGTACGTCACAGCCAACATTGTGATATTCCTGCGCAACGGTACAATCTACAGACGACATTACTTGCTATATTGAAATTCACTCACCAATATGTATTAAAACTTCATTTCTGTGCACGAGTTACCTTTGAACCTATATAATAGTTTTAATTACATAATTTGCTGCTATGTTTAAAGTTGTTGATGTTAGTTCTTTGATATTGTTGCAGGCAGCACTGAATGCCATCACCCGCTCGTTGAGTGTTGACTTGAAGAAAGATGGTATTCTCACCACTAGCTTACACCCAGGATGGGTTCAGACTGACATGGGAGGCTCCAATGCCCCTCTCACTGTGGAACAGAGTGTAGGTTGTATTATTACCACATTACTGAAACTGGGTGCAAATGATAGCGGAAAATTTCTTCAATATGATGGGGAAGAGGTTCCTTGGTGAAGTACTATAGTTCTGTCATGACAATGTTCAGGAACAAGGATCATAGAGGATTCTGTAATTTTGTTCTCGGTGTACTTAAATTGGTAACATAAAAGGTTATCATATTATACACCATATTCTCTTGCATCATTGTGCACTTCTGCAGTCATAAAATGATGCTTATAAAGATTGAAGTCCCACTCAAGTTTCTTTGCCCTTGGTGTGTTTGTATTCCAACATCATGTGTGTTGTTAATCCACACTTATCTGAATGAATCAACTGAAGATACAATGAGGTTTCAACTAAATAATCTTTCTCATTAATAGAAACCCGCTTTATACTCATATCTGGTTTCATCCAGTTTCACTTCAGGGCAGACCAGTGGCTAGCTGCCTTACAAATGTGTAATTAACCATTTGAAACAAGTGCTGTAGAGTGAGAGACAGATTTTTTAAATTTGTTATGTGACATCACAATAACATATGCAATCATGTGTAAAAATTGTTTAGTTTCAAAGGAAACTTTATTGAGGTAGCTTGTGGATGGAGCTTCTACAGCCTGTCTCTTGTGTCAATTGTATTACTTTGTAATCTCAGCTTAGTTTCTATGACATGGGGCCAACTATACAGGGACAATATTAACTGGTGTTGGACTGAACTAAATTTCAAGTAGCCTATGTGAAAATGCTCCATGTTGGGAGTTCAGAAGTGTACTTCAATTATCTTTGTTTGGTAATTATCTTGTCATTTCCTGATGCTTTACTGTTTGATTGCAACATAATGTAACTGTTCTTACTGTATATTTACTTTTCCTTCCATTTACAATATCCACCTTATCACCTCACTATTGGATGGAATAATCATCCAAGTAAATATTGGATTCAGATTCTGAGAACAAATGCCCTCATCAAGGGTGCATTCCTTTGTTTCCTGCTTTGAACGAATGGATGGTGTAAATAAACTGAATAAGCGCCATTATTTTGAGATATTAAGGAAAACGTGAAGGTATGTGTATTAATTCAGGATAGTGCGATTTTCTGGTACAGTATCAAAAGTGAATTTATTTTTCATTTATTGATTTTATTTAAAGAAAGAGAAGTTGCAATAAAGAAATTGTTATAGGTGCTGTATTGCAAAACTTGCTTTGTCCTATCCCTATCCCTATATTACAGAAAAAAGCTGATTACCGAAGATAAATTTATTACCGTATTTACAATTTCTAAGCTTTATTTTCCCATATATACAGTATTGCAAATATTAGGTCTAGGCATTATATAAAATCATTTAATTGATAGACCTATAGGGTAGTAATTTTATAAAGGCTATAAGTATATGGCATTAAAAATGTCCACACAATTTTTGCGAAATTACTGCCTTACAACCATAAACACGATATTTCATAAAATGTTGATGAATTTTCCAAAAGATTAAAATTTAAAAAAAAAAAAAAAACACCCGGTCCTGAGTGTGCAGCGGCTTGTCCAAATGGGGCTGGGTGTCAAACGAGACAGTTGTTTAGAGTGCTACTCAACAGGCCAGGTATATTGGCTGCACCGAGCCCCACCATAAAACTGTGAATATTCGACCAATATATTTGACTTTAGCGTTACACCTTGTAACATAGCTGCGCTGAACCTCCAGCCGCATTTGGACGAGCCGCCGCTGCCCTGAGTATAAGGCATACTCTAGGATTGAACTTGGCAGTTGCAGTTCGGAAATCCGAGGTTTGATTCCCGAAGCAAAGAGTGGCCATCTAGAGTATGTTTTTCCCCCAGTTTTTTCATACATATTACATGGTGTCCACAGGCAGGAAAAGTCAGGAATGTTGTTTTTGGTCAGTAAAAGTCAGGAAAAAGTGTGAAAATATGGCGTGAGTCAGGAAGAAATGGCGAAAAGTATTAGAAAGTCAGGAATTTTATATTAAGCATACAGTATTTTGTGTTTTACAGCCATTAGTTCAACTGATCTCTGAAGATAAAAAGCAATAACTCACTGGACATTATGGTAAGTTTCCATTTTTACAGTACATCATAGTAAAAACCTCTTTTACCTATTTTTTGTATGCTTATTTGGCGTTGGCGTAGGGATGTGGCGACCCCATTACTATAGTTGAGGTTATTAAGTACTTTGATTTATGTATTATTGCATTATAATTTACTTTATTTTGTATTTTAATAGTACATTATGCAACGAGCCTATAATGGCTATAATTAAGACACGAGTATGTTTATAAAACGAGCGTATGCGAGTTTTATAATTTCCATACGAGTGTCTTTAATTACCATTATAGGCGAGTTGCATACGACTGTTTATGTTCGACGATAATTATAACTTTATTACATGTTTTAACATAAATATTCATAAATATCTGTTCAGTCACTAGAATTTTGTGATCGGGTGCTGCGCTGGGTAGTATATCTCTGTTTTCCAAGCTCTCTGGCCGACCGACGCATGCGCTCTGTGTGCTTCAATGCCATATGTTCAGATTGTGCACCAGTATTCAGTAAAACTGTCACCGAAGTCATTTGAAAACAACGCGCTGTGTAGAAATTGGAATTGGGGATATTAAGGTACAGTGCTATTTCTTGTCTCATATTCACCAGTTTATTTACGCGAACATATGGACGGCGCAGCAAGCCTCCGTGGCTTAGGCGGCAGCACGCCGGCCTCTCACCGCTGGGTCCGTGGTTCAAATCCCGGTCACTCCATGTGAGATCTGTGCTGGACAAAACGGAGGCAGACAGGTTTTTCTCCGGGTACTCCGGTTTTCCCTGTCAAAATTTCATTCCTGGAACACACTCCACTATCATTTCATTTCATCTGTCATTCATTTAATCATTGCCCCAGAGGAGTGCGTCAGGCCTCGGCAGCCGGCACAGTTCATATCCTCGCCGCTAGTTGGGGGCTTCATTCATTCCATTCCTGACCCGGTCGGAGACTGGAAGCAGGCTGTGGATTTTTCATGGACGGCGCACTTTCGGTAATTTATATAGACATGTTGGATTTTGAGCGCATGCGCGAAGGTATCCTTATCTAATTGGTCACACAACTGTTTCTTGAGCTCTGATTGGTGGGAGAAACTGTTTCATAATGAAAAATAGTGTTATAATGAGCCTCATTATGATACGGTTTTCTGACACATAATAGTCAGGGTCGAACATAAATGAATAAAGAGGCAAACATTGGACAGCTATGGAGATGGTGGAGGCTGCAAATAATATATATATATTTGCTCAATAAACCTTTTTTCCGATGTTACAATGACTTCGCGAGTCAGAAATTTTGTTGAAAATTGGTCAAGAAAAGTCAGGAAAATTTACATTGAAATTTCTGTGGACACCATGTATTACATCTTAATGGTCGGGACGATATCTTATTTCATGTCTCGGGGCATCTGTCTCAATCCCATGCTCTAATAATATAATGTTATGGGTTTAACGTTTCTGTATTCGTCGGGCTGACAAGGACATGGCAAACGTGAATCTCCCGATTTCGCTGGAACTTTGCACTAATACAGTATTAGTCAGATTGCAAGAAGAACATCTTTAATGGTAGTTTATCCCCAAACTTAAATGGGTTAAGAGTTAGAGCAGCCCAAGTGTACGCGTGACGGAGTTATCACATCCCCTCCGAGCAAACGCACTTACTCCAGCATGTTCCGTAGGCGCTCTCATCATAGGCAGGCTGTGGAGGGAATGGTTGAAGAAGTGCGATTGGCTGGAGAGCCAAGTCGCGTGTGTATGATATCAATAGCTCTAGAGTCTGCTTGAGTGAATTTGGGGATGAAATACCGTCAAGGATATTTTCCTTGCGATCTGACCAACATACTAATTTCAAAATTTCGGCAGGATTGGAAGATTCAAGTCCGCAATGTTCCCTTGTGAGTCGGTATCGAACCGCTAACTTGAGTCTTGAAGGTTAACGCTTAACCGACTGCGTTAGTCAGCCCAATCTAATAATTATGTACATTATCGCTCTCATCAAAATAACAGTAGTTGCATACACTTCATATAAGCACAAAGGATTGATGACCTAGACTCCCTAATTGAAGCAACAAAAGTAACTATGCTATGTTATGGGTTACTTACTTCCCTAGCTCAGCGAGTGGACGTCTAGTTTTATCATTTTAAATGATTATGTCGACTTTATCTGTGGTCTGGCGTTATGTTACGGTGACGGGACGAAATGTACCGAGAATGCGCTGTGGTGTGTGACGTCATAGTACGATGTAGCAGCCGAGTACTAAGAAGGCAGTGCGAGAACAGATTTTCAAGAAGGCAGTGAAGAAACAAAATATAATCTTGAAACTCTGTTCTCGCACTGCCTTCTTGGTACTCGGCTGCTAGCATTTAAAATGATATAAATTTCAGTCTTTCAGACTGATTATCCGTGTCTTTTTGCACTTGCAATGGCTACTGGGTCTTTCGGAGCCGCACCAAAATGATATAGGACTTCAACACATCATCCATTAATTACGCGTAGATACAGTAGGTTCAGTCGCTTCTAAGTTTAAAAGACCAAACGTAAATTATTATTATTATTATTATTATTTCACCTCAAAGAAATAACAAATAGAAATGATCAATGTACAGACATGTGGACTAAAGGCTTACAGTATATTTACTCATAGTTCAAACGTTGGACAATTTCACTCAACATCCAATTTATGCTGGTCATTATTTGAAGGATATGGGTGTAGGTACATTTCCCTTCACTTTGAAAGCATGACAATCAATACTTAGAGTTACGAAGGAATGCACTGTAATTTTGTTTTATCTGACATTCTAGTTAATGAATCTTCAATGGATTTATATTTTAATATTTTCACGACTGAGATACATAGTATTTTAAAGAGTTGTGTTGGCTCATTTGACGTTATACTAAATATAAGAGATCCATTGTGTTAGTGCTGACTCGGAAACGTTGTTTCTGTAGGTTCGTTGATCAGTTTGGTCCTATAAACAGCCCAGCCAGTTCTTAGACGCTTCCTGTGGAGATATATCTTCAGTTTTTATCATCGTGTTGTTAAATTGCCAAAATAAGGGTCCTTTGAAGAAATACGTTAAACCTGAAATCAAAGAAAAATGCTACTGCAGTTAATACTCAATATTGTCACCTCAGTTTTCCAGAACTCTATATTAGTTAGAACATTGTGTTACACGATGATCATTCTTACTAGGGCAGGGAATTTGAAGTAGCTGCACCTTGGATACTAGCGGGGAATGGCCAAGTTCCTAGCTCAGACGTCTAAGTACAGACAGCACATACGAAACTACACATTGCTAAACATTCCAGCAATAAACTCTCAGTAAATGTATGTTGTCCTTATTTATTATTACGCTTTTCTCCTTTTTTCCATTTTGAAGACAGAGTAGAGAGATATAAGTTATAGGAACACTGAACGTGACAACATACTCCCATGTACTGTCTGTGTACTACTATAGCCATTAACACAGGTTATCAATCAAAATTGCGCGAGGGTGCACACACACCCAAGTACACGGGGCGGAATAACCACAATGTCCATGCCCCTCAAATGAAACGATAACAATAAAACTGTCTGTGTTGCAGTTGTCTTTACTGCGCTTTATTGGCCATAGTGTGCAGACAAGCGACGCGTTCCATTATGTGGATACTTTGTCCTATTGCACTTTTCACTTGGACTGCTTCACATTTCCCACCCTAGTACTTACATCGTACTACTACAGCCACACAATAACGCAGGTTATTACACACACAAATACATGGGGCTGTATGACCGCGATGTCGCAGCCCCTAAAATAAGCAACAAGAACAACCTTACACCATATGGGCAATTTGTGTTAAACGTTTATGGTGTAGAAAAACTGAATTTTAGATCCAAATATGCTACAAAATAGTCGAAAGGAAGAAAGCTTGTAGTTTTACGTGAACGTTAATCTTGCCACGAGACCTCCATTTTTAGGTGGAATCCGAACCACAGGACTTGATATTTCACTAAGAAAATCTCACATGCATTGACCGTGAATAGAGACAACCAGCTTGACCACTGCACCGTCACTCCCCTGAAATTATTTGAGATGAGTTCTTAGAACATTGGACAGAGAGAATGAAAACGAGTGGAAATATTACACCTCAACAAGTACAGTAGGTTGTCTAAGGCTTGCGGTATATGACGAAAGGCAACACTCGCAACTCACGCCTTTTATGTACTGTACCCGCCGAGCAGCCATGTGCTTTAAGTCGTGCACCACTGCTGCAAGGAGGACCTGAAAATCCAGAGATCGAAGACTTTAATCCTGGTGCTGACAACGACCATCCTAAGTGAGGTTTCTCTTTGTATTTTTCCAAACTCCATAAATACCGGGATGGGTCCTTGTTTCAAGTCCCTGTGTACCTAGCCCAATCCCAGACAGTTACACACTCGATTGCAGTCAGCAAAATGCACAGACAAATTCAACACACTTACAAATATAAGTTACAGGGCTGATGACCAATATGTTCTAGTCACCTAAAATGAATTAGCAACAACAATGAAGTGTAGTGTGACGATCAGATGGACTCTAGTGAGTAAGATTTCGGACTGTTAGGAACACCTGTCTTGCCTGCTTATCCCATAACCTATGTTATTGTAAAATTGGTTGTAGTATTTGTGTAACAGTAAATATTTGGGTCCAGGATAGCGATAGTTGCCCGGGACTTGAGATAATACTATCAGGGCATTTGCCTGAAATGAGTGTGGGAGAGAAAGGGAAATGCGTCAGGATTTGAACCCAGGATCTCCACCCTTCCAGCTACCGAGTCCTCAACGTGGAGTGTTAGGCTACTTAACTGACCTTTTGATAGATCTAACCTCTTCTTCATCTTCTATCTTTCCCTGTGAGTAGGGGATCGAATATGCCCACAACAATCGCTTCCTATCGGAAGAGACGACTATAAGGCCAAAGTGTGTGTGGCCTACCACACATTGTTCACAACGGGTAACAAAAGGTCTCTACGTCTTCAAGGTCTCACGGCTAATGAGTTCGGAAATTGACGACACTGGGGGAGTCGTGAGTTGGGATCATATCCTATCCCCTTCCCTCTTTCTGGTGACCGTGGGGTGGATCTTTCTATTTTCCGTTCTTGTCTGCTTTTCTGTCCCTCAACTCTTTCTTCGAGGGGTAAGGGCATTTCTCTTCTTCTACCTTCTTTTCTCTCCCCTATTATCCCTATTTTTGTTATTCTAGTATGGAAGTTAGTGTTAAGTCCAACCCGTGGCTAAGTGCTGGGCGTTGGCCCGAAGGATATCGAGTTCGATTCCCTGTGGAGCCATAGGGAATTTAATCCCCTGTAGTAAAAGTAACAGTAGAGGTCAGCATCGGTCAGACTTATTTCCACCAGCGAAGTAATGACGCAAGCGGCTCTGCCACTGCCATGATTGCACGTTAGAGCTGTTAATCGGGTTTGTTTGGTCAGTTCATTCTCCGACTTGGCTCGCTTGCCTGTCCAGACACCGATCCAGTGACGTATGGACCTATGTCAGGACACGTCAGCGCAGCCCATCTGGCTACGACTGTCTCAAACCCATCCCAGACCCACAAGCCCATTGGACAGTCCGAACCCTGAACATTACGAGTCCATTCCAAACCTCAGGAAAACAGACCAAGCTTACCAATAACCAGTGTCTGGTATTCCATTCGAGTCCCAATGTTGGACAGTTTTCGCAGCGGTTCATAGTTTGTAATAGAATTGCTTCGACTTCATAACAGTTAACGCATTATTGTAATTATTATTATCTATCTATATATATAATACGCTAAGGTGTATATTTCACAAAACTCAAGCTTATAAAGTGCTTTTAAACAAATAAACAAGACGATAGCCCCTGGCAGAACTGTGTCGCGTACAGCCCGCACGGACCTAGAGCCGGGCGGGTCTTCTGTACATACGAGGTGCACACAACCCATTGTGCAACCAGGAGCAGTGATGAATTGCTCTCTGATTTCATAAATATCGACAATTTGTTTAAAAAGAAACATATTTATAGAAGCCCGCATAACAGTAAAGCCAGGCGGGTGGATTATACAGATACGGGTCCGATAGTTATTATTATGACTTGAAGAGCCGTGCTGCTCCGAAGAATTCATGTCAACAATCCTACTGCACTTGTTTTATGTGACATTTGCTGTTCGCATGTCTTCATGCTAGTGACCTGAACAGACTGTTACAGTACCGTCGATTTTCATTTTTAGCCTACTTTTAACATTTTACAAAAAATATTAAAAAGTAGACATGAGATCAATCCGGCATATGTGCGTGTGCCTGCCTGTCCTTCTGTCTGTGCGTATCCCACCCAATCAACTCCTAAACGGGCGCAGCTGTCAAAACCAAATTTGGTGTGAGTGAAGATCTATACCAGAACATCTTAAGGGCACATGCTAAAATAAGGTCAGTTCCACCAACTGCTGAAAAAAATATAATTAAAATTTGAACAGTAAGTTGGATATCTCAGAACGTATTCATGCGAACTGTTCCAAAATTGGCACACATATTGACCATAATATTGCAAATTAATTTTCAGGAGCCCATATATCATAGTGTCGCCAACATGATTCTACGCGTGCTGATAGGTTCAATGTTTAACAGAATGTAACATCAATACTAAACAAGATGTTCAGTAGAGAACATACTGTATAGCCTACTTTCTCGTAAATGCATGGGTATAGTTATAACTCTTTGTCCTTTTCAAGGAGTATCATTGAATGTTGGTTGTAGTAGCTTGTTGAAATACAACGTGCTGTACGGATATTAAAAGTTTATTGATTGAATCCTCACCTGAATTATATATACCCACACTAATACAGCCATCACAGTAACACAGGTTATCAGACAAAATTCAACACTCACCCAAGTACACGGGGCTAAATGACCATGAAATCCATGCATCTTAAATGCAACAACAGCTTCCTACCCAAATACTTCATCGTATAAAAGTACATACACTAGTAAGCCTACAGACATCACAGGTTATCAGACTTCTACGCACACCGAAGTAAACGGGGCTACAAGACCATGATGCCGCAAAACACCTTAAGAATCAACAATAGTCTCTACCGCGGATCAAGGTCAACAAATATTAATCGCTGCATTCGAGTGTTGAAATATGTGGTGTTATAAGTATACCATATATATATAACATTTTTGATTGCAAATACACACTACAGTATATATGCTTAACATTACGACGTGTGAGTAGTTATAAATCAATAAATACCAAAAAGAACGAAGTAAAGAAATTTGAACCTGCAAGGATTTGATCCACGAACCCCCAGACTAGGAGCCCCAGTCGCTATCATTAGGCCACGGATGGGCTACGATAATACTTGATAAACAACTGGTTTAGTTTAACTGTATCATATTTTGTGTTGAAATCAACGATTTCATTAGCGTCCTCTGGCGTTTCTATAAACCATTTGATACTAATATGTATTATCTTGTTCAGTACATTCCTAAAAGGATATACACTTAGGTAGTTGCGGAAATATATGTATTTACGAGCAAAAATAGCGGCCATGTTGACAACGGGACGGCACGGGCCCACAACGATATGGCACGGTAAGCCTGACCTGTTAGTCACTTCTACGGTTATATATTCTATTATAATATGCTAATATCCTACCCGTCACCTCTTTGAGGACAGATTAAACCTCCCTATGTACGATAAGCTAAATTGTTGATGCCAGGCCTTGTTTAATCGTAAGTTACGGTTAGGCTATAATACTTGCATGATTCATACATCCACCACCTCGAAACTATTTGGCTGATGACCTTGTAGTTTGAGTAAAAGACGCTACCCACATTAAGGCATATTGTTGCAAAATTTGGTAGAGATCGGATGATTAGTTTAGTTGTAATTTGATTTAAGCTCGGAACATTTGGGTGGGCGCAATTTCCTTTTTGTTAAGATGACGACGATATACAACATGAGTGACACTGAGTTGTCCCTTGCTAGTGCAACCTCTGTACCAAAGGTGGTTCAATTTGGGTTCAGTTGTGTTTGAATTGATAGGGGGAATCGATTTTCACACATACATGGCCGCCATCTGCAAACTATTAGGATGATGACCTTGTAGTTTGGTCAAAAGATGCTTCCCACATAAAGGTATGTTGTTGCAAAACTTGGTAGAGATCAGATGATTAGGTTGGTCGTAATTTGATTTAAGATTTTAACATTTGGGTGGCCACCATTACGTTTCCGTCAAGATGGCGGCGATATAATACATGACACTGAGGTGCCCTTTGCTAGTGCTACCTCTGTACCAAACTTCGTTCAATTCGGTTTTACCGTGTTTGAATTGATTGGGGGAATCGATTTGCACACATACATGGCCGCCATCTGCAAACTATTGGCCTGATGACCTTGTAATTTGGTCGACGCTTCTCACATAAAGGTATGTCGTTGCAAAATTTTGTAGAGATCAGGTGATTAGGTTAGTCGTAATTTGATTTAAGCTTTCAACATTTGGGTGGCCGCCATTACGTTTCCATCAAGATGGCGGTGATATAAAACATGGTACCGAGGTGCCCTTTGCTAGTGCTACCTCTGTACCAAATTTCGTTCAATTCGGTTTCATCATGTTTTAATTGATAGGGGGGACAGACATGCAGTGAACACACACGTACACCTTAACAGACAGACACACAATTTTTGGCACTGGGTTGATCTCATAATTCTACTTTCATATTTTGCAAAAATCGAAAGTAGGCTAAAAATGGATTTCTTCCAAAATTGGCGCATGTGTAGCTTATAGTATTTCAGATCTTTTTAACAACTCGTACATGGCAGTGTTCTAACATGATTCTACGCGTGCTGATATGTTCAATGCTTAACTGCATGTAACGTCCATACCTACAATTGGATTTCATCCAAGTATTTTATGTGCGATGTGTGCTTAAATACATATGACTGTGCTTATTGTAAGAGTCACCACGGCTAGCAACTTATTAATGATATCAAGTCTTTTGAACCCCAGATTCAATATCTCGGCGTATGTGTGTGGAACAAGCTTATGACTTAGCACACTGTAAGGTCAAGATATTTTAGACGTATTTACAGTAAAGCGTCAATGTAGGTGCTACCAACAACGTTCTATGCATGTTTATGATGTACAATGTTCAGCTCCATGCAACTACCATACTAAATTAAGGACTTACACATAATTATGTGTGCCTTACAGCCGTAAGTAGACCTATTTACAGAGTTCACGTGACTACTAACTGCCTAGTAACATTCTGAGAACATTTGAACTGAACCCTAGACTCAATATCTTAGAATCTGTTCATATAAACAGTTTGAAACTCACTATAATTTCTTAATATTGCAGATAGATTTTGAGCAACACGCATGCTGTATAGATCAGTGTTACCAAAGGAGCAGATGATTTCGATGTTCTGCCCCTTAAAACGACAATAACTAACTAACCAAGTGATACCAAAATAATTCTACGTACGCTTACAGGTCTTATGATTAACTGAATGTAACTTCCATAACATTCACTGGATTTCTGCCAAATTTTGAATGTACAGTGTATGCCATAACATATACAGTACATGCGCACTTTCTCAGATAGATCAGTGCTACTAATAAACCTATTAACTCTCTATGAACATTTGAGCCGTAGACTATCAATATCTCAGAACCCCACTGCTATTAGAACACAATAATTCAGTTATATTTTGAGCAAATCTTGTGATGCCAGTGCTACCAGCATCATTTCGTAGATACATATGTTACTCTAAATCAATCTAATTGCAGGAAAAAGGATTCAATCTTAAAAGTTCTTCACAGAACTACTTGTTATAACATCTGTGATTGAGTTTGCATCCGACTTGTCATATATGAAACATATTTCTGAGAGCAAAACAATTCCTAAGAACGCATCCTGAAACAAAATGTCAGCCAGCCTCCTAGCGCTTTCATATGCCCGTGAGGAAATCCATCTGGTTCCTGGACGAATGCGTGTGACAGAGCACTTGACTCGCTACGGCCGGCACACAACTTGGCCTGAAGACTGATCTTGGTGAAATGAATATTCGCAATTATTTTAATGCATGGATGACACAATCAAGTAAGTTGGAGCTCAATTGATAGTGCGTAACGTGCATAGTGTCTCAAGTCAACAAACTTCGTCGTAACCTGGTAACAAACTTCATGTAGTTTTCATTGATTTTTCAAAAGCTTTTGACATGCTGAACAGGACTGTTCTTTTGACAAATTAGAACAATTGATTGGAAAAAGATCATTTCATTACATTACAGCAATAATAAAAGACATTCTTTTGGACAACAAGGTCGTCATGCAGGATAGCACATCAAGATCCGCGAACGTAACACAGACTAATGGAATTCTCCAAGGGGATCCACTAAGCCCACACTTGTTTAGCATGACTACAGCAGATGTGACTCAGTGCACAAGCGATGGAGTTAAGCTTTATGTATATGCCGATGATATGGTGCTCGCAGCAACTCGACGAGATGGACTACAAAAATCTTTCGACCATATGGTATCATGGGCAGAGGACAATGACCTCAAGTAGAATGACCAAAAGACTGTGTACATGGTTTTTAGAAAAGGGGGCAGGCACGCAGTGACGGACCAAATACCTTATAGGGGTATAGCCCTGGCAAGAGTTGGTAATTTCAAATACTTGGGAGTTGTTTTCCAAAACAGAGGTAATGTTTCTACTCAGCACATAGCTGATAGGACCGCCTCAGCAACCAAAGCAATGTCAGACATTAAGGATCTACGGAGAATGTCTCTTCATGCTGCGATAAAAGTTTTCAACATTAAGATCCAACCTGTCGTCACCTATGGTTTGGAACTTATGTGGAAACATCTGAACACCACCAACCTGCGACAATTAGAGAAAGTAAAAGCAGCATACCTAAAGGGGTCGCTGGGTTATCGAAATACTCACGGCCCCGATTAGTGCATGTATTGACAAGAGAACCTTTTATGATTGAGGAACTTTGTTTCAAGATGCAGTTACCATTCACAACCAGCTACGGAAGACTACTAACGGAACTCCAACAAAGGAGACAAGACATATGGCCAGATTTCTTCTCGACAGATGCCATGATGACCAAAGAATGAATGAGGGCCAACTACGAATTGCGACATATAGTAACACGAATGGCCGTACATGGCTTCCATTTTAAAATCTGCAAGACAAAGATTCACCATGACCTCAGCCATGACTGTGTATGTGAACGGTGTGACCGCCTATCCGATAGATACCATGGAATTAGGTGCCCTAACAGAGGAATGTCTATTATGCAGTTTTGCATAGTCGTGTAGTTTGTTTAATTAACCATCTATTGTATGTTATTGATGTAAAATTTTCTCTTATGTTATCTGTAGGGCCATTGGCTGCTCTAATAAGATTAATTAATTATGTAGGGCATACCACTTAACAGTCAGTATACTCCTTGAAATATAACTTTACCCACACCCTAAGGAGAAAATAGGCTACCGGTATATGCTCTTTACTGAACATCTTGTTTTTAGCCTACTTTCGATTTTTTGACTGGCTGCGTGGCGCAGTGGTAACGTTGTGTCCAAGGTTGCTGGATCGAATCCTGGCGCAGTCATTTGGCCTTTGAGGGTGCGCAAAAGAGGGGACGCCGTGTCAGTAGATTTACTGGCACGTTAAATATCCACTTTGGGGAAAAATTCCGACATCCCGGTGTCTCTAAAAGCCGCAGTAGGTAAAAGGGACGTAAAACCAATAACATTTTTTTATCAACGCTTTCCGATTTTTGTAAAAAAAATGAAAGTAGACTGGCTAAATGTACAGGTGTAGCATCAAGGAGGCTTGTTCTATACACTCACCATCAGTTCACGTCAATGCAGCATCAAGGTGGCTTGTTCTAAACACTAAACATCAGTTCACGTCAATGCACTGTCATGGTGGCTTGTTCTAAACACTCACCATCAGTCCACGCCAATGTAGCATCAAGGTGACTTGTTATAAACACCACCATCAGTGCAGGTGAATGCAGCATAGAGGTTGCTTGTTCTAAACACTCACCAGCAGTCCACGCCAATGTAGCATCAAGGTGACTTGTTATAAACACTCACCATCAGTCCACGCCAATGCAGCATCAAGGTGGCGTCTTCTAAACACTCACCATCAGTTCACGTCAATGCAGCATCAAGGTGTCTTGTTCTAAACACTCACCATCAGTCCACGCCAATGTAGCATCAAGGTGACTTGTTATAAACACTCACCTTCAGTCCACGCCAATGCAGCATCAAGGTGGCGTCTTCTAAACACTCACCATCAGTTCACGTCAATGCAGCATCAAGGTGGCTTGTTCTAAACACTAAACATCAGTTCACGTCAATGCACTGTCATGGTGGCTTGTTCTAAACACTCACCATCAGTCCACACCAATGTAGCATCAAGGTGACTTGTTATAAACACTCACCATCAGTGCAGGTGAATGCAGCATAGAGGTTGCTTGTTCTAAACACTCACCAGCAGTCCACGCCAATGTAGCATCAAGGTGACTTGTTATAAACACTCACTTTCAGTCCACGCCAATGCAGCATAGAGGTTGCTTGTTCTAAACACTCACCATCAGTCCACGCCAATGCAGCATCAAGGTGGCGTCTTCTAAACACTCACCATCAGTTCACGTCAATGTAGCATCAAGGTGACTTGTTCTAAACACTCACCTTCAGTCCACGCCAATGCAGCATCAAGGTGGCGTCTTCTAAACACTCACCATCAGTTCACGTCAATGCAGCATCAAGGTGTCTTGCTCAGGGCCGGATTTAGATTTTATGCGCTCCTAGGCCCGTGGGTCTTTGCCGCCTCCTCTTCATACCATCGTGAAGGAGGGAGAAATTAGACCTCAGAAAGGTCTTTGTGAAGGTAATTTTTATTGTATTCTAATGTATCGTGAAGTAAAATCAATTAATTAAATTAAAATAATGAGAGAATCAACTGTTCCTAAATTTGTATATATAAACTATAAATAAATAGGCCAACTAGATATTAAAATAAGTTTAAACCATTTAAAACTCATCATATACTTACAGATATTCAGATATAACTTACATATACACTACAGCATACAACCTACAACTATGCATAATGAATTATTCAATTTAAACAGATATTAATATTCATGACATAAAATGTTCTCCTAATAAATTATAAAACATTCCTGTTCTAAAGCTGAAGTCGAAAAATCTGCTGTTTCAAAACATTTGTTGGAGAATGATGGCCACAATATAAATTGGAAAAGTGTCAAAATTTTGGAAAGTTTAATTTAAATCATAAAATTATAAGAAATTGGTTTAAAAAATCATAAGTAAAAGCCTGTTTAGTCTATTTTTGAACTATAAAAAGAACTTTTTGAAGTGAAGCAAGACAAAAAAGGAGCGTATAACAACAACAAATGACTACAAAAAAATTGTAGTCTATAACATTTTTGGAAACTTTCTGACAAAAAAAATTACGGATTAATTTTGCGCCCCTCAGCATGGTGCGCCCCTAGGCCGCGGCCTATGGGGCCTATTGGTAAATCCAGCCCTGGTCTTGTTGTAAACACTCACCATCGCCAATGTAGCATCAAGGTGACTTGTTATAAACACTCACCATCAGTCCAGGTGAATGCAGCATAGAGGTTGCTTGTTCTAAACACTCTTATTCAGCCCACGCCAATGCAGCATCAAGGTGGCTTGTTCTTTACACTCACCATCAGTCCCAGTCAATGCAGTATCGGTGTTACTTGTTCTAAACACTCACCATCAGTCCACGTCAATGCAGCATCAAGGTGACTTGGAACTCCTCTCCATCGCGTTATATAATGAGGGTAGCCAGGATCCATCTCCCGAGTTGTCTCATTGTACCGCCAATACCGCTCACCACTGTAATATGATTTAGATTTAGGTATTCGTAGTATTGAGATAATAAGACAGTATTGTAACAAAGTTCAGGTATATATCGTGGCATCAACAAAATTGAGAGCAAGGAATGCTATTAGGGTAACAACAGTCTAAAACAATTCTGTTTCCTGAATTGCTGTAGTGTGCTGGTACGAATTCATAAAACACTTCATATGCGGTTGCTATTAAACACGGGGCCGATAACCCAGATGTTAGGCCCCTTAAAACAACAATTATCATCATCATCTATTAAACACACAGTACATTGTCGCGCTCGCACACAGATTGCAGCCTGCCAGAGCCAAGGCCAATTTCAATGTCCAAGATATCTTTCAACGTCTCGATATTTAGTGCCATGGTCAAAGCAGATTGCCTAAAAGACAAACTGGTTGTTGCTAGATTCGTAACTCGGTCTTCCATGTCCGGTTGCCTGAGTGAAGGTCATTGTCTTCGATTGTTTGCAAACAATAGCCACGTGACATTTATTTGTTTTGAAGTTTGTTGTTACGTGTTGATGGTTACCTGAGGGAAGGTCATTGTCTACGATACGCACCTCAGTGCTTACAAACTCCAGTCACGGGACACTAATTTGTTTTCAAGTTTGTTGTTATGTGTGTGATGTTGCCTGAGGAAATGTAACTATCTGCAGTAGGTACCGTAGTGTTTATCTAGACTCACCCCATGTCAGAGATTCGAAATATATAAGAAACTTATAACTCTTCAGTTCTGGAAAGATATAAATAGTGAGTAGAAAACAGTGGCGAATCCTGGTCAAGAAGTCTGGGCATGTTGTATAGATGCTTTTAGATAAAAGTACACGCACACACACATATACAGTATATACCGGTATATATTGAACCCGTTCATCAAGCCGCGAAGTATTGATCGCGACATTAGAACAGTTGACAAACTCTATTTATGCACAGAGATAGCAGTGACACAATATTTTGGAGCAATTGCATGGAGGAAATTGTATTTATGAGTCATGACTGTTTAGGAGGCAGTGGATTTTTTGTCAAACAAGCATTGTGAGTAATTACAAAAGTTATATAACACATTTTTGGTTTCAATTGAAAATACGAGGAATATTTTCAGGACTCTTATATTTACAATTAATCTCAAAACATTCTAGAAGATTCCAACATGAGGTATGATGTGATTGGCTAAGCAATGAAGAATTCGGAAGTGGGAGCTAAACACGAAAATTTTTCGACTGGAACCGAGATGTGTGCTACTGTAGCTGAAATTTGTATTGTGGTGTTTGAAGCCATATTTTCAGTGTTGCCTTAGTAAACAAGAGTTTAGTGCTTTTTCAGTCGGTCAACACGAATGTACCCAAAAAGAGCTGGGTTATGCCCTAATCCTGAAATAAATTACATGAGATTAATAATGTATATTAATAATGTAATAGTGTATTTATTAATCTCATGTAATTTATTTCAGGATTAGGGCATAACCCATCTCTTTTGGGTACATTCGTGTTGACCGACTGAAAAGCACTAAACTCTTGAAATTTGTATGTCGGACTTATCCTTAAAAATCGGGTGAATAAGCATATTTAAACCCTGTGAAATTGTGCCAACTTACTCATCATTATTGTAAGTGACGTACGAAATATTATTCGTGTCAGTGTGAAGATAAGTGAATTTTCAGTGGTTTTGCAAAGTGTACGTTGGCTTGGTTGGTCCACGTGCGAGTAAAAAGTTGCATCGCGTTTGAATATTGTAGCAAAGTTGAATAAAACAGTGAAATATCAATTATAGAATCTGTGAGTGCTCATGAAATTATTTGCAATTAAAAGTGGTGGAGTGATTGTTCAAATATCACCAGATCAAATGCTACCAGGCAGTAAATTCAGTGAAAATTATAATAGCAGATGTGAATGGGCATTTTTGTAAAATCTGCATAGTTTAAATTCTGTATTTTCAAAATTATGTTCAAATTCTTCATCATGTAGTCGAGTTAATTATACGATTTTCTACCAGAAGTTGAGATGTCAGTCTAAACGCCATTGATGGGGAGCAGATGAATAGAGCACTGCGCGGATAAAGGAAACGTTATCCGCATCCGCTCGACTGTTATCCGCATTCGCCCCGCATCCGCACGACTTTTATCCACATTCGAATTTACTGGCATTACAATAATATTTTTAGTTATATAAAGAATAAAGTACCTATTAAAGCAATCTTTTAGACATTTGAGGAGAAAGTCGTTTCCCTAGGCTATGTATGCCCTGTGCTATGTTTAAAACGAATGTTCTATAGTCAGAATTGCAATTCTCTTCAGTTTGGAGTGTCAATTAAGCTTTATGACATAATTTGAATGCGATTAGCTTAAATCATCGTCTTACATTTGTCTTAAAAAAAAACATACCTATCGGAAAAATATGATATGTCATAAACATCCGGGTCCTAGTAATGATATTCAAAAAGTTCGG
The DNA here is from genome assembly GCA_946902985.2 of Meconema thalassinum. Taxonomy (NCBI): domain Eukaryota; kingdom Metazoa; phylum Arthropoda; class Insecta; order Orthoptera; family Tettigoniidae; genus Meconema; species Meconema thalassinum. The sequence continues at coordinate 272,274,758 of OX336389.2, read as the reverse complement.
ATTGTTTTCTAAAAATTATCCACAAATTTACAAACCTTATCCGCTATCCGCACAGCCATGCAAACTATATCCACATCCGCGCAGGGCTTTACAGATGAGCTAACGGATCATGGTGGTCGCACTTCGTGATCCCGGAGGTGTTCGAGGCAACAAAACAAACCAGGTACCCTCAGAAAAGTGAAATTCTGGCAGAAGGTACAGCAAAGATATGCCACAATAAGTTTATTATGTAGCGAACTGTGAAATTAAATTATTATGAGTTAGCCGAACGTATTGCACAGTATTGCATTTAGGTAGGTTATTTTTGTAGCATTGGAAATATGTGTGTTTGCAACAAGACAGAGCTCACTTAATTACAACGTGTAGCACGAGAATGCTACTATGAAAATAAAGCAGTTAGTGCATATAGCCGACACTGTTTTGACGAGCTCCACTAACTTTCAATCTGACATTGAGAATGTTATTAAGTTTCACGACAAAGGTTGAGTATCGCATCGGCTAGAAAGCGAAGAATTGAGACTAATGCTGTGGATGATACAATGATAAAAACGACAAAATGACGTTTAAGTAAGCAGCGTTATCGGCAAACCGTGAGAGAGTGGTCAGATATTTAAAAGCATAGTAGAATGTTGTTATATGCGTGGAATAAAAGCTGTATATTAGTCATATGTGTGGTTAGGTTATTTTAATTATTTATTTAATTTAATTATAGTATTGACAAGGCGTCTTAAATAAAATAAATAATTACCAATAGTCAATGCTGGTCAACCTTTACCAGTTCAATATGATAAACATATACGCATTTTATTTAGGTTATTTCATGAAAGTAGGAAGCCATGTTTTGATTGTTTACAACAGATTGTATGAGAGGCATGATGTGAATGAATGTCATAGTTACTTACGAGTAAGCACACAGTATTTGGAGGTATATAACATAAGTCGATGTTGTGTGTCGTACTGGTATAATGAATTATTAATGTGGAAAGCCACTTATAATAATTTTTATAGCGTATGGCTTTTAGTGCCGGGAGTGTCCGAGGACATGTTCGGCTCGCCAGTTTTGTAGCTGCTTCGAGACGGACACCCAATGGGTGAGCTACAAGTACCGTTGGGGAGGAAAGTTGGAAGGGAGGGTCGAGGAGTTGGAAGGTAGCGGCTGTGGCCTATAGATAAGGACCAACCCCGGCATTTGCCTGGAAGGAAGATGGGAAACCACAGAAGACCATCTTCAAGGTTGCCGGCGGGGGGATTCGAACCTCCTCGCCTCCCGGATGTGAGCGACTGCCAACAGTCATGCCGCAACGACCTCGGCTAACTCACCCGGTTTATAATAAATTAAATGGAGTTAGAAGAATTGTAGTGTGCATTTAAATAAATATTGGTGGCGTAATGGTATGTCAGCCATTGACAGTTGAGCAGCATGACAGCTGATTCATAAAACGTATAAGTGTATTGTCTACGTGGAGTAATGATATAATTTAATAAGGTACTCAAGCACTAAAATAATGGTTAGTTGAGGGAATAATACTACGTTAAATGCTTTCATAAATAAAACTAGATACTAGGTTTTATTAAATTGGTACACATTTGATATAAATAATGCTGAATGAAAAAATCCACAGCCTGCTTCCAGTCTCCGACCGGGTCAGGAATGGAATGAATGAAGCCCCCATCTAGCGGCGAGGATATGGACTGTGCCGGCTGCCGAGGCCTGACGCACTCCTCTGGGGCAATGATTAAATGAATGACAGATGAAATGAAATGATAGTGGAGAGTGTTGCTGGAATTAAATTTTGACAGGGAAAACCGGAGTACCCGGAGAAAAACCTGTCTGCCTCCGTTTTGTCCAGCACAGATCTCACATGGAGTGACCGGGATTTGAACCACGGACCCAGCGGTGAGAGGCCGGCGTGCTGCCGCCTAAGCCACGGAGGCTTACATAAATAATGCTGAATAATGATGTAAATTCAATAACAAAAATTATGAGGATTAATAATATGGCAGTAAATAAGAAATATTGACATTAGCTAATTACATAAAACTGAGATGGCTTCAGATATATTAAATATTGTGAGACGCACTCAAAGTGAAATGATCTGTATGACCACGGTGAGGTCATGACGAAAAGGGTGTACAAACAGTACACCTTGTATAGGTAGGGGTATACAATTGGTACACATGTAAATATTTGTGGTACAAACAGTACTCCTTGTTTATTACTTTGTTACTGTTTCGTTAATTTATGCAATGCTGTGCATCAATAAGGATAGAGTTTCAGTTGTTTGTAAATAGGGCATATTACAGGACCTAGCTGGACCGGAATCGGAAATTTAAATGTTGGAAATGGTACCATCGTAACGTACTTTAATTATTTTTATTGCTGAATAATTTTGTCGGATCTTTTGAACGTTGTATAACGTCAAGGGATAGCCATCAGCTACTGAGTTTAGGACCGATGTCACTAGAAATTATATTTTAAAATTACATTTGTATATTTTTTTGTGACGTGTGGCCTCCTGAGAGGCCGAGTGCAAGTCTTTCTAGTCGACGCCCGTGAGCGAACTGCGCGCCGGGATGAGATATGGAATGGATGAAGATGAATGAAACTGGGCAAGCATGTGGAAGGAAGCGGCCGTGGCCTGTCAGAAGGTACCAACCCAGCATTTGCCCGGTGTTGAAAATGGGAAACCACGGAAAACCATTTCAAGGATGGCCGACGGTGGGGCTCGAACACACACGTCTACCGAGTCAGCAGAGAGCTTGGTCCCATGACCAAACGCTGCACTTTAGCGAGCGTAGCCACCGCTGTCGGTACATTTGTATTGCTAAGGGGTTTATTTTCGTACCATTTTCCTAGTGTTATTTCGTTGCGTTTTCGTTGGTTAGGACTTCTTGAGGGGAAGATAGGACAATACCTGTAGGATGCCATTTTTTTTTCAGGAAAGTTTTTATTAGTTAGCATGTGGATTTGCCACTTGATCCCCAACTAGTGTAGGCTAGGGATTTTTGGTACAATAAATGCCCAGAGAGTGGTTTTCTACCTGCATGTGGTTTATTTGTTTATAGCTTTGTTTTTTTCTTTCCTTCTCAGATGTGCATATTGGGCTAGTTCCATAACATCTCCTTATCCATACCCAATACTACCTGAGATTAACACTCTCGCGATGGGGCTGATTCAAATGTATATCTGGTATTTCTGTGTTGTTTGTTTGCAATGGTGCATCTTGGTGGTCGATTTCGGCGCTCGACCCCATGGTATCTCAGAGCAAACGGGTCCAGTATATGCAGTATATACAGAGTGAAGTACTTAAAACTGATTTTCGGAATATTTGGAAAAATACAAATCAGATTTTAAAAAGTTGCAATAAAAGTTGTTCACCTCGAAGAAAGACATCCAATAACATAAAGCTCGACCCCACTGCACCACCCCCGGGGGTGGGAGTGGGGGTGACTTTGAAATATTAAATAGGAACCCCATTTTTTATTGCAGATTTGGATTCTCCGTGAAAAAATATGTAACTTTTGTATGAAACATGTTTTTCATTTCGTGATAGATGGCGCTGTAATCGGCAAAAATGAAGATGAGTTGAAAATTGTTGAAAATGGTAATATCTCAAAAAGAAATTAACATCAGATTAGGAGAATCAAAGTAAATTGTAAATGTTATTGGGGAATAATGTGAGAAGCTTAACTAGCTAAACTTTCTTGAAATAAGAAAACCGTACGTTTTAGTCCTAAAGAATCCCCTTAAGAGTCCTGTCCTACAAAAGAGAGTCGCAAAAATATAGATGACGGAACAGCGTACCAAAATAATTGTAGCTCCAGAAAAAGATCTTCTGCATCCAAATCTTCAAGCTCCCCGTCTTTTAGAAAATTAGAGAGTGTTTGACAATGGTCTTTCAATTGCTTTTCCTCCAAATTGGAAAGCTTGGAACGATCGAAAAGAAATCCAAAGTATTCCGAAAAAAAAAAAAACTTCGTTAAATATATTTTCTACGCAGCTCAGGGGGGGGGGGGGCTGCGTGGCGCAGTCGGTAGAGGCACTGAGCTTCTAACTGAAAGGGATTGGGTTCGATCCCCATCAAGGTAGTGGATTTTAGAAACATAACTACCACTTTCGGAAACGCAAATAGCCCTGGGGTTTACTCAGCCTACACCAGAAATGAGTACCAGGGTGATTCCTGGGAGCAAAGGCAGCCGGGCGTGGAGCTGACAACTCCATCCCATCTAGTGCCGATGTCACAAAAAGTGGAAGCCTCTACCTTCCACTACTCCCAGGGCCTCCATGGCCTGTACGGAGTTGGCTTCTTCCATATCCTCGGCGTTGACTTAGAATCGACATTTACATTATATTGAACATAATGGTACCGAAATAATGTCCGAAGTGTAGCTCTGTGTATTATTCGAATCAGCTGATCTACATCAACAATACAACTAGGCAACACAGCTCAGCTGTTCCAAGCTCCCGCCATTTCCTTCACGTTCTTTGTTTCGAAATGCAGAGTATACATTACTCTGAACTAGCGTTCTTACGAACTGCTGTTATTCAAAGTAGTTTTAATAATGTATTTTGAACGAAAATGTTCCTTTCCAAATGTAGAAAAGTGGATAGTGAGTGACGTGTCTTTAAGAAAGATGGAGTGATGACTATTTTTGTATTGAGAATAGTGGGAAAGTAATGTGTCTGATATGCAAGGAAAATATGTCAGTTGTTAAAGAATACAACATCAAGCATCATTATGATTCGAAACACAAATCTGTGTATAATAAATACGATGGGGTATTACGGAAGGAAAATATTTCAAATTTAATGAACGGTCTCGCCGCTCAAAAACAGAAGTTCACGAAATAGATCGAGGAAAATATAGCTGCAGTCTGCGCCAGTTATAGAGTTGCACATTCCTTAGCCGCGGATGAGAAACCATTTTCTGATGGGGAGTTTGTGAAGAACTATACACTTTCTATAATAGAAGAAATGTGTCCTGAAAAGAAACAACTGATAAATTCGGTCAGCTTATCACGGAGCACAATGACGAGAAGAACAGAAGAACTCGGGGCTAATTTTTGTTCACAACTACGCGATAAATCTAAAACATTCGAGTGTTCTACGTTGACTTTGGATGAAAGTAACGACATCCATGATACAGCACAACTTTTAATTTTTATTCGTGGGATTGACAAAGCGTGTGAAATAACTGAGGAGCTAGCATATTTCAGAAGCATCCATGGGACTACAACAGGCGAGGATTTGTTTCTCCATTGAGTAAAACATTGAAGGATCTCGATTTAGGATGGGATGGATTGGCAGCTATAACTACAGATGGAGCAAGGAATATGAGTGGTACAAAAACTGGATTGATTGGAGGAATAAGAAACGAATTTACTAACAGATTACTTATATTCCTCTTGAATTACACTGCATTATTCTTCAAGAAGTGATATGTGGATAAGTGTTAAATTTACAACATGTGATGAACACAGTGACATCTAAAATTAATTATATTCGATCGCATGGACTCAACTATTGGCAGTTCCAGTAATTTCTGGCTAAAATTGATTGTGAAAACGGCGATGTAATTTGTCATAGCGAGGTACGCTTGCTTAGTCGTGGTAATTTATTGAAACGCTTCTTTCATCTTCGTGAAGAAATAAGCACATTTATGAACATGAAACAGAAAAATGTGACAGAATTTGGTGACGAAAACTGGATGTAGAATTTAGCAATACTCACAGATTTAACGTAACATTTACATATTTTGAATAAGGGATTGTAAGGGAAAGGCGTGCTTTTAAATGAAGTGTATAGTAACGTGTTAGTGTTCGAAAATACATTGAAATTATTTCGACATCAAGTAGAGAAGGGCACGTTCCCACACTTTTCATGTTGTACTGAGCTTCAAGAAGCGAACTGTTTGAGTTGGAACGGGGTGCACTTAGCCTCATGAGGACAATTGAGTAGCTGTCTGACAGTGAGGCAGCGCTCCGATCACGAAATCCTAGATTAACGGCCTACAAAGGCAGGGCATTCATGTAATGCGAGGTCAGATTCTCAGTCGGTGAAATTTTCAGCCAACACTTTATTTAATGGCTATGACCTAAACATCAGAAATGATTTTTGGTGTGAATTTGAGCAGAATGAAGAAGTGCCTGGCAGTCCTAACAATTTAACTTCCATCATAAGCTTACAATATGTGTTGAGGGTGCGTCTCAACACACTTCTGGATGCGAAAGGTCCTGTATCAGTTTAGCTTTTCATAGTAGGATGAACGAGTCTGCAGTGGTATTTGAAGAAATGTCAATTAAATCAACATTTGTTTTAACAGCAGTAGGTAGGAAGTCACACATTATATCAAAACAGGTTATAGCGGAGATTTGTATTAATGAGGTGGTCGTAACTCAGGTATGTCTTGTAATCCCTAACCTGGTGTATGATTTTATCCTGGGATCAGACTGGATGTCAGTGCACCATGTCCAGCTATGTTATGATGAGGGATGTATTAGGCTGAAGTGGAATGATGAGGTAGTGATTAATATGTTTAATGAGCCAGGTAAGTTGAACGGTTCTCAAAGAGTTTGTGTGATTAACGAGGTGTTATCAGGAGGAGACGTAGAGGCAAGTGAGGTACATTTTATTGGCAAATTGTTAACGAATGACAGCCTGGAGGAAGCATTACGTAACACTGTAGATAAGAGTCTGTTAGGAGAAGGTCGGAGTAATCTATGATTCGTAGTTTTATTACGTAAGTACGTGGAAGGGGAAAGGTAAGCTCTCAGGTGTAATGGGAAGTAAGTGTCGCTGACCATGCACATAAATAGATAAGTGGGTCAAGATGACTGGTGTTCATCCTGGCTGTACGGTACAAATACAGTATATACAGAGTGGTCCACCAGCCCCTTATAATTTAGTTTTATGAAACCCAACGAACATTGCATTTCTCCCGATGGTCGATATTGCTCTGCCCTCTGACTGTGTGACAGCAATGTAATTGGGTCATGGGTCTAGCAAGGAAAAACCGACCGTAATCTTTACCCCGCCAAATACTATGGCCCATTCTACTAACATATGACTTATTGCTCCTTGAAATAACACACATACACGTAATACGAACGAATTAATAGCTTACGCCACGTGATCTGTAATAGTAGAAAGTTAAATTGACACCATAAACCGTGATTGAAGACTTTGACATGGACTTAAACGTTTGAGGTGGGACGGCCACAGTAACTACTGCAGGTTTGCGAGCGGTATTTACCATGTGTTGGTGGCTGAGTCGGTAAAACCCTGATCGTACGTGGTGGTTGCGACCGGGTAGAATGCTGTTTCGAATCCAGTGGTAGGCATAATTTATTGAACCAAAGCCCACGCTCCATTTTAATGGGGGTGTAACTACATTGCCACATTCATTCCCTTACGATGTATTTTTGTGAAGAGTACGTTGAATTTTGCTGATTTATAAAGAGAATACGATCGATTGGTACGTTATGACACGTGACCTGTAATGGCAGAAAATTAAAAAACTGGCATCGATATTAACATAACATATTGAAGTGTCGATCTGGAGGTCCGGGTTCGATTCCCAGCTCTGCCAAGAAATTTAATACTCGTCTGAGGGCTGAAATTGGGTACACGTAGCCTCGTGAAGCAAATATGAGAAGAGATGGGTTCGATTCCCCCTTCAGCCACCCTGGAAGTGGTTTTCCGTGGTTTCCAACTTCTACTCTGGCCAAATTCCGGGACGGTTTCTGTCTTAAGGCCACGGCCGCCTCCTTCCCAATCCTTAATTGCAAATACTCACATCATTACAAGATCGCAATAACTCAGGTTATCAGACAAATTCTATACACACACCCAAATACACGGGGCTAAATGACCGATATGTTCTAGCCCCTCAAATGAAACAAAACAACATATCGAAGGATATTCGGATCGCCAGTGCTTGCAAGGAAGTATACGTATTCCTTAGAATTTCCCTTGGTATTATTAGCCTACTTTCGATTTTTGCAAAAAAATGGAAGTAGACTTATGAGATGTACACAGGGCCAAAAATTGTGTTTCTGTCTGTGTGTGTGTCAGTGTGTGAGTGCGTGTACTCTGGATGTCTGCCCCCTTTATCAATTCGAACACGGTGAAACCGAATTGAACGAAATTTGGTGCAGAGGTAGCACTAGCAAAGGGCACCTCAGTGTCATGTTTTATATCGCCGCCATCTTGCCGGAAACGTAATGGCGGCCACCGAATTGTTCAAAGCTTAAATAAAATTACGACTAACCTAATCATCCGATCTCTACCAAATTTCGCAACAACATATATTTATACGCCGAGCGTCTTTTGACTAAACTACAAGGTCATCAGCGTAATAGTTTAAAGATGGCGGCCATGTATGGGTGCAAATTGATTCCCCATATCAATTCAAACACGGTGGAACCGAATTGACCAAAATTTGGTACAGAGATAGCACTAGCAGAGGGCACCTCAGTGTCATGTTTTATATTGCCGCCATCTTGACGGAAACGTAATGGCGGCCACTCAAATGTTCAAAGCTTAAATCAAATTACGACCAACCTAATCATCTGATCTCTACTAAATTTTGCAAAAGCATACCTTTATGTGGTAAGCATCTTTTGACCAAACTAAAAGGTCATCGACCCAATAGTTTGCAGATAGAGGCCATGTGTGTGTGCAGATCGATTCCCCCTATCAATTCAAACACGGTGGAACCGAATTGAACGGCATTTGGTACATAGGTAGCACTAGCAAAAGGCAATTCAGTGTCATTTTTTATATCGTCGTCATCTTGACGGAAACGTAATGTCGGTCACCGAAATGTAAAATGCTTGAATCAAATTAAATTAATTAAATCTTCTGATCCCTACCAAATTTTGCAACAACATACCTTTATGTGGGAAGCATATTTTGACCAAATTACAAGATCATCAGCCCAATAGTTTGCCGATGGCCGCCATGTATGTGTGCAAATCGATTCCCCCTATCAATTCAAACACGGTGAAACCAAATTGAACGAAATTTGGTACATAGGTAGCACTAGCAAAGGGCACCTCAGTGTCATGTTTTATATTGCCTCCATCTTGACCGAAACGTAATGGTGGCCACACAAATGTTCAAAGCTTAAATCAAATTGCGACTAACCTAATCGTCTGATCTCTACCAAATTTTGCAACAACGTACTTTTATGTGAGAAGAGATCGTTGTTCAAGCTACAAGGTCATCAGTCCAATAGTTTGCATATGGTGGCCATGTATGTGTGCAAATCGATTCCCCTTATCAATTCAAACACGGTAAACCCTAACTGACCGAAATTTGGTACAGAGGTAGCACTAGCAAAGGGCACTTCAGTGTCATGTTTTATATCGCCGCCGTCTTGACGGGAACGGAATGGCGGCCACCCAAATGTTAAAAGCTTAAATCCAATTACGACCAACATAATTGTTTGATCTCTACCCAATTTTGCAACAACATACCTTTTTGTGGGAAGCATTTTTTGGCTGAATTACAAGGTCATCAGCCCAATAGTTTGCAGTTAGCGGCCATATACGTGTGCAAATCGATTCAGCATATCAATTCTAACACGGTGAAACCGAATTGAATGAAATTTTGTACAGAGTTAGCACTAGCAAAGGGCACCTCATATTCATGTTTAATATCCGTATAGCATGTTGTATTTCAACAAGCTACTACAACCAAAATTCAATTATACTCCTTGAAAAGGACAAAGGGTTATAACAATACCCATGCATTTAGGAGATAGTAGGCTATATGTTCTTTACTGAACATCTTGTTTTTTAATTAAATTTTAACAAAAAGTCTTAGCATATCTGTATGCCCGTATCACACGGCACTCGCTGGTAAGGAAACTGTTGTGATCGCTGGTACAAAATCCTGTAGGATTTTGTTCTCTTCGTCAGTACACCTGCTTATATGACCGAAGTGTATCACACGCTAGCATTATGTACGCTGAGTAGACCCCGTTCCAGTCCTCATACCACTTTTTAAATTTCGTGGCAGAGCAGGGTATCGAACCCAGGACCTCCGGTGTGGCAGCTAATCACGCTGACCACTAAGCAACGGAGGCGACTCTATTCGTGATTATTAGAATTTTAATAGTTCAATATTTATCCTATAATAATAATAATAATAATAATATGACACGTTCTGTATTTACTGCCTTGCTGCGTGGGTCAGTTCTCGCTTAGAGGCAGGTGACCTCGTAGTTCCGCCCCTTAAAACAACAATAACTAACTAACAAACTAACTAACTAACGTTCTCGCTTGCTGTGCCCAAGGTTGCAGGTTTGTATCCTGGCGCATTTGAGGGTGCGCAAATGCGAGGAAGCCGTGTCAATAGATTTACTGGTACGTTCAAGATCCCCTTCGGAGCAAAATTCCGGCACTCCGGTGTCTCTAAAAGCCAGAGTAGTTAAAAGGGACGTAATACCAAATAACGTTATAATTATCTGTTTTTACTGTATGTTTGGGGCAGATGACCTCATAGTTTCGCCCCTTAAAACCTCACTAACTAACTAACTGTTACTGTATGTGTAGCCTATAGCAATTGCTTTTCGCACAGATGCTGTTGAAAGAAATTATAGTTTCGATCTGATGTATATATTCGTGAGCCTACCTACATAACAAATCTATTTTTTATGTGGGTCGTCTGAGTTTTCCTTTAAACCAAGGTGGTCAAAATTTCGAACACGTTTGTTATCCGAATCTACTGGCTTTACAATAATATTTTTAATTAGATAAAGCATAAATTACTAAAGCAACACATTTACATAATTGAGGGAAAAGTCGTTCCCTTAGACTTTGTATGTCTTGTGCTATGTTCAAAATGAATGTTATACAGCCAGAATTGCAACCCATTCTTGTTCGGAGAGTTAATTATGCTTAATGGCATAATTTGGACGAGATTAGCATAAATCACCAAGTACACGCGGCTACATGACCGCGTGTTCGCAGCCCCTAAACTAAGGAACCAACCAACCAGCTTAAATTATCATCTTCCATTTATTATTATTATTATTATTATTATTATTATTATTATTTATTGTCATGAAGAAAGTATAACGGAAAAATATGTTATGTCATAAACATCCGGCTGCTAATAATATTAAACAAGTTCGGATTGTATTCTTAAAACTATCCGCAGCTTATCCGCTATCCGCACAGCCATAGAAACAATATCCGTATGGCGAAAAAGTTTTGCATCCGCGCAGGGCTTTAACCATAGCCATCGAGAACCATGGTGTATTGCTGGCACGTATTGAATCTATTCGTAGACACTTCCTGTCCAAACGTAAGAAGGTGTTATTCGGAGCTCTGATCGTTTTAATAATGCATTATATTTGAGGCCATTGAAATAACACTGCCACTATCGATTTCTACTATATTCGCGAGCATGTACTCAACGGCAAAGTTGTACTAAGGTCGTAAAGGAGCAGGTACGAATGTTTTTAGCATGACTGCGATATACGCGTTAGTTGGGTTGCCTTCCTCCAAAAAATAAGGGGCTGGTGGACCGCTCTGTATAGGTGTATAAGTGTATCTAGATCAGATAACAGAGCGTGGTAGAATGCCAGAGTGGTGTGAGGTACTTTAAGTTAAGGGGATTTTTAAATGGAACACTTGCACTGAAATAGTTTGCCTTTTGCATGAAAGTCACACGCTCACCGTCAGCATGCTCAGATGGCCGTACCCAGGGAATAAGGCACGCACAACTTCACAGACCTGACCCGGCTGGAATCGGACAGCATGCCGCTGTCTGCCTGCGTACCAAGGTTCTGGTAGTACAATCTGTTATCGTGGATTGATCTAGTGGGAATAGTACATTTATAAAAACTATTTTTGCAAGTTAATTGAGCATGCAGCGCACGCTAAACTAGCTTGGGGAATTCACCGCTGGTAGAAATATGAACCATTTTGCTTCAAATGCCATTCTGTAGCATCCGTTATGTGAATATACTGATATTTCAGGACATCCTGTATTGTTCAAAGGATCAATTCTTACCTAAACAGGAAAGTTTTACCATTCTTGCCCCAAACCATGCACGCATCCACGTGGCTCAAATTGCTTGGCAGACCATACTCTGTTATTGCCCTCGGACTGTCAACGAAGTTGTCTCCATCAAAGATCCAGAACATTGCACCTTGAAGAAGAAAATCCCAAATAACACTTAGCAGTTAATGGTAATTTTACTAGTGAATGAGGAATGGCATAAAGATAACTCGACACAGAGGAGGGTAGGGAATTGATATTTTTTAAGAATTTCTCTACCCTCCACCCAATATGGCTTGTCCTCTTTGTAAACACATGGTCTAATAGCTGAAAATCCCCCTTGATCAACAATTCAGTTGCGAAATTTCAATTCTTGGAAAATAATGGCTGCTTACCGGTAAATAAGATGATGTTTTGGTCGGCCTCTCTCTGATAGGCACAATCGATTTTTGTAATTGTTTCTGGCAACTTCCAGAATATGTGCCGGAATTTGACTGGATATCCCGGCTGTACTTCATTTCTGCGTGTTAGGCGCCAGGCAAACTAAGGACAGAGCAGATATTTTAATATAAAAACTTAAGATCTTTACATAATTTAATGTCAACAAGGGACATCTTACTCACGGTGAAAGTAATGAAAGCGAGGTCAGGGCAAGGTGTGCCACACTGTAATAACGAAATCGAGTTTTGCCGCACTCTCTGCATAAGGTTACTAAGTACCTTTGATAGTAGGGTTTCTCTGCTTTGAAATGTGTTAAACCACCCACAGATCACAAATACGTAATAATCATTTGACATCTATAATTAGGTTGCATGCAAGATGATATGTCGAGATATTTGATAGTACAGACACACAAGTAATTTATTTTAATGTAAGTTAATATATAATGTCTAAGAAAATGTTCCTGCTTTAAATATTTTATCAATGTGAAGGCATTAATACGAGGGGTGTACTATATTGTTTAACACTTATTTTTTGTACCCAAATGAAGTATATTACACATCAGTTGTTACGTCTACCTTCTCAACATAATCTCCAGGTAACTTGATGCACTTTCGCCATCGATGTGTCAGTCACTCCAGACAAGATCCAGCCGACTTTATGGTTAGGCTTGTGGCTGGTGATGAGACATGGCTCCATTACCATGAGCCACAAACGAAACAACAATCGATGCAATGGAAGCATAGGGACAGTCCACCGTCAAAGAAATGTCAAGTGAATGGCGACAGTGTTCTGGGACACAAAGGGCATCATCCTCATTGACTGACTGGAATTGGGGGCTACGATTAACAGTGCAGCATATGTGGCAACCCTTAAGCGCTTACGTCATGCCATTCAAACTAAGCGGCCAGGGAAATGGGCTAAAGGCGTGCTTCTGCAACATGACAATGCCCGCCCCCACACTAGCCGAGAGACCACCACTGTCATTGATGAAATGGGATTCACGGTGCTGTCACACCAACCATACTCTCCAGACTTAGCATCAAGTGATTATCACCTGTTCGGGAACACGGAGAAACCTCTGCGTGGTCGCTGCCAAGGCATGGGAACGCAGCACTCCGAAGCAATGGTTTCAGGAAGGTCTGGAGAGACTTGACACATCGATGGCAAAAGTGCGTAATGTTACAAGGAGATTATGTTGAGAAGGTGGACGTAACAACTAATGTGTAACATACTTCATTTGGGTAGAAAAAAAGAAAGTGTAAAACAATATACTGTTGTATGCCCCTCGTTTATTAAGTCCAGTGAAGTTGTTAATTTATATTTTGAAGAAAGGACCCATCTTAGTTATAGTGAATATTAAATTGGCATTGTACTATGAGTAGTGTTTGTTTAAATTTATAAAAAGTCCTCCATTGAGTAAAGTATGTTCTTTGATTACCCACTGCAGTTAATCCTACAGCTACACACCATACTAGATCCAACATAGAAACTCGGGTTATCAGACACGGGGTAATAGATGGGACTGATGTTCCAAGCACCTAAACAAGAAGAACAACTAATCTAAGAATAGATGAAGAGGAAAACATGTACGGTTTTTTTTATTTGTAGATGATGGATAGACAACCATAAGCCATTTCATTGGCCACCTTCTGTGGTCTCGGGGTACGTACTGACACTCCGATCCCCCCCCCACAAAAAAAAGAATCTAGTCCGAGAGCTGGATCAAAGTGCAGTCAACCACGAGAGGACAACTGAGAACAGGTTTGCTCGATTCCCTGCTCAGTCGTCCTAGAAGTGGCTATCCGTGGTTTCCCCACTTCTGTTGTTGTTGTTGTTGATTCTTTAGGGGTCATGCAGCCCCGTGTACTTGGGTGTGTGTAGAATTTGTCTGATAACCTGTGTCACTGTGATGTTTGTACTAGCCTAGTGTGTGTATTGGTAATTGAGGTAGGATTTGGATGACAAGTGTCCGTGGCCTTAAGTTAGGTACTATCCCGGCATTTGCCTGGAGTAGAAATGGGAAACTATGAAAAACCACTTTCAGGATGGCTGAGGAAGGAATCTAACACGCCACTTCTCAGTTTTGCTTCACGAGCCTGAGTGTACCCCGTTCCAGCCCCCAGACCATATTTCCAACTCTAGGCAAACACAGAGATGATACCTAACTTCAAGTCATGGATGCCCCCTTTCAAATGCTACACTTCGTCCTTGTTGTTGTTGTTGTTGTTGTTGATAGGGTGTGTGTTCAATTTGTCTGAAAGCCCGTGTTTCTGTGGGAACAGTAATAGTGTGTGTGTGTATAACTGCAATTATTAGGAATGGGGTAGGTACCCTGGGACTTGAAATCAGATGCCATTCCGACATTTGCCTAGAAAGATTGTTAACAAATCCGAGGAAAACCGCACTCAGGATAGCCACTGTTAGCGCCGGGATTCACATCTTTGATCTCTGGAATTGCTGCAGCATCCCTTCGCAATTCTGGTGAGAACGCACGACTACGCTGCATATACACTTGTGCAGCCACCACAATAACAAAGGTTATCAGGCTAAATCAACATACACACAAGTACATGAGACTGATGACTATGATGCCACAATCCCCTAAATTAAACAACGACACCAACAGCCACAATATCATTGATCCTGCACTCTATTCAGTATTTATATCAACCAATAACTAGAATTGGTCCCACAAAATTTCAAACATTTTTCCCATTCTAGAAACTGCCGCCATAATCTGCAAACAATCCGGCTTACCTAAACCATTTTTAAATTGACGTTACATTGTTTAATAATTTATTAATCCCCTCACTGGATTGCTCCATTATTAGTGCAAGAATGGCCTCCGTGTCTGCAGTGGAATGAATCAGTTCACAATGACAGGCATGTCTAAGGTAGAGCGCATGCTGGAGACATAGAGCAGGATAGCGACCAGCTCGCTTTTGAAACCTATCAGGGCGGCCATGTTTTGCATTCCATGACTGCGTGGAGCCAGGACTTTCCCCAGCTCGAGGCACAGCGTTGTCAACTCTCCACCGTAACCACTGAGAACAAGCATCGAGACTGGACAGAACTACGTGCAACTGTGCGACACTGGAGACCTGACGAGCGAGCCGGCATCTAGGACCAGACTCTAGAGTCCACCATCAGCTATTGGTCAACAGCGAACAATGGTTATTGTCGGCGCGTGGTACTGCTTAACGTTTACTGCCGGTCGTTAACGAAGAAAGTAAGAGAACTATAACAAACCCCAGTGATAAGTACAATGCTAACCGTTATTTCTTAATATATTCTTGGGAATATTAGCCCAATCCGCGTTGTTCGTCTGATCTGGCAGGCAGACTGGATGCGCCTGTCAGGACCGTGCAATGGGCAAGGTGAAGCGAGTGCTAGCGAGAAATGTACTCGTTCCGGCGAAGCGCAGCCCTTACACTGCCCATTTCTGAGCAGTGCAACACGACAGCAAGCTAGCTAGCACTGCAGCGCTTACTGTAGATCAAAGTATTATGTGCACTCGAGTTTGAAGGTTGTTTGTGAAGTAACCAATAGACCTACATAAAATCCAATAACATCATCATTTTCGTCGTTCTATTTTACGTTAGGTCATGTAGGTTTGGAATTTTTAGTTTATATTTTCATATTTTATATCGCAGTTGGAACACAGAAAGTGCACGTTTTTAAGCGTGTTTCAACCATACGTCACATTTAAGAATTATTATCTCAAAAACCCGTCATCAGATTTGGATTCGATCTGATGACGGGCTTTTGAGATAATAATAATGCGTCACATTTAAGAATTATTATCTCAAAAACCCGTCATCAGATTTGGATTCGATCTGATAACGGGCTTTTGAGATAATAATTCTTAAATGTGACGCATGGTTGGAACACGCTTAAAAACCTGAACTTTTTGTGTTCCAACTGCGATAAAAATATTAAAATATAAATTTAAAAATCCAAACCTACATGAACTAACGTAAAATAGAACGACGAAAATGTTCATGGTATTGGATTTTATGTAGGTCTATTGGTTACTTAACAAACAACCTTCAAACTCGAGTACACATAATACTTTGGTCGACAGTAGTCACACAAGCACACTGAGAGCAGAGCCTGGACACTAGGCGCACTAGAGCCCACATTTTGTCATATGCGTGTGGTCTGCCGTGCTTCTAACGTCTTTAGTGCATGGGTAGGACAAAAATAGCATAGTGGGAGAGTCACACATTAATGAAACACATCGAAGACGTATAAAACATGATATTTGGACGTACATGAACCAGATCTGCAACAAGGATACGGGAATTTGCATATTTTTTGGGTGATGCAGCAGGTGCAGCGAGATATAATAATCCTAAAAGTGGAATCAAGCATATTTGTAATCATGCATGTAACAGTAACAGGAGCCGGTATGGAATCAGGAGAGTAAAATATATATTTTTAATTTGTTGACATAGTGTCACAAACCAGCCGAGGTAACTAAACATGTTAACGTGCATGGTCAGACTACTCCCAACTCGAAAGACCACACACAGCCACTTCATACTATACCTCATTAATTTCATTTGTCATTAACCCCTAACATGTGATTGGCGTCATCAAGGGCATCTATCCGTAAAATCATTCCCACAAGGAAACTGTCTCACCACATCCCCTACCTCATACTAGCAACCGGAATAGTTGTGGGTAGAACCCCACAAAAAAACTACATTAGGACTATAAACCTGTATTGCAATAACAAGATTCTGAATTCACCAACTAACTTGACTGATGCTGTTCAGGGATATGTGAGTTCGAGAAACACGAATTAGTAAATTTATCTGGATTTTTAAATGAAAAATATTCCGTCGCAATCGAATGTAATTTATATTCTTATTTGTAACATCGCCTAAAACAATACCTCATTGAATTTACCTACGCATAAGATATACGGCAAAATAAGCAAGTTGACATGAAATCCATCTAACTTTTGAAGTTTTAGGACAATTTTCATTATTTCAACAGTATGGAGACCAAGAGTGCTATTCATTGTAAAACAATTTTGCTCTAAAAATTACAAAATATGTTGTCTGTCTTTCTACCAGCTTGTCGGTATTTCTTTCGGTGGAGTGCTTAAAACTGTTTTGTTTGTTAGATTTTGGAATTATTCGGCTCTGGGTTATGGTATGCGAACGGTCTTCCTGACTTGCCAAAAATACTAAGAATTGTGTACTATTATAGTTCGTGCAGTGTAGAAATTACATGGTATCGTACAATTGATTGCGCTGACAATGGAAGAGATCACCTTGTGGTGCCGCGGCTAACATTCTTGGCTGTCGCCCCGGTGGTCAGGGTTTGATTCCCTGCTCTGCCAAGAAATTTAATTTCGTTTTGAGGTACTGAAATGGTATCGATGATACGTAAGTCATCCAAGCGGTGTTTATTTTGAGGACTTGCACCAGGCCAGTGGGCACGAGTTTCCTTTTTTTTTACATACTTATTCTGCAATTTGAACATACATATGGGAACTCTGAGAGCAAATCACTTCGTAGAGTTGTTAGAATAGCTTCCGTAAATATTCTTGAAGGCCTATGCTACAAGTAGCCCTCTTGAGTTAATTCAATCACATATGTATTGTATATATAGGCTAATCCAGATATCGTATTTAAGACATTTGATTTTCATTGCAGTCTAAGTCCTGGGCATAGGAAAACCTCAATGCTAATTTTACAATTTCCAGTGAATGAACTTCCAAAGTATAGTAATCATAATATAGGGAGACTGTGCCACATATATACAGAGAGTGCAAGAATTACTTGAAGACATGGTGACATAGTGCGTAATTTGTGTTTGTACAACGAAGGAGGTTGTCAGGACAGTGATGATGATAAAGATGGTGTTAACGATGAACACGGTGATTTACTAGTTAGGAACCAAGGGAATATAAATAGCCGGCACTTAAGACTGAAGCGGACATATGCAAAACACAAAATGAACTTTCAGGTTGATTGCGAAAATACAGAAACTGTCTAATCACCATATTTTATGGAGTTCGATTAATCCAGAAGTAGACATCAAAGGGAGTAGCCTAGCTCAACTAGCTGGAAGCAAGGTTGTTCTTGTGTGAGACCACCATGGGCGTAGCCAGGACTCTGTATGCTGCAAACACTGTGGTGTGCCTGATACCCTAGCTCACGTTCAAAAAACATAATTAAGAAGGGGATTCATTACAAACGTTAGGATTCAACGAACTAGATCTAAGATGGAGCTGTAACATTTCAGAAATGTTACGCGATCCATGTTTTCGTGTCTTCCTTGTGTTAGTAGCAAATGATGCTTGTTGTATATCACGGGTAGAGATCAGCTGTGAGACTCCTATCAGACGACGCTTGTTGCAAATCAGCCAAACTCTAAATTAACAGCAGATACATTGCACAGCGCCAAATCCTCCGCGTAGGATAATAATTGTTATTGGCCATAAGAAGGATACAAGATTTATGCTGGACCCCACCACCAGATGTGAAGTAACCATCGGCATAAGAAGACAGGTTGTTTAGAGCAAACGATAGGCTTCAAAGAGAAGTGAAAGCTTGTGGTACGTTTCGAATAAGCTAGAGGAACAACATCAACATTTTTAATCACTTATCAAGTTTGGGTATGGCTAAGTATAAATGACCTAATTTTGCTATCAATGAATCCATTCAATAAAAGCGAATTCATCTACAATGTACTCGGGAACAGAATGAGAGTATTCTATTGGTACCCAATAACATTTTATTGTTAATAATAATAATAATAGTCTAATAATAATAATAATATGAAGAGAAGAACAGCTTTAAGAAACCCTGCCGGGACAGGGCCGAGCGTGCCTGTACTGACGAGTACCAGCATAGATAGGGCTGAGAATGTGCGGCTCGGTCATGCAGTCCTAAAAGCACTTGCCTGGCTTTCAGGGTATCACACCATACTATACGCAGCTCCCTCGCACACGTAGCTAGCGGCAGGTGGGGAGAGCCAAGGACATGACGTCACGCGCTTGAGTCTTACTTCTTGGACTGTCCGTAAGGGTGCAGCAGGTTAGATCATACTACAGGCACTAGCTACGCAGGGCCTTGGCGCCTGTTTTATTGCCTCATGCTAGATGATCTATCCATGTCCCTGCAGTGCACAGCTCACGGCCTACGAGGAGGATTTGACGCTGTGCAATGTATCTGCTGTTAATTTAGAGTTGGGCTGATTTGCAACAAGCGTCGTTTGATAGGAGCCTCACAGCTGAGCTCTACCCGTGATACACAAACATGCATCATCTGACATGGAGCCACACAGCTGATCTCTACCCGTGATAAGCAACAAGCATCATCTGACATGGAGCCACACAGCTGATCTCTACCCGTGACATACAACAAGCATCATCTGACATGGAGCTACACAGCTGATCTCTACCCGTGATAAGCAACAAGCATCATCTGACAAGGAGCCACACAGCTGATCTCTACCCGTGATAAGCAACAAGCATCATCTGACATGGAGCCACACAGCTGATCTCTACCCGTGATAAGCAACAAGCATCATCTGACATGGAGCCACACAGCTGATCTCTACCCGTGACATACAACAAGCATCATCTGACATGGAGCCACGCTGCTGATCTCTACCCGTGATAAGCAACAAGCATCATCTGACATGGAGCCACTCTGCTGATCTCTACCCGTGATACACAACAAGCATCATCTGACATGAAGCCACACAGCTGATCTCTACCCGTGATAAGCAACAAGCATCATCTGGCATGGAGCCACACAGTTGATCTCTACCCGTGACATACAACAAGCATCATCTGACATGGAGCCACACTGCTGATCTCTACCCGTGATAAGCACAAGCATCATCTGACATGGAGCAGCACAGGTACTCTTTACCCGTGCATGCAGAAAGCGTTATCTGACATGGAGCAGTACAGGTACTCTCTACCCGTGCATGCAGAAAGCGTTATCTGACATGGAGCCACACAGCTGATCTCTAACTGTGCATGCAGAAAGCGTTATCAGACATGGAGCCACACAGCTGATCTCTACTCGTGCATGCAGAAAGCGTTATCTGACATGGAGCCACACAGCTGATCTCTACCCGTGCATGCAGAATGCGTTATCTGTCAAAGAGCAACACAGCTAATCTCTAGCCGTGCATGCAGAAAGCGTTATCTAACATGGAGCCACACGGCTGATCTCTACCCGTGCATGCAGAAAGCGTTATCTAACATGGAGCCACACAGCTGATCTCTACCCGTGTAAGCAGAAAGCGTTATCTAACATGGAGCCACACATACTTTGGGTGAATAATAAAAAGTGGTGCACATGCATGCATTGAGAGAAAATACAGATAACGTCTGATATTTGGCAAGCCTACTCACCCTAACTCAGAGATGAAGGGGGAGGAGGCAAGTGGTCCTGGTCATGTATAAAATATTCCCTACACCTTGCATCCTCATAATTTTGTCTAGGTGGGGGAAACTTTTACAAGCCCCAAGAGTAATACTACAATTTGAAGAATAAGGACGGAGGGATAGAATGGTAAATATTTCACTGTAATGTCACCAGGATACAAAGCACGGTATCTAAAATGAACGGTCAGTAGTAAAGCCTCTCAGGACTGTCATTCTACGAAATAAATTGTAGAATTTGTGATATTTTGATCTTGGTAATTTTGAATGGAAAAGTATGTACGGTATACATTCTGGTGAAGTCAGCATATTTATATATGTGTTTATCATATTTCCGGTTTACAATTGTCGTGATCAGAGATAGAATTAGTTTTGCGATATATCCCAACATTTTGCTGTCTGTACTGTATACTGCTGCAGACAATTTGTTGCATTCCAAGAGTTATAAGGTAAAGGGGTGCATTTTCGCACATAATATAATTTCTGCTTGTAGGGAGTTTCTTTTTCTTACCATTTATGAGGTTTGTATGTTGGTAACGACTTGAAAATTACAATGACTTCAATGGTCAATCTTTTCCCTTCACAACTCTTTGAATCCACTACTAAAATGCAACTAATACAATGAGGATCCTACAGTTATTGACAGGTATCTACACCTGTACCTTCGAAGATGACTGATTCACAAGAACACAATCAAAGTCCCCCAAAAAACTCGCAACAAGGTCCGTCTGATTTTCCAGAAAATCATATAGTTCAAAATGCATGTAGTTCACGCCATTATTAGCGCCACCCGAGAGAATAGCTTGTTTGCGTGAAGGAAAGCTGCTTACGTCGCAAAAGCATATCGAAGAGACACGATGCAAGACAGGGTCGGTCAGAAGAGCCCTTGCTCGCTTGCAAAGGGCTGGCAGCTCTTCTTCTTCCTCTCGTCACTTCGTCGAAACAAACTAGTCACAAACGAGCAGCTTGGTCGCAGTGGTGAACTGGATAGGATCCGTCTATCGTGAGGCTTCCATCTTGCTCGCGTGGAACACACTCAATCCGCATGAACTTTTGCACAGCTTGGCTGTGGTGTAAACGTTCTTCAACTTAACACTAGGTAGGCCTAAAGGAAAGAAGAAATCTGGACTCAAGAGAAGGGTGAAGCAAATGGCAACAGGAACAGCTCCATCAAATGCGGCAGAATGTGACCTCTGCTTATTGAATTCATGTTGGAAGGAAAGTAGAACCAATGCAAGATGCGTGACGTGTGGTTTCACGAGGTGAGCATTGGCGCAAGTGGAATGAAGCAGTTTGTGTGTGACAATCGCCTTTGATCAAAATTGTACCTGCTGTAGTACATTTTCCAACGTCTTTTGTTTTGTTTTGTTTGCTGAAACATTTGTAACTATGGACTGTCTAAAGTTCCTTTATTTCGTATATTGTTGTGGAATGACAACTAAGTTTTGAAGTTTGTGTTCACTATAAATTTGGAATTTTGCACATAAAATAAATATATGTGTTTACTGTTTACCCTACATTAGTGTAAATGATTAAAAAGGACAGTTCAAAATCTCTCTATAAGAAAGAAGGAAAGACTAATGAAATATATGTACATGGACTTGAAATATTGGGAGGGGTTCTGTTTAATGAAATTACTGGGGAGGGTTTTGGTCCTCACAAGATACGTACGCGTCCGTGCCAAAAGTAGCAGTTAAGTGCACTAGAAGACTTAGCAATTCTATGTTATTTTAATTACAGAGACTGATTGTATTGTACGACATCTGAAACTTACTTCTTGTTTGAAGACAAATAATTCGCTCCGCAAGAGAGCAACAGCGTCGTAATCCCCACTGCAGACGTCCGGGATTGGAGGAGTTGTTGGCCTCATGTGCGTCGTTGTGTGCTGAAGATGATCATCAACGGTTTCATCGTCTCCCACAAACGTAACGTTAGGTTTCGTGGTGGGAGAAGAAGGTGACAACGTAGGGACTGTTGGGGAGTTTCTTTCATGCCCATCGCTGTAATCTGGGGATGTGCCATTTTGTTTACTCGTATCATCATCTTCCACGGATGAACCACCCTCGTTTCCAGCACCACCTTCTCCGTCTTCAGCACCTCCATTGTCGCTGTCATAGTCATTATCATCATCACTACCCCTGCCAATGTCGTCATCATTCTTATGTTCATCATCTTCACCATCTTCATCCGCATTACTAGCACCACCGTGGGTTTCCTTGTCACCCTCAAGATTCCTAGAAACTACAAGTGAATCGGTCATTGCAGAAAGGTCTTGAGTCACTCAATTCTATTCTACAAAACACACACAAAAGCATTCTAGAAAACACCTAAATGCATAACGTTTTCTGAGAAGGATGCATACAGGAACTCCTCTTCATTAATAATTTGATTCCTAGTCATGTACCAGCTCAATGGACATAAATAGTATTCCAATTCAAAATGAGTTCTAGAATTGGGTTTTCACGACGGTATTGATGACAAATGGAAGCTTTATGGTATTAAGTTGTGTATTGTATGGCAAGTACAAGCCATTGCGATGGAGGGTGGGGTTAATGGAGCAGATATCTTTGCGAAAGGTTCATTGTGTGAAACCAGCACATGCTGGAACTCAAATCCCACATGGGCTACAGAGTTGAATTCTCTACCTTGCACTTTCTGCATAACTCACGACCTGATAGCTGAAAGTATCCATTGGTCCGAATGAAGTATTCATCTCCCTTCAATATTGATTTGAATAGTAGAAACAACGTTATGTAATAGTCTATCATAGAATGCTTTTCAGTCGGTCAACATGATTGTGCCAAATTATATTAGGTGTGGAGTACAAATATTTAAACACCCTAACCTCAAAGAAATATTACATGAAATAAGTATCACTTAATGAACATACAAACAAGGGGGGGGGGGGGGGGAGGGGTAATTAATTGGATTACATGTTTCGATTGTCACGCGATCATCGGATTCTGTTCACCTAGGCTTAGCTTAGGTTTGGTGGGTATGTACAGTATTACACTTATGTACATCAATATTTACAGTAATTAAATTACACAAGTATTTTATAACTTGTGTAACGTGTCAGACGTATTTACAGATATTGTTATTCTGTTGGTCAAGGGGCAGATGACCTCGTAGTTCCACCCTTTAAAACAAACAATAACTAACTAACTATTCTGTTGGTCTATAGCACTAGATGTTGAGCTATTATTACTATTGTTTATGTGGTTAAGTAAATCAACACTGTGATTTGTTAACTTATTAGACTACTATAACGAGCTTCAGATGTCAACTCTATTTTGTTAATGTTTGCTTTTATTTAACGTTCCTATTTTGACTTATGATCTTTTGCAGTTTAAAGTTAACATAACCGTATTCAATTCTAGTGTATTAATAGTTGTATATTTACATATTAATAATAACCCCTGGTACTACAGCCCGTGAAGGGAATAGGCCTACGAAGGGACCGCTGACCAGCCATTTGGCCTGCAGATATTGGGGTGACGCGTCGATTGCACATCGGGTCCCCTCGGTCGTTAATCTTGGATTTCATGACTGGGGTGCTGCCTCACTGTCAGACAGCTACTCAATTGTCCTCACGAGGCTGAGTGAACCCCGTTCCAGCCCTAGCGTCAGTTTCTAAAATCCCTGACGGAGCCGTCAATCGAACCCGGAACCACCGGGTGAGAGGTAGGTGCGCTACCCAAATACCACGGGCCGGCATTTACATATTAACCTAACAAATTATAAGGTGCGTTCAAAAAGTAACGAGCTGGAGGCTGTAATGCGCAAACCGGTGACGACATCGGCTAATCGTGGCGTGTGTAACGAGGCGTGGTTCCGACCAGAGCGTGGAAGGTCACAGCCCGTCGCTAGAGGGCACGCGTACACGTCACGTGACGATACAAAGCGAGCAGCAGCATGCATCAATCGTCCAACACTGTCAGTCACATTGCAAACAGTGACATGGAGGCGTCAAACGAAGAGCAAAGAGGTGTTGTTCGGTTTCTGACAGCGAAACGAGTAGGGGGAACGGACATTCATCGCCGAATGTCACAAGTGTACGGCGAACACTGCATGTCCCTTGCAAGGGTCAAGGCGTGACACAAGCGCTTCAGGGAAGAACGGGTGTCGCTAGCCGATGATGCCCGGTCTGGGGCACCCCCCTGCATGACCGATGGCAACATCCAGCTGGTTGATGCACTCATTACCCAGGACCACCGAGTGACAGTGAACGCCATAGCCGCCGTGGTCGGATTGAGCGTCGGAAGTGTGCACACCATCATGAAGGAACGACTGCACTTGCGCAAAGTGTGTGCCCAATGGGTGCCCCACAGTCTCCACACCAGGAATCATGTCGGATGGCCTACTGTCTTGGTCTTGGTTGGATGATTGATGCATGCTGCTGCTCGCTTTGTATCGTCACGTGTTGTGCACGCGTGCCCTCTAGCGACGGGCTGTGACCTTCCACGCTCTGGTCGGAACCATACCTCGTTACACACGCCACGATTAGCTGATGTCGTCACCGGTTTGCGCATTACAGCCTCCGGCTCGTTACTTTTTGAACGCAACTTATACATATAAAATACCACCAGTAACCTAAATAACCACATTATAATAGATCACCAGTTAAAAGAAACATTAACTAGAAGCGAACATTAACAAAATAGTGTTGACATGTATAACCACATAAACAATACTAATAAGAACGCAACATCTGTAGAAGTGCTATAGACCAACAGAATAAAAATAACTGTAAATACGTCTGACACGGTACAAAAGTTAAAAAATACTTGTGTAATTATTGTAAATATTGATGTACCGGTACATAAGTGTGATAAAAACTCGTCAGGATAACAGGATCTGATGATGATCGCATGACGATCGAAACATATCATCCAATTAATTACAACCCCCCCCCCCCCCTGTTTGTGTGTTAATTAAGTGATAAATAATTCATGTACTATTTATTTCAAGTTAGCGTGGTAAAATATTTGCACTCTCCACCTAATATAATTGGGCATACTCATGTTGACCGACTGAAAATGATTCTATAATAGATTACTATATCAACACTGAAAAATGGCTTGTACAGTAATACTTCAATATGTAACAGTCTTACAAACTATTCTTTATGTTGCTGTTGTTGTTGTTGTTGTTTCACTTAGGGGCTTGAGACATGAGTTTTATCATCCCATTGATCTTTTGTGAGTGTGGAATAGGTGTAGTAACGTGTGGTATTGTGATGATTGCACTATTGTGTATACTAAAGTAGTAATTGGTAAAGGTGGTGGCCGTGTCCTTACGGTAGGTACTTCCCGAACATTTACTTGGAGCAGAAGTGACGGTAAACAACAATACACTTCTAAAATGTCAGAAAATTCTCATTTGCAAACAAACACTCAAATAAATAAATAAACAAATAAATATATAAATAAAATGTGTAACTTACTGTATAACTCATACATGGCAAGGATGTCGTCATAATCCAGCTGGAAGTTTGGCTGGTATCCTTTATAATATGGAAACATGATGGAAGCTGAAACAGGTGAGTGAGCGAGCCCCAAACTATGGCCCAGTTCATGGACGGCAACTGTGAAGAGGTCAATGCCTGGAAATAAAATTATCCATCATTTTTAAATGGTCATTAATTTATTTCTCTAACTTACTTGAAAATTTGTGCATGGTAAGAATGCTATAGTGTCAGATGTTCTCCACATATTAAGGTCATAGCAGTGAATGATAAACTAAACATTATAATGGAAGAATGTATTGTTGACAATGAGAATGGGGCAACACAAGTAAAGGGAGTATGAGGAGAGGCTCTCAGTTAATTACTGATCAGAAAATAACTGAAGAATTCGTATTGATTCTATACTCATTAAAGAAATGTCTCTATTCTAGAATTAAGACTGTCAATATTCTGAGGAGTGTATTTAAGTGGTAGCAAGTTTTCTAAGCGGTCATTAGTGTAACAATGCCACTTCTGTTGGCAAACTTTAAGTGGTAGCAACTTGTCTGAACAGTCAGTATAACAATGCTATTTCTCTTGGGAGTTTATAAGTGGTAGCAGCTTGTCTGAACATTCATTAGTGTAACTATGCTACTTCTCTTGCCAAACTTTAAGTGGTAGCAACTTGTCTGAACAGTCAGTACAACAATGCTATTTCTCTTAGGAGTTTATAAGTGGTAGCAGCTTGTCTGAACATTCATTAGTGTAACAATGCTATTCCTCTTGGCAGTTCATAAGTGTTAGCAACTTGTCTGAACAGTTATTAGTGTAACAATGCTATTTCTCTCGGCAGTTTATAAGTAGTAGCAACTTGTCTGAACATTTATTCAATGCTATTCCTCTTGGCAGTTTATAAGTGGTAGCAACTTGTCTGAACAGTTATTAGTGTAACAATACTATTCCTCTTGGCAGTTTATAAGTGGTAGCAAGTTGTCTGAACAGTCATTAGTGTAACAATACTATTTATTTTTGCAGTTTTTGCAACGGTAATGTGTAATGGGTAGCGGAAACAGACTGAGGCCTAACTGGAGGAGAAACTCCTATTACTGAATTAGGAGATAACTTGCTAGTTACCTTCTCATTAATTCTGTGGCGTATGCTACATTTTCAGAATTCTTACTGACTGGCAAAACCATATTAATAACATGAATTCCAATACTTTAACTCCTGCAAGGATAAAGTAAATGAGAATAAAAAAAACACTTTGTCTTTCGTTGCTCTGCCTTCGGAAGAGGATAATTAGCCCAATATACAGAATGTTTCAAAATTGTGACACTTCCTTTTCATGTCGTATAGTGTGAGAACACACGCGTCTACATCTGAAATCTCAACTTCTACAGACACAAAAAGACTTGAAACATTACTTCATGCGGGAACTGTCTGAATCTCTCCGTGTCAATGCTCCTCCTAATCACGCATAACAGATTTCGTGCAAAAAGTCAGGGTTAGGCACCAGACTACTAAAAATCAGACAACTATGTAGTCGAAGGTTATGGTAGAGAAGCGACACACATTTATTATCCGAGCGCAACATGCCAGTCTTCCCTGCTTGACAAGATCACGACATATCACTGTAGGAGCGACAATAACAGAGACAAACGAATTAATGTATACAGAATCACCATAACACGTGTCATGCTACCAAGCAGAGCGCTTAACTTATGTATACGGTGCGGCTAAAATAAGGCTCCAGTTAAGGGACAAACATCCCCAACGTTTGAACGCTCACATTTCATGAACTTCTGCGATGTAAAAAGCTTTCTTATTGTACTTTGTAACACTACAAGACTGAGGCTTGGGCCATTTCGATAATATACTGTAAGTATCTCCACAACAACGCTGCGACGAACTTCGCGATTCCAGGTTTGGACAAATATTTTTAAAAGGCTGTACCATACTTTTGAAGCACACTGAACTTCTCATGTGTCAACTGATTCTCACGTTTAAAAACTCCACAAAACCACGAAAGTAGAGACAAACACTTGTTTATTTATTAACAGATGTATAAGGTATGTTTTCATTAAGGAAAAACAAGATGTTCAGTGAAGAACATGCAGCCTAATTTTTCTGAAATATAGCCTGTGGATATAGTTATAATTCTTTCTCCTTATCAAGTAGTATAATTTAATGTTCATGTGAAGAACTTTAAGAATTGTACCCTGTATAAGTTTCCTAAGTTTCATTGTAATTCCGCTCGTCCATACATCGGAATCGATTATAACTTTATAAAAGAACGTCCATCCCCCATCTTGAATGTATGGAATTGTTTATCTTGTGTCTTCTGCAGTGAAAGCCTCTTATCTGAGACTACATACTCGTACTTGCTGTGTTTCATCATTGTAGCTGCAATAAATAGCGCATTATCGACATTAATGTCGTATATTTTTAAGATGGTGTCTGCGTTCTCTATGCAGCGTGCAAGTCGTATGACTAACGCTAACGACGTCTCTTATATGATACTCTTCTCTTACGAAGTTTCGTGTTAATTGTGCTATTAGATTTTGAGTTATTGATTTTGATGTTTTAATAGCACGCTCAAACACCATCTTGAATATATGGTGAATGTGTTTCTTTTGCTTTGGGCATACAAAGACCGTAAGCGCTTCTATTTCAATACCAATTTTAGTTATTGTAACTCTAAAATATATAGTCTAGAGTTATTTATTTGTATAATCCACAATTTCAAGATGCACGCTGTACCCAGTGTAATATTCTTACGAGTAACGAGTATTTTGTATGGTACTCCTCTCTCATCAAATTTCCCGTTAATTGTGCTACTATATTGTGAGTTAAACATATTCAAGTCTTAAAAATACGCCCAGCCGCCATCGTGAGCGAATGGAGCCGCTGTTCATGGACTCGGTCATAGGAAGCCACTTACAAGGTTCTACATTACTGCTAAGTTTCTTTGTTGTATCTTAAAATACTTTGAGTTTTTCATGTTCTTGTTCTATATTTTCAATATGGCCGCCACGCACTGTATTCAGTATGTTATTCTTATGGTTTATTTTAGCAAGGTCCCTTGTGTGGTACTTTTTTGTTACTAAGTTTCGTTATAATTGCGCAATGTATTCAAAATGGTACGCTGAGCGTATTATGGAAACTTCAAAATCAATAGTTCAGGATCCAGTTGCAAAATTAACACGAAGATTTGTAAAAGGGGAGGAACAGGTAACATGCCGTACCTCGCTTGTATTAGTCATAATACTATCACACTGAATATAGCAAGCACGCAGCCGCCATCTAGAATACATAAAACATTAATTCGACAATCCACTATTTATGGCAGTTAAAATGACGATACGCGACAAATATGTAGTCTCACATTAAAGGCTTCCTCTACAGATGGCACAAGATAAACGATTTCATACATTCAAGATGGTGGATGGACGTACTTTTCTAATGTTCCAATCAATTTCTCTGGATGAAAAATAGAATTACAACGAAATTCAGTCAACTCTTATATATGGTACAACTCTTAACACTCATCACAAGAACATTCAATTATTCTCCTTGATAAGGAAGAAGAGCTATAACTATACCCATACATTTAAATGAAAGTAGGCTGCATGTTCTTTACGGAACATCTTGTTTTTTTCTGCGTTTTTATAATACGCTGTGTACGATCACAAACATTACTCAGGCACACTTGATAGTTCTGTGTCATTAATTATATGAGAATACGAGTCCATTCTCCACAAGCAGTGTATTTAAAGTCAGTATGCAATGAAAAATACACGTGTCACAAGGAAGTAACAACACTGTACATCTGATATATCCTCTTATGCGTTGACAAATATTTGCTTATAGAGAATGTTGTTCATCATTAATAACCAGTTGGTCACACACTTTCAAAGTTGACGTATTATTTAATAACAAGAAGTTAGCACATCAGACATCTAGTTATATTCTGTATGGCACTCATGAGCAGGTTTGTAAATGATAACATTCTGTACTCGGAAGCACTAGAATTTATATTATTCATATGGTCAGATTACTTCGTATAATAATTTTATTTTTGATGATATAACTACAATATATTCATTAATTATTCTAGCACAGTGGGTGCTCTTGATCAATGGCAGGGTGCTATTCACTCCAAACAATGTACTGAATGATTATATGCTGTGTATGTTTCTTTGAGTGGAGAAATTTCCTGTGTAAATTATGTGGAGGCGTCCAAGTAAGTCCCTCATTAAACAACAAGAACAATAAACAACAACTCGGCCACTCGGGTTACTTGACTATTGTAAATGAGTTGTTGTTCCATTTGTGGGCTTTGGCATTGTGGTCAACAGCCCATATACTTGGGTCAGGCTAGAATGTGTCTGATGATTGCGTTATTGTGTTGTCTGTACTATTTTGTAATGGATGCTAGGATTCGAAAGGAGTCGGCCTTACCTTAAATTCCATCCATGCATATGCCTAGAGTAGAAGTGGTAAACCACAGAAAACCCCTTCAAGGATGGCTGAAGTGGGAATGGAATTCAACTCTTCTCAGTTTTGCCTCACGAGGCTGAGTGCACCTTGTTCCGGCCCTCAGAGAAAAAATAAATCTATGGGCAGAGCCGGGAATCGAATCCTTGATACCGGAATCTCCATTCCCCTAGACCGCAAAATGTGGCTGTTGTAAATGTATCCTCAATCAATCTCTGCCTTTCCAGCGTATTGTTGCACATTGTACTCAAAGAACCGAGTGAAGGGTCTCTCTCGGAGATGCAGGTGCACAAACAGTTGCCCCCTTCGCCACCTGGGTACAGCAGTGTACCGTAAATAACAAGGAATAATATACTGCCAAGTAATGTGGGACCTTCTCTTAACATTTGTGGAGAAACACGATTGACTACTTACCATTATCAGGCTCATCTGGTTTTATCTTCCACGGTTCATCATCATCAAAGTGGATGTCACCACCATAGTGCCCCATCTCGTACGGGTAGAAAGCATGAGCTAAGATGTTTCCCGGTCCATCGAAAGGATACCTGAAATACAGTAATTCATTGTCAATAAGAAATGTGTTACGGTACTGTTTTGGTAAGTAATGGTAATTAAAACGCAGTTACTTTCAAAAAGTTTCTTAAAATCGCTAATCCTCCCAGCTTGTCTTGATCCACGGACTCAGCGAGGGATAATTTCTCTACCGTCGCAAGGACAGTGTCTGGGAGCTGAACAGACTTTGTCAGCAGATACAACTTGGTTAGTGACAGGCCGCTCGCTGACTTGGGTCTAATTAAGGAAGGGTCAGAGAGGGGATTTTGGAAGGAAGTCGGCCGTGGACCTGTTGAAAGGAACCGTCCCGGCATTTGTCTGGTGGTGAAAATGGCAAACCACGAAAACCATTGTCAGGACGGCCGAGGTGGTATTTGAGCCCACGCTCTCGGCCAACATGGCCTTTTATTTAAAATAAGAAACTTATCCATTGCAGTCTGGAATATTAGATCCGACAAGTTTCATCTCAAGCGTCATAAAGTTTATAGCATAAGTCCTTGCTTTATAGTACATTATGCAACGAGCCTATAATGGCTATAATTAAGACACGAGTATGTTTATAAAACGAGCGTATGTTTTAACATAAATATTCATAAATATCTGTCCAGTCACTAGAATTTTGTTATCGGGTGCTTCGCTGGGTAGGATATCTCTATTCTCCAAGCTCTCTGGCTGACCGACGCATGCGCTCTGTGTGCTTCAATGCCATATGTGCAGATTTTGTACCAGTATTCAGTAAAACTGTCACCGAAGTCATCGTTTGAAAACAACGCGCTGTGTACAAATTGGATTTGGGGATATTAAGGTACAGTGCTATTTTTTGTCTCATATTCACCAGTTTATTTACGCGAACATATGGACGGTGCACTTTCGGTAATTTATATAGACATGTTGGATTTTGAGCGCATGCGCGATGGTATCCTTATCTAATTGGTCAAACAACTGTTTCTTGAGCTGTGATTGGTGGGAGAAACTGTTTCATAATGAAAAATAGTGTTATAATGACCATCATTATGATACAGTTTTCAGACATATAATAGTCAGGGTCGAACATAAACATATTTAATTGGCCATTATACTCATTGTCCGTTCCTTGCGATAAAGTACCACCGCTGGAGAAGCATTTCAACCATTGCTTTGGGTGAAAGTGATGATAACAATGGTAACTTATTTTCAATATCTAAAACACTTGAGATTGTCTTTATTTTCAGACAGCGTTATGTCTCATGGTTTATATTCCGCGGCTAACTTAACATTAAAAAAAATAGCTTTTCCTCCCAGCTCGACTTCATCCACGGACTCTGCGAGGGATCATTCCTCTATCATTGCAAGGACAAAGTCTGGAGTTGGACGCAGTTAGTCTGCAGATACAACTGGGGATGGTGACAGGTCGCTAACGTGGGAAGGGAATGGGAAGGAAGTCGGCTGTGGAGCTGTTGTAAGGAACCGTTCCGGCATTCGCCTGGTGGTGAAAACCGGATACTACAACCACAGTAGTTAAGAGGGACATGAAACCCATATCATCACCATGAGACCGAGATGGGATTTGCCTCACTAGCATCGAGAAAGCGCGAGTTCAAATCCCACTTCGGCCACCGCGGCTGGTGCTAACTTGACATCAGTACAGAAAAATGAGAATTATTCCAAGAAATCACCAATTTAAAGTTTCGGCGTTATAAACGCTGAGCAGACATACTCACCCATCTCCGTGAGGTCCACGACCAAAGGCAATCAGTATGTCAGCGCTTGGATCCTGTACGTGTTGAAAAGTCAAGCCAGCGTAGCCACTCCAAGAATCGAAGGCTCGCTGTATTTCTTGAACGGCTGCTTCCTCGCCAACTTTCGGTGTCCAGTTTGCTAGGCTGCAAGCAAGGCAACGGAGGGTTAGTGATGGTTGGTTGGTTCCTCAGTTTAGGGGCTGCGACAACGCGGTCATGTAGCCCCGTGTACTTTGGGTGTGTGTAGAATCTGTCCGATAACCGGTGTTAATTGTGGTGGCTGTATTAGTGTGTGTTATCTGTTTTTATTCAAGCATGGCGAATAGACGGCCCTAGTGTGAGGACTCCGCCATTATAGCACGGTAGTTTGTGGTCCCGCCGCTACAAGCACTGCAAGCGATAATGTCCAACAACGTGTCCTGTTGTTGGGTCGGGCCGGGTCTTAGAAAAGTGCGCGAGAAGTTACTGTGTGAGATATTTGTGTGAATTAAATTGAATTTTCTTTCCTTTCAGTTCCTAAATTCAGTTCATTGTGTCTTGTGTACAACAGCGTTTTGTGTTTTGTGAACTTCAAACATATTTCTTATGCGGCTTTGTTAATTTATTAGTTCAACGTGCCGTACTGTTTTGGGCCTGGCTGTAAGTCAGGGTATGGTAGAGTAGTTGACGATATACGATTTTTTCACCACCAAAGGATACAAATCAATTTGAAAAATGAGCCAAAGCTATTCCACGAAAGGATACGGAGTTAACACGAAGTAGTAGAATTTGTCAAATTCATTTCTATGATGATTTTATAGTAAAATCAGATAATTTTATAGTGAATGGTGAAGAAGTGGAAATCTCTCGTGTGAGGTGGAAGTTACGTCCTGGAGCAGTGCCTCATTTTTTCCCTAATTTAGCGAAGTAGCTATCAAGTGAGAATAAGTCCCGTAAAGCTCCCAACAGCAAAAAGAATCTCGACACCCCCAGAAAAAGAAGAAAGAAGATTGAAAATGGGAGTGGAGCAACGAATGAGGCATTAAAATGTCAGTCTAATGTTGATAAGAATTTGGGTCATTCTAGTGTACTTACTGATGCTGAAAAGATTATAATATTGCTCAAAAGGCGCCTAAAGAATGCTAACCGTAATTTATTTCGCGTTAGATCCTGCCTCAACTCAGCAAAATCGAGAATTAATTTGGTGGAGAAGCAGGTTCGAAATTCACAGGCATTTAAAAGTTATTTTGAAATTTAAATTAAGTCATTGTGTGATTTTATCCAGAAGCAAAACCAGAATGAGGGGTGAGTTTGAAACGACCAATCACAGACGGGGACGCAAGACGCCGCCAAATTGAGGAACAATGACAGAATTCACGGAGCTAATTATCAGAGGACCCTACGATCCGATTTGAAATTAAAAGGCAGCTTTGAGACATTGAAAACGAGAGTATTCGAATGGGCTACATTACATTACATTACATTAGCATGCGAGTGATAATATAGAAATAAAATTTGGAAAATCCCCTCTCCTGCGAAATTCCTCGCGAAACATATAAATACTAGGTGGACTATAAGTGAAGTCAGTCGATATTGTACATTTCGGGAGGCGAGAGCCTTTGCCCGTGGAGACCAGAAGCACCGCAAATTTATAAGTACAGTCAGTCGATATTGTACATTCCGGGAGGCGAGAGCCTTTGCCCGTGGAGATCAGAAATTACCGCAAATTTATAACTATAGTCAGTCGACATCGCAGTTCTAATTACAGTTATTCGCCAGCGTGAAGCTGAGCAGTGTATTTACGCGAAGTGCGTGCACCGTTGATAGTGAAACTGGATCTATAAAATTAGGGATAGCCACCCGTGCTATTAGAATAATGTCAGTCACGCAGGAAGCTATAAACTGTTGGCCGATTTAAGTAAGCTAATGCATAGCTCAGGGAAATAGGATAGCTCCATACATAAACCGTGCATTGTTAAAGGGTTAAGTTCACAGTGGGCCTTTATTTTGGTGAATTTGAACCACGTGTAAAATCATCCTCCTACTTCAAGATGGAACGCAAGAACCAGCTGATTGGACTTATGGAACTAAGCATCACCATGGACCGGATGATTAGATAAGTAACTCAGTATGGGGCGTGCATGCATTGCGTCTCCCATCACAGGAATTGGATAAGCTTCTTGTCGGGCACAGCAGGCAAACATTTTGTGCAAGATTTGTATACATATTTTAGTGATAGATTTGTTTGTGTTTTGTCAGATAGGATTTACATGCTCATCACATTTTTGTGTTATATTTTTGTGTGTTGGTTCAGTAACGTTCTTTATGGATGCACACTAAAAGGGATAATGGGATTTGAGTGCACAAGCATAACCCGTAAAGTAGAATGGCGAGATTTGGAGGGAAAATAACTAATGATATTGTGACAGACCAGTCTAATGCAGCTATATTGAGCAAGGGCTCCTAGAGTAAGGGGCTGATGACCATCACCAAGGTAAGAGGACAGATGCAATGGCTAGGTGGCAGTCAAAAATTCAGGTGAGATTGAGAGTTGACCCTTGGTTGAGTTGTAAAGTAAGCGGAAGTTACATGCCCGCAAGTCTACGATGATATAATTGGTAATTATTGGTAAGTAAGCGGAGGTTTAGTTCCCGCTAGTCTGCGATGATATTTGTAAAGTATTGGTAAGTAATGATTGAATTCATTGTCTGGGGAGAGCATGTGATGGCTCTTTCACGGAAGAAAACGTGTGTACAACTCAATGCCCAAGGCGGTCAGTCGAGAGAGCAGGTATAAGGGTCCTTGGCCGACTGTCAATTCTTAGGGTGCAGCAAAAGTCACTGCCTACTAGGACTGGTTTGTTTTGGAAATAGAAGATGGCTGTTGCAATATCAGGTACACCACATCTGAGTGGTAATGTTTGTCCTTGTAGTTGGGATGCGGTGACGCACTTCCCGTTTTTTTTTCTTTGCCGCTTCAGGAAGCGAAGTCGAGTAATGTTACTTAGCATTGTGCATTCATTGTAATTATTTGAGTATTTTAATTCACGGGACGCAGGCCACCGTGGTGCTTTATTTTGATGACCCATGTTTGTTTTTGTCTAGTATTTTGATTGATCATTTAGCTTGGCAGAGCTATGGCTCTGATTTGAGTTAACTTGTTTCTTTGTAACTGTAAATAAGTGATGCACGTATTTGCCTGTGAACGGAAATAACCTATGCCTTCATTCGCCGGACTGTTGAGAGGAGGGAAATGATTGTAATGAAAGAACTTAACCAAACCCTGAAATTAGCATAATTATAAATAAATGAGTGCGCGTTTTTAATAGAATGGCTGGACAGTTCAGACCATTTTTGTTTGATTTGAGTCTGTTGACAGTTGAACTTTGAAGCAGAGGACTGCTAGTAAGATTTTATTTCTTTCCTGGTATCATCCAGTGTTATTGGTTAATATTTGATCAGCACCTTTAAGTTATTAGTTTGTGTTTTACAGTAAGTGTTAAGGGAGTTGTTATGTTGTCTGTTGACGGGAGTAAAAGGGACGATGTGTTACTTTCATGAATAAATTATTTTTGCATTTAAAGATTCCTCTGGCATATTGATTTAGTTTAAGCTTCCTGTGATCCTTCATGAAACCCCTAGGATGTATAATTAAGTTCGAGCCACACCGAACAGACCACTACCCGAGCTAGAGTCTACATCCTAGAAGGCCCGGAAGGGTACAGTACTTGCAAATCACGCTCTAGTTTTCATGTTCGTACCTTTCATGCATAATTGGGTGCAGCCAGTTGCTGTTTATGCAAGCAGAAATGCTACTCCAGGGGACATTGTTGCAAACATTCTAATACAGGTGATTTTGCAGTTAGAAGATGGCTGGGGCGAGGGTGGTTGGCTTTACTTGTGATGGTAGTCAATCAAATAAAAAGGCCTGGAATTCGTTAGGAGTAAGTGGCAAGACAAGCTTAATCCTGCAGATGTTACGAGAAAGATCTGGGCTTTCTCCGACTTCGTTCATGTATTGAAATGCATAAGAAACCACTTTCATGATAAAGTAGAATTTCACTATAGTGACAAAATTATTAATTTAAATTTTTATAGGGAACTGTTCAAAGAAGATCTCTCAAGTTATGCTGGGCTTAGAGCCTGCCCTAAACTGACAGTTGCTCATTTAGACCCATCATCTTTCCAGATAATGAATGCTAGGCTTGCATTCCAACTTTTCAGTGACAGTGTTGCCAAAGGTATTAAATTTTATCGAGAAATTGGACTGGCAGGATTACAAGGTAGTGAGGACACTGAGACATTTACCAGTGCTATAAATGTTGTTGCTGCTGCACTAAATGCATTCATTCCGTCTCAGGCTCTTCGTAAAGGTTCACCTTCTCATACAGCTGTTGTTAATTTTCTTCAGACCGTGAGATCTACCAATAATACCTTTGCCTCCAACAGAACCTTGGAATCACTAGTAGTAACCCTAAAGAGTACTTTGGAGATGTGTGAATGGCTTTGGGAGAAAGGTTATAAGTATGTGTTGACAGGAAAGCTCACCCAGGATCCCTTGGAACGGCACTTCGGAATTATGCGGTCTTTCAGTTCAGATGATCATCCATCGACAATAGATGTCCTTCATTTGCATCTACTTCAATGTATATACGTCCCTATAAAACAGGCTTTAAATGTTGGTGGAAATTGTGAACCTAAACGGGAGCAGATCTTGATTTCGTGTGTTAATCAGATGCGTATATTAGCCCGGAATGTGGAAGTGCATAACAAGACAGTGAAGGAATCAGTGGAAACTTCCATTAAGAAAAAAATTGTGGTTCAAGATGCAGTAAATATCGAAGACTGGGAAAGCTCAGTACCTGAATTTGACAGCGCAGTTCGAAACTCTTCGATTGATAAGTGTTTAGTGTACCATTTGGCAGGCTATGTTGTTAAGCATTCTTCTAAATTTATTAAGTGTTCGCCCTGTGCTCATTCTCCGCGTGAGAGTAATCTAAGTAAATTTTCAGTTCTCACCGAAATAAAGGACTACGGTTCAATGAACAATGAAGTGTTTCTAACACGTCCTTCGAGAAGTGTATGTGACATTCTTTTCCAGGCCGAGAAAGTAATTACCGGAAAATTAAACTCAAAATCGATGTGGAGCGAAATATTTTTTGATTGTATCGATTCCATAGAAACAATTTCAGTTGATCCTTCAGGAGATGGCTGCTGTCTTCAGCATGTCATGTATATTGTTTATCATTATATGAAGAGCCGATTTATCTTCAGAACGAAGGAAATCCACCGAGATTTGCAATCTCGAACATCCGCCAAGTCTTCTCGCAAGCTTTCGAAAGTCCAGTAGCCGACAAAATGAATTGGTAAGTAGAGTGTTACTTTAAATAGTTTATGTGTGCTTGTTTTAATATCCTGGGGATTATGTTTTTTTAATCTGTGTCTGTATACTCAAGGAATCTGTGCGTTCCGTAATATGTAATGAAGACCGTAGTTCTTATTTCCGTGAATTATATTTTCCATTGTGCCCAGCCATGCTATTTTAATTGTAACCGCTAATTACTTTTTAAAAGAGTATTAGTTACAAAGTAATTCGTTTCCCTAAGACCAGTTGACCCCGGCAGTGTGGAACTTGCCCAATCTAGCGCTACCTGGCGGGGCACGCTTGAACTTCAGGAGTCTTTTCACTTTCTTCTTCTATTCGTTATGATTCAAGTAAGGACTGCAGAACTTCGATTTTCAAGTAGTTCCAACTTTTGCTCGCAAACGCCACGGTCAACGACCAACTAGTTCTGAACTTCGTTACTAGATGCCACTGCAGTCGGCTCCTGGCGACGAACGTTGGTACCTAAGAGCGTTAGTCAAATATAACCTATAATTTATCTTCACACAAGTGTAATTAGTGGAAGTTTCTTTATCATGCCACAAATCTATGACATGGGACCGCCGGCTTTACTTCCCCTCCGTAGGATGGCATACTGAGGGATTTTAACGGTCTTAAAAATCCGACGACTTCAGCCGGGTTTGAACCCGCGACCTTGGGCATAGAAGCTCAGCATGCTACCAACTACGCCACCAAAGCCGCCATGGTTAGTGAAATCACACGATAGGAAGATGTAACTTTAGCGCAGAGGAAGAGAGCTTTAAGCGGTGTGACGTCAGGCGAGAGCCGTGTAATACCATGTTGCCTAGATCAATGGCGCTGTGCGTACTCGTACTGACTTGGAAGGGTCTGTCCGCTGAAGTGCTCTCGATGCGATATTATGTACAGTATGTTTGGTTCGACATATGCGTACAAACAATTCTTTTCTATTATTAAACTGGCCAAGTCCAAATCTCGAAGTGGTACCTTGTCAGATCACAACCTAACATGCAGCCTTCGATTACAACTTTCCTAGACACTACGTCCTAACATCGATAAACTAGTTCAAGAAAAACGAACCAGAAAGTGTCGGAAAATGTCCCCGTGATTGTATTGTTCTGTATGGCTGTTTTCTAATGTGCAGGGAAAATAAAACTATGTTCAATTCTATTTACGTTATAGCATGACTGTCCTTCACGTTAACTACTTTGTTACATATTTTTTGATAGGAGAGAGCCGAAATGCCATTGGTTATAATCTGTGATCAATTGTTTAATTGCAACAAGGAGCATTAACATTACGGCAATCAAGTCGTTCAGTTCATTGTGTTATTAACACCAGATATGAGGCGTTCCGTAAGAGAAGGGTGACCCCGCCACATGTGCATATTGTGCCCATTTACGATGGTGTGGTCTGGCGTGAATTTAAAGGGTGCGCGCTAATGACGTCAGCGAGCAGGTTCCGAGCTGTCAGCCCATCAGAGTTTGAACGAGCCGCATGTTTCACGTGGTGTCAACGGAAGTTGAAAGCTATTATTCTTATAAAGCTTTTGTTGTGGAAGAAGGTTATACCAGCACTTCAGAATGAAGTTAGGGGTAATTCACCAGCTTATTCCTGTTGTTTTATTGGAATTTACCCACCTTCTCGATCTTTCTATGGATATAGCCAAATGAGACGTAAGATCCAACATTACGTAATGCGAGTTCACAGATCGATATGTGTCCTTGGGACAGTATAAAAGCCAATCCTGGTAGAGGTCAGGTATATCACACCGACACAGTCATCGAGTCGTCATAAAAGTCCACGTGTGTGTGTGTCCACGACAGTAGAATACGCCGTTATTCTGAACGAGCGCTCTTTAGAGCTAGGCAACATATACAACGCCACTATGCCCGAGTGGACATAGACTTTGTGCTTCGTTTGTGGTAATATAACAGTGCTTCGAAACTCATAATATTCGCTGGTTGAACACTTCAACATATTCCAAGGTATGTGAGTGACTTGTTACACAAGTATATGACTTTGTCTTGTGCTATTCCCACCACTTATATCAAACGTGAGAACTGGGACCACCACATTGAACATTTGCAAGTGAGAGTAGGCTACCCTACCAACATACTTTTTCACGGGGAATTATCAGGCCAGATTCCACCCTTGATTTATCAAAGACATTATCAACAGGAACTTTTACCCATTTTCTTGTCCAGTCAGCCACTGGATTACATAAGTGGACTTCATTATTTGCAATGGGCCACGCTAGTAACA
Organism: Meconema thalassinum; assembly: GCA_946902985.2. Classification (NCBI taxonomy): domain Eukaryota; kingdom Metazoa; phylum Arthropoda; class Insecta; order Orthoptera; family Tettigoniidae; genus Meconema; species Meconema thalassinum. The sequence goes on along the minus strand of OX336389.2, from coordinate 272,234,064 downwards.
TGACTTGTATGTATGAAGAACAATCCCATGATAGAACAATTTCACTGCCCCAGCTAAGGCGGCGGAATGTGGGGAGATCACGCCAAAATGACCCATTAGGAACGAGGAGCAGGGCCATCTGCGGCATATTTCTGTGGATGACAGGAGAGCAGCGCGCTATAAGCATGTCCCTTGTCCAGCGTGTCGGATTCTCAGATCCATGGTTCTTGGATTTGATCTGCGCCGAGGGAGTTGAATGCTTCAACATGTCCCATGTCCAGCATTTTAGAATTCTCAGATCCGTGGTGCTTGGGTTCGATCTGCACCGAGGGAGGTCAACTCGCCACAGAAAACATGATACCGTAGACTTCCGAAAAGCCTGAATAACTTCTCGAGCCATGAATTTTCCGCCATTCCGATAAAACCAATTCACTTTCTCTATTATTAGGAGCGCATTTATATTTAAATGATTACACATTTTTAGGAGTAATTTTCCTTGCAGTCAAGTAGACTTGTAGCTGAGGTGCATCCTCAAAATTTCGTTTTCGATATTGCAGTAATAAGATGGGACGTCTTACCCCATTCAGAACGCAGCAGAGTTATGACACAGTTTATGAATTAATAATTTTCTTACAGCATATATTTTCCCAATAATAATAATAATAATAATAATAATAATATTTTTTTTAGCGTATGGCTTTTAGTGCCGGGAGTGTCCGAGGACATGTTCGGCTCGCCAGTTTTGTAGCTGCTTCGAGACGGACACCCAATGGGTGAGCTACAAGTACCGTTGGGGAGGAAAGTTGGAAGGGAAGGGCGGGGAGTTGGAAGGTAGCGGCTGTGGCCTATAGTTAGGGACCAACCCCGGCATTTGCCTGGAAGGAAGATGGGAAACCACAGAAGACCATCTTCAAGGTTGCCGGCGGGGGGATTCGAACCTCCTCGACTCCCGGATGTGAGCGACTGCCATTAGTCATGCCGTAACGACCACGGCTAACTCATCCGGTATAATAATAATAATAATAAATGTCTATGCATTAATATTGATAAATAATGAATTATATGAACAGTTATGTAAGTAATATTCCTTCAGAATGACAAAAATGAAAGACTATGATAAAAGTGTTGAATATGAGTAAACAATTAATTGTTAATGTAAAAATTGAGAGCATACGATTTTTTATCGTCTAGGGTTTTGTTAAATGAAGCTGTATTGATGTTGTGTTGTGCCAGTGCACTTTGTGAAAAGTTAATAGAGGCTTTGATCCTCATATGTAGGGGACGTTGCGGGAGTAATATCCTGAGAGCCACAGAAAGCTGTATGCTTGTTAATAGGAAATAAAATCGGAGATTTCGGGAGTCAGATTCTGTCCCATAAGCTTCAATATGTTTCAAATCTTAAAGATTTCCCCTATGATATTATCAGCTCCAATGATTAATTATTACATGCAATGTTGTCATACCAATTTTTATCTTTTGAATTCATATCCAGTGAATAAAATTCTGAAATTTATAAAGGATATTCCGAGCAAACTTCAAAGTAACCAAACTTGATTATTATTATTATTATTATTGTTGTAAAATGTCAAATGTAAAGATTTAACTGCTGTGCCCAATGTAGTCAATATGCTGTGTATTTAATTGCGTTAAGAATTGTGTCGTTTTCTAAGAAAATCCAGAATGAAAATATAAAACTTCGAGTGTGAAATTAATCCATCCTAGTGTCAGGATTGTAAATATGTGAATTGTAAATAAGTGAATAGGACGATTGAACAATACAACTTTATAGTGTGAAGTGAAAATATAACTTTATGTCGTCTCTAAAATGTATAGATTAACAAATGAAAGTATAATTCATGAACATAATCTAGCTCATCGGACAATATTAAATAAGACTATAGTTTGTTTTGTTTGAGCGACATAAAATCCATTAGAGAATGCGTGTGTTATTTTTTTGCTTCTACCAGTAGGCAGAAATTTTCTGAATACATTTTCTTGGTGAATTGGTTTATTTTTAAATATGTTTTTAATTCTCCTCTTATATGTCATGACTCTTTCCTTTTTCCTTTACGGGGAGCATGAATGCAGTGTCTTGTAATTACAGGCCAAGCCCAGAACGCCCTGAGAGAGATCTCGTGCTAACACTGCTTTTACTGTTACAGCGCATATGGTTGTCTGTCACTCCAGGTGTACAGACGGGCGCAATATGGAGGGCTCTCCCTTCTCTTACGGAACGCCTCATATGTTTCCTGTCTTTCCTTTATTGCTGCACCCCGCATGCCTCAAACTATTTCCTCGTCATCTGTGGCAGCCGTTCAAAGCGCGGTGACGTCACACGCTACACTCGTCTTCGGTGTGAGCATGTACTACCCTACCAGGGAATTGTTACTGCTAGACCGAGAGCGCTGCTGTTGTGTATAAATTACGCCATCTCGCCTCGTTATGGCTGCAGCGAGCAGTTTCCGGGGCAGAGAGGGACTCACGTAGTCATAATGAGAACATACCGCATAGCGCACGACACAGCATGAATCATGCACACAAATGACACGCGATGAGGTTTCGCTGGCGCATTAGTTCCGATTTCCGCCAGCGGTAACAATTCGCTGGTAGGGTAGAACAGCGGTGTGACCTGACGTCACACCAGGGCCGCCTGTCCCCCCTCCCGTCCCCTGGTGAGCAATTTAAAATGTAAGGCTTCGCCACGGGGTGGGACGGAGATGGGAATGAACTTTGTTTTAGGCTACACGCAGGGGCGGTCAGTCTTTGCACGCTTGGCGTACAAGCTAGGCCTATGCTGCGCCGAACGCAAGCAGGCTGGCTTCTGCCTCTCTTGGATAGACTGCCTGCCTGACTGCCGGCGCATCTGACCGAGTCAAGTTGGGATCACCTTCGCACCGGACGTATTGTAAATAAACAAACAAAAAAACTGTTCGCCCAATGCGTTGGTTGTCCGACACATGTACAGTGTATTGTGTTTGGCGCGTTTCTCCGCGTACCGGTACTTGGCGATTACGTGCTTAGCATTAAAATAGTCAGAAATATTGATAAGGTAACATGAGAGTCATTTAAGACATTGCAATTTTGATCAAATTTTTCTTTTTCTTTATTGTTTTCAATTTGTTTCAATTTGTTTTCATGTTTACAATATGCTCAATGTTCGGTACGATTGTGTAAGAAACAGCACGCTTCATTGCGCTCGAATAATTAAATCCCGTGAAAAATGTGTGTTAATATTTGAACTTCGCGTCGCTGCCATGTTGGTGTTGTATTTATCAGATTGTGAAAGTAACATTCTGTAGATGAACATACTAGTGTGTCCTCTATCACCATACAAAATGTGATGTTGATAACGGTATTCGTTTCGGAGATATGGAATGCCGGTCAATTATTTCGCGTGGCAAGCATGTTGGACTGTTGACACTTATTCATGTATGAAAGGCAAGGGCGAGGTTGGACGAGGCAGTCGTTTTATTGAAATCGCTCAAGCCGTTTAGATTTTATGATACACACACATACACCCACACAAGGACAAAAGATGATCTCATAGGCCTATACTTCATAAATGAAAACAGGCTTAAAAATATACCAAAACAACTGCTTCTCCTGTCCACTGGATGTCTGAATATGCCATCTATATGCAGAAACTGAACTTACGGGCCCAGATCATGGCCTCCTCAATAGATTTGCGCCACATGAACTCCATAATCGAGATTCAGGTCAATGGTTTAGAAGGCCGTGGATATGAGTGGTGAGCGACACTTCTGTCCCCAGTGTGCGTGCTTGAATGCAATAACACAGGTGACCGACAGTCCCACGACAAAAATCACGCCAGCTGTTGCGACAGTCCGGACACGTTTTTGTCTCATCCGTATTTTGTCGCTAGTGTGCGCACTGCGCATCCCAATACAGTGCAATAGTCCTTCACCGTGCGACAAAACAGTCCCGCAACAAAATGTCCCTAGTGTGCGCGTGCTCTAATTAGGGGACGAAGCTACGGTACGAGTAACTGCCACCGCCACCCCACTACGAGCGCTGCTAGGCAAAATGTCGCCTCGTATTTGGTCGATTTGACCTTGTTATATTTTGAAGTTCTACAGGGTGGTCCGGAAGTGGGCGTACCCCCCCCCCCCCCCCTCCTTTATTTTCAACATTATGATAGTTATGGTTGAATGTTTGTTATACACAATTAGCCTACCTTGAAGTCTTAAGAGTCGTAAACATCGGTATGAGCACCATCCTTGTCGTAACACTACTGAATTCTGCGCCATGTTCTCGCAGACGTTTTGCGGAGATACTCCGGAGGGTGAAGGTGTGTTCCACAGGTGCTCGTAATTCCTGGGTTGTGTGATATCGAGTGTTTCTTACTTGTTGCTTTATGAAACCCCAGAGAGCATAGTCTGGTTTCGTCAGAACGGGACTTCTTGGAGGCCAGATAAAGGGAGCTGGTAAAGATGCAGAACTTCTTCCAATCCACCGGCCGGCCTTTCTTCTTCGAAGACAATGTTAATGGACATTCTTACCAGGAGATGTTTAATGAGTGGTTGGTGCCATAATTGCAAGAAACATTGTATCGAAGGCACTGTTGTCTTACAACAGGATGGAGCACCAGCACACTTCGCGATTCACGTGCGCAATTGCCTGAATCAGACCTTTCCTGGCAGGTGGATTGGAAGAAGTTCTGCATCTTTACCTGCTCCCTTTGCCTGGCCTCCAAGAAGTCCCGATCTGACAACACCAGACAATGTTCTCTGGGGTTTCATAAAGCAACAAATAAGAAACACTCGATATCACACAACCCAGGAATTACGAGCACCTGTGGAACACACCTTCACCCTCGTGACTCCGGAGTATCTTCGCAAAACATCTGCGAGAACATGGCGCAGAATTAAGCCGTGTAACGACAAGGATGGTGCTCATACAGATGTTTATGACTCTTAAGACTTCAAGGTAACTGTGTATAACAAACATTCAACCATAACTACCATAATATTGAAAATAAAGGGGGGGGGGGGGGGAGGTACGCCCACTTCCGGACCACCCTGTATGTTGTTGATAACATGGCGGCTCCACATGCTTGAAACACGTTTCGGTAACTGATCATTATCCTGACTTTGAGAGATATTTATTTCAATTACATGTTCAAACTATTCGCAATGGCAAATATTGTTCCTGGATAACACGATACGGTACTGTCGTATTTCTGCAGCTCATAATCGGGCTCCATAATTTTCATTCGTAAACCGTATTTGTCAAATAATCAAAATGCGAATGTTGCTCACACCAAAGGATATGGGTCATACGACATCGGTGTACACAGTTCAGAATAAAACCGTCCAGTCTTAAGTCTCAAATTGGTGCGATTTTTTTAAAATGGACGTTTGTTCTTAAATTAAATACGGATCGGAGTGACCCGGTTAAATAAAAAAGATACGAGCCTTACAGTAGTCGCATATGATGTGTAACATCTGACATGTTATCCTACTCGTATACTACACAGCTTGGACATTCTTAAAATGTTAATTTACACTCCATTTTCATACTGGTACTATGATGAATGTATAGATTGAATTGGAGATATGCTACTGTCACATTTGTGGCGCAGCGGTCAAGCTGTTAGTCTCTCACCAAGGTAGACCGGGTTTGGTTCCCAGTCAATACATGTGAGATTTTCGAATTGAAATGCCATGTCCTGTGGTTCGCATTCCACGTAAAAGGGAGGTACCGTGGATCATGATCGTGATATTAACGGACACGCAAAAATACAAGCTTCCTTCCTTCCTTCCTTTTACATTAATAATTCATAATAACAAAGTGACACACAACGTCGACAGTACTCTCAGATACTGTGAGCACATTCCTCAGTAACTATAAAATTCATTATTCTCAAGGCTCTCATACAGTTCGTCGTAAACAATCAAAACATGGCTTCCTACAATCATGAAATGACCTAGTCTTACATATGATGAAAATACAGCTTTTACTCCACTCATATAACAGAATTCTGTTATGCATTTAATATTTGACTACTAACCCACAGCTTGACAATAATGCCGCTTACTTAAATGCCATTTGTCGTCTTTGTCCTACCCTATGTGATATTCAACTTTGAACGTGAAGCTTCATAAACTGCTCAATGACAAATGAAAGTCGGTGAAACATTTGCCACTGTGCTCGTCAAACCAGTGCCTGCTAAATGCACTGCCTACTGTATTGCCATAACATTCTCGCGCTACAGAGCACACACTGCCTTGTTTCCAATACACACATTTTCAATTGTACATCCAGCTGGCAGTGCGTCTTCACTTCCGTCCGATCCACTTCCGCCTGATTCACTTCCGTCCCATTTTTCTGGCAGTGCGTCTTCACTTCCGTCCGATCCACTTCCGTTCGATCCACATGCGCCCGATTCACTTCCGTCCCCAATTTTCAAAATCACTCCCACAAAACTATCCAGCAACCGAGCGGAAATATGTTACACATCAAAAATAAAACATATAATTTGGGAACTAATATTGCCATAGTGGTAGCTGACTGCCATACCACTAGGCGTGCTGCAGTAATTTCTTGTTTTCAAGCTTTACCATGCGTCATTCACTTCTATTATGTTTGGTGTTTTGTGGTTAGAGTTATTGTCAGAGTACAATGAGGCAACAAGTGAACATCATTGTCTGTTAGGCTACAAATTGGTGAAAACAGAGATGGAAGCGCATGGGATGTCGGTGTAAGTGTGCAGACAATGTGTGCCTGTCACGGCCAGGTTAATTGGATACAGCAAATCCTATAGGTAGCCTACAACTGGGAAAGACTCCAACAGACTGGTTCAGACGCTATTTCACTCTTGATTATCCGTCATACTTCCCTGCTCTCGTGTCTGTGGACTTCTGTCCTTTCTCCCGCCTGAACAGCATCATTAAAGTCTCAAGTTTTACTGACGTTGTGCAATTCAAGACGGTATGACTGTGGTCTGCGATCGATTTTTGCTAACAGTTACCAGAAGCATTCTTGAACGTTTCCAAAAGTACCTAGTTGTAGTATTTTAAAGTGGACATTTCATATCGTCAAGTAATGACAAATGTACGAAAAAAATGAAATGTGATAAAATGTCTCTTAAAGCTGAGGTACACTTGGCACAGGAGTAAAACATTCACCCTTAGTCAAAGAATACAACCTGGTTAGTGCTGTCCACCAGTTAAAATATCTTCCGACGATGTGAAAGTTGTTGTTTCATTCGAGGAGCTTGGACATCGTGGTCATTTCAGCCCCATGTACTTGGGTGTATGTGTAAATAGATTTAAATAATAATAATAATAATAAAATGTCTGATGACCTGTGTTATAGTCTCTAGTAGGTGAGTGTAGTTGTAATGCAGGTGAGGATTAGGAAGGAGATGGCTGTGGCCTTAAGTCATGAACCAATTCCGGCATTTGCCTGGAGTAGAAGTGGGGAAACCACGGAAAACTACTTCCAAAATGGCTGAAGTTGGTATGTGGGCTTATTATACCCAAGGCAAAAGAACAGCCTCACCATACACTCAAGATTATGGCTGAGCGTACTATTAAAACATCAAAATCAATAACGCACGATCCAAGTGCGCAATTAGCACGAAACGTCGTAAGGGAGAAGTAGGCTATCATATAACAGACCTCGCTAGCATTAGTCATAAGACTATATCACTCTGCATATAGCACGCAGCCCTCATTTTGAAAATATAAGACTTAATTTTCAACAGTCCACTATTTGTTTCACCCGCCTCGTTGCGTAGTGACTGGCTTTCTTGGCTGTCATCGCAGAGGCCCGGGTTTGATTCCCGACTCTGCCAAGACATTTAAGGTACAGTAAATCCGGTAGTGTTGCCGCTCTTTTTATAACTTGTGTTATATCTCGGTAGAAGTACTTTAAAAATTGTTGCAAATTGATAGAGCATAATTGGAAAATGAAAATAAATAGATGCCGACTTTGCTCGGGAGAGTTGCCGCACGTAAAATAACTAATAACAAAATCACATTTATGCTAATTTATTCAACTCTAATACAATTGAGTATTAGATCATACTACAAGACAATTATATTTTGAAAAATAGAATTTGTCTTTTGAAAATGCTCCACCTCGTCAATACAAACTACGTTTTCTTTAAATTTACCTAATTAATGTACATGCTTCGACCATTTTTAGCCTTCTTCATCATTGCTTAAAGACTTTTTTATTCCAACACCTGTTGGCACAAGCATTTTCTTTTATTTCATCAAAAATCTTATTATATAATATGCTAAGGCTAAGATGTACTGTATGTTTCACAAAACTCAAGCTCCTAAACCAGAAGGAGTTAAAAGGTGTGGTTTGTACCAAAATCCTCCAAATCGTCTCAATAGTACAGGAAAAATCTTGTATTTCTTGAAAAGTCAATGGAAATATATGCATTTGTTTATAAAATGCTTTTAAACAAATAAACAAGACGATAGCCCCTGCGAGAACTCTGTCGCCTACAGCCCGCATAGCACTAGAGCCACGCGGTTAGTCTGTACACATGGGGCGCACACACACCATTATGCGAGATTTCTCGCACGGGTCTACTACTTATCTTCTATTGTTGTAGGAATGTTTTCGTTAAATGTTATTGTATGAACCTTAGTTCTGATAGTGTATGTTTAGTTAACTTTAGTAGTCGAGCACATAAGCTAAGTCATGATGAATTTTTGGGTTGTTTAAACCCTTGTTAAAGATGAAATGTTTTGAGTTTTTAACAAGACAGCATTCGTTTGTTATGGGGGCGCGGTGGCTCAGCGGTCTAGCTGTATGCCTCTCACCAAGGCGGTCCGGGTTCGATTCCCGGTCAATGCATGTGAGATTTTCGAAGTGAAATGCCTTGTCCTGTGATTCGGATTCCACGTAAAAAAGGAGGTCCCGTGGCTCATGATCTCGAGATTAATGGTCACGTTAAACTACTAGCTTCCTTCCTCTTCGTTTGTTATGTGTTTATACAGGCCTCATTGAACAAACACATATGGACCCATTGTGTCTTTTTCCAGATTTCCTGGATCTATTCTTCGTTTTAATGCTCGTGCATGAATTCCATTGCACTTTTCTGCCTTCCTGAGAAGTATTTCCTTTGTTTTCAGCCTTTTTGCAACGTCTCTAAACAATTTCCTCTGCCCACTGAGCTATTTTGACTGTGCCATTACTTTTGTAGTGAGTAGGCATGCCATAAATTTTCATTTCTGAAAATAATATAATCCTATGTAGTAACAACGATGTTAACAATGAAACCAATTGAATACATTAGATAGCCTACTTTAAGAATCATGAGATAATAATATACTCGAATAGAATACCGGTACCCTCTGAATAGTTTAAATGTTTCCAGATCGCATTAAAAATATGATATCAATGAGCAGGGCCACCGAGAGTGAAGGGAAAGGGGGCTTAATGCATAGGGGCCTGTAAGCAATGAGGGCCCGTTAGGGGTGCATGTTAGTTTCAGTTTATTGTAGGTACCTTTGCATGATCTAAAATGTTGGCTATAACTTACCACTTTCCGTGGCGTAGCTGAGTAAGGATGTCGATTTATCTACATCTAAATAGGCTTCCCTTGCCGTGTTTGCCTAATTTCATATTATGAAGATGTTCATACTAAACATTCAAATTTTTCAAAAGATTTTAATTCAAAATAAGTTAGCACTTGTGAAACATTGTAAAATCCAATTTGAAGGAATCAGTATATTTATATAAACACGCCACGCAGAAAATGGAGATGTCTGCCTCAAAATCCATGGATTGTACTTGTTAGTAATAATAACGCTCGGTAATTGTCTGCATATAACAGTGTACTATGACTGTACTTCATTTGCAAATGTTCCAAAATTTAAATTTTAATGCTGCCTACTTTTCAGTACGTAGGCCTACTGGTAATTAAAGTGAAGGCTTACCGAATTGCATGTTAACTGTATTTAAAAATCCCTAATCGTTTCGTGCACTTTGCAAAATATATTTCATAAAATAAATTCTGAATTTTTTCCATGAAATACGATTTGTATGTATTTTCTTTTTGATTTATGATTGCATCAAGTGCTTTTCTCAAAATGACATTATCTTTCCGGGATAGCTAGTAGGCCTAGTGGATAGTAATAATTAAAAGTATTCCAAGGGGGGCCCAAGAGAAACTTTGTATAGGGGCCCTTCAATTCTTTGGCAGCCCTGTCAATGAGGAATTTCTACCGAATTGCTGTGCGGCAACTTACCCGAATGTCAGGTAGACACGTCGCACCACCCTGTTGTCGTACCTCAAGGTTGACATGTCCGAAAATAAGCTTCTTATCTACTACAGCTACGGTTAAGACTTCTTATGCACTAAAAACGTTTGATTTAAGCATTTGAAACCAACTCAATATATTATCTAATAAATGAACACAAGGAAAATCTTTGTCAGGAGGAGACAGGCACCAGGGCCGTGCAATGGGCAAGGTGAAGCAGTGCTAGCGGGAAATTTACTCGTGCCGGCCGAGCGCAGCCCTACTCGGTCCAGTTCTGAGCAGTGCAGCACGACAGCACACTAGCACTGCAGCGCTTAGTCGCACAAGCACTGTCCATTTGACCGGGTACTGAAGTACGTTTAGTACTGAGCGCGGAGCCTGCACACTAGGCGCACTAGAGCCAACATTGTGGCATATGCGTGTGGTCTGCCGTGCTCATAACGTGGGGAGGGCAAAAATAGCATAGTGGGAGAGTCACACATTAATGAATCAAACCGTAGACATATAAGACATGATATTTGGACGCACATCAACCAGATCTGCAGCAAGGATACAGAAATTTGCATACTTTTTGGGTGATGTAGCAGGTGCAGCGAGATATAATAGTCCTGAAATAGAATCAGGGGCCGGTAAGGAATCAGGAGAGTTAAAATACATTTTTTAATTTGTTGACATAATGTCACAAACCAGCCGAGGTAGCTAAACACGTTAACGTGCATGGTCAGACTACTCCAAACTCGAAAGACCACACACAGCCACTCCATACATTACCTCATTAATTTTATTTGTCATTAACTCCTCTCATGAGATTGGCGTCATGAAATCATTCCCACAAGGAAACTGTCTCACCACATCCCCTACCTCATAGCAACCGGAATAATTATGGGTAGAACCAAAAAAACTACATTAGGACTATAAAACTGTATTTCAATAACAAGATTCTGAATTCACCAAATGACTAGATTGATGCTCTTCAGGGATATGTGAGTTCGAGAAACATGCGTTAGTAAAACTCAGCTGAGTTTTAATTCACCGGCTGTGAAAGCCAATATACCATCTTTTTGGAAGCCTTCATAGGTAGGCTTGCCATATTTTTAGTGAGTGAAACCGGGACACATTAATATGGGATGGCCTAACCAGGGGGTCTGGGGGCTATGGAATATCCCCCAGCAGAGCGGGGGGTCCGGGAAATATTGTAAAAGTTAGAAGCAAAATGGTGGGTTGTAAGCCTTGTTTATGCCTCGCAAGTGACGGGAGGGGGAAATCTGGCACCCTAAATTGTTAGTTCTACACACGTTTTAAAAATAAAAAAGGAATTTTTGCTATATAAAATTATATACAAATTTTCCTTTTTAATGAAACTTTTTCTGGTCTACCATCTAGAAAGAAGTGCTAATAAAATACAATTTAAAATACTTCATACAAATGTTTAATTGAACAATATCTACGTCTTATTATTTTTTGAAAAACTACAACTTTTTGTCAAATTACAAAAACAATTACAAAAAACTTTTTTTGTCAAACTAAAAAAACAATTAATTAATGAGTTAACAATTTTAGGCTATTGTTTTTTGTCATTCGTTTGAATACTTCTGACCTCTTTGACGCTGTGCGCGATAGTCAACGATGTAGATTGTTGAAAAGTAACTGAATCATAAAAGATTCTTAAACACATACAGTAAATTCATTACTTTTTACATCTTTTTACGGCCGTTTTCCGGGACATTGATAAAACCGGGCGGGACACCGGAACAAGAGCAAAATTCCGGGACTGTCCCGGTCAAACCGGGACGTATGGCAAGCCTATTCATAGGGAGGTTAAGGCTGCTTGAGCTTTTAGTTCTCGCAGTCAAGTGGTGCAGTTGCACCTAATATAAAGGGAGGTGGCGCGCAGTTCGTCACTCCTGTGGGGGTCCGGGCGGGGACACCAAGAGCCCGCCGATGAGCCAGCTTGGTGTCCTAGGCGAAACCCCACACAAGACACGGCACAAACCTAGAAGAATGCTGAGTTTTAATTCACCGGCCGTGAAAGCCAATATACCATCTTTTTATGCGTTAGTAAATTCATCAGGATTTTAAAATGAAAGATATTCCGTCGCAATCTAAGGTCATTTATGTCTTTTATTCTTATATTCAAGTCGCCTCCGTGGTGTAGTGGTCAGCATGTATAGCTGCCACCCAGGACTTCCGCGGTTCGATTCCCGGCTCTGCCACGAAATTTGAAATGTGGTATGAGGACTGGATTGGGGTCTACTCAGCCTCGGGTGGTCCAAATGAGTAGAGGGGTTTCGACTCCCACCTCAACCATCCTCGAAGTGGTTTTCCGTGGTTTCCCACTTCGTCTTCGGGAAAATACCGGGGTGGTACCTAACGTAAGGCCACGGCCGCCTCCTTCCCTCTTCCTTGCCTAATCTTCCCACTCTTCCCATCTCTTCATCAGGCCCCTGTTCGCTTTGCAGGTGAGGCCGCCTGGGCAACGTGCTAGTCACACTCCCCAGTTGTATCCCCGACTCAGAGTCCCAAGCTCCAGGACACTACCAGTGGCGGTAAAGGTGAGATCCCTCGCTTAGTCCGCGGGAAAAGCCAACCCTGGAGGGTAAACGATAAAAAAAAAAAAGAATTCTTATATTCAACATGGCCTGAAAAAATACCTCGTGGGATTTACCTACACATAAGATATACGGCAAAATAAGCAAGAAGACACGAAATCCTTCAAACCTTCAAGTTTTAGGACAATATTCATTATTTCAACACTATGGAGACCAAGAATGCTATTCATTATATAACAATTAGCCTATTTTGCTCGAAAAATTACAAAATATGTTGTCTGTCTTTCTACCAGCTTGTCTGTATTTCTTTCGGTGGAGTGCCTAAGACTGTTTTGTTTGTTAGTTCTTGGAACTATTCGACTTTAGGGTTATGGTACGCGAACCGTCTTCCTTACTTACCAGGGGCTATGCAATGCCAAAAATACGAAGAAATGTGTACTATTATAGTTCGCCCAGTGAAGAAATTACATGGTATCGTGCAATTGATTGCGCTGACAATGAAAGAGACCACCTTGTAGTGTAGCGGCTAACGTTCTTGGCTGTCGCCCCGGTGGTCCGGGTTTGATTCCCTGTCCTGCCACGAAATTGAATTTCGGTTTGGGGTACTGAAATTGTATCGATGATACGTAAATCATCGAAGCGGTGCTCATGTCGAGGACTTGCGCCAGGCCAGTGGGCACGAGTTTTCTTTTTTATACATTCTTACTCTGCAATTCGAATTGAGAGCACATCACTGCGTAGAGTTGTTAGAATAGCTTCCGTAAAATATTCTCAAAGGCCAATGCTATAAGTAGCCCTCATGAGTTAATCCAATTGCATATGTATATCTAGGCTAATCCAGATATGGTATTTAAGACATTTGATTTTTATTGCATTCTAAGTTCTGGGCATAGGAAAACCTCGAAGCTAATTTTGAAATTTTAAGTGAATGAACATCCAAAGTATAGTAAGCATCATGTAGGGAGACTGTACCAGAGAGAGAGCATGCATTGCTAGAAGACATGATGACATAGTGCGTAATTTGTGCTCGTACAACGAAGGAGGTTGTCAGGACGGTGTTGATATGTAAATGGTGATAACGATGAAGACGGTGATTAATTATTTAGGAACCAAGGGAATATAAATAACCGATACTTAAGACTGAAGCGGATCTATGGTAAACACAAAATGAAATTGCAGGTTGATTGCGAAAGTACAGAAACTATCCAATCACCATCTTTTATGGAGATTGACTAATCCAGAAGTAGACATGAAAGGGAGTAGCCTAGTACAAATAGGTGGAAGCAAAGGATGCTCTTGTGTGAGACCTCCATGGGCGTAGCCAGGACTCTGTATGCTGCAAACACTGCGGAGTGACTGATACCCTAGCTCACGTTCAAAAAACATAATTAAGAAGGGGATTTACTACAAACGTTAGGAATCACCGAAATAGATCTAAGATGCAGCTGTAACATTTCAGAAATGTTACGCGATCCATGTTTTCGTGTCTTTCTCGTGTTAGAAGCAAAAATACAATGGGCATAATAAATGTTATTGGCCATAAGAAGGATACAAGATTTATGCTGGACCCCACCATCAGATTTGAAGTAACCTTCGGCATAACAAAACAGGTCGTTTAGAGATAACGATAGGCTTCAAAGAGAAGAGAAAGCTTGTGGTACATTTCGATTAAGCGAGAGGATCAACATCAACATTTTTAAATCACTCATCAAGTTTGGGTAAGCCTAAGTATAAATGACCTAATTTTGCTATCAATGAATTCATTCAATAATAGAGAATTCATTTTCAATGTAGTCGGGAACAGTGTGTGACGTAGTCTATTGGAACCCAATATCATTTTATTGCTAATATTAATAGTGTTATAATAATAATATTAATATGAAGGGAAGATAAGAACGGCTTTACGAAACCATGTCGGTACGGGCTGGCCGTGCGCGCCTGAACTGACGAGTTCCAGCGTAGACAGTGCTGACAGTTTGAGGCAAGGTCATACGGCCCTAAAAGCACTTGCCAGGCTTTCAGGGCACTACGCCATACTATACACAGCTCGCTCGCACATGTAGCGAGTGGCAGGTGGGGAGAGGCAAGGACATGACGTCACGCGCTTGTGGCTTACTTCTTAGACTGCCCGTAAGGGAGCAGCAGGATAGAACATACTACAGGCACTAGCTACGCAGGGCCCTGACAGGCACCCGCCTCACGTTATCGACTAAAATTTGCGTAATATGCGAGCAACCTGCACCACATCCGCAAATAGTGGTTATTGCTCAGATACCGAAATAGCTTCTACATTGCCATCTGGCTGCAACGGTGGGAACCTATGGCTACAGTGCATGCGGCATCTGTACCGCAGCGGCATCTGTACCGGATTGACCTTAATTCTGGTCTGAGGGTTGGAACGGGGTGCACTCAGCCTCGTGAGGCAAAACTGAGAAGAGGCGGATTCTATTCCTACCTCAACCATCCTGGAAGTGGTTTTCAGTGGTTTCCCACTTCTACTCCAGGCAAATGCCGTGATGGTTACTAACGTAAGGCCACGGCCGCCACTTTTCCAATCCTCATCATAATTACAAATAACACACTAATACAGCCATCACAAACACACAGGTTATCAGACAAATTACACACACACACACACACACACACACACACCCAAGTACACGGGGCTTCATGGCCACGATGTCGCAAAGCCCCTAAATCAATCAGGAACAACTATTTATTACAGTTACAATTATGAAACGTAGAAATATGTAATATCACATAATAGGCTTTCTGTGCAGATGTTGCGAGATAAACGATTCTATAGCCCACATTTAAGATGGTGGATGTACGTACTTTTCTAATTTTCCTGTCAATTCCTATGGATGCAAGAGTGGAATTTGTATGTTTTTCCTTTTATAATTCTCCACTGGTGGGATGTGTAAGTTGCAGGATTGCTTTATAATTACCTGGCCGCCCTAAAGAGCTGAGTTTTATGATGGTGATTGTGCAATTAATGAATATTTATTTACTATACTGTTGTATTGGTACACTGCTAATTTAACGTTTAGTAAAGAGATGTCGCCGCTCTCATCATCTAGGCTCTCTTTTTTGTCTGGATATTGCTTCATACCTGAGAATGTATGGCCAGTCAGCTTTCTGCAACATTAACAAATAGCACAATCTTTCCGGTCACAGACCTGAGTTAAGTTTCATTGCTGAGTCGGCAATCAAGCCATTAGGACCAGAATTTCAATTCGTACTGAACTCGAATTTGGTTTGACTCAAGGGATTGTTTGAGGCAAGGATCAAACCGACTTGCGTACTAAATTTATGCAAGAAATAGAAATTAAGATTGGAACAATATTTTATTCACATAACTATTTTATAATGATAATGGAACAAATTGATGAGTTTTTGGAGAAATGTGCAGCATTTTTAAAGAATTAAATATTGGAAATATTTCAGTGAATATTATTTTAACCAAGGGAGAGTCCAATCTATAGACACTGGAATATGACCAAAGTCTCAAGTTAGCTTGTCAAGGACCGGTTTTGTTTGCCGTGTCGACAATAACAAAATTTTGCACACGACATTTTGATAAGAGGCTAGAACAATGAGTTTTGCTTGATAACTCAAGAGCCAATCAGAAAAAGCTATATAAATATAGAGGGAATTGTCATTATATTTAATTCTGAAGAATAAAACAATATAAGCACTCCTTCATTTAGAGAAGAGGAAATGATATTTTCTCATTGAAACAGAATTACACATTAATGAATACGAGAGAAGATATGAGCGAATTACAGAAATTAGAACTGTGTTGGAGGCTACTCCACCATTTCTGATAGTAAGGAGCGCGGCATTGGAGAGCGGGTAGATTCATTCCTTTACTGCGACAGATAAAGTGCAGACCTGTGTCACTGTTCGTCCGAGAGAAGCATATACGCATATACGAGGTACGGCAAGAACTGAAGACTTGACCGGAGGAGACGCAACACTCACCGAGGAATGATAGGAGATGTCGGTGAAGAAACAATAGCAGTATTTTGAAACTTGAAACGACAGATTATAATACGACGTTTATAGGGAGCAGTCTACATTATTGAAAAAGAAGATACTACTATATCATTAAGAGTAGTCAGTTATTCATCGACTGTCATAGTGAAGAAACCATAAAAAGTATATTTATTATTTATACATGATGGCAAAGAATTCAGGTCAGGGGGGAAGTTCCCAATGTGAATATATTTTGAAGATAGACATGCAGTACTAAATCATGAAGGGAAGTTATTCTAGATTTACGGAGTGGAATTCAGAGTGGACCAGACAACAATGAGTTCATCAATCTACGACTGCAATACCAACAGCAGTGTTCTGAATTACCAACAATGAAACTACAAGAATTTCCATTTCCAACTTAGAAAATTCTGCAAATAGACATTCAATCTACAATCATGAGTTATTGCGACGAGAGACCAGCCGTTCGAAGAATTCATTCAACCAGGTTACGGGAGACCAGATTGCTAATCGCGAAGCAAGAAGACCTTTTGACGCGAGCGGGATCCAAGCAGCCAGCTGCTGGCAGGGAGAAGAGAGCCGACAAGCTGATGACTTGCAGGCCAAGTGAAACCCGTTATCCAGCATGCGCCAGGCACGTGGCGAGCAATGGCAGGAACACCTTACACGTCCAGCCAGGTATCGTGAGATTCGAGCATCATGAAGGTAGACGAAAGATTGTCCTAATATCTTAGTAGTTTGTTGTATTTTGGGGGTATTTCAGACGTGACCAACTTTATATGCAGATACAATTTATTCATAACTCATGTTATTATGTTGTCAGTTTTGTAAATTTCATTGTAAATTTTATTCTACGTCAGCGTGTGTCGTTTTTGACGTATATTAACGATTATTTGGATGTTAATGTTTCAGATTTTAATTTTGCTGATACGTTTTCAATTAAACTCATTTTTAAACGAAACTGTTTTATACGAATGGAATGCTTCGATAGAATGCGTAACTGTCTATAGTATGCGTCAATGTTGCTAGATCACATCGACTAATATAGAAAGTATAAATGAAATATGCTGAGGTATTTTTATAAACATTTTAATATGTAACAGAATATGTGTAATAATTATAAAATACTTTCTGAAGTATAATAATTCCATAACGGGATGTTTTAAGAAACATGCCATTATTATAGTCATTTGTTATTAACACGATAAAGAAATGAATGAAAGTAGGATCATATCGTTGACAGACAAAGTGAAGATGACGCCTAAAGATATAATCAATTTTATTGATGTAATTGGTTATTGCGAATATATAGACCAGGTGATTTGTAGATCAATCTGAGGTTTATTTTAAGATGAAACGCATATGTACATGAATAATTATTTCACTGAGAAATACCAGGAAGGGAGGAAATGATTTATCCTTATTAAATGCGAAGACGAGCGGACTAAAGTCTTATAAAGTTTATATTTTATTGTAACGTGAATAATTTTATAATGTGAAGGTAATTAACGGAACTTTGTCAGGTGAAGCAATGTGGAAAATCATTCAACAATGTAATTATGTGAACAGAAATAGTATTGAAGTATAAAGAGCACGAAGGTAATAGTTTATGGAAGAGAGTTGTTAGAGTGCATCATGAAATATATTTCGCGTGTTAGTGATTATCTAGTAGGGTCACTGAATCTTATACATGTTTGGAAATGTATCAAGATGGGCTTTTATTGGAGAAATACCGTACATTATTATCGTCGGAAGGAAAGGAATGTGTTGAGAAATGTATGCGTAAAGCTAACACACTATTGAGAAGTTGTTCACCAGTTTATGAAGGTTTACAAGTATATTGCTAGTGAAAGCAATCGTTCGGTACAGTATGTAGAAGAAGTTAACTGACATATGAGTATTTATTTGTGTTGTACATGTCAGTGTAGAGTAATTCCACAATACACGAAATTTATTAAGAGTAATAGATTAGTCTCCTATCGTACTTCCAGTATATCGAATTTTATTCTTTCATAATAACATTACAGAGCCGTAATTAGCTTTGTTGCTCGTTACGAAGGTTCTATTGATTGTGACAAAACATTAGATACAAGGTGAAATATTGGTTGTGAATTGTATTGGAAGAAATGTTTTAGTGTAAGGAAACACAGAGAGATAGGTAGATCACGTAAGATCTTGTAAGTATTTTGATAGAATATCGTGCTGGTCATGATAATTCGATTATTGTAAATACTTTAATAATTTGATATTTTAAATTAATATAATGTTAATGTGTCTTATGAACGATAAATGTATAATTTACAGTCTTATATGTTATCAACTACAGTTTTACAAACGTTTTACAGTTTTACAGCTGATCATTTCAGGCTTTTCTTGAAACCAAGTGACGTGGTGACCTTCGTAAAAGACTTGCAGAATTATTATTATGCGAACAATTTTGTTTCTCGAATTCTTTCGCATGGAAAGTCAATATAGATAGAAGAACTATCTACATTTTATGTTCAAATATTTTATTTTTAATTTTTAAATCTTAATATTTGTGTTAGGGACATCTTTAATAGTATGTTAATTTTTTTAATAAAACTTCCAAGCACTTTTTAGTTTGCTTGCCCTTTTTGTGGAAGCTGATAATTTTTTCATTTTGCAATCGACGTGCGGTAGTACTACTAGTTGGATACTAGAGCTCACTTAGTCTGAACTTCACCGTTCACGCTCGAGATCCGAGATTCTCGTCCTACCATTTGTTTTAATTGTTTGATTGCTAGTAAATGTGTAACTAGTTAGTAGTACTATTGCATAGCCGGTATGCGCCGAGGATTTCCTAGTTATTCACCTAGTAGGGAAGTGTTGGTTTATCTGGCTGGGTATCAACGTCCTTGCAATCCTTTCCATCTCAGCGGATATAGGTGGTGGCTATGCGGAATTCGAGCACAGTGCCTCGAGACCAAGGACTACGTTGACTTGAACATAGACACAATTATAACTTACGTTTGTTGCTTACTCAACATTTCCTGAGATAGGCTACTTGAATTTAAACTTACAAATATGTTACTTTACGTTTATTCCATCCCTGCGAACCAACTATGTATCTTTTAGCTCTTCTATTCTTCGCACGATTCACGTCAGGTACTCCGCACCGCTTTGAGTTCATCAGCTGAAAATGAAACCAGAACGTGTCAGCACTTTGGAATGAGGGTTATGTGAAGTGGGAAGGAATGGTTATTCACAAATTCAAACAATTCTATAAAGAGGGAGGAATCGAGGAATAGGAGCATAGCAATGACAAGAATGAAATAATGGCTTATCGAAAATAAGACTTCAAATTACAAAATTCAGAGATTACATTTTAGGTTGACTTTTTGTAGCTTTTCAGTCGGTCAATGCGATTGTACCCAATGAATGAGTGGGGTACAAGATACAAATATATTACACTCCTGGAAAAAATGCATGTATTAGTTGCTATTCACAATTAAATGGTAACCAATACATGTAATTTTTTCCAGGACTGTATTTAAATATTTTTATCTTGTACCCCACTCATTCATTGGGCACAATCGTGTTGATCGACTGAAAAGCTACAAAAAGTCAATTTGTATAGGCAACACTGAAAAATAATGGCTTCAAATCTCTGCATTAATTTCAGGTTGTTGTTGTTTCATTTGAAGGGCTTGGACGTCGTGGTTATTTAACGCCGTGTACATGGGTGTGTATAATTTTTCTGATAACCTGTATTATTGTGGTGTTTGTAGTAGTGTAGTTTCCTATTTCAGGTGAAGATTGGGAAGGAGGCGGTCGAGACCTTAAGTTAGGAACCATCACGACATTTGCCTGGAATAGAAGTGGAAAACCACGGAAAACAACTTCCAAGATGGCTGAAGTGGGAATCGAACCCGCCTCTTCTCAGTATTACCTCACGATGCTTAGTGAACACCGTTCCAGCCCTCAGATCAGAATAGAATTTCTCGACAGAGCCGGGAATGAAACCCAGACTTCCAGGGTGACAGCCAAGAATGCTAGCCACTACATCAGCGCATAGGGAGGCGAGTGGGTTCAAACACACATACTGTCCACCTCCTGGTGTAGGAGCTAGCGTTCTTGGCTGTCGCCCCCGGAGGTCGAAATTCGATTCCTGGCTCTCCCAAAAAAATTCATTCTGGTTTGAGGGCTGAAACGGGGTGCACTCAGCCTCTTGTGGCAAAACTTAGAAGAAGTGGAGGCTGATAATAACAGTAATAATAATAATAATAATAATAATAATAATAATAATAATAATAGCGTTGCAGTGGAATACTAACCACAAGAGTTCTGTTATCCAGTTGTCCAGTTTGGGGAATGGCTCCAAACTTCTGGACTGTCTTGATTGCGTCTACTATCGCATCTTCACTGTACAGAGCATCTGAGTCGGGCAGTCCTGGGTCTAGGTAGCCAAACCGCTTCATAAACTGGATCTGAAAGGGAAGGATGCTCTCGTTAGTTGCTGTTACAAAAATGCGAATATATCGTGTTCACACCACAGAACAATATTTAACTGGTGGAATCCCAGCTAGACTATTATAAGAGTACCGGTAAGTTTGCATAATTCATTTATGTCATTGATATGCTTTTGTGCTTAAACGAAAGGTTTGAAATCGCTTGCAAACGTCAGCTATTCTGGTTTGAATCTGCTCCCTGGTGGTTAAAAGGTTAAATCTAAACACACAATCATCTGTCAAATCAAATGACGTCCTATAGACAATCATGTTGGTTTGTCATGACATCTTGTGGTGAAAGGGTGTAACCAACATGAACTTAAAATTCCACCTGCAAGTCCCTCCCGGTCACGCGTCATCTGAATGCTTGCGTAAACCATGAGCACAGTATTCACACGCCTCAACCATAACCCCCAAAATGTGGGTAAAATATTTTTGCAAAGAATAAAAAATAGGGCATTCCAGAAATGAAGGACCACCTGCCGCTACTGACTAATGCCCCTAAAAGTTGGGTAAATACTTTAGTGACTGGTGGCGTCTACTACGGGCACACTATCTACCAGTCAAGCATTTGTATGAAATCTCTTCGGTGACATCAACCACGAGTACGCCATTCACGTCCCTCACAAACAAAACTTCGAAAATATCTTTTTGGGAGTTTATTTTTTGAAAAATCAGTCAAGCATTCGTAGACTACAATCAATGAGACAATCGATGCTCGCGACCACCATCGAGTCCGTGCTCAGGTCCATCTTATTTATATTACTTGTGATTGCGAGGGCAAAACAACCATGACTCCAAGGAACGTTGTTGGATGCTTTCAGGAATGATTCGCAGAGTGTGAGGGAACAACCACTAAGGTTATAGGTGCAAAGGTGAATAATTCCTAAGTACAGTATATGCAAGAATGCATTTAGAAAGTGTGCATCGTGTTCACTTTCGTAGTCCAGTTCTAGCCGACGGTTCGAAACGTGAGAAAACGCAGTGCGTTTCATGTTACAAATATCCTTGAATAATAATTTGGGCCGATAAGGATTTCACCCTACAATGCACGTTATAATAACTAACTCCTCTTTTGAGTATTGTCATGATGTGAGCTTAGTTCTTCAATCATTTCCTTTGTGAGCTCTTCCACTTGTGTCTACCACTAACTTCCCACACAGTTACACACCGGAGGTTAACATAATTTGTAGCTAGGTTTAGAGAATATCTTCTCCTAAAGCGGCCACACACAATTACCATCGGGACTCGAACCCAAATCTTCTGCATTCCGAACAGGTGCATTTTCCGGCTACGCACCATAACGTCCTACGCCCAGCCACAACTCAACTCCAAGTATAAGATGAAGGGAAGAATGCATAGTGTTTTATTGGACATCTATGAGATATCCGTTTCACTCCTCAGATGTGATCGCATCATGGTGTAATGGCTAACATTCTTGGCTGTCAGCCCTGTGGTTCGGGGTCGACTCCCATCTCTGTCATCCTAAAAGTGGTTTTCCATTGTTTCCCGATTGTTTTCAGGGGCTGATGACCAATATGTCTCTAGCCCCCAATGTGAATTAATAACAACAATAACAACCAATTCTGTTTCAGACAAGTGCCGAAATGAAACCACTCTTTAAGCCTCGGCGCTCCTACTACAAACCTAGACCCAAATAATTAATGTCAAATTACTTAAGTCATCACAATAATACAGGTTATCACAAACGACAATACACCCAAGACGTCCCAAGCTCCTGACTGACGCTACAATAGCAAAAGGGTGTAGCTTCTGAAGACTATCAGATTTCTTTTCGTCTGTTTTCTGTTATAGTCCAGTGTGGATCAGTTTTCTGCAGTAAGATGTTGTTTATTGTTAATTCGTTTTAGATCTGCGCCTTTCATGTTTCTTGTTATTTCCCGATTTGCTTTCGCTTGGATTGTATGGGAATAATAGAGAAGTGAGTGAAGCTAGTCATGGAAATACCCTCAATTAGTGTTGACTTATGCCTCCCCCCAAGAAAGTCCTTTATACCTGTGTTTGCCTGCGTGGATCCGACGACTATGTAAGAGCTATAATTAGCCACCCGCTGTTTTACATGCCGTTACTCAGAGGGACAAAACTCAGTCAACATTGTCTTGCGATTCAAACATGGCCTAGGGGAACGATTTTCTCCTCAAATGTCTGAATGTGTTGCTTTAGTACTTTACGCTTTATCTAATAAATTAAATATACAGTATTATTGTAATGTCAGCGGATTCAGATAACAAACGTGCGGATGCGGATAAAAGTCGTGTGGATGCAGGGCGGATGCGGATAAAAGTCGTGCGGATGCGGGGCGGATAGGGATAACGTTTGATTTATCCGCTCAGGGCTCTACGATAACCTGTATTACGTATTATATCATATGTGATGACTGGAGAAGTGTCCGGCTTTGTGGCTAAATGGTTAGCGCGCTAGGCTTTGGCCCAAAGTGCCCCGGGCTCGATTCCCGGCTGAGCCATCAGGGATTTTAATCTCCTGAGGTTAATTCCCGTGGCTTGGGGACTGGGTGTATGTGCCGTCTTCATCATCACTTCATCCTCATTACGACGTGCAGGTCGCCCACGGGCGTCAAGTAGAAAGACCTGCACTAGTCCTCTCCGGAGGCCACACGATCATTATCATTACTGTAGGAGTGTGTGTTCTTACAATATTAGGGACAGGGATGGGGTAGGTGGCCCGGAACCAACTACTATATCGGCATTTACCCGGAGGGAGTGTGGTAAAATTCACTGGGATTCAAACCTCCAATCTCCGGACTTGCTGAAGCTGTCCATTACGGTCGTGCTGCGCGATTTAACGCACATGGCTTCGCCATGGGGTGGTGCATTAAGAGAATAAAATACAAACAATAGGTTGTATTTGCCTGAAACAACGCTAAGAGACCTACTAGTAATCTGTCCCATGGGTAGGCGTATACGGATTTTTCTTCTGATAGGCCTAACTTTTATTGTTGTGGTGAATGTAGTAAATAATTATTTGGTTCTAGGTTGGGACAAGGTATTATTGCAAAATTTGGCTGAAGTAAGAGAGAGGAGAGCAACAATCAGGTTGTCCGTTGTTAGTGCCAGGATTTGAACCTCGGATCTCCATGCGTGCTGCGCCCCATTACAGTTGTGCAGCGTGAGTCAGCCCAGCCCGCTTATTGTATGCCTACCAACCTAAATTAATACATTTTTGATGGAAGTGAAGCAGAACAAAGATTCGTTTATAAGGCGTATACATTCAACCAAACCCGATGTTGATTTATGAGTTCTGCGAATAACTTCGATTTTAATTGGTTTTATTGCATTAAGTTGATTTTTATTTAGTTCTCCTTTTCGTGTTTTATTTTCATTATGGACCTTACCAAATTGCATGATAACATTCCTTGGTGTGTCATCTCTCTCTCTCTCTCTCTCCCCACCTTCCCACCCCTTTACCTGTAATTGAAGCCTTATTCGTGTATAATGAACTCGCCCACTCCAAACAGGGTAGCACTGATTGGCTCGGCCTTTTAAAATAGCTAGTTCCGCCCCCACGCCGGTTTCCATAGCAACACACAACATCGATTGCGTGCTGATGTTACACAAAGCAAATCACCCAACAATATTCCCCAAACAACATTATTATAACTATTATTATTATTATTATTATTATTATTATTATTGGCGAGTGTGGTAGCTACGCTTGTTAAGCCGCGGCGCAAGAATATGAGGCCAACTATCTCCCAAATCGGGTGTGCGCAATGTCCCTTGTATGGTACTTCTTTCTTTACAAGTTTCGTTTTAATTGCGATATTAGTCTGAATAATTCACAATATACGTTTTAATATTACGCCCAGCCACCATCTTCAAAATATAATGTCGCTGTTATTTTGCTGTGAGCATACGATACTCCATATAGGTTTCTATCTTATCACTAAATTTCGTTGTTGTAATTTTTTAGAAAAGTTGTTAACTTTCAAATTATGAAATTTCAGGATGGCCACTGCGCGCTATAGGTCTCTTCAATGTGATGCATTTATCACTAACGCTTCTGATGCCTCTTACTTAATACTTCTCTTCTACCAAGTTTCGCCTAAATTGTGCAATAACAACATGAGTTACTAATTTGTATACTTAAATAGTAGGCTACCGAACGCCTAGCCACCATGTTGAATCTATGGAGGCACTGCTCTTTTGCTTTTGGCATACAACGCTACTTATAAGGTTCTATTTTATTACTACAATTCGTTTTTGTAGCTCTAGGATACCAAAACTTATTAGTTATTTTGAAAATTCAAGATGGCTGCTATATTCAGTGTGAGTCTGTTGACTAACGCATTTTTGCCCTGCCCAAACATGGCCACTTACAATTAGTCTATACGGTCCTACCTTGTCACTAATTTTCGTTTCTGTAACTCTTAAGGTACTCATCGACACTACTGAAGACATTTCATTACAAGTTATCTTATTTTCTTGAAATTGATATCACTGATTCCAAGAATATAAACTAGTAGATTTTTGCCAAAAAAGAAAAAATAAATAAATTTAGGGGGTCTTTTTCAGAGATTAATCACAAAAATAACGTGCATTTTTAGGACGCGATATCTTTGCTCTTTTTCAACTAAATCGAGTCATTGTTGTCGCAAATTGATCTGCTGTATGTTCAGAATGTTGTATAGCAGAATCGTTTCTGTATCATTGATTGAGGCAAATATATTAGCTTTGTTTTACAATTTACGTTATTTTGATTGAAAAAATAAATTAATTATGGGGGGCGCGACCCGTAATTTTAATCAACAGCTTCATTCTGTTTTACAACATACCTGCATTATTTGTCTATATTTTCGTTTATAAATGAAACTAATATCTGCATTCTAAGTGGACATTTTAACTGCCCAAGTCAAGACAAATATTGAAAAAAATGAAGTGAGAGAAATCGTAACTTGAAGTTGAGGTACACATTTAGAGTAAAGAGTCTTGCTTTTCAACTCCTAAAAACTGCCTTTTCTTTGGGTTGTATGCCAATCTTCTGCATTCCCCGACCCGAGAGTATCTCCTACATTGTTTTAGTTCTGGAGTAGACTGTTTCAAAGCCAGATTAATGAGTGCTTTATCTGCTGCACCTATGCGTCAACGTGACAGCTGCTGAAAAACGTGCACACCGATCATTAATGTGAATATATATGAGCTAACAACAATAAAACTAGTATAAACTATATATTTCTGGAAACTAGAGAGGACATACTATCGAATAAGACAATAAAAAAATTCGAAAATGTTCTTGAAAATGACTAATGGAAGGGTCAATGAGTACCTTAAGTGTTGAGAGTTATTTATTTTTATAATTTATATTTTCAAGAAGGCGGCTGCGCCTAATTATGTACTCTCATATACTCATCACGTTGATATCAGGTAGGCCTTGTATATAACTATCTGTATGCCAAGTACTGTGAATATTGATTGATTGGGTCATACATTATGGATTATAGTTCTTGCATAATTCGCACAATTGCCATCTTGAAATTATTCGGCTGATTACCTTGCAGTTTGGGCACAAGACGCTTCCTACACGGAGGTATGTTTTTCCAAAATTTGGTAGAGATCCGATTATTAGTTTGCTCGTAATTTGATTTAAGCTTTGAACATTACACACATAGGCCCACAAATATACATACATACATACATACATACATACATACATACATACATACACACAGTCAGTCAGTCAGACAGACAGACAGACAGACAGACAGACAGACACACGGACATTTTGGCCCGTGTAGATCTCATAAGTCTACTTCCATTTTTTACAATAATCGAAAGTAGACTAAAAAATACACACAGAGATAATGCTGGATGGTCGCAGTTTCATCAGAGCTTCCTCCTGTCGTAGTAGTACTCCGTGAGTAGGAGGTACAAGCCAGCTCTATATTTAATGATTATTTACACGATTTTGAGAGTTTACTATATAAAAATACCGCAAGTACACTCCCGTTCACTCTTCTCAATTCACACAAGTTGGCTTCAAGCATCTAAGAGTCTGGGGGCTCGTAAGAAAATATCCATGGCCAATATAAATTTAATAAATTAATATAAAATCTTATTCTTAACAACTAAAAAAAAAAATTCAAAAAGAAGTGTTCACGAATTGCATCCATGTAAACACAGCTAACATAAACATCACTTGCCTCTAAGAATATGAACATCTTTCCTATGCCTTTTTCTATTTATTTATTTATTATTTTTTTTATTAATATTTGCCTCTTTCATAGGATACACTGATTATCGTGTCGTGATGGTTGGAACGGGATACTTTTAGCCTCGCGAAGACATTTGAGTTGCTACATGGTATGAGACGTAGCGCCCCCAAGGCCCACGGTGTCGTCAAGCTGGCTGCGCATTCCCAATAATCTATAGGCTATGAGCTGGATGGCAACTGCCCTTCGATATGCACGGTCCTCTAAGGCCCAATCACGTTAATTAATTAATTAATTAATTAATTAAATAATTTGATACACCATTCCCACTGCATAATTTTAACCATGGAAACAGAAATGCCTCAAAAGCAGTCATGTATGAAGTAAACTATAGTCAAATTGCTGAAAGCGAGAGCTCCCCCAGTTCTGGAACTCAAATACCCTGCAATTTGGGCTTTTCGACAGCACTCATCCACAAGGGAAGTTCACTGTCAAATCTTTAGTTGAAGATCGATAATCTCATTACCCCACGGCGTAGCCATGCTCGTTAAGTCGTGCACCATGGCCGAGAGGGCAGCTGCACCAAGTCTAGAGATCGCAAGTCGAATCCTGGCGCTCACAGCAGCTATCGTGAGTGCAGTTTTTTCCCCCGGGGTATTCCACACTCCCACCAGGCAAATGCCGCGATAGTAGAATACAGTTTCGGGGTGCCAACCCCATCCCTGTCCCTAATACCAGGGCGGGAAGTGAGGCGGTATGCGCCGGTATGCAATACCGGCACTGCTTTCAAAGGCCCAATGGCATACCGTCACTGCTTTCAATGTCAAATAGCATACCGCCACTGAAAACCAGTGGATCTTAAACTTGTTTGCGCCGTAGGAATTAATATAATTACTTTTCATGATCATTCATCCTCTGGTAACAAGCTACCTTCACCGATAAACATTCCCCTGTAGACATCGCCAACATAGAACCGTGCGTTCCTTTTTAAAGCCAACCCGTAAAGCGCTTTTGCATTGCTGCAGCAAACTAGAGTGGAAAAAAAAGAAAGGCCATGGCCGTCCATAGCAAAACTCATAAAGCGAGATCTCTTCACCACCGCTGCAGCAGAGCGCTTAAAAAAAAACATGGCTTTGACCGGTAACTTGTGATGATCATAGTCGCCACCTTAAGAATATACCGCTACATCTGATGTTTTTAAACATACGGTATTTCTCAGTAAGATAATATCATAACTTTTACATTGTTCAAATAGATCTTTACTTTTAAAATATCTTTAAAATATCTACTGTCAATCGACAAGACTTAATATTCTTGACTTTTGGGCTCCTGCTTGGCGAAAATCTATAAAGCAAGGTTGGTTACTCGTGGAGGAACTTAATTAAAAAGACGATAGTCTCCCGCCTCGTTGTCGGGTTAAAAACTAGTGTTGTGGTGTATGGTCAGTACGATTATGTATCAAGTAGCATCATTGCAACTAAAGTATTCTTATCAGCATCGGCTGCAGAGCTGATATCATGGATACATTTGCCGTAAGAGGACAAAAGAGAAAGTTCAGCGAAACTGGTGATTGTGTTGAAGATAATCGGTCTGGGAAAAAATTGACGAAATCGGCTTTGTCTCTCACCTCTCACAGACAACAAAGCACAAGTGAAATAGAAACCAACATTGTAGGCCTAGATAATGAAGATTTTGAATGTTTGCCAACATTTCTGAGTCCTGCTCAGTGGAAAACTAAATTCAAAGAATACGAATGGTTATCCTACAAAATCGAAACAAAAGGATTCGGTTGCAAAGTATGCGTCAGAGCACGTGGAACTTTGGGTGCTTTTAAATCAGGACGAACTCTCTTATCAAATGAGTGGTGTTCTTATTCTGTAAAGGCTTTTGGTGATAGTGATGTGAAAATGCGTCAGGCAATAAGAAAACAAATCTTTGATCACAAGAATTCCCATGCCCATGGTCAATGTGTTAAAATTCTTAAGGAGGCCACGAAACAAGTTCTTCAAAACACAACTGCAAAACAAGAAGGGGTTTACCGCGAGAATACATGCAGAGTTTTTCGCACAGTGTACAATCTTGCAAAGCTAGGAAGGCCATTTTCTGATCTACCATCCTGGATCGACGCACAAAGAGCAAATGGTTTAGATATGGGACAGATTTTGCATTCCAAACATTCCTGTGCTGACATTCCTAATCTGATTGATGAAGAAATGAGGAAAACTGTTGTTAAACAAATTGTTGAAAACGACCTCAAGATTGGTGTGATGGTGGACGAGTCAACTTCAGTGGGTCAAAAATCTGTTCTTTGTTTTTGTCTTCGGGTGAATTTTAATAATTCTGAAGAAACTAGCAGCATATTTTTCGATCTAGTTGAACTTCCAAACACCTAAGCTCAATGTATATATGATTCCTTAAAGTCTAATCTTCTTCAGCATTTTTCACAAGAGTTTCTAGCCAGTAATTTTATACCATTTGCTTGTGATGGTGCATCTAATATGCTAGGGAGTGTATCAGGATTGGCAGTAAGACTCCAGCAAGACTTCCCTCAGCTTTTTATATGGCACTGTGCTAACCACCGTCTCGAGTTAACAGTTGGTGAAGTTGTTTTCAAGCTGACAGCTATCAACCACATGAGGAACTCTTTTGATAAATTGTATTCCCTATACCATGCATTACCAAAGAACAAAAACCAGTTGCAGCATTGTGCATCAAATCTGAGTACTAAAATTCAGGTTATAGGAAGAATTTTAGGAGTTAGATGGGTTTCGTCAAGTGCTAGATCAGTTAGGGCCATTTGGAAAGATTTTGCAGCACTCTCCCTCCATTTTAAAAGCGCCATGGATGATCAAACAAGAGACTCTAAAGAAAGGGTCCAGTACAAATGACTGCTGGATCGTCTAACTGATATAAACTTTATCCTGAATATGGGTTTGATGATAGATGCTCTGAGTGAATTAGAGGATCTGTCGCTTCAATTGCAGAAGAGGGAGATGTCTGTTAATCAGGCTCATAAGCTAGTACTCCAAAAACTTCAAGTTTTCCACTCTTTACAAACCCAACCTGGGGAGTATACTGAATTAGCAAGAAGTGCAGCCGAGTGTAAGGAACTAAATGGTGTGAACTTGCATGGAGCTGGAAGAGTGCACAGAATTGATGAACAAGCCTTCTACAGTCTACTTGTGGAAGAAATGGAAAAACGAATGCTAAACAGCCAGTCTTCGAGATCTTCTGCTTCTACTGCACAATGTCTTGCAGCAAAGTATCAAGAACTTTTAAGTAATTTAGAAGTATTTGATGAAACAAAGTGGCCAGAAGATGTGGGCAGTGATATTTGTTTTGGAGACAGTAAAATAATAAATCTGTGAGAGAAATTTTGTATAGGTTCCATCAGGAAAAGTGTAACTGGTTTCAGGCTGTATGCATCAGACAAAACAGTATCTGATGATCTGAAACCACTTCTTAGGGCAGTGAAAACCATAATCACATCCACAGCAGAATGTGAACGATCTTTTAGTGCCATAAACGTAATATTGTACAGCCCAGGGGCAGTACCCCTAAGACCCACCCCTTCATCTTTTCACCAAAACCACCCTCACAGGCATGCCATAAGCCTCACATACTTCCGCAACACAGGCAGGCCCAGCAATACTGCTGACAGCCACGCGTACATAATACATACATAAACACACTATCTGGAGCGGCGACAGTGAGGAAACGCTGACCAAGCAGTGGGGGATGGCCTTAAAAGCTAGACCCAGAAGAGCCCATTATCTAGTCGTGGCCATCGGCTCTGCTCCTCCAAGGTCCGTTCCAGCTCTTCACCAGGTGAGAACTAGCCGTGTGCTCAGATTCCTTATTATTGTAACACCTACCCATAACGCTTTGTATTTCACACACTCTGTACTTTGTTTCATACCTGTCCACTGCCTAAAGGGACGGTACATCACCGCCACTGACCAATAAACACTTGGTCAGTAAACACTTACATCTATTACTCATTGCCCCTAGTTTTACATCCTTACACCCAACCTGACCTTAGTCCTAATTGCCCCTGACCGTGGAGGCCAGGAACTGCGCCGTCAGGAATTCTATTGTACTCGAGCAAGCGGCCCGACTGCAGAGTGTCAAGTTGTCGACTCTGCACGTGAGCTCGCTAAAACGCTCGCTCTCCTTAATTGGCAGGCTAGGTTAATAGCCCACTCTTAGACATTCATCCCCTAGCAGGTAAACGCATCCTGTAGGGACGCCCCCAATAGATCACGTACTCACACCTACACACTACACTGGTAGTCTCCCCCAATCACGGGAAACTACCCTTTTTCGTAAACATCCCTTAAATTAATACATCTACACTACCCTGTTTATCCCACCCCTAGCAGAGGGATAAAACAATATATTCACCTGAAACGAATCAGCTTCAGGTGAAAACTGCTGGAAACTTAGTCTTTTTGAAGTTGGTTGGGACCCCAATTCACAAGTTCAAGCCTGAGAAATATGTTAAGGCATGGCTAGGTAAGGGACGTCGCAGTGCTGATGACAACAACTCCATGAAGCGAAACATGTCAGATGTCTCTCCTCCAGGGTTAAAAGTAGTCTGGGAGTTTCTACAGGAATAAAATGGTAGGCTACAAGTAAAATGAACCTTTCTGCAAAAGCACAAATTTCGAAACACTATTTTTCGTTAAGTTAATGATAAGTGCATCTAATCATTTTTTCCTATTTAAGTTAAGCCTATCAGTCTTAATTTTATGTATTTTTTAAAATATAGACTTTACTGTTTATATTGCTGTACTGTATTGTCAGATGCTATCTTTGTGTGATTTTAAGACCAATCTAATTTGACTTATGACACATTTACTGTTAATGTTTCCTCTTATACGGATGCTCATTATATGTCAATAACAAACAAACAAAAATTAATTTAGTTCCCCAATTCACTCATTTAATTTTATATATCTATATAGCCTAAATAATAATTCACACATAGATTCTTTAAGTGAAAAATAAAATTTATTACTTAAGCATGATGCAATTCTGAGTGAATGGAACAATTTCCTGCATATCACGTTACGTTGTAAAGGAGGGGTATGCTTTTTTGAAGTTGAGGTATGACAGGGAAATATCTTCGGATAGCATACCGCCTCTGGTTTTTTCCCACTTCATTCACTGCCTAATACAATTACACAGACTACTACAATCATCACAGGAATACAGGTTATCAGACAAGTACAACACACACACAACTGCACGGGGCTGATGACCAAGATGCTCCAAGCCCCTCAAGTGAATTAACATCAACAGCAACAACGATTATATTACAGTATTAATGTTTTCTTCGTTATACAGCAACGTGTGGTGCACCACCCATTAACTTGGGCATGGAGATGAGACGATGGTAGTGGTATCTTTAGTAACTCTAATTAGGCTACTGACTCCTTTCATTATGTATTTTATGTTCTACAATGTCGAAATGTGAATATTATACGTCAGAAAATGTATCATAATGATGGTCATTATAGTATTGTCTTCCATTATGATACAGTTTCTCCAGCCAATCAGAGCTCATTCATTGACCAATTAGGTAAGGATACCTTCGCGCATGCGTTCAAAATCCAACATGTCGGACATGAACACAGCATCCTTCTATATAAATTACCGACATGGAAAGTGCACCGTCCATATGTTCGCGTAAATAAACTGGCGAATATGAGACAAGAAATAGCACTATACCTTAATATCCTCAACTCCAATTTCTACACAGCGCATTGCTTTCAAACGACTTCGGTGACAGTTTGACTGAATGCTGGGGCACATCGGCAGGCTGTAATCATATGGCCTAGTAAGGTAATCTGTGCATATGGCATTGCCAAGCACACAGAGCGCATGCTTCGTTGGTCAGAGAACTTGGAAAACAGATATCAAACCCAGCGCTTGCACTCCGATCACAAAATTCAAGTGACTGAATCTCGACAGATATTCATGAATATTTATGTTAAAACATATAATAAAGTTATAATTATCGTCGAACATAAACACTCGTATGCAACTCGCCTATAATGTTAATTAAGACACTCGTATGGAAATTATAAAACTCGCTTACGCTCGTTTTATAAACATACTCGTGTCTTAATTATTGCCATTATAGGCTCGTTGCATAATATAGTATTATTTAATTGTTAATCCTCCCAGCTCAGGTTCACCCACGGACTATGCGAGGGATCATTTCTCTACCGTTGCAGGATCGAATCCTGGTGCAGTCAACTGGCATTTGAGGGTGCGCAAATGCGAGCAATCTCAGTAGATTTACTGGCACGTTAAAGATCACCTTCGGGGCAAAATTCCGGCATCCCGGTGTCTCTAAAAACCGCAGATGTCAAAAGAGACGAAAAAAAAAATAACAATATTATTATTCCTCTGCCATATCAAGGGAGGTGTCTGGGAGCTGAACATACTTTGACAGCAGATACAACTGGGGATGGTGACAGGCTGATAGCCCAGGCGACCGCTCACTTGGGTCTAATTAAGGAAGTGTCAGGGAAGAATTTTGGGAGGACGTCGACCGTGGACCTGTGGAAAGGAACATTTACCTGGCGGTGAAAATGAAAATCTACGAAAACCATTTTCAGGACAGTCGTGGTGGTATTCGAACCCACGCTCTCCCGATGCCAGCGAGGCTGGAGCTAGTGCGTCAGTGCTCTCGGCCACCGTGGCTGGTTACGTATTTCTACCCCTTATTATTCCCGTTACTATGTGGTGGAGTGAGGGGTTAGGTTAGATGAACTTCTATGTAGCAATGGGCTTTACGGTCGGTCGCCCTTCCTGACGCCAACCTCATCAGAGAAGTTAATGGTAAATGGAATGAATGATGATGAATGAAATAGGGCAATGAGTTGGCCGTGACTAGTTATAAGACATTTTCCTGAAGTAAAAAAAATGGGAAACCACGGAAAACTGCTTCAAGGACGGTCGACGGTTGGGTTTAGGCTAATCCCACTCGTAGCCTACTACGAGTCTGGAGATAGCCTGGCCTCATGACCTATCACGTCGGTGACCCATTTATCTTGTCTGGCCACTGGGTCTCAATAGTCGTCGGATAAATCATTGAAATCCCACGAAGGTTACTGTTCCTTATTACGCTGACCTCTCTATTGATCACGGGGCAAGGACAGCTCACTTCTGTTCGGCATTTGATGAGCACACCTTGTATTTTATGTAAGCAAAATATTTGGCACAGGAATTTGCGAACTTGCTGCGTATAGAAATTTTAGAAGCGATTTATCAGTCTTGCCTTCATTGCTCTTCAGTCAGTCAACACATTAATGTACCCAATTAAATTGTGTATGGAATAACACTTAGGCCTACCTACCCACATCTACTAACCTCAAGACAATCATTGATTTATTGTGCACTTTTTGTTGTTTCTTTAGGGGATTTGCGACATCGTGGTCATGTTGCCCCGTGTACTTGGGTGAGGGTAGAAGTTGTCTGATAACCTGTGTCACTGCGATGTCTGTACTTGCACGTGTAACTTACTTGTAATCAAGGTAGGATTTGGGTAGGAAGCGGCCGTGGCCCTAATTAGGTACCATCCCAGCATTTACCTGGAGTAGAAGGGGTAAACCACGGAAAACCACTTCCAGGATGGATGAGATGGGAATCAAACCAGCCTTAACTCAGTTTTGTCTCACATGACTGACTGTACCCCGTTTTAGCCCTCATACTAGAATAAAATTTCTTGGCAGAGCCGGGATTCGAACCCGAGCCTCCACGGTGATAGCCAAGAATGCTTGCCACTACACTGTACACTTTCAAGTGTATAAGAACTACCAGAAATTCGTGTTGTTGTTATTGTTGATTTTAATGTCATTTTATGGGGTTGGGACTTCTTGTTCATCAGCCCCATGTACTTAAATGTGTGATTATTTTTTGTATGATAACCTGTGTTTCTTCGGTGACTGTAGTAGTGTGTAGGGTCGAGGACTGAGGTAGGTACCCGGGTACTAGTACTATCACAGCAGTTGGCTGTAGGGAGTGTGGAAAAACCCGTGGGAAAGCCACACTCAGGGTGTCTGCTGCCAGCGCTGGGATTCAAACCTCTGATCTCCGGACTTGTTGCAGCTCCCTATCATAGACGTCGTGAGTGATTTAACGCACACAGCTACGCCGCGGGGTGATTTACTGTACGCAAGTGATTTAGATTCAATAGCTGTATTTTATTTCGCAAACAACTTAGCCCACATTCATCTGCCTCATAACAAATACATAATTTAGTTGTCCTTCCTGACTCCTTAGCCCAGAGGATAGGTGCGATTGCGAAGGTTACAACAAGTCGAACAGCCCTCAAAGCCAACCGCATTCTTGGCTGTCACCTCAGAGGTCCAGGTTCGATTCCCATCTCTGCTAATAAATTTAATTCTGGCCCGAGGGCTGTAACTGGGTACAATCAGTCTTGTGAGGCAAAACTGAGAAGAGGTGGGTTCGATTCCCACTTCAGCCATCCTGGAAGTGATTTTCTGTGGTTTACCACTTCTACTCCAGGAAAATACCGGAATGGCTCCTAGCTTAAGGTCACAGCCACTTACTTGCCAATCCTAACCTGAATTACAAACACAAACACCAGCACAGAAACTGGAATAGCATAAGTTATCAGACAATTTCTGCACACACACACAGGTACGCTGGGCCGCCGAGAGAGAGGGGCAAGGGGGCAAATGCATGGGGGCCCGTAAGCAATGAGGGCCCGTTAGTTTCAGTTTATTGTAGCTACTTTTGTATTATGTAGAACGTTGTCTACATTATAACTTTCAACATGTCCGGGGCTTTTCAGGGTCCGGATGTGGATTTGTCTACAGGATGTGGACAAGTTCCTTGATTCTGAAAATTACAAAGAAAAGAAAAAGAGTTTGAATGTACTAACCCAGAAGAGTATAACATTCTATATATGACTCTGAGTTAGGAATAATCTACAACAAATTAGTGTTGAATCTGCTATCAAACTAATGCGGAGTTCTAAAATGCTCCGTTTTTCATTGATTACCGGTAATGGTAATTAAAGTGAAGACTTACAGAATTGTAAAATATTTCCCTGTGCATGTTAACTGTATTAGGGGCAGATGACATCGTAGTTCCGCCCCTTAAAACAACATTAGCTAACTTAACTGTATCAAGAATCCCAAATTGTTTTCTGCACTTTGCAAACTATATTTCATAAAATAAATAGGCCTACTAAAATGATTTCCATGAAATAAGATTTGTACCGTTAACTGAGCATCAGATGATTTTCTCAATATGACATTGTTTTCCTGTTTTGCCGGTATAACTAGTAGTGGATAGTAGCCTAATAGTTAAACGTATTTCAAGTGAGGCCCGGGAAGAGAATTGCATAGGGGCCCTTAAATTCTCTCGGTGGCCCTGGGTACGCGGGGCTGATGATTATAATGCCCAAGCCTCCTAATGAAACAACAACAACAACAAGCAATCATAGGAGCCTGTAGTGTCACTCCATATGTAGGCTATAGGTCGAGTCCTGCGCGGATAAACAAAACGTTATCTGCATCCGGCCCGCATCCGCACTACTGTTATCCGTATCTGCCCCGCAAGCGCATGACTTTTATCCGCATCCGCGCACTACTTATATTCGGAACCACACGTTTGTTATCCGAATATTTTTATTATATTAGATGAAGCGTATTAGTTAAATGCTATGTATTGTACCCATGTGAATAATTTCCATGGAAAATATGCTCCCGCCTCCAGCTAGCAGCAGTCCTCGGGAGTGTGCCATTCAACCCACTGAGCAGTTGCATATTTTGGATTTGAGACTAGGAGGTATCGACCCTACAATAATAACACACAACTCTACACTAAAAGATTTAATTGGAGTCTAAATCATGGCTTCACACACATTAAACAGCAACACAATTATATTACTCACAAAATATGCAAAACATACTGTTACCCTCACTTATTATTCATTATTCGCACTTTATCCTCACACAAATCAAAATATTTGTTGATTTTACTTTACCTTGAAATTACCATACACATCATTTTCATGTGTGCTAATGCACTGGTAACCTTTACACAAACAATGTCAATCTTACAATCTTTCGTTCATGATAGTGAACACTTTCAACTATACAATGTGCATAAGATGATCCCTTGTCCTTTTCTTCCCGCCAAAATACTCTAATCTACCATGCATTAACCAATCTACTAATTTTAACCTCAACTGTATGCCGTAATGAGTTTTCTTTCATATATTTATTCTGCTACCGCTGTGTCGAGTGGGACTTTATGCTACCCGTCAAGTGGGCGTAGCGTAACTGATATAGTATCCATTCTCGGAAATACGTGTCGTTTTCAGTATAAAAATGTAACTTTTACCATCTTATAACTTGGCCAAATATTAAGATATCAGAGCGATTCTTAATTAGCAGTGTATCCTATTGCACACACATTATAATGAGGACTCCAGAAGTCAAGGGGTCTAAGTAACACAACCATTGTTTTGAGAAATCGTAAGTCAAAGTTGAAAATTTTTGGTAATGGGGAACCCAACCTCTACGTATTGCAGGGGCATGACGGTAGGTGGCAATACCTGACAAGGAAAGCACTTGGATCCCTTTACCATCTAAAACATTAATATTTTATCATCCCATTCCCGTACCTAACTCATTCCTTTCAATAATGTCACTTAGACCCCTTGACTTCTGGCGTCCTCATATCTTCATTACTACAATCAACCTTTTTTAACAATCAGGGTATCATAGACTTCAAATTCATACATCCTACTCCAAGAATACAAGGGTGAGTTCTCTCCTGTCCCTTCACTTAATACAATGGACCCTCACCGCGGGTGGTCAGACAACATGCCGTACCCCCCGTCTCTTTGCTCCGC
Organism: Meconema thalassinum; assembly: GCA_946902985.2. Classification (NCBI taxonomy): domain Eukaryota; kingdom Metazoa; phylum Arthropoda; class Insecta; order Orthoptera; family Tettigoniidae; genus Meconema; species Meconema thalassinum. The sequence goes on along the minus strand of OX336389.2, from coordinate 272,195,731 downwards.
TCCAAGCGATTGTCTGTTACTCCCAGACCTACACAATGTGGGGTCTTAACGACCCATCAAATATTACTGACACAAGTCTTACAGAATGCAATGCGGAATATGGAATTGTTTAAACATGTATTCCTACCATATAGGATTTAAAGGCTGGCCGCAACAGGCGCAATTAACTCTGGCCAAGGAACCGAGATGCACTATACACAAAGTCAGTTTTTGGAATAGTCGGCGCTTTTGTTAAATACCACGGTCAGGGCACAACTTCCTGCCGTCAAATTCACTCCCAAAGAGATGAATTAATTCACACAATTAGCTAGTTCTCGGTCGATATCAGGCGTCATGGCGAGGTGTCCTCGTTTTCCTCTCATACGCCACTGGATTCGAACCCGGAACGCTTTATTAGCAATAATCAGAGCTAGGGATCCCACTATTTACGCTCGATTGCAGTTTATATCTCCGTACGCCCCTTGGCTATACGAGATTCCATACGTCGATTAAGCTACCTGACTTCCCCTGACTCTTGTGAAGCTGATCCCGTCCTTAATTAATAAGATAATCTCTACCAATATCTTATAAGCTTATTTATCAAGCTGCAGTTCAATTATCTTTCAAACATTTCCATTTCCGACCTCCTTTGCATAATTCTGTCCATATCATATGATTCTCAGATATTAATTTTCTCTGAGAGATCCATTCTACTTTCAATAATACTGCTTAGATATACAGTTATTAAAATTAACAGATATTTGTTTACAATTTCCCTGATGTTTATTTATTATTATTATTATTATTACTGACATGTTTTCAAAAGCCTCCGTGGCTTAGGCGGCAGCACGCCGGCCTCTCACCGCTGGATCCGTGGTTCAAATCCTGGTCACTCCATGTGAGATCTGTGCTGGACAAAATGGAGGCAGACAGTTTTTTCTCCGGGTACTCCGGTTTTCCCTGTCAAAATTTAATTCCAGCAACACTCTCCACTATCATTCCATTTCATCTGTCATTCATTTAATCATTGCCCCAGAGGAGTGCGTCAGGCCTCGGCAGCCAGCACAGTTCATATCCTCGCCGCTAGTTAGGGGATCCATTCATTCCATTCCTGACCCGGTCGGAGACTGGAAGAAGGCTGTGGATTTTCATTTCATTACTGACATGTTTTCCCCTATCTCGACACACCGTAGCTTTAGTTATATCATCAACAACTGAACATCCGTGTTCATTATACTTATAAAGCTTATTAACTCAAATGCCATTTCTACGTTACTTGTAACGGGTTTACACATAACTCGATGTAAAACGAACATCTTAACTTGACAAAAATCAACACCAATTAATGTATGAAGGTTCTACTTTCCAAATTCAATTTTCATTGGCATATTTTACAACTTTTGATATTACCGACATACAGTGATGATGATAATTGTTGTTTTAAGGGGCCTAACATCTAGGTTATCGGCCCGACATACAGTGAGCTTCATGGTCACAATAAAATCATGGTTATTCTTGTACTTACATATTATCCTGGCGTCATCGACCAAACATGTACTCCATTAATGCCTGCCATAGTTGCATTTTAGCAAGGCATCCTTACACTATTTACACACTTTTCATATGATTTTTCCATTGAGAAATACACTGCACTTTGCTTTTCCATGCTGAAGTTATCGCTTCCTTTTTCCATAAATCACATTATATTGACCATTACACTCGTAGAATACACATATTTAAATAACAAATCACTTAAAAACACACGATAACTATATACATTTTCTCACTGGTTGACACTTCTTGCAGAATCTCAGAAACACAGGTGTTGTAGATCTATCCTCCACGAATAACCCTGCATCCCATTTGAGAGTCTCCTAACACTGCCTGCAGTTCCCTATTGGACTTCCTGTTCCTTGAAAATCCCTCGTGATTCCCAATGATCGTCAACTCCTATCCAGTGGAATGTTCCCAATACTAGCATAGATATGCTTCCATATCGTACAGAACGTTAATCAAAGTGGTACTTCTGTGAAAATACTTTACCCGTATTAACAAAGTGTTTATACCTGCGCAATTCTAACTACTGTATCCATATCTAACAGCTATATTTTATACTGCGCTTGTCCATCGTACATTTTACTTGTACAATTACCCTTCTCAATGTCCTCTGACTGCACTTACAGTTTCCCTGAACGGTAAACGTTTAACAAAGTCTTGTGAAGTCCCACGTACATTTATATAACAATGCATTATCTCTTCGTTATGAGGTTCAATTGACCTATTATGATGCTTTTCTACATCGTACATACTTATACTGCACGGCTAATACACTTAATACTTCACTAAAAATGTTAAAGTCTTTTGTTGGCGTGTGTCCCTTTCTTGGACCCGGGCAACATGCGCTCCGCGTTAGAATCTGGCACAACTGACCTCGACTGCCTGCTCCAGTGACCTTATATCTGTTTTCACAAGAAAAGTAAATTCCTTGGAGCTTCATTTCTTCCTTACATGCTTTCCCTTTCTTGAAATGATGTTTTCCAGATGCGTCCTGCATCACTGTTTCCATATCTGCCCGCGTGCATGAGAATCGATCGGTCAATTAATTATAATTAATTGCCTCCCTCTGAGCGTACCAACACGGCGTGGGTGGTGAATCCCCAATGACCCGCTAGTATTTCTGCGCTGGACTCATTCCTGCTGTGTACATCCGCAATACCTTAAATCTGCCTCAATTTCGATGTCTGATGACTTGATAATTAGCCTCCTTGCAATTCATTCACGCAGGTGTAATCCTTATGTCTCTGGCGTACTCCAAGCGCGAGTAATCATTAAATTATCCTTGCAGCTCCCCACTCCACTGGTCTCCTCTCTTGTGGTAAGGGGGTTTACTGTAACACATCTGCCATCCTCACCCTCTTCTAGACGGCGTAAATAGGTTCGAGTGACTGACGTGGTGCCTTGAAAACACGCCCAGTTTATAAATTTATTTGTAAAACTGTCAAGAGCTCCAACTCCCAGTGCTAACTTCAGAATTGTATGCATTTTACAGCCAAAAATAGCCGTATTCTTTCCATCTTTTCTTTATTACATTAACAAATAACGCCAGAATTCATTTAAATCACATTAGTGGTTTAATGTGTCCTGTCTCTAGGGGTTTCTCTTGAATAAACTCCCTCTGAGACCCTGGGTTCATACCTCGCTGGCATCTCTATTCCGTTCTCGCTTTCCCAGTGTCCCAGGTTCAACACTAGTCAGCCTAATGCCCTCGGGCACATCTTCCCCTTGCTAAACTTATAGAAGTCATTTGCAAGTGAACTTCTTTAAGTCATAAGCTGACTGTGTTGTGACTGCACCTCTCTGTTTATACTAGCGGTCGTTCAACTCGTCTGACTACGGGTATGTTCGTCTTCCCCTTCCCGTCTCAGTCTGGATTTCAGACGTGCATTGTCCCTGCGGAGGGCTTCATTCATTGCTTCTACCTCCCCTGCTAACACAACCATTTCATTGTAAATCTGTTCCTGGCACATGCACTCTGCCTCTCTGCTTTCTTCAATAGACAAGCTGTTAGGGTTTCCTTCCGTCTCGCTGAGTGAGCCTCCCAGCTCCTCTGCCTGCCTGACTTTGCTGTCCACGTGCACTTGGGTGTGTGCTGCGACAATTTCTTCTTGTTCATCGAATTCTTCTGGTGAATAGTAAATTTTGAGATTGGCAGCATTCATAACGACCTCGTTTCCAGTCTCTAAATGCCTTACCCTATATGCATTGTTCTGTAGGTCTCTTATAATTTCGAACGGGCCGTGGTAATTAAAATTGAATTTCTTGTATTTGCGGGCGTCTGGATTCGAACTGGCTGGTCTCTTTATTAAAACTTTCTCTCCAATGAGTAGCAGTCTATGATAACGCTTCCCACGGTTCCTTCTCTGGCGTCTTTCTGCCTGTGCTTGGAGATACTCGAAGGTTCGCTGGATCCTCAATTCCCGTCTTGGCTGTGCATCTACAGGTAATGGAATGACACCAGTCCATGGCCTCTCCGGTCTTTGATCAAGGTGTATGCTTACAGGCACTTGTCCTGTCACTTCGTGCACAGTATTATTGATGCAGTTCTCTATGATCTCCAAGACGTCGATCCATCTCCAGTTTTCCTCAGAACAATAGATTTTCATTTATTTTTGGATCTCTCTCATTACACGTTCCACGGGGCTAGCCTCAGGAATGCGAATGGTAGATAAAATCTGCCTAATTCCAAGATTTGCCAATTCCCGACGAAATTCTGCGCTAGTAAAACAGCTCCCGTGATCTGAGAGTAAATTATCCGGTTTCCCAAGTATCGGAATAACTCTCTCTTTCAGTCTCTTTAGCACCTGCTTCGAGCTGGTCTTTTATAAGGGGCATAATACCACCATTTTCGAAAACACATCCATAGCTACAAAAATGTGCTTATTGCCTCTACGTGCCCTAAGCAATGGACCAAAGTTATCCACAATCATTAACTGCCTATGTTTCTCTGGTAACAACGGAATGGGTCGTTGTCTCCTTAAAAAGGGATTTGGCTTTACCCTTTGGCACAAATCACATGTCCTAATAGCATTTCTTACAGTTTCTCTTAATTTCGTCCATATGAATGCTTCTTTCAGTAGAGCAGTTACCTTATCTATTCCAGGGTGACCAAACGCTCTGTGCGCGAGCCATAGCAATCTCCTCTGTAGAGATGCAGGAATAACAATCCATTGGCGGGTATGCTCTACGTCTCTCCACTTATGTAGAATCAGATTGTACCACAAGTACTCTGTTGATAACGCCTCTGCCTCTCTGTATATTGCAGTTCCCCTTGCTAAGCGTCCCTCGAAGTAATCGATCATCATCTTTATCCAAGGATCTTGACGTTGTAAGATGGTGAGATTCTTCAAGTCATCTAAGGTCTTCTGGTCTCGGTTTTCTATCTTGACAGCTAGAGTTTCCTCTTCTCTCGGATATCGGCTTAGCATGTCCGTTATTACGTTCTCTTTCCCTGGACAATATTCTATTTCCACATTGAACTGTTGAATATACAGGGACCATCTTGTCAACCTCTGGCTGGACAAGTCCGTCTTTAACAGGAATGTTAAATCTTTATGGTCTGTTCTGAGGAAGATTTGAAATCCCGACTTTGCTCCAATACTGTAGCGCGTACAATATTGCGAGCAATTCTATCTCTGTAATCGTGTAATTCTTCTCGTGGGACTTCAATCTCCTACTTATAAAGGCAATAAAAACTTTCTCCTCAGGCTTATCAACCTTTTCTTGGAATAGCATCGCCCCTATTCCAAGAAGTGACGCATCCGTCTGTATTATGAACTTCTGGGTATAATCAGGGTATCCCAGCTTCACGTACTCCAAAAGCATTTGTTTAGACCTCACGAATGCTTCTTGGCAATGCTCCGTCCAATTCCACCTGCCACCTTTCTTCAATAGATCTTGCAGGGGTGCCACAGTTGCAGTGTAATTTGGGCAGTGATTAGCAAAGAATCCAATAACTCCCAAATACTGTCGGACGTGCTTAACTTTCGTGGGTCGAGGAAAATTTCGAATCACCTCTAATTTCTCTGGGTTAGGCCTTACTCCATTGTCTTCAACAACGTGCCCTAGGAATTTAACTTCCTTCTGACAGAAATGAGACTTCTTTATATTAACCTTAAAATTGGCTTCTCTATAGTTATCCAGCAATTTCTTTAAGTCTCTCATGTGCTCCTCCAGAGATTCCGATGTGAGTAGAATGTCATCTACGTACCTGATGGTACTCTCTTTAACATCTTCCGATAAATTGCGGTCTAGCGCTCTTATCAAAGCTGAACCAGCTGTTTCAGACCGAAGGGAAGCCTTAAAAATGAATATGTATGTTGATCAAACATAAATCCTGTCAAGAGACTAGTTTTCTTTTCCAACGCAATATGGTGGAATCTTGCTGTGATATCTAAATTTGTAAATATAGTATTTCCTTTAAACTTCCTGAGGATCTCCTTAATAGGTGGCATTTGGTCAAACTCCGGCATCACTCTCATATTTAAATTCCTCAAGTCCAGGCACACTCTGACAGTTCCGTCTGACTTGGGTACTATCACCAGTGGACTTACATACGGCGTGGATGTCTTCTCAATTACACCGGCCTCCAACATCTCCTGAATTGCTTCTTTGACTTTAGCATAATGCTTTTCGGCGACTGGGTAGGGTTTCTGCCTAAATGGTGTCCAGTCGTTAACTTGGAATGCATAAGTGAAGTTATTTATACGACCAGGTCTCGAGTCAAAGACTTCCTTCTGTTCCAGTAACAATTTCTTTAAATTTTCTTTCTCTCTTGGGCCAATTTTCGCTTCTTCTAGCTTTTCCAAAATACAGTTTTCCAATTCGGGTTCCAGATCCTTTTCCATGTCTGCGGCTAGTGTTTGCAGTTCGTCTTCTACATTTTCAATGGCTAACACTTCCTCCTCAGTCATGTCCCTGTATGCATGCCATACTTGTTCATCTGTCCCAGGTTCATTCTGCTTGAGTGTGACCTCTAAGCCTTCGGCTTCTTCATTCACACGGAACATAACTCTGTCCTGTGATAGGTCTATTATCACTCTGTATTCCCTTATAAAATCCGCACCAACTATGAGATTAAAAGGTAGTTTGCTTACGAGTAGAAAACTCTGAGAAAATATAGAGCTTCCTATTTGTTAGTCCAGGAATACCTGATATTTGCATATCATGGTTTTGTTAGGAATGACACCCTTAATTTTGACACTTGAGATAGGTATTTTCAAGACATTTTCTCTATGCGCTATCTCATTATATAATGCTTGTGCCATGTGACATACAGTTGAGCCTGTGTCCAAAAGGCTTCTTACATTTAACCCTGCCACTCTTACTATTATAATGGGCAATTCTCTTTTGACTATGACCTGAGATCCTCCTGTATCTTCGATTAATTCTTCAGGTTTATCTATCCAATTAATGATATTGAGTGCGTTCCATACGTCATTTTCAAAATCTTCTAATTTTGGTGTTTTTTTTTTCTCTATAGCGCCAGTCCCGTTAGAGTGTCTTCTCTCCTGTTCGCTGCGCTGTAATTCCAAACTCTTGGCCCCGTCTCCATATATGTCTGGTGACGTTCTATTTTGAATAGCCTCATCCCAGCGGACTTGCTGTTTCTTGGGTTCTTCTCCTCTCTCATCGAGGTATTGTAGTGAAGCGTGGTATCGTTCCTCCACTTCTTCGTCAAAGTTACGCCTTCTTTCTCATATCTTCCACGCTGCCTTCACTTGACTTAGGATCTCTCCAAGTTTGATTGTTGCCTTCTTGGTCATTGTTCCTCCCATTGTTCTGGTATGGCATACCACGTGTGTTTTGTTGATTCCAGCGGTCTCGGCCTCCTCTTCCTCTACTGGCGTTCCCTTTATATTTCGGTTGCCATCTCCTGGGTTCATGTGCCCATTGATACCCGTTGGAACTTAACGTTTCGGTACTAGTAGCTTTATTGTTTTTCGGAACTTTGTACTGGTCAGTCTGCGTGTTGGTCATGTGTACCTGTTCCAAGGTTCGATTCTGACGCATGTTATTGGATGTAGTGAGGTCCAGTTGCCTAGGAACTGCCTCCATTTATATCGCTGTTTTTGCCGAAATCAGCAGCCTTTGAATTTCATAAGGAAGTTGTTTGGCAATAGCAATGCATAGCTCTAACTCGCTAGGGGCTTGATCTAGCTCCCGGAATTTGGAAACTTGAGATATGAAAAACTCAGCGTACTAAGTTGGATTGTTGGTACTATATCTTTTTGAGTACAGATCCAATCGTAAATTCTGTTGTGTGCTCGAATCCCAGTATCGCTTCAGGAAAGCTTCCCGGAATTCTTCGACAGTATCGAAGGTATAACGAAAACTGCGAAAGCATAACGCACATTCTACCTCCGTTAATTTCTCTATGGCTCGTAACCTGCGCTCTTGTGGTATCCGTGCGTCATTCAGATATTCGGACACCTCTTTCAACCAGTGTTTTGGTGTCATGTTACAGTGGCTACCTGAGAATTTTCTTGGTTTTTCCTCGCTTGCTCTGATTACAGTCACGACTTGGCTGTGAATAGCATTTTCATGCGGCGTTGAAGTTGCGATCGGTGCGTTCGGAGTCATGTATGTGCTTTCGCCTGGCTCTGTAGCATTTCTTAATATAGGCTGGGTCTCTAAATCTGCCCATCTGTTTTTCCTCATATCTTCCACGCTGCCTTCACTTGACTTAGGATCTTTCATCAGGGATTCCTCCTGTGCTATTATCCTAGTCTCCATTTGATTGTGGCGCATCTCAGCCCTTTCCAGTCGAGCGAGTACTTCTTGTTCTATTTTGGTTAATCTATCACGGTTTTCTTCGGCCACTTGAAATATTTTCTTCTTATCTTCCTTCAGGCTTTGCTTGATATGGGAGATTTCATCTTCTACTTCTTCCTTCATTTGAGCAAGGGTCTTGTCGCTTGCCTCTGTCTTTTGGCCTTCTCTCACTTCGAGTTCTTCCCTAAGCCCTCTGACTTCGTCTTGGATATAGCCATTGACCTTTGATATTTCAGTTCTGACCTTCTTGATTTCCCCTCTGTTTTCCTCTTGTTTTTGTTGACCACAACAATGTCGCCTTGAGCCTGGTCCAATTCTTGCTGAACTTTGCTCATCTGACCTTTTATGTTGCCTACTAATTCTTTACTTTCGTTCGCGATGGCCTTAATTTCTCCTATTTTCTGGCATTGGTCTAATATGTTCTGATCCTGCCTCTTTAAATCCCCGTTAATAGCTTTCGCGTAACCTATCAGTTTTTGGTCCCATTTACTATCGTTCTCGTCCAATCTCTGATCTACCGTTCTAGTGAATTCGGCAAATTGTTTCGCTTGGCGTTCGAGATTCGCCTCATTTTGGATTTGAATATCCTTAATATTATTCGACAGTGCATCTAACCTGCTGTTATTTTCAACCTTAGATTGCTTACAAGCCTGCAAATTATTGTCGAGTTTCGCTTCTATTGACTCAAAACGTTTTTCTGTATTAACCTGCATTTCTGAGATAATGCTTACAACAGTTGCAGTGACTTCGGTCTTAATGGTTTCCTGCATTTGACCTAATTTTTCATTCATTTCTACCTCATTTGCGTTTATTGCAGCCTGATTGGCATCTAATCGATTGTTTATTTGATACTTGGAAGCCTTGGCTTCCTGCTTATTTTCCTCATTTACAGCGTCAAAATGCTGTCTTAACTCTGCAATAACTTGCAGTATACCTTCCGTACCAGCCATCCTGTACCTCAATTCACTTTGAGATATAGGCAGGCTTCATGTATACATGAATGGATGCGTTTTGAAGAAAAATTCAAGATACCATACACACATTGCAAGATTGTACTTTAAAATTGGATTGTGGATAAATTGTGAATTGGGTATGTAACGCTAGTACCACTGCCATCGTAATGTCCAGGCCGTCAGGCAGCGGCCATTACCACGTGATCAGCAGATCGACAGAGTCGGAGATGTAACGGCCATTTGCTTAAATGTGTGTCGTTTGTTGTGTGCTGTTTATACATTTTAATTAGTGTCCGAGTGAAAATCAATACGTAAGAACGCTACTACTTACGTCATCCAGAATGATGATTATTCCGTTTGTTTCCTGAAGCAAATGTTCATTCTGTAGGTAGGGTATTGGCCTATAGGCCTATCTATAAAATGTTTGAGTTGCAGGCATGTGCATGTTGTGATTCAGTTAGAACCTTTCGCTTATTTTCGAATAATGCAGGCTTTTTGGGTTGTAATACAATATTCTATTTGTTCATTGTAACAATTATTCCTGCCCAGGTCCCTGGCATGCCGAAAAGTTGTTGTGTTACCGGTTTCAAAAGCAACTAGTATGATGGAGATGATTAGGGTTTCTGCCTTGTTTTTTCTTTCCCGCCAACGAAAATTTAAGAAAGCAATGGAAACTTAAAATTCCTAGAAAAGATTTGCGCATTATAGGGAACACAAGAATGGTCTGTGCATTGATTACAGTTAAAGATAGGTTACGTTGTGCAGCATGAGCCACGAGTAGATAGTTTAGAATGTGATCTGTTGAATAGCCTAGAATTCATGTAGACATGTAGGCCTATAATAGATAGTTAGGCTACATTATTTATTAATTTTCGGTACTGTAGCTTACTCCATAAGAGGTTAAACTCTAGTGCTGGTATCACAACAGTACGGTACCTCAATACTGCATGAAATTATGACACTTAGATTAGGATATTCGGTAAAACTTTTGGAGAGGTATCCCTTTGTATAAAATTTTAAGTAAAACCTTTTTTAACTACTGAAATTGACGATTAACATTTTTCTGGTGGTCAAGTAGTACCGCAGTGAATTGGTACATACAATTTTATGTGAAGAAGTGGTTCTTGAACCTTATTTTTCTGACAGGAGGCCAAGGGGGACATAGTGTTTTATAAGTAATTATGTTTATTCGAATAATATCCTGTTTTGTGAACGTCATTCATTTTTGTGAGAAGAAATGAGTTGGACAACAGTGATAGCATTAGTTTTTTTTGTGGAATCCTCAGTAAAGTGACATTGACCTTTTGAAATTTAACAATTTTTCTGACAGGCCAAGGGGGATAACGGTTATACTGTACAAGATATACTTATTTGAAGAAGATCCTCATTAAAGTAACAGTGGCTTTTGGCCCAAATTACTTTGGTTAGTGCATAAATATACATAAATTCAATAGTATTGTTTAGAGAGGAGGAATAATTTTCATAACTTTGTTTTACTGACTGTCAAGAATGGCAGATTTCTTACTTAGCCTTTTTTCTCATTCAAGTCCAGAAGTGAATAGCTGGTATTTTTGTAATGTTATTCTGTTTTACTGGTGAGTAAGGATACTGGCAGTTTTTGTGCGTGAGATCCAGAAAGGAAGTTACCTTCTCTGTTGATTTATTTCTGATAAACAAGGTCTAGAAATGAATATTTCTGTTGCTACCGTATATAATGATTCCTGGGGGCAGAGTGTTCAAGAAGGCAGCAAAGGGTGGGGGGCTGGTTGTCCAAAAGAAAGGAAAATAAAATACAGAATTAGCGATGAACATAATTTGGTATCTTATCCTTGCAAGAGAGATTCTGTAGTTTTCTCGAAAGTTATAACTTAAGCTCAGTTCGAGGGTTTTTCTGGCAGTAGGCACAGAAAAGTGTACCTGTCTATGTATTGTTTCTGTGGGTGCATAGATTTATTTTATTAACAAACTGTTCCTGCAAATTTTTTTGTGTATTGAAATATTCGAATATTTCCTTCCTTCAATCCCGAGTTGAGCCATATGCGATTTATTGACGTTGTGGTACATCTTGAGTAACTGTTTCAATGTCGCTTTTTATTGATATAACATTTACAGGACGTCAAAATGCTGCAATTTTGCCCTGTCTGTGTGCGTCATCGTCCTAGTAAGTTCACAGACGATGTACCATTTTGTTCCCTCGTAAAATGCCCGCTACAACGGCAGGATTCAAACTAGCGGAGCGATAATTAGGCCTATTTAGTGGTAACTTTTCTAACTGCCAGTGAACTCCAAATAGAATTAAAATCTTCCTATAAATATGAATTCATATTCGCTTTGGAGTGACTGCGTGTGAAAGGAGCAGTCTGACTTGCTGCGGCGGCTGTACCGGCCCTAAGCGTGACGTCACTACAGGAACCTTGCGGCCTGGACATTACGATGGCAGTGCTAGTACCCTTCGACACTTCTCTTCTCAATAGAGAGACTCTACGTTACTTCAAAAAGCCTAATAAACTCAAAAATCGCTCAAACACAGTTTGAGAAAAAAAAAACAATTATTATGGTTTTCCCCATGGAATACCATATAAAATCTATGGGGTTTCCCTAAATCCCATAAGCTCCACAACCTTGGCCGCCTTGATAATTAACATGTGGGATGGTTGCCCCAATGCAAGACATCGGCCAAGCTCACAATTATTAGCAAAAACCATCCAGGGAGTGGTTTTTACTGCCGAATGCCCCACTCTGGGCCTCGCCATGCTAATTAAAGGGGTGGTGTGGTGTAACATGGTAAATTAATGGTGGATGTGCACCGATGGTGACCTGCATTTACAACTGGCTCCACATACCGGCGAAATGATAAATATAGGGTGGAGAAGCTGTGCAATGCCAAGATAGCTTATATTGCACTCATGTAGGCGATTCCAAAATCAATTAATACCGCCCATGTTGCCTTGACCATGATACATATAGGTGTTTATCAATATTTATTTTTGGTTGGATATGAGCTTATATAAGCCTAGGTGCGGTCCTTCCCTACTTCACGTTATTTGAATGGTGTTCAAAAGGTTCGTCACGTGTCCGAAAAGTTCGGTGAAGGGGTCTATATTACGAACGGATTGTTGGCTTACCTGAGTCAGCAGTTACTGTCCTTCGAAGTAATCCCCGTGGATGGTTATGCACTTCTGAGAATGCCTGTACAAGTCCTGGAAATTATTTAGGAATAGCCTTTAGTTGGGTCGTCACATTACGTTGTATGTCCGAAATGTTTGAAAACCTCTGGCCCTTCAGGGGTTTTCGGTGACCCTGGATCTAGACCCCGCCACTCCATACTTTGACGCTTGACTTCGGGGTCGTACCTCAGACACCATGTCTCGTCGCTTGTGACGATGGTTTTCAGATAAGCCATTTCATTCCACAGAACATTCACCCTTCTCACTGCCACCCGCCAAACAGATGTGCATGGTAGGTTGCATATATTCATCCTTCTCACTGCAATCCGCTGAACAGGTTTGCATGGTAGGTTGACACGCACTGTGTCAGACTGGTCTTACACGTTGCGTTGTATGTCGCCAATGTTGCCAGGTCGACTGTTATGACAATATTCACCGAACGCAACGTGACGAGCCTTTTGAACACCATCCCAAAGGACGCCTTCTTGCATAGTTTTCAGGACATGTATCGCCGATCTCAGCATTGCATAGTTACGGGAGGGGAATATTTCGAAGGACAATAGGGTCACTGTCATGCATTGTTCATCTATGTTGATAGTATAAGACTATTCACCGAACTTTATTGTCACAGGTTGTATATCCACATGGCGAAACATCTTGCGGATTTCCGCGAATATCCGTATTCGCGCAGGGCTTTAGCTATAGGAGCAGCTGTCCTCTAAATGTTGTTATTAATTCGTATAAGGGGTTAGGGATATTCTTGGGCATCAACTCCGTGTAATTGGGTGTGTGTTGAATTTGTCTTGCAACCGGTGTTTATGTGGTGACTGTAATAGTGTGAGTAGACTGTAATTATTAGGGTCGGAACCGGGTGAGTTAGCCGAGGTCGTTTCGGCGTGGTTGCAGCCAATCGCTCAAATCCGGGAGGCGAGGAGGTTCGAAACCCCCCGCCGGAAACCTTGAAGATGGTCTTCTGTGGTTTTCCATCTTCCTTCCAGGCAAATGCCGGGGTTGGTCCCTAACTATAGGCCACAGCCGCTACCTTCCAATTTCTCGTCCTTACAATCACACATTCCTCCCCAGACAACACTCCACACGCGACGGTACTTGTAGCTCACCCCATGGGTGTCCGTATAGAAAGAGGTACAATCTCTGGCGAGCCGAACATGTCCTCGGACACTCCCGGCACTAAAAATCATGCGCTAAAAATTGTTAAAAAAATAATTAGGGTGCCTCGGGACTTGAAATGAGGTACTACCTCGGCATTTGCCTGGAGAGGGTGTGGAAAAAAAACCGGAGAAAAGCCACACTCTGGATGGCCGCTGTCAGCGCTTGGATTCAAACCTCCGATCTCTTGATTTGCTGCAGCTCCCCGTGTTGGTCGTTGTAGTCGCTGTGGGGTGGCTATCAATCAAAATCTCGAGTAGAAAAGTGGATGAAAAATAGTAAATATCCCAATTTACTTGACAGCACAGTTTGTGACAGGCGTGAGGACGGCACCGACACGTTCCAGACGATGCCTGTATTATTACTCCAATTAATTACAGGATGTTTCTCATTCCTAAATATCGTCAAATTGTTTGAAAGAATCACTAGATCAAAGGAAGGCGAGCATACAGCTAGTCATTAGTAGGAATGGGCTGAGGTCAATAATTATAACATTACGCAGATCTAATATTTTAAAATATATTTCAAAGATGTCGGTGCCTCTGATTGGTCTATTTTCCTATAATCAGAGCACTCGGAAGGAAATGTCCGTGTAGTACACCAGATGCTCACAGTACGACGCTCTCCGATCTCGACTAGTGGCGCTATAGGACGACGTGATCAAGAACTACGTACACAACACGAGTCTTGTATTTTATTGATTTTCGTGGTTTTCATATGAGACGTTCCCGACCAGAAGGGCTAAGTCAACAAATGCATGTTTCGAGAAAAGTTACCAGTGTCATCATAATTTTCTACCAAGGGCAAAAGTATAGATGGTAATAAGACAAAACTTATATCACATTTTTCATGATCACGCGGCATGAATGGAATAATGATAATAATAATACAGTATTAATAATAATACAAAGGAATGCATGCTATCAAGCTCAGTTGTCATGCTCAACTGAAGTATCACCTTCATCAGATTTGACGTCATTTGTGATGATTTGAACAATTTGATTGAGCTTGGTTAAAATTTTGGTTCCATGGCATAGGTATGCTACTTAAGTAGCAAATCTCTGCTGTCGTTCAGCTTACCCGGAGGTACAGAGATTGGAGCCTCGTACATCAGCATTAAGTCTTCAGATTTTAGGATTAACTTCTATTGATTTTAACATTGTCTCTGTCGAGTTCTTATTTCTGGTTCACGCAGCTATCTGTCAAGTTAAGCACCTCTGATTTGTCTCTGTCCATTTTTCATAGTGTATCAGGGCAAACTTAACTGCATTCATCTACAACAATATCCACTGTTAAAGCCTACCCATAGAGACGAACGCTTAAATAAAAAATATCAACACTTCTCGAGTTCACCCTTCTAGTCGGGAACGCCTCATCTCTACTTAGTATAAAACTAAGTCCCCGATTCTTGGATGTCACGGGTAATCTCGAGAACCACTGGATGGATTTTGATGCGGTTTTTACCATTCTGTAAAGGATATCTCAAGGATGATTTCTGTAGAAAATAATTTATTTATGATTAAAGGAAGCCAAGCAGTAACAATTTCAGTGAAAAAGTCGAAATAAAAACCTGGCGTCCGTGCGCTTTTTAAGCTTACGCTGGGCAAACCGTTAAAAATATCTATATACTATGAGTGTAAGAATTGTTCAGCATGAAAAGTTCTACAAAAATGTCCGTGAGAGCATATCTCTAAATTCAATACATCGCCCACGATAAGTGTTTTTACGTTTTCATTTCTTCCAACAATCTCCATTCAATTACTGAGACGACAGTTTACGAGCTAGCTAGGGGCGAGTCTATCACTCCAGTTACAGCCTAGCTAGTGGGCTAGCCTATTGCCCCAGATACAGCCAGCTGCAAACTGTCGAGTCGTGTTGAGTCAAGACTTGAGAGAAGAGTGGTTGTGTTTGGAGTTTCTCTGGAAGTGCAACTCGGCTTTTCTTCATTTCGCCTGTGAACTTTTCGTTCCGCAAAATACACAGTCAAGTTAAGATTGGACGGAAGGGGGATTTGTGTTTCATGCACCTCGCCATTGTTAAATTACGTCTGACAAGAATTCGTTGCATGTGCATCTCCATGATAATATAATTAATAATGAAGTCAGTGATTTAAACCCACCATGCCGAGACGCAAAACGGATATAGGTTGTAGTTCATTGACATCGGAAAAGAAGCGCTCTTCACGTAATTCATTCATACTGTTCCCGGACGAAGCCGGGGTGGGTTGCTAGTATGTTATAAATAAGATTAAAGTACTGCACGCATAAGCACGCTCATTAACGTGAAAAGTCCTTAACCTCAAAGTTTAGATCTACAACGTAGGCCTACGTAGGACTACAGCATTGGTATATTTCTTTACATTACACGTTTTAATATTTTTTACATATCGTAAAATGTGAAATATGAGCATTAAACACATACCATAATTTAGGCTACTGGTATTAGATATTCAATTACAACTCTATGCTCTTATTGCAATGTTCTGTCGGTTTCTCAGTCGGTTTGAAGCACTTCTATAGTAATAACGCGATACTATCTGTAAATAAGTACATAAGTACTATACATAAACATTTTACCTTGAGCCGAATCTGACGATGATCGCTTGTCGATCGAACCATGTCGTCCAATTAAGTACCCACCTCCTGTTTTGTACATAAAAGCGTGTTATTTCGTGATAAATATCTCATTTAATATTTCTTTCAAGTTAGGGTGTTTAATTACTTGTTTTCCCGCCTAATATAATTGGACACAATTTGTGTTGACCGACTGGAAAGCTTTCTATAATAGAACTAGGCAACACTGAAAAATGGCTTCTAATACTTCAATAAGAGACCTTTCTGTTCCGGGGGCCAATCTGTACAAAGAGGAGGTAGAAGAAAGAAAGAAAGAAAGAAAGAAAGAAAGAAAGAAACAAGATCAGAAGGGACAGTGATTATATAGAAAGAGTTCTATGTTATTGGTCATAAATAGGATGTAGTCTACTATAATGAATTTATCATTGTTCGCTAAATGGTGTTGCGTTCCTTTCCCTTCCTTGTGACTGGTTACCATATCCCACCATGGGGGAAAATACACACCCGCAGAAAAGGATTATTTCAAAGGTAATATTCTCTACTTTATAACATACAGTATGCAATACACTTCGCACGCGAATCTGGACAGTCTCTCTCCTGTCTCTCGGCTTGTCCAATACACATTGCACGTTAAGAAGGACAGTCTCCCTCCTGTGCTCGGTTTGTGCAATACACAGGGCTAGATTTGTGACGGTACGCACCGGTACGCCGTACCGAGACCTCTGATCGGGGGAAAAGTCATTAGTCCAAAGTTGAACAAACGAGAGATACATAAAGCATTTCGTGAATATGTTTTTGACAATTGTGAGCACTTAAGTGGAAATTGTAAAAATAAAACAAAGTATCCCAATCCCAAGAATTTGCTTCTGTTGACATCTGCAATCAAGACAGTTCTAGTGTCTTCAAGCGAATGTGGGAGAGGCTTTTCTCAAATGAACCTCATCATGACTGATTCCAGAGCGTCTTTGTTAACACAAACTGTCTCCTCACTACTTTTTCTGAAGCTGAATGGCCCACCACTCACTCGTTTTGACCCTTCAAAATACGTGGAATCTTGGTTGCTTCGGGGACGGCACTCCGCTCTGGACACTAACAGCAAGGTGAGAGAGAGAGAGGAGGCACATATATCGAAAACTCTTCCAAACTTTGGACAATTTTATTAACTGTGAGATAAAACATGTTTAATAATTAATGAATAATTATTTCAGAAAACTGTATAGACAAAATTATAAAACAAGAAATAAAAGATTGTTGGTGAACATGTGTGTATTTTCAAACCGATTGTATTTAATATTTTAAATTACGTAAAACATTAAATTGAAATAATATTCATTGTTTGAATGGTACCCTAGTTGGCCTACATTAAAATTTAATATAGGCCAACGGCTATGGTAAGAAAAATGTTGCTACAGCAGTCTCAATTTAATTTAAAATTGTAATCAAAATTAGATTGCTATTTTGTCCACTGATTAATTTTAAAGGTGTTCAGAAAAGCGTAAAAATATCCTTGTTAGAACTCTATATTTAAAGCCTCCACTCCCCTCCCACCACCACCCGGTAGCCCACAGTACCGGAACCTTTTCTTTTACAAATCAAGCACTGGCAATACACTTTGCACGTGAATCTGGATAGTCTCTCTCCTGTGCTCGGTTTGTGCAATACACTTTGCACGTGAATCTGGACCGTGGCATACGTTATACTCAAGGCCTGGAAATAGAGCTCAGACTTGGTGCGCCAAACTGGTAGTTCCACTTTACGCCACTAGGATCGCGGTTCGGCGGCCTAGTTGGCTGGTGTTGACTATGGGTTACATGCAACTCAAACACATTTAATACATGTTTTTTAGCACTTCTTACCTGTTTTGCTCCAGTTTCCCTCAAATGATGAATACGGCTCACTCTTGACTGTATTTCACTTCACTTTAAGAATTGTTCTGTCAAGTGGCTTACTTCTGAAATTCAAAAACGTTGCACTTCTGCCCGTGTGGTTCACACCAATATTCTTTAAAAGTGGCCTTAAGAACTTTTGCAGAAGAACTACGGAGAGAGAATTGTCAATACACCACATTTTGTGTGCTCAGAAAACGTGTCAGTTAAAATATTTCTGAAATTTGACACTAAATATTTTCGAGACATGAAATTTACGGCTGTTGTGACAAAGTGAGAAATTGTTTCCAACATATAAATAAAAGAATCTTTGGGATATTTTAATCCCCCTCTGTCTTGAAAATGTACTGTATTAAACTAAATGGCAGGCTTGAATTTGCTGGAGCTGATATTTTCTCTAAGCAACCTGCACAGTATGTTCTCCCTTCTGCCACTCTTACAAGAAATCCCGCTACCATTGCAATTGAAATGGAAAATAGAGACACTGGCTTTTATGAAAGCAAAAATAGAGATTTTAATGCTAAAATGTCAATCATAATGTTTCATTTGAATGAACTTAATCTAGGCTAAATGCCCCATATTCTTACCTTGAACAGGGCTTTCAAGAATCTCCAAGACATATGCCGGAAGCTGGGGGTGTTTCTTTAGCATTGGCTAGGTTTTGCACCTTCCGCGATTTTTTAGGCTTCAGAAACTTGGTCAAGGCGCCTGTTACGACTGCATCTTCCCTCAGCTCCACATTCCCACTTCTAGGAGATGCGATAATTCCTGTACTAAGTGTTGACTCTATGGCATGCAGGCATGATTCCACGTCCATCATGTCATTGTTACCTCCCTTATTTTTCAGGTGACTGAAGAGCAGTTCTACATCGTCACTTGAGAGATTCCGCGTAAGCACATAATGGAAGCCGATACTGATTAGAAATCGTATGCAGGGCACGGTTGATGAAGTTATTAGCACCAAAGTTTGATAAGTTTCCTTTTTAAGTCTCATCTTTTTATCGGGATAACTTTGAATCTGTGACAGGTAGGGCAGAAATTCATTGGTCAGCCATGAAAGTCTCTCATCATTAACTTCACTGAAAATAATCGTGTCCGTGTTTCTGGAATGAAGTCCGTGTGTGGTATTTCAGATATCATGTACCGTATATCAAATCATTTTCTAAAAATTTCCAAGAATGTTGTTGTTTCGTGTAGGCTGTCCTTATCTTCAACTTTCTCTGGCCACACGACTTCCATGCTCTTAAGCCCAGTTATTGTCTCTGGAGTAAACACCAATTTGGCTCTTGCCACATATTGCTTGGATATACCTTGGTACAACCTTCCTGCTTAATTTTCTAACTGGCTTTACTACTAGCTTTTTCTGTAAGTGGTACAGATTCTTGAGATGATCACTAGTTATTAAACTGCCATCTACATAGAAGTTCCTACTCAGATATTGTGATCGTACATTCTTAATGATGTGACTCGGATCGAAACTAAGAAAAAGTGGCTTCTGTTCGTCTTTCGGGTGACGAATTTCATGAGTGACACATCCACCACACAGCGCCTCAAACATTGACACATTCACCTGGCAATTGTCCGTCACTATTCCGATGCCCTTGAAGCCGCAGTCCTCAACAGTAGTCAGTGCGTCCAGTGTTATCCTAGATTTACTGTTGTCCTGTGAGTCCATATGTAAAATAGAACGAAACAGGTATCCTGTAGAAGAATGACAGGCCCTTGAACAGTATTCATAATAATTTATTAGCTAATTTATGTTCGATTCCAATTGCATCATTCTCAATATCACTAATGCCGAGAAACATGTCTAAATTCTTGTCATACAACAGACTAGACTTTATTGCCATTTCATCAATGATTAATGAACCAACCTTCTCATTATCGTGAGTCAGTGATTTTTCTTCAGCTGTCAACCTAGCTTTTGCAAGTGACGTGACACCTGTCTCTCCGTTCGTATTTCCAATGCACGTTTTCAGTGTTCGTGGATGAGAAAGTTGTAAAATATTTGTATCTCTCAGTAAGCGGTAAGGCGACTGTGACTTATTAGAGAGCAATACACATATTTTTATTGTTGTTTCATCGTATTTACACTTTCGTTTCGTGAAAGCTCGAATTTGTTCAAGTAAGAAAGTAGGATATAAAGGCCGAAGCTGGCGCAGGGGCTAATGCGCAAGATAGCCGCCGCGCGCAACCAGCCCTATGTTATTCTTATGGAGGGGCCAGTCAGAGCTAGCGCATGGGCTAATGCGCAAGATGGCCGCCACACTCTGAGACCGTGAATAATGTCACAGGGGGAGTTCGACCGTGTAGTCGCTAAATGGAATATTTATTGTGTTTATTATTATTATTATTAATATTAATTTTATTAGGTAATTATTGATTGATAGCTTGCCACGGTGGGTGAGTGGTTATTGTGTCGGACTACCAACCCCAAGCTTGCAGGTTTGCTCTTGGTCGTGGTAAGTGATTTTTGAAAGGCGGCAAAAATTAAGACACGCATGTCATACGATGTTGGCATGTAAAAGAACCCAGGGAGAGGTCGGCTATGTAATTGCTAAATGGAATATTTATTATTATTATTAGGTAATTATTGATTGATCATGTACAATCAAGACCAGCCTTATATTGCCCCACTTTATGGTGTAGTGGCTAGCATTTTTAGTTGTTACTGTGGAGGCTCGGGTTCGAGTCCTGGCTCTGTCAAGAAATTTAATTCCAGGCTGAGGGTTGGAATGGGGTACACTCAACCTTGTGAGGCAAAACTGACAGGAGCTGGCTTTTGATTCATACCGCAGCCATTCTGCCTAACCCAACTTCACCAAACCTAACCTAACCTAACCTAACCTAACCCAACCTAACCTAACCTTACCTAACCTAACCAAATCCCACCTTACCTAACCTAACCTAACCTAACCTAACTTCAAAGTCAGAATGTACAATACATTTATTGTTTTTTATACCCTCATTAATTAGATATAGAGAATGTCCACCACGAATTAGATCCTCGAGCACACTCTTCTGACATATATCATTAAAACATGTAGAAAGGAATGTCTGAAAATTTTCACTAACACATAATACACGTTCACCATACATTGTGTCCACTTTTTGAATGTTAATGATACGGAAAAGAGTATGCATTGGTAATTCAGTGAGCTTTTTTCTCTCTAATCAGCAGTTCTGCCCCCATAGCATTGAGAATATTTATTGCAGTAGCCTATAAAGAAACAAAAAAAATCATATCTATTACAGTTTAGCTATAAGTGACCAGAACCACTATAACATTTTATTCTAATAAGGAGATTTCCATAATGATAAGAAAAAAACTTACCATAATAATGGATTGTGTAAGTCAACGTCTTTCGCTGCTTGATGCCACTACTATACTGATACTCATACAACGGACAAGTGAGTTCATGTTTCGCTGACGTAATCGTATGTTCCCACGCACTTCCTGTGTGTTGCACGCGCCGTAGTGGCTAAATTTGAAACTAGGTGAGATGATTTGCTGACGTAATCGTATGTTCACTTGCACGCACACGCAGGCCCCTGTGAATGGGTCCCTGTGGACGAGTCCCTGTGGACGGGACCCTGTGGACGGTCATTGTTGACGGGTCATTGTTGACGGGTCATTGTTGACGGGTCCTTATTGACGGATCCTTGTGGACGAGTCCCTGTGGACGGGTCATTGTTGACGGGTCCTTTTTGACTAATCCCTTTAGACCGGTCCCTTTGGACTGGTCCCTAATGCTATAATGAAATTAAACGTTGTTCCACATGAAACGCAAGCGAAGAGCCGATCGCTACTATGAATTAACATGTTTTTTTGTTTTGTTTTGTTTTTACACATTGGAGGGTTTTTGTAAGAGGGCGGGCTTTTTGAATACAGATTTATAGATGAGTTATTTTTTTTTAAATACCAAAAGATCCAAAACTAATAGGTCATTAGCTTTTTCATATCTCATGATCCAATAAGACTTGTATGAGAGGTCGTTGGACTTGAGGTGACATTCTTTTTTTTTTTAATGTATTATTTATTTTTATCAAAAGGGCTTAACTACACTTTTGTTAATATCTCGCTAACTAATAATCAGAGAGGGTTAAGTGAGTTGTCATGGGACTCAGGATGGTTAACCCTTTTCCATGGCCAAGGAATTTACCCAAAATACCCAATACATTAAGGTCATTGACCTGAGATTTTATAAACTAATAATTGGATACGAACATGTGAGTTGTTTACCATGTGTGATGAAACATAGCTAGGTAGAGAAAGAATTAGTGTAGGTGACTGACAAGTCTTTTACCATTGAAACTTGTTTTCAGATCAAACTGCTGTATAGAGAGAGTATAGGTTGCAGGTATGGGTTAATAAATGAGAAACGGTGTACGCAAACTCTGATTTATCAAGAATTAAGAGTAGACTATCTTTAATTGATTGGTTAAAGATAATAGCTAAAACACAAAAATGCTCAGTGGTTACCGAGACAAAATGGTTGCTACACACAACAAGCTTTGAATACTTGAGGCTAATAATCTATACACACACACACACACACACACACACTCGCTTGTTGTAAACTAAACTGTGTTGCTGTCAGTGCTCAGACAGTAGGCTGATGACAAAATGCATTGCTAACAGAAATATAATCATTTCCAGCTGTGTTGCAGTGGTAAGCACTTTTAGCTCTTGTACTGGTGGTCTTAACTCGATTTCCAGGTCTGAGGACTAGAACAAGTTGAACTTAGAAACAAGGGCATAGTGATGCAGTGGTTAAGCTGTTAGCCTTTCACTAGGGGTTCGATTTCAGGTTAATATGCATGTGATAAACATATTAAACAAAACAAAACAGAGATAACGTTTAAAACTGATTACATCTGTGTCTTTTCAAATTATTACTTGGATTACAATTACAAAGGTGAACTGGGTTTGATATACAGTTAATGCTGTCTATCACACACTAGACTGTAAGAAAGCCAAAAGAGCAAAAGGCGTAGGTAGAGCAGTGGTAAAATTGCTATATGTAGAGAACTACCTGACAAAGCTATATCGCATAAACAGTGCAGGATACAATCCAGTAATCAAATTTGTATCTTGTGGAACAGAGAAATGCACTTACGTGAGAAAATGTAAGTTCATGTGTAATATGACCTAACATACAAGTGTTCACCTGTGCACATGCATGATAAGAGCTAACAAGTCACATTCTGTTTAGTTCGTACGTAACGTTAGGTTAGGGCTAATGCACACACCCTAGTACACGAGGCACATGCCATTTGAGAGCAGGTCAAGGGATCTAACTTGGTGGATGGATGTGTTCTAACGAGTCATTTGTAGTTGAAAGAGAATAATACTTGTTCTTAAGATGTTAAAACTGAGGAGATGGATGTACAGTAAGACGTCTTGTTATTTCCTGTGTCATATTACAGACATGGCAGAGAGCACACGGTTCTGTTGCTATGACTACGCTGCAGTAATTTGAAACCCTACGTGTTCATTAAGACAATGGGTGATGATTATACAAAGTTAGCAGTCATTGGATATTACACAGGTGTTCCTTCCGGTGTCATGTTGCTGACATGGCAGGGAGCGCACAGTTCTATTGCTACGACTAACGCTGCAGTAATTTGAAACCCCAAGGTGTTGATCAAGACAATGGGTGATGAATATGCAAAGTCAGCAGTAATTGGATACCACACATCAACATTGACTAAATCATAAACGTGTTGTCATAACCAGCAGAAACCTCATTTAAAGATTTTAGATTTTAGATTTTACATTTTAAATTTTTGATTTTTTTGATTTTTAGATTTTACTTTTTTACATTTTCCTAAAAGAGTAAACAACAAGGTCACATACCTAATCTCATTAAACCTAACTTTACCAAACTTAACTTAAGCTAATCCAAAGGCTAATGCACATACCCAAAGCATATAAGGTACATGCAACTATCCTTATGCTAGTCTTACAGGTTACTGTACAACATGATCACTACCCAAACGGATTTTTTTTTCATTTTGTTGTTTACACATATGTCAATTTTCCAATTCCCCATTTTCAGTTTTTTAATGTCAGTTTTTTTAGTTTTTTCAATTTCATAATATGGAAAACATGGATTTTTGCATTTTGTTGTTTACACATTTATTAATTACACAATTTCCCATTTTCAGTTCTTAAAATGTCAGTTTAAAGTTTTTCAATTTCATGATATAGAAACATGGATTTTCCAATTTATTGTTTTCTCATTTGTCAATTTACCAAATTCACATTTACAGTTTTTTTTTAAATTTCAGTTTAATGTTTTTTTGTTCTATTTGTTAATATGGAAACATGGATTTTTTTTACAATTTTGTGTTTTTTACATGTCATGCAATTATTCTTATGGTAGTCTTATAGGTTACTGTACAACATGATCACTACACCACTGGATTTTTTTTCATTTTGTTGTTTACACATATGCCAATTTTCCAATTCCCCATTTTCAGTTTTTTTAATATTAGTTTTAAGTTTTTCAATTTCATAATATGGAAACATGGATTTTGCATTTTGTTGTTTACACTTTTATCAATTTTACAATTTCCCATTTACAGTTCTTAAAATGTCAGTTTAAAGATTTTCAATTTCATGATATAGAAACATGGATTTTCCAATTTGTTGTTTTCACATTTATCAATTTACCAAATTCCCATTTAGAGTTTTTAAAATTTCAGTTTAATGTTGTTGTTTTTTTTTCTATTTGTCAATATGGAAACAAGGATTTTTTTCCAATTTGTGTTTTACATGTTCATTTTGCATTAGGAGTGGAGAAAGGTGGGTAGTAATTAAAAATGTGCAAGCAGTGCCCATTGTTGACAGGTCATTGTTGACTAGTCCTTTTCATACAACAGACAAGTGAGTTCATGTTTAGCATGCATTACTAAAAAATGTAATACCATGCAAGTGTTTAACATTTTTACAAATTAGCTTATGTATTAGTTTATGTGTGGGGTCTTATGTTGAGCATTTTGTATTGACTTATTTGACAAGTTATTTTTGTCAATGCATTTAGTGGATTTTTCTCTTGGTCTTGGAAAGTATATCAGTCCATTTTATCACAACATAATGCTTACTGCCATGTTTGTAAGCAACAACAACACACTAAACTTTCAAAAAAAACACTAAAGTACTCTAAGGTGCCTAAGATAACTAAAGTGCCTAGTCAAGAACATTATTTTTTTTTGCAAAAAAAAGGTGAATGGGGAAAGTAGACTATATGTTTAAACTAAAAAATCATATAAAGTCATATGTTAGCTCTAACATCTACGTTTATTCCATTCTTAGTCGAAAAATATTATATTTTTTTTTAGTATTTCTAAAAAATATTTGGAAAGTAGGCTATATTTTGAAAACTACTCATCCTATAAAGTCATATATAGACTCAAACCAATGGGTTTTATATCCTTAATCGTTAGAACAAAATATGGAATTATTGACATTTTTTTCCAAAAATGATCATTTTGAAAAAGGGGTATATTGGAAACTAGGAATTTTACAAAAAAGTGTGTTTGACATAAATGACAGGTATTTACCACTTCTACCCACAAGCCAAGTCCCAGATCTCTGGGACAACATCCAAAAATCTTTTTATTGTGAAGAAGGCGATATTTTCAAAATGTATCATTCTAAAAAGTCATATATAGACTCAAACAAATGTTCTTTAAGTTATTTAACGTTAAAACAAAACTTAACATTTTTTCATTTTTTCTAAAAAGTCCAATTTTCAAAATTGTCTATGGTGGCTTATGTTGGTGACTTATGTTGGTGACTTATGTTGGTGGCTTATGGTGGTGGCTTATGATGGTGGCTTATGGTGGTGGCTTATGATGGTGGCTTATGGTGGTGGCTTATGGTGGCTTATGGTGGTGGCTTATGGTGGTGGTTTTATGGTGGCTTATGGTGGCTTATGGTAGTGGCTTATGGTGGCTTATAATGGTGGCTTATGGTGGTGGCTTATAGTGGTGGTTTCTGGTGGCTTATGGTGGCTTATGGTGGTGGCTTATGATGGTGGCTTATGGTGGTGGTTTATGATGGTGGCTTATGGTGGTGGCCTATGGTGGCTTATGGTGGTGGCTTATAGTGGTGGGATATGTTGGTGACTTATTTCTGGTGGTTTACGTTAATACCTTATTTGTAATGGCTTATTTGACAAGTTATTTTTTGTCAATGTATTTAGAGGATTTTTCTCTTGGTCTTGGAAAGTATCTCAACCCTTTTTGTTATGGTAGCATAATGCTTACCGCCATGTTTGTAAGCAAAAACAACACAATAAAATTCCAAGAATCCAAAGTACTCTAAGGTTAATGATTGTCTCTCAACTCCTTTCAACGACTAGTCAAAACATTATATACATTTTTAAAAATTTTCAAAAAATGTAAATTGGGGAAGTAGGCTATATGTTTAAACTAAAAATCATATCAAATCACATGCTAACTCTAACACCTACGTCTATCCCACTCTCATTCAAAAAATATAATATTCTTCAAAATTTTTCCAAAACAATATTTGGAAAGTAGGCCATATTTTGAAAACTAATCATCCTATAAAGTCATATATAGACTCAAACCAATGGCTTTTATATCCTTAATCGTAAGAACAAAATATGGAATTTTTGACAATTTTTTCAAAAATGTTCATTTTAAAACGGGGCTATATTTCAGAAACTAGGAATTTTACAAAAAAGTTTGTTTAACGTAAATGACAGGTATTTACCCCCACTATCCACAAACCAAGTCTCAAGTCTCTGGGACAAAATCCAAAAAAGTTCAATTTGGAAAGTATGCGATATTTTGAAAACTAATCATCCTAAAAAGTCATATATAGACTCAAACCAATGGCTTTTATGTCCTTAATTGGTAGAACAAAACTTGACATTTTTTCAGTTTTTCCAAAAAAGTCCAATTTTCAAAATTGTCTATATTTTGGGAACTAAGAATTTCACAAAAAAGTTTGTTTAACGTAAATGAAAGGCCTTTATCCCCTCTACCCCAAAAATAAATTTCAGGTGCCTAGGACAAAAACTGTGCTGTAGTGTGTTTTGAGGGGTTCAGATCCCACCGCCATCGCTCCACCGCCAAGATGGCGGCCGTAGCTTAGCTTAACCTAGCCTAACCTAACAAGATGGCGGCCGTAGCTTAACTTAACCTAGCCTAACCTAACAAGATGGCGGCCGTAGCCTAACCTAACCTAACCTGACCTACGAGGTGTGATCAAAAAGTTCCAAAAATTTGGCTGCGACTTAACCTAACCTAGCCTAACCTAACCGAACCTACAAGGTGTGATCAAAAAGTTTCAAAATGGTGGCCGTAGCTTCACTTAATCTAACCTAACCTAACTTAACCTAAACCTACGAGGTGCGATCAAAAAATTTTCGAAATAGTGGTCATAGCTTAACTTAACCTTTGAGTCATTTTTTTTAACGGGTCCCGGAGGACGGGTCCTTGTTGACGGGTCCCTGTGGCGGGTCCTTTGGACTGATCCCTATGGACTGGCCCTTGCATTTTTATCCAAATTATGTCAAATCCATGTTTCCATATTAACAAATAGAACAAAAAACACTAAACTGAAATTTAAAAAAAAAACTGTAAATGTGAATTTGGTAGATTGACAAATGAGAAAACAATAATTTGGAAAATCCATGTTTCTATATCATGAAATTGAAAAACTTTAAACTGACATTTTAAGAACTGAAAATGGGAAATTGTGTAATTAATAAATGTGTAAACAACAAAATGCAAAAATCCATGTTTTCCATATTATGAAATTGAAAAAACTAAAAAAACTGACATTAAAAAAACTGAAAATGGGGAATTGGAAAATTGACATATGTGTAAACAACAAAATGAAAAAAAATCCGTTTGGGTAGTGATCATGTTGTACAGTAACCTGTAAGACTAGCATAAGGATAGTTGCATGTACCTTATATGCTTTGGGTATGTGCATTAGCCTTTGGATTAGCTTAAGTTAGGTTTGGTAAAGTTAGGTTTAATGAGATTAGGTATGTGACCTTGTTGTTTACTCTTTTAGGAAAATGTAAAAAAGTAAAATCTAAAAATCAAAAAAATCTTAAATTTAAAATGTAAAATCTAAAATCTAAAATCTTTAAATGAGGTTTCTGCTGGTTATGACAACACGTTTATGATTTAGTCAATGTTGATGTGTGGCATCCAATTACTGCTGACTTTGCATATTCATCACCCATTGTCTTGATCAACACCTTGGGGTTTCAAATTACTGCAGCGTTAGTCGTAGCAATAGAACTGTGCGCTCCCTGCCATGTCAGCAACATGACACCGGAAGGAACACCTGTGTAATATCCAATGACTGCTAACTTTGTATAATCATCACCCATTGTCTTAATGAACACGTAGGGTTTCAAATTACTGCAGCGTAGTCATAGCAACAGAACCGTGTGCTCTCTGCCATGTCTGTAATATGACACAGGAAATAACAAGACGTCTTACTGTACATCCATCTCCTCAGTTTTAACATCTTAAGAACAAGTATTATTCTCTTTCAACTACAAATGACTCGTTAGAACACATCCATCCACCAAGTTAGATCCCTTGACCTGCTCTCAAATGGCATGTGCCTCGTGTACTAGAGTGTGTGCATTAGCCCTAACCTAACGTTACGTACGAACTAAACAGAATGTGACTTGTTAGCTCTTATCATGCATGTGCACAGGTGAACACTTGTGTGTTAGGTCATATTACACATGAACTTACATTTTCTCACGTAAGTGCATTTCTCTGTTCCACAAGATACAAATTTGATTACTGGATTGTATCCTGCACTGTTTATGCGATATAGCTTTGCCAGGTAGTTCTCTACATATAGCAATTTTACCACGGCTCTACCTACGCCTTTTGCTCTTTTGGCTTTCTTACAGTCTAGTGTGTGATAGACAGCATTAACTGTATATCAAACCCAGTTCACCTTTGTATTTGTAATCCAAGTAATAATTTGAAAAGACTCAAATGTAATCAGTTTTAAACGTTATCTCTGTTTTGTTTTGTTTAATATGTTTATGACATGCATATTAACCTGAAATCGAACCCCTAGTGTAAGGCTAACAGCTTAACCACTGCACCACTATGCCCTTGTTTCTAAGTTCAACTTGTTCTAGGCCTCAGACCTGGAAATCGAGTTAAGACCACCAGTACAAGAGCTAAAAGTGCTTACCACTGCAACACAGCTGGAAATGATTATATTTCTGTTAGCAATGCATTTTGTCATCAGCCTACTGTCTGAGCACTGACAGCGACACAGTTTAGTTTACAACAAGCGAGTGTGTGTGTGTGTGTGTATAGATTATTAGCCTCAAGTATTCAAAGCTTGTTGTGTGTAGCAACCATTTTGTCTCGGTAACCACTGAGCATTTTTGTGTTTTAGCTATTATCTTTAACCAATCAATTAAAGATAGTCTACTCTTAATTCTTGATAAATCAGAGTTTGCGTACACTGTTTCTCATTTATTAACCCATACCTGCAACCTATACTCTCTCTATACAGCAGTTTGATCTGAAAACAAGTTTCAATGGTAAAAGACTTGTCAGTCACCTACACTAATTCTTTCTCTACCTAGCTATATTTCATCACACATGGTAAACATCTCACATGTTCGTATCCAATTATTAGTTTATAAAATCTCAGGTCAATGACTTTAATGTATTGGGTATTTTGGGTAAATTCCTTGGCCATGGAAAAGGGTTAACCATCCTGAGTCCCATGACACCTCACTTAACCCTCTCTGATTATTAGTTAGCGAGATATTAACAAAAGTGTAGTTAAGCCCTTTTGATAAAAATAAATAATACATTAAAAAAAAAAGAATGTCACCTCAAGTCCAACGACCTCTCATACAAGTCTTATTGGATCATGAGATATGAAAAAGCTAATGACCTATTAGTTTTGGATCTTTTGGTATTTAAAAAAAAATAACTCATCTATAAATCTGTATTCAAAAAGCCCGCCCTCTTACAAAAACCCTCCAATGTGTAAAAACAAAACAAAACAAAAAAACATGTTAATTCATAGTAGCGATCGGCTCTTCGCTTGCGTTTCATGTGGAACAACGTTTAATTTCATTATAGCATTAGGGACCAGTCCAAAGGGACCGGTCTAAAGGGATTAGTCAAAAAGGACCCGTCAACAATGACCCGTCCACAGGGACTCGTCCACAAGGATCCGTCAATAAGGACCCGTCAACAATGACCCGTCAACAATGACCGTCCTCAGGGTCCCGTCCACAGGGACTCGTCCACAGGGACCCATTCACAGGGGCCTGCGTGTGCGTGCAAGTGAACATACGATTACGTCAGCAAATCATCTCACCTAGTTTCAAATTTAGCCACTACGGCGCGTGCAACACACAGGAAGTGCGTGGGAACATACGATTACGTCAGCGAAACATGAACTCACTTGTCCGTTGTATGAGTATCAGTATAGTAGTGGCATCAAGCAGCGAAGGACGTTGACTTACACAATCCATTATTATGATAAGTTTTTTTCTTATCATTATGGAAATCTCCTTATTAGAATAAAATGTTATAGTGGTTCTGGTCACTTATAGCTAAACTGTAATAGATATGATTTTTTTTGTTTCTTCATAGGCTACTGCAATAAATATTCTCAATGCTATGGGGGCAGAACTGCTGATTAGAGAGAAAAAAGCTCACTGAATTACCAATTCATACTCTTTTCCGTATCATTAACATTCAAAAAGTGGACACAATGTATGGTGAACGTGTATTATGTGTTAGTGAAAATTTTCAGACATTCCTTTCTACATGTTTTAATGATATATGTCAGAAGAGTGTGCTCGAGGATCTAATTCGTGGTGGACATTCTCTATATCTAATTAATGAGGGTATAAAAAACAATAAATGTATTGTACATTCTGGCTTTGATGTTAGGTTAGGTTAGGTTAGGTTAGGTAAGGTGGGATTTGGTTAGGTTAGGTAAGGTTAGGTTAGGTTGGGTTAGGTTAGGTTAGGTTAGGTTAGGTTAGGTGAAGTTGGGTTAGGCAGAATGGCTGCGGTATGCATCAAAAGCCAGCTCCTGTCAGTTTTGCCTCACAAGGTTGAGTGTACCCCATTCCAACCCTCAGCCAGGAATTAAATTTCTTGACAGAGCCAGGACTCGAACCCGAGCCTCCACAGTAACAACTAAAAATGCTAGCCACTACACCATAAAGTGGGGCAATATAAGGCTGGTCTTGATTGTACATGATCAATCAATAATTATCTAATAATAATAATAATAATAATAATAATAAATATTCCATTTAGCAACTTCATAGCCGACCTCTCCCTGGGTTCTTTTACATGCCAACATCGTATGACATGCGTGTCTTAATTTTTGCCGCCTTTCAAAAATCACTTACCACGACCAAGAGCAAACCTGCAAGCTTGGGGTTGGTAGTCCGACACAATAACCACTCACCCACCGTGGCAAGCTATCAATCAATAATTACCTAATAAAATTAATATTAATAATAATAATAATAAAAACAATAAATATTCCATTTAGCGACTACACGGTCGAACTCCCCCTGTGACATTATTCACGGTCTCAGAGTGTGGCGGCCATCTTGCGCATTAGCCCTTGCGCTAGCTCTGACTGGCCCCTTCATAAGAATAACATAGGGCTGGTTGCGCGCGGCGGCCATCTTGCGCATTAGCCCCTGCGCCAGCTTCGGCCTTTATATCTTACTTAAGAAATTAGCCTTCAAGTCCCCACGATCCGCTTCACTCTTGAGCTTCGATATTTGAACATCGAGTTTGTCCTGACGTTGCACTGAATGTAATTTTTGTTTTAATAAAATTATCTTCTGATTCAATGACTTAATTGTAGTTCTGTATACTGTATCTTTTCTTAGTGGCCTCCTTAATTTTAATTTTGTTGACTTGCAATGAGTTTGCTTGATTTTAGAACATTGCGTTCCTACACTAACACTGTGTTGGTCATGGTTTTCTTCAATTCTTTCATCACAATAGTCTTCCGTAAAATTTGTATTACCTGAACTTTTCCTTTTATTGTTGATATGTATGTCTCTATCGACACATGCTCTTTTGCGCGTATTTCTATTTATTTGTGCTTGTTTATGTTCGGGGTAGTCCTCAAAAACCGTCGTAAATGCGTTCGGTAAGAGCGTTCTCTTAGTAGTACTTATACTATAATCATAATCCTTGAAATGCTTGCTACAAATTGTAGAAGACTGTTTTGGTGTCCACAAAGACCCTGGCTTAATCCCCCTCACGTGAAACAGCTAGAACCCATTGTTTCAGTATGTCATTGTTCAATGGAAATTGATGAAACGAAAGTCCATTGCCTTTAACTTGACGAGATTTACAATACGGCACGCTACAGTACACCATTTTTTACGAACACAATAATAACACTAATATTTACACATAAGTTACTCTTAAAATCATTCAGTGATTTATATCTAAAGTATTTATCACACATACATGTCACATTTACGCTAGTACACTGGATTAAAACTTGCTTTTCACTACCGGTACGTCTTGTTCATAAAGACCACTTAGCACCCATCTCAATATCAATCTTACAGCAGTCTACTGTTCTTAACGAAAGCAAAACTATAATACGACACGCTTCGCCAGTCAATTTTAAACTCACCTTAGCTTTCTCACTCATTAGGACACCTTATTTACTTTCAAATATAGACACACTAATCACATTGTACGTAATGCAAACGGTACGATTAAGGGCGCCAGACAGCGAACCTAGCGGCGAAATGCGGAACAAGTTCGAACCATCGCTCGCAATGTTGTCTGGCGCCTCATTTCCAGGCCTTGTATATAACGTACGACACGATCTGGACAGTCCCTCTCCTGTGCTCGGTTTGAGCAATACACTTTGCACGTGAATCAGGACAGTCTCTCTCCTGTGCTCGGTTTGTGCAGTACACTTTGCACGTGAATCAAAACAGTCTCTCTCCTGTGCTCGGTTTGTGCAAAACAGTCTCTCTCCTGTACTCGGTTAATGCAATACACTTTGCACGTGAATCAGGACAGTCTCTCCCCTGTGCTCGCTTTGTGCAATACACTTTGCACGTGAATCAGGACGGTCTTCCTCTTGTGCTCGGTTTGTGCAATACACTTTGCACGTCAATCAGGACAATCTCTCTCCTGTGCTCGGTTTGTGCAATATACTTTGCACATGAATCAGGACAATCTCTCTCCTGTGCTCGGTTTGTGCAATACACTTTGCACGTGAATCAGGACACTCTCTCACCTGTGCTTGGTGTGTGCAATACACTTTGCACGTGAATCTGGACAGTCTCTCTCCTGTGCTTGGTTTGTGCAATAAACTTTGCACGTGATTCAGGACAGTCACTCTCCTGTGCTCGGTTTGTGCAATACACTTTACACGTGAAATGTAAATATTTAAATGGACGTTTCTCACGGTTTAACTATCCAAGTGCAGTGGAACTAGGGTACAGTAAATGCTTATACCAATATTAATCCGCTGACAACTATTTTTTTCAATTGTTTTCATAACCATAAGATGGCGGCTGTGCGAAATTCTAAAATCTCGCTTTTATTTCTTGTGTCCTAATCATGCGATTGAAGTTTGAACAATACATCTTCGGAATAATCTTCATGGAATAGTACATAACTAGCCTATATGGCCTACATATATAAAAATTCAACATGGTGACCATTTTAAATATTTAGACGTTTCTCTATATCTACGAATCTATTACAGCAATCAATGTGACATTTTGTATGTTGATAGAGGCCATTAACATAACTAAGATAGATGAAAATAGGCTGTTTAGTTATTGACGGAAATACTTGTTGTAGTTTGAATTATCCTTTAATCTTACATAGAAAGTTTTACTGAACATCGTGAATATTACATTTGTACATCTTACTTGTAATTTGCCCTTCTATTAAGATATTATCTTATTTCCCTTTTCCTCTTTGCATCCGAGAAATGATGATGGTGATGATGATCGTGTGGCCTCTGGAAAGGCCGAGTGCAGGTCTTTCTAGTTGACGCCCGTGGGCGACCTGCGCGTCGTAATAAGGATGAAGTGATGATGAAGACGTCACATACACCCAGTCCCCGAGCCACGGGAATTAACCCCAGGGGATTAAAATCCCTGATGGCTCGGCCGGGAATCGAACCCTGGGCCACTTTGGGCCAAAGCCTAGCGGGCCACGGAGCAGGACATCCAAGAAATCATAATTGCATTAATATGAAGTTTTTAAACCCAAAAGTTGACCAGTTAGGCTATATTCACATAATATATTAATATGGATCTAATTCAAACATTGCGATTTTATATTTTTGATGGACATTTGCTTGTTTATGGCTTGGGGAAGGACGATAATCCATGGGGTGGGCAACGTGTGTTGCGGTACGAATATACTGTATGGTTCATGCTGTAGTCACGTCCTAGTTGGTGAACCATGGGCAACGGCTGAGTGGCTTACAAAAAATGGCTCCGAAAAAGGTATCCGGCTGAAAAAGAGCTACTGTATATGTAGTGGAAACGAACAGAACCAAACACATATTAGTAAAGTACAAAAGGAAATAATGGGAGGAATTTCGAGATAAATTAGAATTGTTAGATCTAGCGGCAGGAAAAGCTTTTTGGAGTGTTATATAGAATCTCAGAAATGGAGGAAAAAGAGAAATGAGCAGTGTTTTGGATAATTCAGGGAAACTCAATGTTGATGCCAAGACACTGGAATGATGGTAGGAATACTTCAAGAACTTGCTGAATGTGAAAGGAGATTAAGCTGGCAAATTGGCAGATTTTGAGATTATGCGGGAGGTGAATGGGGACGGGAACGGGATCACGGTTGAGAAAGCAGATAGGGTGGTAAATAAATTACAATGCCACAAAGTGGCAGGGGTGGAAGAAAATCGGTCAGAAATGGTAAAGAACAGTGGGAGAGCAGGACTGAAATGGTTGCATATGATAATTGAATTGGCATGGGGTTTTGGAAATATACCCTCTGACTGGACAAAAACAGTAATCACCCCAATTCATGAGCAAGGTAACAGAAAAGATTGCAATAATTATAGAGGCATTTCTTTAATAAGTGTCCAAGACAAAGTGTACTCAGGTATTGTTGAAAGAAGAGTTCGATCATTGGCCGAGTGTAAGATGGATGTCAACCAGTGTGCTTTCAGACCACAACGAGGACGATAAGATCAAATTTTTAGTATGCACCAAGTTATTGAGAAATGCTACGAGGGGAATAGGCAGTTGTGTTTGTTTTTTGTAGATCTAGAGGAAGCATACGATGGAATACCCAGGGAGAAGATGCTGGCCATCCTGAGGGATTATGGTACCCAGGGACGGATGCTACAAGTAATCAAAAGTATTTATGTTGATAATCAGGCTGCAGTGAGAGTTGAGGGTCGGATGAGTTCTTGGTAGAAGATTGTTACAGGAGTGAGGCAAGGTTGTAGTTTCTCATCACTACTGTTTATTTTATATATAGAGCAGTTTCTAAAGGGGATAAACTAGTTGGGTGAGATTCAATTAGATGGAAACCAGGTAAGCAGTCTGGCCTATGCTGATGACCTGGCTGTAATGGCAGACTCCGTCGAAAGTTTGCAAGCCAACATGTTAGAACTGCTTGAACAGAAATGTAGGGAGTATGGTATGAAGATCAGCATTTCAAAGACGATGGTTATGTCGGTAGGGATGAAACACAAGAATGTAGAATAACAGGTAGGAGGAAGTAAATTCAAGCAGGTAGAACATTTCAGGAACTTGGCCTTTAGCTCAGGATGGTAGTATGGGGATGGAAATAGAGTCGAGGAGTAGGAAAGCGAATGCAGTGAATTTTCAGTTGCGATCTACAGTATTCTGCAGGAAAGAAGTTAGTGTAGCGACGAGACTCTCCCTATATAACACAGTATTTAGACCAACCTTGCTGTATGGAAGTGAGATCTGGGTTGGTTCAGAATATCTGATGCATAAGCTAGAGGTAACTGATATGAGGGTACTGGGACAAAAAGATGGGTGCAATGGCGAGATAGAGGCTACGTTAAAAATGAACACGCTAGATGAAACTGTTCGCATGAGTCGTCACTGATGGTGGCGTAATGTGAAGAGAATGGGGGAAGAGAGATTACCTAAGAAGTTGATGAGTTCGCTTGTAGAGGATAAGAGATGCACAGGTAGACCTAGAAGGCGATGGTTAGAATCAGTAGGCCTATTAAACGATTTCAGAGTGAGAGGTGTAGAAGCAGAGGAGGCTGCAGTGCTAACTGTTAATAGGGGATCATTGAGGCAACTTGTTCTCAATCAGAGGCTTGCAGACTAGACTGGACGCTGAAAGGCAAAACAGTCTCAAATGAAAATGTAAGTATGTACGGTACGAATTCGGTCTCGAGTCACCTCTGATTATAACATCGTATTGTCTGTGAAAATACACGAAAAACTGTGGTATAAAAAATTTGAAGGTCGGCCTTATGGAGGAACAGTGGACTAAATGCTCGGAACATATGTAAAAGTTCATTGTGCACCAAAGTGCTTATAACTAGCGATAATACATCCTATCAAATACTAAGAAGTTAAAGGAAAATCATTTTTATTGGTCGCTGAATCCTTAACTGGTTATGATTATGAATAATAATTTCTTTTCTTAAATTAGGCATTCTTCTCCTTTATGTTATGATATGTATCATTCATAAATATTTATATTAAAACAAATATAATAATAATAATAATAATAATAATAATAATAATAATAATAGGCTAATGATGTTATTGATTTTACGTCTCTCTTAACTACTACGGATTTTAGAGACGCCGGGGTGCCGGAATTTTTCCCCGAAAGGGTTCTTTAACGTGCCAGTAAATCTATTGACATGGCTCCCTCACATTTTCGCACCCTCCAATGGCAGCTGACTGCGCCAGGATTCGATCCAGCAACCTTGGGCACGGTAGGCGAGAACGTTACAACTGATATTTAAAACAAGAAAATGCAATTGTCTCCCCCACTACTGAGTTAGGTGGCCGAATATGTTATTGAATTACTATGGAATGTTTATTAGAAGGAGCCGTAGCACATTTTTGAGAAGGGGGGTGGGGGAGATCTGTCCCTACAAATCCTCGCCATGGCTACGATCCTGCGTATAGCAGCAGCGCTCAGCCATTCCGTTGCAGATACTAACTAAAGTAAGAAGTACAGCGTCAGATTTCTACCTCCATAAAAAAGGAAATGATGGGTAGACCCCCCCAACCAAAAACCGGGCTCTCCAACCATTTGCGGGATACGTTTTTAAATATAGTTGCTGTACCTGCTATGTTCTCTATGTGACAATGTCGTTCCCTAACGTTCCCTCCCAGCACTGTTTTAATAATAATAATAATAATAATAATAATAATAATAATAATAATAATAATAATAATAATAATAATAATAATAATAATAATAATATTGTTATGTCCCTTTTAACTACTCTGGCCTTTGGAGACGCCAGGGTGCCGTTATTTTCCCCCGAAGGGTATCTTTAACGATCCAGTAAATCTACTGACACGGCTCACTCATATTTGCGCACCCTCAAATGCCAGCTGACTGCGCCCGGATTTTATCCTGCAACCTTGGGTACAGCAGGCGAGAACGTTACCGCTGAGCCATGCAGCCAGTCCAGCACTAAGTGCATATAGGCTACAGTCCAACCGAATAACTCACTTCAGGTTATTAGCCAACTTTCGATTTTTGCAAAAAATGAAAGTAGACTTATAATATCTACACAAGGCTATACAATGTGTATCTGTCTGT
Organism: Meconema thalassinum; assembly: GCA_946902985.2. Classification (NCBI taxonomy): domain Eukaryota; kingdom Metazoa; phylum Arthropoda; class Insecta; order Orthoptera; family Tettigoniidae; genus Meconema; species Meconema thalassinum. Next base: position 272,157,851 of record OX336389.2, on the reverse strand, counting down.
CTGTCTGTCTGTCTGTCTGTGTGTGTGTATGTCTGTCCCCTCCCATCAATTGAAACACGACGAAACCGAATTGAACGAAAATTGGTACAGAGGTAGCACTAGTAAAGGGTACCTCAGTGTCATGTTTTATATTGCTGCAATCTTTATCAAAACTTAATGGCGGCCACTCAAATCGTCAAGACTTAAAATTAAATTACGACCAAGCTAACTATAGGATCTTTACCAAATTTGGTTAAAACATACCTTCATATGGCACACGTCCTGTATCCAAACTACAAGGCCATCAGTCGTACCTTTTTAAAGATGGCGGCCGTGTGAGTTATGCAAGCATTATAATGTTTATTTTTGGACTCACCAATTCTGATTATATAGCCGAGGGTGCTTTAAGCTATCCTAAAGGACGTGACCCGTTGTATATTATAATGTTATATTCTAATATCACACTTAATCAGTGATTTGAAAGAGCTGACCGTCTTTGTCACATGACAAGATGGCAGCTGACCTCTTGTGCCTGTCCTGTGTTTCAGTAGTTTGAGTATATTCCATGCAACATAGCCTACTGAGAGAAATAATATAAACTATGTATGAAATGGTTTATAATGAAGATGTGCTGCAGTGAAGAAATTGTTTATTTTAAGATATTATTTGCTAACACGTTGTATCTAAGTCAGTTAGTAACACAGGTGATATGGACATGTTTTGCTCTGGGTTAAAGCGTTAGTCTCTCATGCGGTTGACTGGGGTTAGAAACCTACAATAGTTAACTTCTTTGTTTACTTGAAATCTTTTACAAATTATGTGGACGAGCTATCTCCACAGATACTAAATAAAATGCTATTTAGCTCAAAGGAGAGGCTAATGTATTCACTGGTTTATTAATAATCACAGCCCCAGCATCGCATATAAAAAGAAGATGAAAGAAAGAGGAGAATAGGAAAACAAGATAGCCTATCCGTAGTCATTCACAGCCTTCTCAAAGTCTCTGTACGGTGCTGTTCTCTTGCGGGTTACGTGGGTAATTGTTCCAAACATTTCGTTTTGCAAATCCTTGGCCTCCTGAAGAGACAATTTTGTAATAGTTCAACTTATAGCCATGACCGCGCTCCGATTACCTTTAAGCACTGCCAGCTGCATCGCATCCCTCCTGGTTGCTTTAAATTGCCTGCCCATTCAACACTCGGAGGCGTACAAGATATATTAATTCACCGCTAGGTTGCAGTACCAGCTACTACAACGAACATTCAATTATAGTCTACTCCATGATAAGGGCAAAAGGCTATAAGATTAGCCATATATTTAGGAGAAAGTAGGCTATATGTGCTTTGCTGAACATCTTGTTTTTCTCTTTGTGAACATAGGAAAATGACCCTTACGAGTTTGTTATGCGGGACTGTAGCCTGTAGCCACATGTGGCTGGGTGCGTGGCCAGTTTCAGGCTGAAGAATGCGGATTTTGCAGGTGCAGTGACTATATTGAATACTCATTAATAAATCCAACGGCTTGGCCGTATTGAAATACCGGATCCTGTGAGATCTCCGAAGTTCAGCAACATTGGGCGTGGTCATAATTTGCATGGTTGACCGGTTTGCTGATCAGGTGCCATTTTCGGGGAAGGGGAAGGAGATAATAATAATGTTATTGGTTTTACGTCTCTTTTAACTACTCTGGCTTTTAGAGACGCCAGGGTGCCGGAATTTTGCCCCAAAGAGGATCTTTAACGTGCCAGTAAATCTACTGACACGGCTCCCTCACATTTGCGCACCCTCAAATGCCAGCTGACTGCGCAAGGATACGAACCTGCAACTTTGGACCCAGCAAGCGAGAACGGGGAAGGAGATGCTGCCACCCTAATGTAAGTAACCTCCGGCTTAGGAACAGCTCTTCGGAGGCTCAGACCTGCCTACAAGCCCTTCTGGTAATGAGTAAGAGTGCGATGGATCGGATTCCATGTAAAAAGAATATGTCTCATGCCTTATGATAGCGAGATTAACAGTCACGTAAAACTTCAACCTTCCATTTTTAGTTGAGGTCCAACACTATTGCCAGGAAATAATTAGTCCGTTGTTGTTAATTCATTTAGGGGCTTTGCGACATCGTGGTCATTTAGCTCCGTGTTCTTGGTGTGTGTGTGAGTGAGAATAATTTGTCTGATAATCTGTGTTATTGTTGTGCCTGTAGTAGTAGTGTGTATTTGTAATGCAGGTGAGGATTGGGAAGGAGGTGGCCGTGGCCTTAAGTTAGGAACCATCCCGGCAATTGCCTGGAGTAGAAGTGGGAAACCACGGAATACCACTTCCAGGATGACTGAGGTGGGAATCGAACTCACATCTTCTCTGTTTTACCTCACGAGGCTGAGTGAACCCCGTTCCAGCCCTCAGACCAGCGCGCAACGGTGGCACCCAAGATTGCTAGCCACTACGCAATGAGGTGGACGAAACAATAAGGTAAAAAACAACTGGCATTCCCTGATTGTTCCTTGATATGATAAATTAACTGTTTCTTTGCTGGTGTTCTAACGTTGTGAATGAAACAATTGATAACAAAATAATATTTTAATGGATAGTACTGTCCCGCAAAGTCAGGAACTCTTGTAAGAAACAACTCACCGCCTCTACAGATGGAATGTCAGTGGTAGCAGGAGTGGACACTGGTGCAGATCTCACGGCGACTAATAACACTGTTAGAAGAAGCACAAGCATATTACAAGCCGTATCAAGGCTGAGAACGAGTGAATTCTGAAACATGACCCGGCGCGCCTTCGTGTTTATAGCGCACAACAGCTGGCCGCTCTTGCGTGGGTGGGTGGGTACAGAAACCACCGAATGAATCATCTATTCTTAGATTCCACATATTGGTATTTCCTCCACTCCACTTGCTCTTGCGGCTGATGAACACAAAGGGAGAGCGGAAACAGGTACGTTAATATCCAAAGGAAATCCGCTTTGGAATCACCCGGGCGACTCTGTCGTAAACAAACACTGTTAGTCTATGAGTCGAGTCCAGTGATATCATGAGAGGGGTTTGACTAAGTAACTGCACCTATGGGTTATCTGGAACGGTGAGATCCATGAACTCAAGATTGGTATGCATAACTAGGCTACTTTAGAGTTGTTAACCTTTATGCTACAAATAGCCTACTATTCAGAGATGCGAGCAAAAGGGTTAGGTCTCTTGTACCAGTGGCTCATGGCCAGTGCTTCTTCTAGGCATCCTTCCCTCCCTAGCCCCCAGGAGTTTGACGACTGATCCCCTCAGGAGATTTGAGAGTTTTTTTTTATAGATTCCAGCAAAGGTGCTGCATTGCATACCCAAAAATTCTATTTACTTACTCACTAGTCGGTGCTATAGACCATGTAGATTCTTGACCTCCTTGATCACCCGCTTCCAACCATCTCGGTCCTCAGCTTTCCTTCTCCAACACTTAACACCTAGCTTTCTCAGATCATCTTCAACATCGTCGAGCCATCTTTTCCCGGGTCTTCCTCTTCCCCTTCTACCATCAGGTTTTCGTATGAATAACTTACCTTTTGACTGTTCTCGTTTCTAGCATTCTCTGCTCATGACCTGCTTAATTTTCACTAAAATATCTGTCTGACCAAACAATCCATATCTATTTAGGATTATCATTATCATTATTATTATTATTATTATTATTATTATTATTATTGAGGAGTGAGATGGCGCTGTGGCTTTGCTGCTCGTCTTTCACCCATACGGCCGGGATTCGAATCCCGGTGACAGCGGGGTGGAATTTTCACCTGAAAAATCACGTGGCGTCAGGAAGGGCATCCGGCCTTAAATCCCCGGCTAAAACAAAAAAGAGACTGGTTGGCTCCGGCGACCCCAATTAATTGGGAAAAGCCGTAGAAAGTTAGTATTAATATTATTATTATTATTATTACTATTATTATTATTATTATTATTATTAATGAGGTGTAAATTGTGTCCTTTGGAATATGAAGTAGGGGAGACAGTATTACTAGAAACATTTAGAAAGTAATAATGAAATGGACTGCAATTACTTTGCCGGACTCATGTTACAATACGTATAATTATGTTATGTTGTTCATTCATTTAGATACTTTGCGACATCGTGGTCATGTTGCCTCGAGTACTTGGGTGTGTGAGGAATTTGTCTGATAACCCGTGCCACAGTGGCAGTCTGAATGACCAGACTAGAATTAATTTTCTTGGCAGAGCCAGGAATCAAACCCGGACCTTTGGGGTGACGGCCAAAAATGCTAGCCGCTGCACGGAAGAGCTGATCGTGTTGAGTGCCCTCCTTTGGCAATGGTACAATTTACGAAGGCTGATCGGAAAATGAGGTTACAAGGCCGATATTCCTGGAGTTTCATCTGTTATAGAGAAATTAGTGATAACCCCTGGCACTACAGCCCATGAAGGGCCTAGGCCTACCAAGCGACTGCTGCCCAGCCATTTGGCCTGCAGATAATGGGGTGATGCGTAGTCAGATAGAGAAATTAGTAGTGTGGCGTAATTCGAATACATACGGTTGGTAACAGTGCAGAGTTTCAGCCACTCGCCACCCACAGCGCTAGTTACTTACTAAGCAGCTAATGGCGACTCGTTTTGAAAACTGGTCTCGTGAAGAGATCTGATCAGTTATTGGATTTCTGAGGGCGAAACATGTAACCCCATCCAGGACTGCTCACCGAGGGCGTCATCTTCCTTCATGACAACGCGCGATCTCATACAATCCTGAAGACCACCACGCTGTCAAAGCGGTGTCACAGGGACAAAATTGACCACCTTCCCTACAGCCCGGACCTCGTTCCCTGTGACTTTCACCTGTTTCCTCACTTGAAGGAGCACCTGGGAGGTGGACGATTCGCTTCAGACGAAAAGGAGAAACACTTCGCGACAACGTGACTGAACACGCAAGGACAGGGTTTTTACCATGTGCGAATATTCAAACTCATCTCACGAAGCGACAAGTGCCTAAGCCCATATGGAGACTGTGTCGAAAAATAACCTAATGTATGTACTGTCATTGGCTGTATTGGTTGTATGAAATAAAATGTACCCGTTTCACTAAAGGCTTTGTAACCTTACTTTTTGATCACCCCTTGTACAATAGTTATTCTGTCATTGCATTTTTTTGCAATTCTCTTACAGTAGCAATTGTTTTTGTCTTATCAGGTTGCATACGATAAAATAAAACAGTTTATGTTCGACGATATCGTAATATAAATATTATATGTCAGAAAACTGTACAAGTTTTCATTATGGGACAGTTTCTCCCACCAATCAGAGCTCAAGAAACAGTTGTTTGACCAATTAGGTAAGGATAGCATCGCACCTGCGCTGAGTTCCAAGGCCTTCTAATTTAAATTTCACTGCGTGGCCTAGTGTCATAGTGGGGTAATCGAGGAGGCCATGGTCAAATACAAGGTATTCTCTGCGTCCCATGCTCTCTGTTCAGTACATAAAACTGGCGAAATCTCGACAGATATTTATGAATATTTATGTTCGAACATAAAATAGTTATAATAATTATCGTCGAACATAAACAGTCGTATGCAACTCGCCTATAATGGTAATTAAGACACTCGTATGGAAATTGTAAAACTCGCATACGCTCGTTTTATAAACATGCTCGTGTCTTAATTATTGCCATTATAGGCTCGTTGCATAATGTACTACTGTATTGTACCCATCAATTTCATCATAATTTTTGATGACTGTTGAATGGTTTCGCGATTGTCTTGTAGAACCGCCAGGTCAACGTCTGCTGTCTTACCATTGCCTCACTCGCTGCGTCAGACCATGGCCCGATTTCAAACTAAATAGCCAACCATTACTGTACGCCACTGAGGAGACCGGAACCGGAAGGCCACATTGCAACGGAGGCACTCGAATGCAAACCGCAATGAAAACGGAGAAGAGATAGGCCCAGGATGATTTGGTTGTGGACAGTAGAAGAGAAATAAGTTACATTCACACTTTCCCTCCCGATAACGCTCCACACGCGACGGTACTTGTAGCTCACCCCATGGGTGTCCGCATAGAAGCAGCTACAAACTCTGGCGAGCCAAACATGTCCTCGGACACTCCCGGCACTAGAAGCTAAGCGCTACAAAAACAAATTTATAATAATAATAATAATAATAATAATAATAATAATAATAATAATAGTAATAATAATAATAATAAAGAAAAAAGTGAGGAATGTGAACAACAGGGGATGATCTGGTGAGAGATCAAAGGAACAGAAGAAGATGGCGCTCCTTTGTGGAAAGTGGGAAAGTGGGAAACCACGTAAATCCACTTCCAGGATTGCTGTGGGAGGAATCGAACCCACCTCTTCGCAGTTTTTCCTCACGAGGCTGAGTGTTCCCCGTTCCAGTCCTCAGACCAGAATTATTTTACTTGGCAGAGCTGGGAATCAAACCCGGGCCTCCGCGGTGGCAGCCAAGAATGCTAGCCACTACGCAACGAGGCGGCAGGACAAGCAAAATTCAGCTCAGTGCACCAATGCCATTTTTTTTTGTTAATTCATTTAAGGGGCTTGGTCATTAGCCCCGTGTAGTTGGGTGTGTGTTGAACTTGTATGATAACATGCATTGTTGTGATGACTGTAGGAGTGTGTGCAACTCTATCAGAGATAGGGATGGGGTAGGCGCCCCGGGACTTGACGCAAGTTACTATCCCCGAATTTGCTAGGAAGTAGTGTGGAAAAGCTCGAACTTACGATCTCTGGACTTGCTGCAGCTGCCCTCGCGGATGAGGTTAACGATTTAAAAAGCACATCTACGCCGTGGGACACTGTCAATTTTGCATTCGAAGCGTACAACTCAACAAGTGCCGATGATAAGGAGACCTTTGGACGCAAAATCCATATCACACCACACATTTCCAAGTTTGGCCATGTATTTTAGCGCGCAGCTATGTTTCACTTGATAATGCGTGGGTTTTACGTATCATACACCCCATCTAGTGGTTGCGTGATAAAGGTGTGGTGTCCTGCTTCGGTCCTGGTGGAAAATTTGAGCACGAGGGGAGAAATGCTACCGGTGTGGGCTCTTGCTATCTATGTTATTATTTGAAGCTACCTTGTATTATAATTCATACGAATATTTGCTACGATTTGATTAAACACTGCAGCAAGATATTAGTTAAATAAGAACAAAAGTTACAGCTGTGTGGAAAATTGATTACTTTCCTCGGGACATTAGAAGGGATTACAGTTTCATCAACATCCCCTATTGCTCTCTTTGTTCTGATCGTGTGTCTTCGTCTGACAATGGAGCTCTGTGAGCATTATCCGCGATAGCAGCAAAACATGGGTCGTAAAGAGTATGACGTCATATTGCAGATAGCAGCTGGATGGTGCGATAATTCTCGAGACCTCACACATTGGCAAGCTTCACAGCTCCTACTGTATGTAGAGCATTCATCTCCTGCTTTTAGCTGAAATTCTGTCGTAGAGGCTAGAAATAAGTGAATCTAGCATTACGAGGACAGCGAGAAAGTGTGGGTTCACTGCCATCATAGAAATGGACTTCCTAACTTTTCCTTCCCAATCGTTGTCCCACTTATTAATAGTCACGCACACTTAAGTAGAGACCCGACAATAACGCAGGTTATCAGACAGATACCACGTATACTCAATTAACCATCATGCCTGATGCTCCTAAATTAAACAACAAAACGAGAAATAAATACCGAAATGTAAGGGATTCAGGAGCTAAAGTAAGGGGTGAAAACCGACTGTGTAGGGTAGTTGGTAACACTCTCGTCTCATGTGTCCTAAGTTCGCCACAGTCGGCAGACATTGCGTACAGAGACTCGTATCAATAGATGTAATGGTACAGTGAATATCCTCTTCATGAGAAAATCTGGCACCGAGGCGTCTCAAAAGCTATAGCAGTTTTAGAGGGGATGCTATAAATATAACATTATTATTATTATTATTATTATTATTGGTATCAGAGGCCTGGCTCACCCCGTGAGATCTATTGATCGTGAGTTCCCATTAACATTAGACAACCATTTTGTTAAGCACCACCTACTTGCAGAGTGAGGGCCTTCTCTATTGAATGGAGTCTCGTCGGGGCCGTGTGACGGACGAAGTGCGTTGAGTCAGCGCCAGTTGACTAGCATCTACCGGAGGTGGTCATAGTTTGATTACATTACCAGCTCGTAGGATACCTTAGTTGTGTGAATAAAGACTTGTGGTGAAGCACTGTAGCCTATCTCGTATCCCGTGAACATGGTTAGGTATAGAAAACAACATAAAATTTTCCTAGTGAAATCTTATTTTCTCAAGAAGTTTTTCAGTAAATGGGTTCTTACGTTTCAGCGCCGTGCGATTTTTACTAGTGGGGGAACCTCAAACAAAAGGTATTGGCCCACAGAAGCAATCCGCGTACTCTGGAGGCGCTCGAGAACGAAATTACTGCCCTGATTCGAATTATCAGTGAGGATCAATTACAGCGAGTGTACGAAAACTTCCTACATTGGTAGAATGTGTGTTTAGAAAATGAAGGACAGCATTTTCAGCAACTACCCGGAGATTCATGTAAGTAATGATGATTATTAAATAGGCCTACGTTAAGAAGTGTAAATATGTTGAACTAGGGCGCTACGCTGCTGCTAGAGGCAATGCCTTGCTCGACAGGCGGCTAGCCACAGTGCCCCGGCCGTCACACGGTGCCTGCGAGATTCCGTTCTGTAGGGAAGGCTCTCACTGTATGTTATGGTGGGAAAATTACTATTTAACACAGGAGAACCATGCAATCACTTTTGCTACTGTACTCGATCGATTAACCCTTTGCAGTAGTGTAGGTGCGAGATATCCCGCACATTTCCTCCAATGGGCCAAGCTGAGATATATTAAGTAACAATAACCGAATGTTCCTTTTCCTACTACAATGTGATTTCAATGAAATTAGGGATTACAATATAATCTTAAAATGTGAAGGTAATTGGTACATAAAAACTCGGATATTGTTCAAGCTATTCTACGAAAATCCCAATATTTGTAATTACAAAACGTAACCCTACGATGGCCCTCAGAAGACCACGCTTATCCAAGGATAACTGCCGCCCAGCTCATAGCCTGCAGATTATGGGGATCGCGTGGCCAGAGCGACGACACCCTAAGGTGCATTACCTTGGTTATAGGCCATTGGGCGGTACTTTTAATATCAAGCAAATTCTCAATTGTCTGTCAGAGCCAGGAATCGAACTCGGGACCTCCTAGCTAGATAATAGTTGGGCTAATATATGTCGTTTTCTGTTCTTTAAGGTGGGTGGTCCATTCCTTAATTAATCGTTGAAATACTTAATTTCTAGAAACTCTTAAATATTCACATTAATCAGGTAACAAAAAGTGGGAGCGTGATGGCGCAGTGGCTAAGCTGCTCGTCTTTCACCCGGACGGCCGGTGTTCGAATCCCGGTGACAGTGGGGTGGAATTTTCACCTGAAAAATCACGTGGCGTCAGGAAGGGCATCCGGCCTTACATCCCCGGCTAAAACCAAAATGATCCTGGTTGGCTCCGACGACCCCAATTAATTGGGAAAAGCCGAAGGAAGAAGAAGAAGAAGAATCAGGTAACAAAAAGTAAGAAATACTAGCAAATGCAATTAGGGAATGATATGGGAAGTATTCGACAGATTCCGTTCGCATGAAGATAATTGAGTTGTTGTTTTAACTCAGTTTAGGGTCTTGGGACATCGTGGCCATCAGCCCCTTGTAGTTGGGTGTATGATCAACATGTCTGATACCCTGTGTTGGTGTGTGTGACTGTGTTAGGGACACGGATGAGGTAGGTGCCTCAGAACGTAAAGTAATGTACTATCCCGGCATTTTCCTGGAGAGAGTGTGGAAAATATCGGATAAAATTGCATTCAGGATAGCCGCTGGCAGCGCCGGGAATTGAACCTCCAATCTTCGAACTTGTTGCAGTTTCCCTCGCGGCCGTGGTGCACGATTTAACGAGCATGGCTACTTCGCGGGATAAGACAGTTGAGGTACAACACATTCCAAAAGCGAGTACCAGATCGTCCCAGTCTAATACGTTACTTTATGTCATTTCTTCAACACTGAAAACGGCAAATCTACGCGCGAGCAGCTTCCTAGTTCTGTGAGCCCAGAAGTAGTGCAAAATGCCTTTTGCACCCATCCTCTGAACAATTCATGGTTTTAAAATTAAGTAACTTAAGTGCTCGTGACAACATAGTGATTGCCCTATGTTGTTTTATTATTTGATTGCGAAATTATGTTTGGCAAAACAGCACGCTTTCATGGAACTACTCTGTACTTAGCCTCTAAGCTGCTATGTCTAACTTAAGTCGAATGTCAACCACACTCCGTTCACTGCCGTACTCGACTTTAGTCCACAACTTCAGAATTTTATAAGACCACTTCGTGGTGTAGCGGTTAGCGTTCTTGCCATTCGTCCTGGGGATTGATACCCGGCTCGGCCAAGAAATTTAATTTCTGCTCTGAGGGCTGGAATGGGGTACACTCAGACTCGTGAGGCAAAACTGAGAAGAGAAGGGTTCGAATCCCACCTTAGCCATCCTGGAAGTGGTTTTCCGGGGTTTGCCCACTTCTACTCCAGACAAATGCTGGGGAGGTTACTAACTTACGTCCACGGCCGCCTCCTTCCCCATTCTATCCCCAATTTAAAAATACACACATTAGTACAGCCATCACAATAACACAGTTTATCACACAAAACAAATTCTACCTACACCCAAATACACGGGGCTATAGGACGATGTCGCAGCCACTAAAATAAACAACATAAACATAATTTTATAACCGTTCGAACAGGTGCACCACTCTGTACAGCTCTATGGCGTGCTGCCGTCTAGCGGTAACGCCAGGAAGCTCAGACTTCTTTCTTTCTCTCTATATCTCTACTTAGTATAAAACAAAGTCCCCGATTCTTGGATGTTACGAGTAAACTCGAGAACCACTAGATGGATTTTGATGCGGTTTTCACCATTCTGTAAAGGATATCTCGAGGATGATTTATGTGGAAAATAATTTATTTATGACCAAAGGAAGTCAAGCACTAACGATATCAGTGAAAAGGTAAAAGAAAACTGGCGTCTGGGTAGATTATTGGCTGAGGAATAACCTAACCACCAAGGGAAGATGATAAAAAAAAGGAGGCGGGTTTCGGACTGGAGAGAAAGGATAGAGAAATAGGATGAGAGTCCCACAAAAGTTGTAAATTTAACTTTAAATACACTCAAAGGTGGTTGCCACTTCAAATCCGCTCTCTGATACCTAAAGTGGGTAAGGACCTGGTCGAAGCTAACGTGAGCCGCAGCTAGGACTTGGGCGGTTTGCGAGAGACTGGCTTTAGCGTATTCCCTCTCAAGCATGCATATGCCTACTATGGGGAAGGGTGATGGTCTGGCAAGACAGAGAGTAACAGACTTATTGTAGGTCTGTTTAAAGAAATTCGTTTTTGGACAAGTAATTCGAAGAATGCCAATAATTTGCATCGATTTTGCTATTTCCAGTTTTCGAAGTTGTGGAGTTCCTAAAAAGCGACCAAGTGCTTCCAAGAAGGATAGCGATAAAGGAATTATGCCTTTGGGAATAAATTTGGTGAATGAACCAATAGTTGCATTTGGAAATGGCTAAGCTTTTACTCAGCAAGGAGCCGGCTAAAAGTTTAGACAAAGAGAAACACTTATCTTTTGGAAAACCAACCATAAGTTTTCGGAGAGGATCTCCACAAGCAGGTAGCTGGCGTAGCGAGCTGTACTTGACTTACTGGCCAGTTAGAATTAGCTATTAAAGCTAAGAGAAACTTTAACGAGATTACCACTAAGAGTTCTTGCTCAAATGCAACGAGTGGTGAAAGCCCTATCAATAGATTTAATGGCATTGAGTAGGAAGAGCCAAGGAAGACAGGATCTTGCCTAACCGTTGTATTAGAGAAATGATGAGTCGGAAAGGAAAGTTTGGATTTATTTAACAATGCAAAAAAGTCTAATAAATTTGACAAGTATATAGTTTCAATTTTTAGTAACAATTTGGGGTCGCAGACCTCCTAACATTTAAAGTTTTGCTCCAGGCAATTAACAATTCTTCAGGTTTCAAACCTTTATAAAATTCTCGAAAGAATCTAAAATAGCGAAGATAAAAATTCAAAATGTATAGACAATTGAGGTGATTAAAGTTTAACAATAAATAGAGTACAAGATGTGTACTATAAGAAATTTCTGAGAAAACATTCTAGAGAAAGTAACCACTTCGAAAATAACAATAAGAAAAACATGAAGAATAAGATAGAAGTTCCTATAACTTCTTATATTTGTGCAGAATTACTTTTATTACAATTATACAAAAGAGGGCAGGTCACTTTCTGTGAAACCTGAAGAGAAAGTCAAAAGAAAGGTTCCAGACTTCCTATGTTTAATTAGGAATCACGAGAACAATGGGGCAAGTTTCCCTTTCGTGAAACCTAGAAATAACTCACTCCTGAGTTGAAAGAATTGTATTCCCTGATTATAAGGGAGAAACAATGAAAGCTTGAACCGTGTATAAAACACGTGGTTATGCAGAAATTAATTAATGAGATATAAGCAAAGGTGGGAGGGCACGTCTTTAGAGTGACACCTCATTGAAATAGACCTAACATAAACATTTTATTAATATGGTTTGTTAGTAGAAGGTTTACGAAAGATCAATTGGGAATTAGGATCAATGTTCATGGCCTTATTTATGGTAGTCGGACGATCGCGACGTGGTAGAAAAGTTGAACAAGCACTAGTTCTCACTATAGTTTGTTGAATGGATGAAAAGTTCACTGTAGTAACACTAAAGTTTATGGGAAAGAAAGTTATTGCAATGATGAAAAATAACTGGTTGCACTAGGTAGGCGAGAGTCTATTGCTTGAGAAAGTTGTGAATTACAATTAAATGCGCCATAGAACATTCCAACGGTGGAAGAAAATTTAGCTATTGCAGTAATTTATAAGGAAGATTCCTCATTTTAAATAGTATTCCCACAAGTGAGTGAAAAATACATGACGGCAAGACTTGTAGATAGAGTACAGAATCTGGAAGGTTCCAGAACAATCCTAATAGAAGAATGGGGCCAAAGTTAATCCAGCGGTGGAACGAGATTAATATTTTATGGACAGCGGGTATTAGATAATATCCCACGTTGTGAGAAGATCTCTCATTTAAATAGCTTAAGAAAAGCTACTTTCTATTAAGGTTGGCTTAGACAGACAAAAGCCCAACATGGCAAATCCCGCGAAGAATGATTACCGCCCCATAAGTAATCTCACGCTGTCTATAAAATGATCGATAAAAGCATGTAGATAATAAAACTGATGAAGATGAGGTTAAAACCCCAAGTCTGTACTTATCTTGGTTGCATGTCGAAGGTGAAGTTCCCTTTGACGGATACTTAATGTGCCAACATGGCGTAGAATGTAGAGAGTGCCTCTTGGTTTGAGGAGACTGGCTCTAGTTGAGCCCTGACTGATCGAGTCAACTGCCGACTTACAAGTGAGACCCACTCAGCGAAGCGCGGAAGGTCCAAGGAAGGGAAAAGAGTGGGGGTAGGAGACAAAAGGAAAACATATAAGTATGACCAATATTGTAAACATAAATTCTTTTGAGGAAATGGTCTTCAAAGAGTTGATAGCAGGCGATACTAGCACAGCCTGGTGGGTGAAAGAGTAGACTAAGTTCTCTTGCTCACGGAGATAATAGCTGGCAATGGCAACGAGAACTGGTGGCCAGATGGAAAAGGAAGTCCTCTTGCACCAGGAAGAATTGAGGAGCTTCAGAGATTCGCTGCTAGATGACGCTAGGTGGGTCATGGAAGATATATATCTAGAACAGACTCACAATGATATAAGAGACATGACCATCAAAGAGAAAATAGAAGATCACTGTTGGTGTTTGATAAGAGGAAGGAATGAACATGCAAAAGCATTAAAAATTATATTCTCTCATACCGTGTATTCCAGGAATACACCAGCGTCCGTGTGCTTTTTAAGCTTACGCTGGGAAAATCGTTAAAAATATCTATACACTATGAGTGTAAGAATTGTTCAGCCTGAAAGGTTCTACAAGAAAGCCCGGGAGAGCATATCTCTATCTTCAATACATCGCCTACTACTGTATAAGTGTTTTTATGTTTTCATTTCTTCCAACAATCTCCATTCAGTTACTGAGGCGACAGTTTACAAGCTAGCTAGGGGCGAGTCTATCACCCCAGTTACAGCTTAGCAAGCGGACGAGCTTATTGCCCCAGATACAGCCAGCAGCAAACTGTCGAGTCGTGTTGAGATAAAAACTTAAGAGAAGAGTGGTTGTGTTTGGAGTTTCCCTGAAAGTGCAACTCGGCTTTTTTTCATTTCACCTGTGAACTTTTCGTTCCGCAAAATTCACAGTCAAGTTAAGATTGGACGGAAGGGGGATTTGTGTTTCATGCACCTCGCCATTCTTAAATTACGTCTGACAAGAATTTGTTGCACATTCATCTCCATGATGAATGTGGTCAGTGATTTTAACCCATTATGCTGAGACGTAAAACGGATATTGGTCGTTGTTCATTGACATTTGAAAAAAAAACAACGAGCGCTTATCACGTAATTCATTCATAACTGTTCCCGGGCGAAGCTGGGTCGGGTTGCTAGTAATATTTATAAAATTGAGTTTAACCTTAAATTTACTTGGAAGAGCCTTTTATAGGTATATAAAAACCGATTATAACCTTATTAGTGTCTTAACAAAACATAGCCTAGTGATCACTAATATTAGGCTAACACCGAAAATCGTTTACAATTTTAACACAGTTATTCTAGTTTTTTAGATTGTTGTTTTTGTTGCTTTATGTAGGTGCTTCGCAACATCGTGGTCATGTAGTCCCGTACACTTGGGTGTGTGTAATTTGTGTGATAACCTGTGTTACTGTGATGGTTGTATTAGTGTGTGTATTTGAAATTGAGATGAGGACAGGGAAGGAGGCAGCCGTGGCCTTATGTTGGGAACCATCCCGGCATTTGCCTACAGTAGAAGCGGGGAAACCACGGAAAACCACTACCAGGATGGATGAGGTGGGAATCGAAATCACCTCTCCTCAGTTTTGCCTAACAAGGCCGTTCCAGCATTTAGAACACATTTTTTTTTTTGGCAAAATTGGGAATCGAACACGGACCTCCGGGGCGACAGTCCAGTAAGCTAGCCACTACACTACGTGATGGTCAGTTCGTGTAACAAAACAAACAATTACCTGTTCCTTATATCAGCACTCGAAAAACGGACGTTAGTTGTGAAATTGATGTCTTCCTCAATCCACTGCCAGGGAAGTCCTGTTTTTGAAGATTTCTGTTGAGGCTTATCAAACTGTCTTAAGTGCACTAATCACCTAATAACTTCACTTCCGAACTACAAAAATAAGTAGACTTGGGTGTCACTAATTTGTTCCTTTAATACACTACTCTAACCGACAGCGGTAGCTACGCTCGCTAAAGCACAGCACTAGGCCATGGGGCCAAGCTATCTGCGGACTCGGTAGACGTGGGTTCGAGCTCCACCGTCGGCCGTCCTTGAAATGGTTTTCCCTGTTTTCCCCATTTTCAACTCCAGGCAAATGCTGGGAAGGTACCTTCTGACAGGCCATGGCCGCCTCCCTCCACATCCTTGGCCAGTTTCATTCATCTTCATTCATTTCATCTCTCATTAACTCCTCTCATGAGGTTGGCGTCAGGATGGGCACCCGGCCATAAAAAACATCCGATACATTGAATTTCATCACATCTCATCCCTGACCCCGTTAGAAATCAGGAATAATAAGGGGTAGACATACAATTTATACTTCTATATCGTTTGGCGGCAACTAAACATTGAAACAGCAATGGATTACAGTCGAACTTCGATATCTCGAAGTGCTTTTGGAGAAAGAAACTACTTCGAGTTATCGGAAATTCGAGATATAGAAATACATGAGGAAAGGGGTTCTATTACTATACATACATAAATATTCAACTGTTGATACTGTTGTTACCCACTTACTCTCGCTGTCTGAGGTGCACGTTGGCCTCAACCCGTCTTCCAGCCTTAAATAGCATAATAACCTAAGCTACTGACAGACACAGTCCAGGTGCCCTACACAACTGAATCCATATTGTAATTCCCATGTCACACCTAAAGAACGTAATTCAACAGCATTTTCACTCCAACTTCGGAATAAACACACATATCTTATGTTTGGGGAACAAAATATCATTCGTTTTATCGAAATATTCGAATAATTAAAATTAAATAAATAAGAACAACAACATGGCATGGTCTACAAATTGTGTAGACCTTCGCCGGGAAATTAAAATTACTTCGAGATATCGAAAATTTGAGATATACAGTTGAAGTTCAACTGTTGTTACAGTTTTCAAAGTATTGCAGACAGCTCAAGTTCAATTTCCTATGACGGCGAGGCGGCACTCGGCAGTGAAGTGATGGCCGTACCTGACGCAGCAGCGTGTGGACACATTCTCGAGTTATAAAGACAAGCTACATTATTATTATTATTTATTGTCTTTTGAGTGGCGAAGTTAGGGCTCTCGGCCCTCTCTTACAGCGAAAGTGCTCCTTTTAGGACCTTCAACCCGATTTAACCCTTGTTTATAGGTTCTATAGTATTCATAATATTGGGAACCAAGGGATTTAAAACGGAAAAGTACGTTTAAATGTTCTAATTACGAAGCTGGAAAATAGGTTAAAACCTTCAAATCCGGGCCCTTGTCATAATTCTTCATTCAAGACAAAATTACCGTCTTCTCCTTGTGCATTGTTCAACTGAATTAATTGGTAGGCTGTATCTTTATAGTAAACCGTGGCTAAGGACAGCTCTCCGTTTTGGGTTTCTTTTTCTTACTAAAACCATATTACTCGCAACCACTAGAATCTTTTAATTCTTTAATTATCCTTACCATCAATTTGGTATGAACTCAAGGGGCTACTTGGTTCCATCTGAAAATTAGAAACTTCAAGAATCTTTGTGTCTAGGGTCTGTATAGTACGGTACTTGTAAAATGGTGATGATTGAAACCTTATGTCGGTTTACAACATGCTTTTATTATTATTATTATTATTATTATTATTATCATTATTAGTGGATCAACCGGAGGAAGTAGACGTGTACCTGAGTGCTCCGCAAAAAAGTTAAGTATAGCAAGGAAATGGTTTGCGACCGTTGTCAAGAAGGACTTCCAAGTGATGATGACTACAGTATGTATCCTGCACGGGATGCACAGGGAAATATCATTATTGATACGTGCAAGGGCACGTCTCTACTATTTCAAACATGTATTTAATCATGGAGGCTGTACTTGAAGTTTGAATCGTCCGCTTCGCCGCTCAGTACCGTCTGTGTCCACAAGATGGTAGCTGCAGTCGGACTTTGGAAAGATCCAAGTAGTTCCTGCTTATTCACCAATAGAGTGCGTCGGTGTTTCCTTTAAAACTCTACCAATTCGTGACATAAGTGAAAAACAATTATGATTCTACGTCATAAAACAAAGAACGGTGTGTGTTCTTGATACCGCCAAATTATGAACTTATTTATGACATTGTTGTTTGAGGTGTCAAACCGTGATTGGACATTTTCCAAATATCATGCATGCAGCGCGCCTGGCTTCCTTGTCGGCGCCATTATGTGTTGTCATCGGTAACTGAACAGTCTGGATTGAACTGAGTGATCGTGAATTTGATTGTCTATTGAGGCGGGGGCCTGTGGCCCTCGCCTCACCAAGAAATGGAATTACATTACAAAAACGTAAACCGCAGTGGGTAGGAAGTGGGATCGTCGCCCCTGAAGCATGGTCTACCTTATTTTCGCCGGAATGAGAAAACTTGAAGATGTTTAGTGTCAATGGTTGCGTGTGCCAGCAACAGTCATCTGGGCAGTTTTAATTTTTTTTAAAATTATTTATTAGTGTTATGTTTGTTTTATCATCAGTGTCTCCCCAAAGGCCTTATTAAGGTATGTTTTGAAACCTTATTTAATTTATCTAATTATTTTATTTTGGGAGTCCCAATTTGGCCGTGTACGAATGTTGATCTTCTGTTATGTTCTGGCTTGTAAGCCAAAAATTTCTTTTACGTTTTAATAGCGTTTCCTTATATATATTAGGTTTCTTATTTATTTTTTGTTTACCTTCTGGAGACACATTTATTAGTTTATTTCACGTTTAAAGTATTATTTATTTTCGTTTGCCAATCTTATGATTGATATTGTATTCAAATTAATTTATTCATGATCCGTGCCCTTTACTCTTGTAATAGTTTTTAAATGTAATTGTTTTCCGCCGTACATTTCCTTACGCTGATGATAAAATTTATTTAATTAATTGTTTGCCGTAATTTCGATCTGGCATGTTTTTGTGTCGCCATGTCTGCTGTTTGCCGTGATGCATTGTGGTCTCGTGGTCAGTCGTTTGGCGCGGGTCTCAAAAACAGTCGTGTTGTGTGTTAGCTTCATCCCTTTTTTAAAATGTAATCTTGTTAATGTTAATTTTGTGATTTTTGGTAAATGTCCTTGTGTTTTTCGCCGGCGTACATATCATTTATTTATTTATTTTCTATCCAATTTAATTTTTTTTAATTAAAATTTAATTTAATTTCAATCCTTATTTTTTGGCATGGCCTCAACATCTGCATGTCGGATCGTGATTGCATTTCCTTGCAATTTATCAAGCCCTTTCTCATTGTGTTGTGCATGTAAATTCTATTTTAACCTTTGGGCTGTTTAATATATTTTTTTATTTTAAATTAAGTCTGTCCTCTTCTTGGCTTTGCAAGCAAGCATGTTAGGCGCTATCTGGCCTTCTTGGAAATTTGTGTTGGCTGATGCATGTTCTCTTTCCTGGTGGAAGTTTTAACTATTAAACTTTATTTTATTCCTTTTAACTACTGTTGTGGCATTATTTCACCGACGGGTGTTCTGTTGGTTTTTGGGGGGTGTTTGTACGATAGCCTGTGTGTGTTGTCCCCTTCTCCTTCTTCCTTCCACCCCTTTTGGAGCTCTTCTGTCGGGACTTGTCTTCTGGAGGTGGTTTTGCTGCGGAAGTGACCCGGACCTCTGAATACAGGTAAGTTGGCCCATCCACGCTCCCCGTACTCGTCTCATTCTGGTAAGCAAAGCGTTGGCTATCGAGTTACCAACGTGCTGCTTGCCAGTGCCGTTAATGTTGGGGGTAACATTCTGGTAGCAGAGCATGCTCATGTTCACTTCCGTAACTATCCCCTCCCCAGTACCCACAGGCTGTTTTATGGACCCCTCTAATGCTGATGGGTCAGTTGTTGGTGTGATTTTGTCAGGAAAGTGCACGTAATGTTATGTTTTGCTAATCCTTATCGTTTATTGTGTTTCATGTTGCCTCTGGATGTCCATATGCTGTATGTAAGTGTCCTGTTATAAGCGAGGTGTTTCCTGCTATAGTTTTATCCTGTTTGTGTGCAACATTCCAACTTGGGAAGCAGCCCGGTGAGTGACTGACATGTGTTCTTGGCATGGGAAATGGGATTTCTTAATGTTCTGATAGCCTATATGCTGCGTGTGAAGGCATCCTGGAGCCCCGTCGGAAGCTGGTAGCCTGATGTTTTGTGCCAGTTTCTGTAATTTAGCTCCCTGTTCTCGAGCCAAGAAGGTGGTGACGTGTGCAGTTCTGGACAGTATGGTGCATGATTTGGTGTAGTAGGGTGGCTGTGTTTGAGTGTCAGTCTAATCTTTGGTGATGGTAATTGCTGGTTGTGGTACTGTTGTGAAAGTAAACTGTCCTTGTAATTCCTGAAATTTGTTTCCTTCTGTATTGGTTGTCTGCATTCTGTGTTTTCCAAAATGGCCGACAACAATAGTGTTTTCAATTTAATTGACTTAAGCGATAACCTTGTGAATTTAGAGAGTTCTTCTGGGGTTGAACGTGAATCACCTCTGTTTACTAGGTCTGAGGTTTTGGGATCGATTACCAGTAGTAGTTTGCCTGCCCCTCTGTTGCCTGGCGCTGGCTCGTCCATACCACTTAATCCTGCATACGGTCATTCTTCTCATGTTAGGTCACCTAGTGATTTCCTGGGTCCTGCCGACCCATTGCATCCCAGTTCTTTCTCTAGTAAGATTAATGTTTTGTCGCCTGTAGAGGGTGTGCGAGCGGGCTACCCTGGTAACAATGTCTCTATTCCTAATGCTACGTCCTCACCTACCGTTAATTATGGGTCGATTCCTCATCCTATTTCTGGTTTCTTAACTAAATTAAAACATTTCAACCTTGATGACGTTACCCAAGTGGTACAATTTTTAAAGCAAGTGGTCGAGTTGGGTAACCATGCCTCGATTTTTGGGATGTCGGAAATTCAGATTTTCCAACTTTTGTATCCAGTTGCATCCGGTATGCTGCGCGATAAGCTTGTTGAAGCTATCCACCTCCGCATGTCCTTAGCCATGTTTATTAGGGAAGTGTTGTGGTTTTTTGTCCCTGCGAGCGCCCTAAGTGCTCTCGAGCATAAGTTCCTTTATCGTGTCCAAAGGCTGGACGAGTCCCTTAGCGACTATGTCAGCGACATTAAGGTGTATGCCCAGGTTTTTGCATCCCCTTTAACAGAGCGACAGTTGGTGTCATCAATTGTGAATGGGTTTTCGCCTCAATATAGGTCATACATGACTATGTGTACCAGGCCTTCGTCATTCGTCGAGCTGAAACAGGTCGTTATAGAGGCTATGGCTGTGAAGCATGCAGATTCCCTCCGTGTAGCTAATGTTCCTCCTCCTTCCTTGATGTCTTGTCCCCCTCCTTCCTTGATGTCTCGTCCCCCACCTAAGGTTATGTTTCATCCTCGACCTAATATTAAGTGCCACTCGTGCGGTGGAGTGGGACATGTCAAGAAGGTGTGTCCGAGTAACCAGGCTGTGTATCGCCAATGACGGAACTTTGAGGAGACCAATTCGGGTGTTACTTCCAAGGATATTTCTGTGTGTAAGAATTTGGGAAAACCCTGTGAAGTTTCTGGTCGCCCTAACAATGA
Organism: Meconema thalassinum; assembly: GCA_946902985.2. Taxonomy (NCBI): domain Eukaryota; kingdom Metazoa; phylum Arthropoda; class Insecta; order Orthoptera; family Tettigoniidae; genus Meconema; species Meconema thalassinum. The sequence continues at coordinate 272,136,818 of OX336389.2, read as the reverse complement.
TAGTCTTGATAGCTCGTTGAAAGCTAAATCTTTATGTGCTAATTCTGCTTATGTCGCTGGCCTACCTAACCTGTCGGTGAGCAATGGCGTGGCAAGTCGGCCTAATTCTGAACGTTGTGTGAAACCTGTGGTGCGGGTGTCCTCGTCACCTACTTGTAATCGTGTTAGAGTGAGTAATGATTTTGGAATTTCCCCTGTGGCTAAAGGAATATCCCCGTTTATTGAAATTTGTGTTAATGATGAGCCCGTTTCTGCGTTGCTTGATTCTGGTAGTGTCGTATCCTTTATAAGCGAGGACTGGTTTTTATCTATGAAGAGTGTTTGCAAATTTCCTGAGTTAGAGCCTAACAATGAATCTTTTATTTCGGCAAATTGTTCAAATTTAAATATTTTGGGTAGTATGACAGTCAAAATTCATATTCTAAATTTTTCTTGGAAATTTAAATTTTTGGTTGCCAGAAATCTTTCTTGTGCTGTGGTCATTGGAACTAATTTCATGTCACACGTTGGTATGCTTCTTGATTTTGATGCTCGCAACTTATGGTTTAAGTTTAATCCACAGAGTAAATTATCATTTAACCCGCTTTTATCTTCTCATGCTGTCAATTCCGTTAGTGAACCTATGACTATTGAGGATCTCGATCTGGAAAATTTAACGAGTCTTCAAAAGGATGCCATTAAGAGGTTATGACAGGAGTATGGCGATGTATTTACTGACAAGCTGGGTGTAACCCATTTGATGGAGTACAAGATTGAGCTAACCGATTCTGTGCCGTGGCGTTCCAGCCCGTATCGCCTTGCCCCGCCCAAGATGGCTGAACTTCGTAAGATTATCGATAAGATGTTAGAAGAAGGTGTAATCCAACCCTCTATCTCTGCCTACTCATCCCCTGTATTTCTTGTGCCTAAACCTAACGGTGGTTTTCGGCCGGTGGTCGACTATAGGGCTCTTAATCAAAAGGTTGTTTTGCAGTCCATTCTTTTGCCGGACCTTCACACATGTTTTAGTTGGTTTCGCAACGCGAAGGTGTTCACGATCCTCGATTTAAATTCTTCCTACTTCCAAATTCCCCTCTCTCCTGAGTCCAGGCATGTTACTGCTTTTTCCACTGACTGGAACCTGTTTGAATATGCCCGTGTCCCGTTTGGCCTATCCACCGGAGCCGCTGTGTTGAGCAGACTTCTGGACAAGGTATTTTCAGAAATTAAATTCAAGTTTGTGTACCACTACCTTGACGATGTGGTGATCTATTCCGAGTCCTTCGAGGAACACGTTGATCATCTGAAAATTGTTCTTGATCGGTTGCGTGACGCTGGACTTACCGTCAAATTTTCCAAGGTTTCCTTTGCCAAGCCCAAAATTTCCTTCTTGGGACATATTGTTTCTGAATCTGGTATCTCAGTGGACCAGTCTCGTACGCAGGCCATCAGAGATTTTAAACCACCCAAGAACGCCAAGGGTGTTGCTCGCTACATTGGTATGGTCAACTTCTTCCGTAAGTTTATCAGTAACTTTGCCGACCGTGCTGCTCCTCTAAATCAATTGCGCAAAAAGGCTGTGAAGTTCGAGTGGGGTCCCTCTCAGCAAGCAGCCTTCGAAGATCTTAAGCTTGCGCTCTCTAACGCCCCTGTGTTAGCCATTCCGGATTTTGGGAAGCAGTTCATTGTGCAGACTGATGCGTCTGGTCGTGGTGTTGGTTGTGTTCTACTGCAGGAATCTGATCTGGGTAGGCAACCCATTGCATACGCTTCTCGTACCTTAACGGACGCAGAGAGGAAGTATTCCATTTACGAACTTGAGGGTTTGGCTGTGTTGTTCGCTCTGGAAAAATTCCGTATGTATTTTGAGCACACCAAGTTTCTCCTTGAGACCGATAACCAAGCCTTGAGCTGGGTCTTAGGGAAACCCCGCAAAACTGGTAGAATTGCTAGGTGGGCAACTAGGATTCTGTCGTTCCAGTTCACTTTCCAACAGCTTGCCACGGTGGGTGAGTGGTTATAGTGTCGGACTACCAACCCCAAGATTGCAGGTTCGCCCCTGGCCATGGTAAGTGATTTTTGAAGGCGACAAAAATCACGACACTCTTGTCATACGTTGTTGGCATGTTAAAGAGCCCATTTGAATTCAGTAGGCCGTGTTCAATGGCAAAATTAATCTCGGGATTTTCCGCCAACACAAAGTTCCTCCATTCTCTACTTGAAAGCGCTGTAGTGTCAAGGAGTTTAGATATCTAACCTCCTTGACTTTCATAGCGTTCAAGTGAACGACGAAATTCGACATGCAAGCTACCCTCTGGGTGTCAATTAACAAAGCTTGCACCAGGCACCCGAGGCCATACGATATTATTATTACTGTCCAACATATTCGTGGGTCCGAAAATGCGGTAGATGATTCTTTAAGCCGCATGTACGAGGAAACAGCTGAAGAGGATGTTCAGGAATGCGAACCCGTAAACCTGGTATCTGCTGTAAATTGTGTCAATGCCGTTCTTAGCAATTCTCCTGTGCTGTTTGAGGATGTGAGACGATTCCAGAAAGAAGACCCCTCCTTATCTAGCCTTATTGACCGAATCAATTCTGGTGAAGTGATCAAGCCCTACACTCTGAAGGACGGTGTGTTGTGTTGTTCGTCTCGTCATGACCGCCTACCTAAAATTGTGCTCCCGTCAATCCTCATTCCGGAAATCTTTCGTTACTATCATGAATCTCCTATTGGTGGCCACCTAGGAGTATTCAAGACCCGAGCTAAAATCAGACAGTTTTTCATTTGGCAAGGTATGGATGGCGACATCAGGAGGCTCATTAGGAATTGTGCTGCATGCAGTATTAGCAAACCTCCGGTTTCTACTAAGGTTGGCCTGTTGTCATCTGAACCAGCATCTAGACCCATGGAGAGGCTTTTTATCGACCATGTTGGACCGTTCCCTCGCTCTGGTCGGGGAAACCAATTTGCGCTTGTTTGCACTGACAGTTTCTCCCGGTTTAGTTGGATTTTCCCCACCAGACAGGCTACGACCAGTTCCGTCATAAAGTGTCTTAATTCCATCTTCTCGTCTTTTGGGCCGTGTCAGTATCTGGTGTCAGATAATGCCAAGTGCTTTGTATCTCATCAGTTCCGTCAATTCTTGTTTGATTATGCTATTTCGCATGTAACCACCACTCCCTATTTTCCTAACCCGTCTCTTGCTGAGCGAGTCAATCGTAATCTCCGTTCTGCTCTGATTGCTTTCCACCACGACGACCATTCCAAGTGGGATTCTAATTTGCATTGGCTCAATTTTGCTTTCAACACCGCCGTGCATGAGAGCACGAAAGCTACCCCTTTTTCGTTAATGTTTTCCTTTATGGCTAATTCTCCGTTGTCCAACCTGTGGAACCTGCACGATCTCCTTCCTGACAGTTTCACGCCCGAGGATATGAGGGCGAAATTCGACAAGGCTAGAGAGAATATTAAGGTATCCCATGACCAACTTGCCAGGCGACACAATGCCTGTCGCAAGCCGGCTGATTTGGAAATTGGTGATGTTGTGTACGTCCGCAATTTCGAGCCCAAGGGCGTCAGTAATTTTGTCTCAAGCAAGTTAACCCCTCGTTTTAAAGGCCCATGCTATGTAGAGGCATTCTTGACTCCTGTTACTCTTCTTGTTCGAAACCCTAAGGCCAACAAAATTTCTAGAGTGCATCTATCACACATTAAGCGAGGTGGAGAGGTGTCTAATGAGGAAATGCTACCGTAAATTTTGTTAAACAAATTTTGTATAATGTAGAGTAACCCTAACCTTCATTGAAGCCTTCAAGCATCTGTTCCTTGTGGAATTTTGAATTTAATTGGATTTGCAAACTCTGGTGGGATACAAAATGTAAATGTTGGGAAGTTGCCATTGTAATGGTAATTTGTAAAAGCGTACCTAATTTTGATGTTTCATAGGAGATGCTAACATGTAAGTTGGGCTCGGTGGGAGACCTAACTCATGGTAACCTTGTATTCCTGTTCCCTTTGGGAATTGTAGTGGTCATTCCTCGACCGTAGCTCTTTCGAAATGTATTGTCATCTAACTCTTGTAATCTTGAAATGTACTTCGAATCTGTAAAAAGGTAAACTTGTTAATGACATTTTGTAAGCACGGATCTAGGGCATGGTCAGAAATATTTTCTTCATATAATTCAACCTTGTTTCTCCTTGTAAAATGTAGTAAGAAATTGTAAATTCTGTAAACCCTTTTTGAAATTAGAGTAACTTCTATTTTTGTAAATGGCTGCCCACGCGTCGAATCATATATTGCACATTGCTTCCACCTACGTCGTTTAAAGCGAACTAAATTGGACTTATTGAAAATGTATCTAACGTGTCTCGGACTCTGAAAGCACTGCTGGTGCTGGTGTACTACGTTTCTGAAGATTTTTGGACACAGTGATGCTGTTGACTAAGTGGTTTGCGAGGTGATCAATTATCCCATCACTGATAATCTGACCCTGCATTCTTCCTAACCAAAACGATGCGGTTTCATCCATCAATTGGAGTTAACAGGTGAACATTATCTTCGGGAAACATTTCTGGTGAATCGACAAGTTATGGAGTACTGTCTATGCCTTGGCATATTCGTGAACGGTGTTCACGCTTAAGGGAGGGAGACTGATACGTGCAAGGGCACGTCTCTACTATTTCAAACATGTATTTAATCATGGAGGCTGTACTTGAAGTTTGAATCGTCCGCTTCGCCGCTCAGTACCGTCTGTGTCCACAAGATGGTAGCTGCAGTCGGACTTTGGAAAGATCCAAGTAGTTCCTGCTTATTCACCAATAGAGTGCGTTGGTGTTTCCTTTAAAACTCTACCAATTCGTGACATAAGTGAAAAACAATTATGATTCTACGTCATAAAACAAAGAACGGTGTGTGTTCTTGATACCGCCAAATTATGAACTTATTTATGACATTGTTGTTTGAGGTGTCAAACCGTGATTGGACATTTTCCAAATATCATGCATGCAGCGCGCCTGGCTTCCTTGTCGGCGCCATTATGTGTTGTCATCGGTAACTGAACAGTCTGGATTGAACTGAGTGATCGTGCATTTGATTGTCTATTGAGGCGGGGGCCTGTGGCCCTCGCCTCACCAAGAAATGGAATTACATTACAAAAACGTAAACCGCAGTGGGTAGGAAGTGGGATCGTCGCCCCTGAAGCATGGTCTACCTTATTTTCGCCGGAATGAGAAAACTTGAAGATGTTTAGTGTCAATGGTTGCGTGTGCCAGCAACAGTCATCTGGGCTGTTTTCATTTTTTTTTAAATTATTTATTAGTGTTATGTTTGTTTTATCATCAGTGTCTCCCCAAAGGCCTTATTAAGGTATGTTTTGAAACCTTATTTAATTTATCTAATTATTTTATTTTGGGAGTCCCAATTTGGCCGTGTACGAATGTTGATCTTCTGTTATGTTCTGGCTTGTAAGCCAAAAATTTCTTTTACGTTTTAATAGCGTTTCCTTATATATATTAGGTTTCTTATTTATTTTTTGTTTACCTTCTGGAGACACATTTATTAGTTTATTTCACGTTTAAAGTATTATTTATTTTCGTTTGCCAATCTTATGATTGATATTGTATTCAAATTAATTTATTCATGATCCGTGCCCTTTACTCTTGTAATAGTTTTTAAATGTAATTGTTTTCCGCCGTACATTTCCTTACGCTGATGATAAAATTTATTTAATTAATTGTTTGCCGTAATTTCGATCTGGCATGTTTTTGTGTCGCCATGTCTGCTGTTTGCCGTGATGCATTGTGGTCTCGTGGTCAGTCGTTTGGCGCGGGTCTCAAAAACAGTCGTGTTGTGTGTTAGCTTCATCCCTTTTTTAAAATGTAATCTTGTTAATGTTAATTTTGTGATTTTTGGTAAATGTCCTTGTGTTTTTCGCCGGCGTACATATCATTTATTTATTTATTTTCTATCCAATTTAATTTTTTTAAATTAAAATTTAATTTAATTTCAATCCTTATTTTTTGGCATGGCCTCAACATCTGCATGTCGGATCGTGATTGCATTTCCTTGCAATTTATCAAGCCCTTTCTCATTGTGTTGTGCATGTAAATTCTATTTTAACCTTTGGGCTGTTTAATATTTATTTTTATTTTAAATTAAGTCTGTCCTCTTCTTGGCTTTGCAAGCAAGCATGTTAGGCGCTATCTGGCCTTCTTGGAAATTTGTGTTGGCTGATGCATGTTCTCTTTCCTGGTGGAAGTTTTAACTATTAAACTTTATTTTATTCCTTTTAACTACTGTTGTGGCATTATTTCACCGACGGGTGTTCCGTTGGTTTTTGGGGGGTGTTTGTACGATAGCCTGTGTGTGTTGTCCCCTTCTCCTTCTTCCTTCCACCCCTTTTGGAGCTCTTCTGTCGGGACTTGTCTTCTGGAGGTGGTTTTGCTGCGGAAGTGACCCGGACCTCTGAATACAGGTAAGTTGGCCCATCCACGCTCCCCGTACTCGTCTCATTCTGGTAAGCAAAGCGTTGGCTATCGAGTTACCAACGTGCTGCTTGCCAGTGCCGTTAATGTTGGGGGTAACAATTATGAATGTACAACAGTAACAACACGTACATGGAAAGGTATGGCCAAGCAAGCTAAGGAGTCATGGTGGTGTCCACAGTGCCTTAGCTACAAGAAGACAAAGTCAGCATCTATTGTTGTCAGCGGTGGAACATCAACCCAACCAGCTGCCAACACCGATGACACAGCATCTCCACCTTCAACACCGGTCACGGACATAATACACGCATCTGATATCAGAGGTATGTTTTTAGAATTAAAGAAACAGATTAGTGAACTGAAAAACCAAGTGAGTGGAAGTGTAAAAAGTGTCGACTTTATTGCGCAAAAATGTGATTAGTTGAATGAGGAAACTAAGTCAAATTCGACACTTTTGAAATCACTTACAGCAGAAATAAAAACCCTAAAAGACGTAAAGAACCTACAAGACAAAATAATATCAGATCTAAACCAGAAAGTGCACACAATGGAACAGAACGGTAGGCAACAATACATTGAAATATGTGAAGTGCCACGCGCGAAAGATGAATACCTGGATGAAATCGTCCACAAAATTGCTGAGACTCTAGAAGTACTGTAGATCGGAACATATTTGATGTAGGGGAAGTTTACAGACCCCCCCCCTCCCCCTGCAAAGAAAGAACAAAATCCTCCAATAGTGGTAAAATTCAACTCTATATCCCAAAAGAATGATTTCTTACAGAAAAGAAAAAGGCAAAATATCTTTACTCATGGGAACACTAAATCTAAGTTTTTCAATAACGAAAGTCTAACGGCATTCTACAGAGAGCTATTATGGAAAACTAAAAATCAGGCCAGAGAAAATAACTGGAAATTCATTTGGGTTAAAAATGGCAAAATTCTAGCGCGAAAAAACGACGAATCTGGTATATTGAGAATCTCCCGTGAGGGAGACATCAACAAAATTAGGTAAGCACCCCCCCCCACAAAAAAAAGAATTATTATTGAATTATTATGTTAATTGATATTAAGAACGGTTGGGATGGCAATATAAATGTTTCTGGAACACAAAAGGAACTCACATTTCTCAATATACCCGATTTCATCGGAAATGGTAATAAGACTAGAAATAATGCTGAAATCAACATTCTTTCTCTAAATATTCAATCTATATAAAAACTGGGATTATTTAACCACAACCTTAGGTAAGAAAATTAATGATCTGGATATTATCTGCCTAACAGAGATTAACATACTTGAATCTAAAAATTACCTATTTACTTTGGATAATTTTAATGTAGTGTTTTGTAATAGAACAAATCGTAAAGGAGGAGGCATAGCCATATATGTAAAGAACAACATTGCTATTAGAACACACAATTCATACATTTACAATACTCATGAATTAATGGTAATATAAATACTTTACATGAACAAAAGGATTGGATTAACTTGCATTTACAGACCACCTAGCACTAACATAAATGACTTTCTTGATGAACTGGAAACACATATAACACAGCACACCAGTAAGTACAGCGAATACGCCATTTTAGGAGATATCAACATTGACACTTTATCAAATGATATCAGTCTATCAGCTATCAAATATACAAATATTATGGCTACTTATGGTTTCCTACCACTTATCACTCAATATACTCGTTATGATACAAATTTAGACTCGAGAACATGTATTGATCACTTATACTATCGTAGCAGACTAGATCATTATACTTCTGCACTCATACAATCAGACAATTCTGACCACTACATGACATATGCAGGTATTTGGCCAAAAATTGATAAGACACAATCACAAGATAATGAATCGTACATTACGCTAATGAACGATACTATAATACACACAAGCCTTAACAACACAGACTGGACAGATTGCCTTGAATTAGAAAATCCTAATTACATATCTATCTATATATATCAAGCACAAAGTTTGTCTGTTTGTCTGTCTGTTATGTATACAAATCTACACCGTTTCACCGATCTGAACCAAAATTTGTATACTTGCCCTTTGGAACCCTGCGGGTAACCCTGTCAACTTTAAATTTCGGACAGACTACCCCATTCCCTGCATTTAGGCCCTTTTGCACAAATCTACACCGTTTCACCGATCTGAACCAAAATTTGTATACTTACCCTTTGGTACCCTGCGAGTAAAACTGATGCTTGAAATTGCGGACAGACCACTCCATTCCCTGCATTTAGGCCATTTGGCCCAAATCTACACCGTTTCACCCATCTCAACCAACATTTGTATTCTTACCCTTTGGAACCCTGCGAGTAACACTGTCTGCTTGAAATTGCCGACAGATCACTCCATTCCCTGCATTTAGGCCCTTTGGCCCAAATCTACACCGTTTCACTAATCTCAACCAAAATTTGTATATGTACCCTTTGGAACACTGCGACTAACACTGCCCACTTAAAATTTCGGACAGACCACCCCATTCCTTGCATTTAGGTCCTTTGGCACAAATCTACACCGTTTCACCGATCAGAACCAACATTCGGATACTTACCCTTTGGTACCCTGCGAGTAACACTGTCACTCCATTCCCTGCATTTAGGCCGATCTGACCCAAATTTTACATACTTACCCTTTGGTACCCGACAAGTAACACTGTTCACTTTAAATTACGGACAGACCACACTATCCCCTGCTTTTTGACCCTTTGGCACAAAACTACACCATTTCACCGATCTCAACCAGATTTTACATAATTACCCTTTGGAACTCGACGAGTAACACTGTCCACTCAAAATTTCGGACAGACCACTCCATTCCGCGCATTTAGGCCCTTTGGCACAAATCTACATCGTTCACCGATCGAAAACAAAACGTGTATACTTACCCTTTGGAACCCGATGAGTAACACTGTCCACTTGCAATTTCGGACAGACCACTCCATTCCCTACATTTAGGCCCTTTGGCACATATCTACATCGGTTCACCGATCTGAACCAAGATTTGTACACTTACCCTTTGGTACCTGACGAGTAACACTGTCTAAATGAAATTTCGGATAGACCATTCCATTTACTGCATTTAGGCCCTTTGGCGAAAATCTACATAGTTTCACCCATCTCAACCAATCTTGATGTAAGTTACTTACCCTTTGGAACCCGACGAGTAACACTGTCTGCTTGAACTTTCGGACAGAGCACTCCATTCCCTGTATTTAGACCCTTTGGCACAAATCTACATCGTTTCACCAATCTGGACCAAAATTTGTATACTTACTCTTTGGAACCTAACGAGTATCACTGCCCACTTTAAATTTCGGACAGACCACCCCTTTCCCTGCATTTAGGCCCTTTGTGACAAATCTACACCGTTTCACTGATCTGAACCAAATTGTTTATACTTACCCTTTGGAACCCGACGAGTAGCACTGTCGACATGAAATTTCGGACAGTCCAATCTATTCCTTTTGGCACAAATCTCCACGGTTTCACCGATCTGAACCAAATTTTACATACTTACCCTTTGGAACCCGACGAGTAACACTGTCCACTTGAAATTTCTGACCCTTTTACCTACCAATACCTGTTGAATCCCTGGATAGCAGCTGGATCGTAGAACCTGAAAATTCCCCGGCTCTAAAGACCCCCAAGTTCTACCAACAGACACAGGGATAATAGGGCCACTCGAATACCTAACAGGATGTATTAAGACTGACCAAGGCTCAGAGAAAGAAAAGACTAGCTCAAAACACAAGAATTCTTCAAAAGGAAGAAAGAATCTCAAAGGTGTGGTAAACCCTAAAATACCTAGCGATGGCCCCCTTAATACACCCTTCCATCACCTCTATAAAGCATCACGCAATAATTAAAACCAAGTAATAAATTAGTTTATTGCAAGAATAAACATGACAAGAAATATCAATTTTGTCGATACCACGACCAATCAAAAAATCTCATTGATTATACTGGATTGTCTTTCACCTATGAAATATGGGAAAGACTTCCAAAAATGAATTACCCATTATCTCAACTAACTTTTAGTTGATTAAAATATAAGGCATATTAATATTAATAATGATCAATCCCATAGGATAAGCACTCACAAAAAAAATATTATAAGAATTGAATAAATTAAATTCATTTCGGTTCCTTAACTGAAAGAACATATTATACAAAAATATCCTGATTATAACCAATAATCCTACACGACATCTTCAGTAGCATTATATGTTCTTGTTATTAAACGATGAAATTCATATGGCATATTTACAGAATATAATTTACACAAAATTCTAGAATAATTTCGATTATTCTCTTCCCACTAACTTAATGTCACGACATTCATTTCTGCTTAAAATTGTTTCATTTCTAATTTCAGGGTATTTCTGCCGAACAGTTAAGTTAAGCAAAAATTAATCATAGATTCAGCATTAAATAGTTATCGGTGATCCTTGTTAAACAAACATCCTATGGCAAAGTCGTTATATTAATTTTACTGGAAATATTGAACTGGATATCCACTCAAGATTCTCAACAATACTGCTCAGAAAAATATTAATCTTCACACAGGCATTTTCACGATAACAGCGATAAAGTCATCTATGACCATATATTAACCATACTAGGTTAAAAACTGGGTTAAAACCCCATTCAATCTAATCCTGATTGGCACACCTGGCTCAATCCTCAACAAGAAAAATTTGCTTCGCAAAGCACTGTATCAATATACTTAAACACAAGGGCATTATTCATAATACATGCCTCTCCAAAATCGAACATGCACCTATAATTGGAGCCTTACTGTTATAAATCCACAATTCTGAAAATCAGCTGTTTATAGTAAAAGCCTGAACTCTTGTTAAAAAAAAAAAAAATATGATTTTGTAACAGATTACTAACAAAGCCCAGTGGATTCCAGAAATACTCCACCTATTTTTAGAAAACTTGCCTTACATTGATGTATTACATTATTCATAATTCTTAAACGTATGACTTATAGTAAGTCGTCCCTGGGATTATCCTCGCAAATTTGGATGTCGTTCAAATACCCTCTTAATAGAGAAAAACTATTGCACCAAAGGCAATGATATCAATTTAATCCAGTGTTAACTTCATAAAATAAGAAAAGTATAACACTCCCAACCACTCAAACTGAGGTTGAAAAAGCGATTTATAAAAATAAATCCAATCTCAAAATAAGATCTTCCCTGATTTTCCCGAACGCGAAAATGTCAATGGATTAGTCCTACAGCATGGATCTAGGTTAGCAACAAAGGCTAAGCGACTAATGACCCATTAGGCAATCCATTTCGAAAATCACGCTCAGAAAATACAAGTTAAATCTGTTAATTGACTGAAGAAAAAATAGTCAAAGGACTCAAAGTAACATTTAGAATAACAGGGTCCGAAAACTTCCTAATATCGTAATAATAATACGGAAAGGAAAATTCTCCTCAAAGAATACGATGATCCACACGAAAGTGCTTAAAGAACAATACACTAGAATATGTAAAACTCAGTCAGAGTTCTCAAAAAGAAAATTGTGTTACTAAAATGTTCTTACACAAAAAAAACTGTAGATCTTCCTCCTACATTGATTTATCGACAAATAAGAATGAGCATATCAGTTTAAATACTGTAAAATACTACTGAAATTTTAAATTTATCCAACAAAATACACAAAGGATGCACTCATTTTTATGAGTCAAAATCCTGGCATCATAGAAGGTCAGCTTCGAAATAAACATCGAACCTGCACTTTCTACTCAACCATTTAATCTACAAAATCAAATAAGGCAATGTGTGGTAGTTCATAATGTCCACGCTACGCTACTGTAACAAGTTAAAGTGATCTGTACCTTTGGCGAATCTAGATGAGGAAAAAAGGATATCGTTGGCCATACTAAGCTCCAGACCAACAGAAAACATGCCGGACTCCAACTGGGTCTCTTGAGAACGAACCATAGTCCTCCTAGGCTCGAACAACTCCCGGTCGGTCGAAATGATCCCAAAATATCCTGGCGATATCTTCCCACACATATTAGAATACCGATGGCCGGAGCGCACACAGTTTATCAACTCGTCACGAAGCGAGGGTGAACTCGAACAGCCGCTAAATAGTTCCAATATATGAACGCGAATGTGAGCAAGTTCACAAGAGTCCACGCGGCCCCTTGCATCACGAGAGTCGCTTGCACACTTCATGCTAAATGAAAGTTGCTGCCAACATGTCTCCGCTACACCCTGCTAATGCAGTATTCTTATTTTAATCTAGCCTACCATCGTAATGGATATAAGCTTCATAGTATTCCTTCCCTCTGACACCTTGCTTAAGAATGTGTTTTTTTAAAGAATTATAGCCACTGTGAAAAGTTTGAATCAAGTCTAGGCTGCATTTCCACGAAGGTTTATATGCAGAGTGTTACGACACGATACAGCCGAGCTGGCGGTCGGGATTATGAAAGTATTCTCCCGCATGGCCCGTTAGTAGCTGTAGATACACGGTCGCAAAGATAAACTTATTACACGTTTAAGACCATGTCTGAACCCCATTAAGCACGTGTCTACTCCACGTAGAATGCTGAACGAACTAGCGTATACACTTCGGCACGGTCACACGTTTTAAAAATCCCGTTAGCTGGCGACTTCACTTTCACTATTGTCAGGCTCAAACCTGCACGCTGTCGGTTTCTCTAGTACTTTCTCTCCGCACGAGGTCGCTTGAGCACCACATCCGCTCCCCCACTCCTCAATACGTCACGACTCGATATAGAATATATCGCAGTCGAAATGTAATCAGCAGTGACTTAACAGATCATCTTCTGTTTTCATACTTGCTTAATAATAGCTTTCTGCCATGGACATATACATACAGACATATGTAACTGCTTACACATATAGCGCTAAATATACTTTAATTTGTATTAATCATTCTCAGGTGAATCGATCGATATAATGTTAGACACAGTCAACATGGTTATTATCGATGACCTTCGGGTTTCTCGTCGGAAACACGAGCTCTGCCGATCTCTTTCTTGATAGCATAACTTTTGCTTGCTGTAGACCAGCTGTTATGATAGACTTCAGAGGCTAGCTAGAAAGTTACAGGGCGTTCCCAAAATACTGTAACCATGTCTGTACTTAAGACCTTTAGGAATAATGGTGCATTTTCCCTTTGATACCTTAAATAAAAGTCTCCTCAACTTTTATTTACACCATTCCAGGTAATCTCGGCATATGTAGCATTATTCAGTCAACACTCAGACTATCTTCTTCACATATCTTTTCAGGTTTTTTGCAATGAAACGACCTATCATTTCTCTTCCATTTAAGCTTACTACCTCATAACAATTATTTCCGAACGACCTAGCGATTTTATAGGGTCCGTGGAAGACATAGGAGAACTTGGTGAATTGCTTCTTAGCCACATCTGCTTTCGTCGGTTTCTTGACGAGAATCATCTCGTCTACTCTCATCGGTGGCCGATATCTTTTATTTCTGATCCGTTTATGCCGCTTCTCGGCTGCATCCATCAAGCTTTCTCTAGCTGAATTAATTCTTTCTTGGACTGTAGGCTCCCCGTCCTTAGGCAGAAATCTCACGATCTCTGTCCAGGCTCTTTCTGGCCTCTTATTATGGTGTACAACCATGGGTATGTCTGATAAGCTCTCATGGAATGTGGAATTCATGCATATTTCCATGAGTGGGATGAACTTGACCCAGCTCGCATGATCCTCAAGACAGTAAATTCTCGCGAACTTGCTAATTTCTGCCATAACACGTTCCGAGACGTTAGATTCCGGATATCTAACGCTAGAAAACACGTGCTTGACACCAAGCCTAATCATGGCATTCTCAAATTCCATCGAAGTGAATTGAGCTCCGTGATCCGACAGGAGAGTTACAGGTTTTCCCGCCTTTGAAAACACACTGTTTTCAAGACGGCTAAGGACTTGGGCTGTAGTGGCCCTCTGCATAGGATCGAGGGTCACGTATTTTGAGAATGCATCGATCGTGACTAGGAGAAACTGGTTTCCCCTAGCCCCCTTCGGGCAAGGACCGAAGATATCGCAAGCCATTAGCTCTCTCGGCCTTTCTGGAATAATGGCTCGAGGTCTCTCTTTTGATAACGCCGACGGGTGTTTCCCTCGTTGGCACTCCTGGCATGATCTGATAATGGCTGCTATAGTGCCCCGCATCTTGGTCCAGGTGAATGTCTCCAATAACGTTCTGAACGTTTTGTCGACACCCCCATGGCCAATGGTGCAGTGAGCTAGCCACACCAACCCATTTATCAGTTTAGGAGGGACTACAATTCTAATTTTCGTCCTCTCTCGGTCAATGTATTTACAAACGACGTCATCACACACCAAGAATTTCTCAGATCGCTTCCTAGTCTGCTCGTAGTCAAGATCGGTATGGTCCATTGCACCTCTCAAAAACCTGTACATATGTCTAGTTGGGGTGTGTCTCTTCTGTGACACCGCTATCTTCTTTAGCTTCTCCAGGGTGAGTTCGTGTTCCCTCTCCAACTGTACAGTGTTAATCTCGATCTTACTAAATGGATTTCTTGAGAGTGCATCCGCGAGCAGATTATCCTATCCAGGCTGATGCACGATGGTGGCATTGAACTGCTGGAGAAACAATGTCCACCTCGTCAATCTGTCACTGGAAAGGTCGGTTTGCATCATAAACTGAAGCGCTCTGTGATCCGTGATAATGACCACTCGATGTCCTATCAGAAGCTTCTTCCACTTTTGAAGAGCAGATATGAATGCCAAAGCTTCAAGCTCAGAGGTGAAATAATTCTTTTCGTGTTCCTGCAGCTTTCTGCTGTGGAAGTCCAAGTAGTGCTTCCTCCCCTCCTCGTCCTTTTGGTAGAGGACAGCACTTATACCAATTTTTGAAGCATCAGACTCGATGTAAAATAACCGATCAAACTCGGGATATTCCAGCTTAATACAATTTTGGAGCATGAGCTTGGCCTCTTCAAATGTCCTATTCGTATCCTATGTCCATTTCCATTTATTATTCTTCTTTAATGCCACATACAAAGGGGCCATAGTAGTTGAGTATCCCGGACAATGGCTACTCAAGAACTGGCACATACCCAGAAACTCACGGAGCTGCTTTACTTTTGCGGGACGAGGGAATCTTGAAATGGCGTCAATCGTCTTCAAGTTTGGGTGATACCCAAACTGATCAATAGTATGGCCTAGGAACTTGATAGATCCATGCATGAATTGACACTTATGCATGTTGACCTTAATATTGGCCTCTCTTAAATTCTCGAATAGCTGTTTCAAGTGTACAAGATGTTCTTGAACATTAGCTGAAGAAATTATCAAGTCATCGATATAGCAAATAACGTGACGTTTCACGCTTTCCGTTAATTTGCTATCAAGAGCTCTGATCAAGGCCGGACCGCTATTCACCATTCCAAAAGGAACGCGACAGAAAACATACGTGGTCTGATCAAATAAGAACCCGGTGTATTGCCGGCTATCTTCCTCCAGCTCTACTTGATAGAAGGAAGCGGTTAGGTCTAGGACGCTGAAACACGCTTTACCTTTGAACTTTTTCAAAAGTTCTCTAATTTTTGGTGGACGGTCAGTTTCTAACATGATTCTCGTGTTGATCTTCCTGGCGTCTAAACAAAGCCTCAGTTGTCCGTTCGCTTTCTTTACCACAGTTATCGGATTCAAATACGAAGAAGCCTGTTTTTTATTATACCATCTCTCTCCATTTTATCTATGATCTCCTTGACCTCATCATGGTATTTTTCTGGGATAGGATAAAGCTTGGCTTGGTAAGGGGATTCATCTATTAGCCTAATCTGGTACTTGAAGTCTCTAATCATGCCAGGTTTATCATCGAAGATGTCCGCAAATTGACAAATCAAGTCGTCAAATTCTTCTTTCACGTTTTTAAATCCCTCGGCTTTCAAGGTATATTGTTCCCTCACTTGCTCGGTTTCTTCAACTACGTGATCCAGGATTTCCATTCTAGGGATATCTCTATTAATTTCGTTTCCATCCATTTCTTCCATCACTACATCCTCTGTACTTTCTTCCTTGAATCTTATTATTCCTTTGTCCATGTCGATGATTGCCCTAGCTTGTGTAATAAAATCGATCCCTAGTATGACGTCAAAATTAATATTCTTAACGACTATGAAAATATGTTCGTAACTTCTCTGATTGATCCAGAATTTCATTAGAATCTGCACTTTGCATTTCATAGTCTTATCCTTAAATATCCCACGAATTTTTGTAGGAGATGCTGGAAGAATGGTAAATTGGCTTTCTGGTTTCAATCTCTCAAAACAGTCCTCATCAACTATTGAGATCATAGCACCTGTGTCCATCAAAGCTTTACAGTGTTGTAGACCAATTAGTATATCAATAACGGGAAGTTCAACTACCCTTCCTTTCGGTTTCGTTTCTGGTTCAAATAAGAGATCTTCGTCAGTAGCTTCAAATATTTCAAAAATCGTGATAACAGAGGAATGCGTGGCAACGTCAGTCATAAATTTCGCCCGGAAATTGGCGTTTTTTTTCTAGATCCGGAGCTCTTTCTGAACTCCGACCTTCTCTGCTAGTGCTGGGTCGTGACTTATCTGGATTTTCATCTTTCTTTCCTTCGATTTTCTTTGTCCAACCTCCGTGGACTTATCTCGCCCTCTCTTGAGCATCTCCTGTTGCACTTTCTTATCGGATGCCTCCGTCCGATAATTGTTGTATCTTGAGTAGCCTTGAATTTTGTCTCTTATCTCTGTTGTCACGGGTATCCCTATCATTCCTATTATATCTGTTATCTCGATTATTTTGATCATATCTGTAATTCCTGTTATAAGGCGTTTCTCGGTGATCATTCCGGTTTCGATCATTATCTCTTCGATATAAATTTCTCTCCTCGTAGCGACGTTGCCATGGCCTCTCCTGGGCGTCCCTACGTTGGTTTTCCCATCTCCTCTCTTCCTGATGGGTATTTCTAATAGGACCCATTCTATCATCTCTTCTTTGCCCAAAACGATCCGTCTGCTGTGTACGGTTCATCATTACCGCGTTTACAACTTTCGATTCCTGCCTGGCATTTTTGACTATGGTAGGTTGCGTCATCATACTCATGTGATCTAATCGACGTAACAAGTCATCTAACGACGTTAAAGACGATACTCCGGAAGAAATAATTGATCTCCTTACTTCCGCTGGCAATTGACGTGAGATAGCTTCAAGGAGTTCTCCCTGGGTTAACGGCGGCTGGAGAAAATGGAGTTTTGCTAACTGACACGCAAAGTACTCAGCATAGCTGGTTGGTCCTGTACTGGAGTACTTGCGTGAATAGACTTCCGATCTCACATTTTGTTGGACCTCGATCGACCAAAATCTTTGTATGAAGGCCTCCGAAAACTGTTCAAAGTTGTCAAATGTGTAACGAAAGGCCCTGAACCATTGTAACGGAGCATCGGTAATAAACCTTTCCACCATACGTAGCTCACGCTCACGTGGCACATGTGACTCCAAAAAGTAATCTCTTAATGCCCTTACAAATTCGATTGGTGTCATTCCATCCAAGTTGCTAAACTTCCTAGGTTTGTCATCAAAGTTTCTTATTATGGTTACATTCGGTGTCCTTTCCAATGATTTCGAAGTATAATCATCCACGCGTACGTTGGGGTTCGGAGAACTAAAAGTTTCCCTGCTTGTTCGAATGGGACTCGGATGTTCCATTTGACTGAGCCGAACGTTGGGTTCGTTATTGGGAGATTCCTGCATCATCCTTTCCCTACCATCAGGTACTATCACTTCAGGTTGTTCAACTACAACTCTAAAATCGGACTGTAAAAGTGATCGCAATTGATCTTTTAGCGTATCTAAATTGATATGCCCCTCTAGATTAATTTGCTCGAGACCCTTTCTAATTTCATTAATCTCGGAAGTTTTCTTCTCCCTGACCTCATTTCACTCTATCTTACTTTGGTCGACTTTAGTTTCAACACTGTTAATACGTTTCTCTAAATCGGATATGTTATTAACCTGTGTATTTTGAATTCCATCCATTCTTTTGCTTAGATCTTCCCTAACATTTATTATGTCTTTGCTATTAGTTGCAAGACCAGTGGCAAGTTTGGATTCTAACTCAACTTTAAAACATTCCTCATTAATTTTCATGATATCTTTACGAAATGTTACAATATTATCTCTTATGATCCCTTTCAAATCTATGTCAAAATCATCCCTGAGATGTTTCGTATGATCTGTGACTTGAGCTCGGAGTGTCCCCATTTCACATTTCAACTGCTCCAGGCTATTCTGGGTCTGATTAGTGTCATGGGAAAACTGTAGCTGAAGTGCTTCTAATTCTTTTTTACTGAGCTTCACATTTTTTTCAAAGTCTAGTCTAATCTCTACTTGAAACTCTTTACTAGATTTTTCTAGCTCCATTAACTTAACCTCCGTCTGATTTTGACTAGATTCGATTTTTCCGACCTCTAGCTCCATTTTATTTTGACTGGATTCAATTTGATTTACATCATTCTGAATATTTTTGACTTGGGACTGAATCTCTTTTTGACTGGATTCTATTAATCCCACATCTGTTCTTAAATCATTGATTTGGGATTGCATAATCCTTACATTAGAGTTAACATCTTTTACTGTTTCCTCAATTCCCCTTTGACTAGTCTGAACATTGTTAAGATCTGTTTGCATTGAAGTTTGACTAGTTTGGATATTGTTAATGTCTGTTTGCATTGAAGTTTGACTATTTTGCATTGATGTTTGACTATTTTGCATTGATGTTTGACTAGTTTGGATATTGTTAAGATCTGTTTGCATTGAAGTTTGACTAGTTTGGATTCTTTCTTGGCTAACCTGTACCAAGCCAACATTAGCCCGTAGTGTACTGATATCTAGTTGTGTTTTTCTATTATCGTCCTGGATATCTTCGATATTAGATTCCACACTGGTAACCTTCTTTTCTACCCTTTTAGAACTGTCATTGATAGCCTACAAGGAGGATTGTATAGTATCAATTTCCCCCCTGATACCTTCAGCAACTGCACCCTGATTTTGAATAACAGTTTCGGACATATGGTCTAATGCAGATTTAGTTTGGACCTTAATATTTTCTATGTCCTGATTCAAATTGTCCATTTTATGTTGAATAATTTCAAACATCTTCTTTACGTCACCAACAGTCACCATATTACATTCAGACATGCTTCACTACACTTCACACGAAATAAGAATACCACACCAACAAAGCACAGCGAGAACATCTACAAACAACCACCATTTACCATACATGCTCATTCTTATTGTCTGGCATTACCTTAAAATAAGCTTATGTCTAAACACAAAGTGCCCAATTGGATTTGGGATCGACTATATACAAGTGCGTGTTGGTTTATATCGGTGAAGGTCTATGATTCTACCATTACTTAAATTTTAAATTTTCTACAAATACTTCTATTTTTAATGATGTCAGCAATGATCATCAGCCGGAAACAAGTAGAACAAATTATTAACAGAGCGTGTGGCACCACTCCAATACATAAAATAAAATAAAAAAAAATAATGGTTGCAATACCACTTGTAAGTCAAGTAGCTCGAGTATCCTCGTAATTGCTTTGTTCCATAGGAATTCCAATAGTTCGTGCCAAAATATTGGTTCACCATTATTTTATTGCCTTGATTCATGGTCACACAAGAAACACGGTGTTCCAATTCGCGATCTGTGTTACATGAAAATAAAATTAATTTCCACTTTGTACTTTCAGTTTCAATTTTGGCAGAATTATGGCATTCAACTCCCTGGTATTCGCTCTGGTATTCCAGGTTTTCAAAGCCCCTGAGCTGGGCGCCACCTAATGTACCCTTTTACCTACCAATACCTGTTGAATCCCTGGATAGCAGCTGGATCGTAGAACCTGAAAATTCCCCGGCTCTAAAGACCCCCAAGTTCTACCAACAGACACAGGGATAATAGGGCCACTCGAATACCTAACAGGATGTATTAAGACTGACCAAGGCTCAGAGAAAGAAAAGACTAGCTCAAAACACAAGAATTCTTCAAAAGGAAGAAAGAATCTCAAAGGTGTGGTATACCCTAAAATACCTAGCGATGGCCCCCTTAATACACCCTTCCATCACCTCTATAAAGCATCACGCAATAATTAAAACCAAGTAATAAATTAGTTTATTGCAAGAATAAACATGACAAGAAATATCAATTTTGTCGATACCACGACCAATCAAAAAATCTCATTGATTATACTGGATTGTCTTTCACCTATGAAATATGGGAAAGACTTCCAAAAATGAATTACCCATTATCTCAACTAACTTTTAGTTGATTAAAATATAAGGCATATTAATAATAATAATGATCAATCCCATAGGATAAGCACTCACAAAAAAAAATATTATAAGAATTGAATAAATAAAATTCATTTCGGTTCCTTAACTGAAAGAACATATTATACAAAACTATCCTGATTATAACCAATAATCCTACACGACATCTTCAGTAGCATTATATGTTCTTGTTATTAAACGATGAAATTCATATGGCATATTTACAGAATATAATTTACACAAAATTCTAGAATAATTTCGATTATTCTCTTCCCACTAACTTAATGTCACGACATTCATTTCTGCTTAAAATTGTTTCATTTCTAATTTCAGGGTATTTCTGCCGAACAGTTAAGTTAAGCAAAAATTAATCATAGATTCAGCATTAAATAGTTATCGGTGATCCTTGTTAAACAAACATCCTATGGCAAAGTCGTTATATTAATTTTACTGGAAATATTGAACTGGATATCCACTCAAGATTCTCAACAATACTGCTCAGAAAAATATTAATCTTCACACAGGCATTTTCACGATAACAGCGATAAAGTCATCTATGACCATATATTAACCATACTAGGTTAAAAACTGGGTTAAAACCCCATTCAATCTAATCCTGATTGGCACACCTGGCTCAATCCTCAACAAGAAAAATTTGCTTCGCAAAGCACTGTATCAATATACTTAAACACAAGGGCATTATTCATAATACATGCCTCTCCAAAATCGAACATGCACCTATAATTGGAGCCATACTGTTATAAATCCACAATTCTGAAAATCAGCTGTTTATAGTAAAAGCCTGAACTCTTGTTAAAAAAAAAAAAAATGATTCTGTAACAGATTACTAACAAAGCCCAGTGGATTCCAGAAATACTCCACCTATTTTTAGAAAACTTGCCTTACATTGATGTATTACATTATTCATAATTCTTAAACGTATGACTTATAGTAAGTCGTCCCTGGGATTATCCTCGCAAATTTGGATGTCGTTCAAATACCCTCTTAATAGAGAAAAACTATTGCACCAAAGGCAATGATATCAATTTAATCCAGTGTTAACTTCATAAAATAAGAAAAGTATAACACTCCCAACCACTCAAACTGAGGTTGAAAAAGCGATTTATAAAAATAAATCCAATCTCAAAATAAGATCTTCCCTGATTTTCCCGAACGCGAAAATGTCAATGGATTAGTCCTACAGCATGGATCTAGGTTAGCAACAAAGGCTAAGCGACTAATGACCCATTAGGCAATCCATTTCGAAAATCACGCTCAGAAAATACAAGTTAAATCTGTTAATTGACTGAAGAAAAAATAGTCAAAGGACTCAAAGTAACATTTAGAATAACAGGGTCCGAAAACTTCCTAATATCGTAATAATAATACGGAAAGGAAAATTCTCCTCAAAGAATACGATGATCCACACGAAAGTGCTTAAAGAACAATACACTAGAATATGTAAAACTCAGTCAGAGTTCTCAAAAAGAAAATTGTGTTACTAAAATGTTCTTACACAAAAAAACTGTAGACCTTCCTCCTACATTGATTTATCGACAAATAAGAATGAGCATATCAGTTTAAATACTATAAAATACTACTGAAATTTTAAATTTATCCAACAAAATACACAAAGGATGCACTCATTTTTATGAGTCAAAATCCTGGCATCATAGAAGGTCAGCTTCGAAATAAACATCGAACCTGCACTTTCTACTCAACCATTTAATCTACAAAATCAAATAAGGCAATGTGTGGTAGTTCATAATGTCCACGCTAAGCTACTGTAACAAGTTAAAGTGATCTGTACCTTTGGCGAATCTAGATGAGGAAAAAGGATATCGTTGGCCATACTAAGCTCCAGACCAACAGAAAACATGCCGGACTCCAACTGGGTCTCTTGAGAACGAACCATAGTCCTCCTAGGCTCGAACAACTCCCGGTCGGTCGAAATGATCCCAAAATATCCTGGCGATATCTTCCCACACATATTAGAATACCGATGGCCGGACCGCACACAGTTTATCAACTCGTCACGAAGCGAGGGTGAACTCGAACAGCCGCTAAATAGTTCCAATATATGAACGCGAATGTGAGCAAGTTCACAAGAGTCCACGCGGCCCCTTGCATCACGAGAGTCGCTTGCACACTTCATGCTAAATGAAAGTTGCTGCCAACATGTCTCCGCTACACCCTGCTAATGCAGTATTCTTATTTTAATCTAGCCTACCATCGTAATGGATATAAGCTTCATAGTATTCCTTCCCTCTGACACCTTGCTTAAGAATGTGTTTTTTTAAAGAATTATAGCCACTGTGAAAAGTTTGAATCAAGTCTAGGCTGCATTTCCACGAAGGTTTATATGCAGAGTGTTACGACACGATACAGCCGAGCTGGCGGTCGGGATTATGAAAGTATTCTCCCGCATGGCCCGTTAGTAGCTGTAGATACACGGTCGCAAAGATAAACTTATTACACGTTTAAGACCATGTCTGAACCCCATTAAGCACGTGTCTACTCCACGTAGAATGCTGAACGAACTAGCGTATACACTTCGGCACGGTCACACGTTTTTAAAATCCCGTTAGCTGGCGACTTCACTTTCACTATTGTCAGGCTCAAACCTGCACGCTGTCGGTTTCTCTAGTACTTTCTCTCCGCACGAGGTCGCTTGAGCACCACATCCGCTCCCCCACTCCTCAATACGTCACGACTCGATATAGAATATATCGCAGTCGAAATGTAATCAGCAGTGACTTAACAGATCATCTTCTGTTTTCATACTTGCTTAATAATAGCTTTCTGCCATGGACATATACATACAGACATATGTAACTGCTTACACATATAGCGCTAAATATACTTTAATTTGTATTAATCATTCTCAGGTGAATCGATCGATATAATGTTAGACACAGTCAACATGGTTATTATCGATGACCTTCGGGTTTCTCGTCGGAAACACGAGCTCTGCCGATCTCTTTCTTGATAGCATAACTTTTGCTTGCTGTAGACCAGCTGTTATGATAGACTTCAGAGGCTAGCTAGAAAGTTACAGGGCGTTCCCAAAATACTGTAACCATGTCTGTACTTAAGACCTTTAGGAATAATTTTGCAATACCACTCCATTCCCTGCATTTAGCTCAGGAATCCCTCGGGGTTGCCAGCTTCCTAACTCACCAGCCATGAGCCCTTGAGTGTGTACCAGAAGTGGTGGGGCTACACACACCCTGCCTCTTTGAGGGCCTTGAGCAGAAGACAGGAGATATTATGAAAAGGAAAAGAAGGCAGAGCCCTCGAAGAATGAGGGCATCAGGAAAGATAGAAAACGGCCAATTACGGCGGGAAATTGAAAGACTCCCTAGCCCTCAGATACCCTAATACAGTCGGGATCGGAAGAGAACAAGAGTTGACCAAGGGAGGCCGATAGGAAAGAGAAAGGAGCCCGGCACCAGGAAGTAGAAGCGATGTCAGACTCAGCTGTGGTCCCGTGGTTGCCAACCCACGTCCCACAAGTTGTGAGACCCTGGGGGGCGGCAGTTGTGAGAATAGCTTGCTGATTCATTGCGAGGTGACATGAGAGGACTTTCCAGAGACCGCCGTGTTATCTGCTGTCTATGCTGATGCCAGCACAGGGCTGTTGCTCAAGCCACTGTGGCGTTGCGAAAGAGTGAGTGATTCTCCGGCCAATCTCAATAGGACGGGGAACCAAGAACGTATGTCATCATATTTCGTCATCATCTTCGATCATCTCAGGTTCGTGCAGCTTGGACCCATATTCTTTGCCGAGCAGTACGCCATAAGCTCTTTCACTAGACGCATCGAGTACAGGCCTAAGACAGAAAATAAGGTTGAGGCTTTGGAAGACATCGAAGCTAGACATCTGAATTACCTATATCAGTTTTAAATTTACACCATGTTCGTTTAGTAATCATTTTTTCATTACCTTATTATTATCATCATAAGTGCAAATGACCTAGATGTTACGCGCATCAACCACTAATCACTGCCGCATAAAGTATTTCTTGGCTGTGATTTTGAAAATATTTATTTTTATTATAGTACGGAATCTACAGCGAAGAAGATGGACTTCAGAACGGTGGAGATTGCGGAAGAGGCAACCCAGTACTCAGGGAATAGTATGAGTACAGCATCAATCGGCAGCGTCTGTTTCCCAGGTTAGGGGCGGCTGCAAGGGCGTCTGTTCTCCATGTTAGGGGCGGCCTGAATAATAGCTGGCAGTAGCTTCATAAAATACCTTTGGGAGTGGCGACCCCATCGTAATAATAGCCTAAAATGGAAATGGCACTTCCAATGATTCGGAAAAGGCTAGGGCGTACCCTGCAGGCGACGCGCAGTTCCTTTGGTACTGGGGGAACTGTGAGAAATGGGCGACCAGTAACCGAAATGAAAGTGGGAATCATGAATGTCATGACCCTGACAGGCAAAGTGGAGGAGGTGGTAGACTTCATGGAGAGGGAGAAGGTTGGAATGATGGGGCTGAGTGAAGTGAAATGGAAAGGTAAAGGAAGGAAGAAATTGAGGAAAGGATATACATTATACTGGAGTGGTGGCCAAGAGGCAAAAAATGGCGTGGGACTGATAACCTCGAAACAACTGGAGGAGTATGTTGAAGTGGTAGAGTGTGTGAGTGACAGAATAATGAAAATTAGAATGAAGATGAAGAATGACGTGATGGACTTCATACAACTGTATGCACCACAGACTGGAAACAGAGAAGAAGATATTGCAGTATTCCTGGAGGACGTAGAAAGAGTAATCTCAGATGTAGAAGTGGTGATCATGGGAGACATGAATGCACAAGTCGGAATTGAGAGACAAGGAAAGGAAGAAGTCGTTGGACCATATGGATATGGGAAAAAGAACCGGGAAGGAGAGGAACTTGTAAACTTTTGTGAAAGGAATGGACTGATAGTGGGTAATTCATGGTTTCGGAAGAAAAACACCAGGAAAATTACGAGATATGGGTGGGGTGATAGAAGAACAAAATCAGTAATTGACTACTTCCTGGTGGAAAGGACAAATCGCAGAAAGCTGATGGATGTGACAGCTTTACCAGGAGAAGCATTTGATGGGGACCATAGAGCTGTGGTGGCAAAATTTAGATGGGGAAAATTGGAAAACCTAAAGGAGATCAGAGAAAGTAAAATAAAAGTATGGAAATTGAAAGACAAAGCTGTACAGGAAGATTTTCAGGAGAGATTGAAGCAACAAATCCCAGTTACTGAAGTGGAAAATGTAGAAAAGGAATGGTCCCACTTTAAAAAGGCATTTGCTGGTGCAGCAGAGAGTGCTTGTGGTAGGACGTCAACAAGAGTGAAAGAGAAGGGGACACCGTGGTGGAATGAGGAAGTGAGGAAAGCAGTGAAAGAAAAGAAGTCTGCATGGAAAGAATGGAACCGAGATCAAACAGAAGAAAGCAAAAGGAAGTATCACGACAGCAAACGGAGGTGTAAGAAAGTGGTAGGAGAAGAAAAGAAGAAAAGTTGGGAAGAATTTACACGAAGAATGGAAACAGATGTAAGTGGCGGTAAAAGGATGCTGTATGGGCTTCTAAGAAGTAAGAGGAAAGAAAGAGTTACTACAAAGCTGGTGAAAAAGGAAGATGGAGAGTTGTTAACACACCCAGAAGAGATAAAGGGACGATGGAAGGAGTATTTCGATAAGCTATTGAATGTGAGCAATTGTACTGGTGAGATCGAAGTGACACAGCCTGACGACTCTATAACAGAAGATGATATAACAATGCTGGAGGTGGAATTAGCAGTACAGAAAATGATAAAGGCTGCTGGACCTGTTGGTATGCAATGGCTGTATCGACTGCTAAAGTGTGTGTGGAAACGGAAATGTGTACCAGAAGACTGGGAGAAAGGGCTAATAATACCAGTGTTTAAGAAAGGGGACAAGAAAGTGTGTGATAACTATAGAGGGTTCACCCTCATATCACAGATAGTAAAAATACTGGAAAGGATATTAGAAAGAAGAATGAGAAGAAAGGTGGAAGGAGAGTTGCAAGAGGAACAGTATGGCTTCAGGAGTGGAAGATCCACAGTGGACCCAATCTTTAGCTTGAGGCAGGTGATGGAAAAGAACTGGGAATATGGAGAGGATTTGATCATGACTTTCATAGATCTGGAAAAGGCATATGATAGTGTCCCCAGAGAGAAGGTATGGGAAACCATGGTTAAGAAGAGACTGGGAAGAGAAATGTTGGAAATGGTGCAAGCAATGTACAACAACTGTGTTAGCAGGGTACTGACCCCAGTTGGAAAGACAGACTGGTTTAGGAACAAGACTGGACTAAGACAGGGGAGTGTGCTGTCACCTCTTTTATTCATAATGGTAATGGATGAAATTGTAAAGGAAACAAAGGAAGCATATGGACATAAAGAAATGAAGTTACTATTATTTGCAGATGATATTGTGGTCTGGGGAAGGAACACCGAAGAAGTGCAAAAACAACTAGATGCACTAAACGAAAATATTCAGAAGTATGGCCTGAAAATCAGTATAGAGAAAAGCAAGACCATGGTGATGACAAGAGGGGAAAGACAAGGAAAGGGCACTGTGAAAATTGGAAGTCAGAGTTTGGATATTGTGGACACGTTCAAATACCTAGGAAGTGAATTGATGCAAACTGGTAGGTTGGACATGGAGATTGGCAGGAGGGTACAGCAGAGCAATGCATTCTATCAAAGTGTAAGAAAACTTGTTTGGGATAAGGAAGTACCAAGGAAAAGCAAGGAGGTAATGTATAAAATGTACTATGTACCCATATTAACTTATGCAGCTGAGACTTGGACCCTGACGAGCAGGCAAGAGAGTAGAATCCAAGCCAGTGAAATGAAATTCCTACGAAGTATGATAGGAAAGACAAGGAAAGACAGAGTGAGGAATGAAGATGTTAGGAAGGAAGTTGGGATGGGAAAACTAAATGAAAAAATTGAGAAGAATAAACTAAGGTGGTTTGGACATGTAAAGAGGATGGAGGAAAATAGAATACCAAGACAGATGCTGGAGGCGAAGTGCAAGGGTAAGAGAGCAAGGGGAAGACCTAGAACAAGGTGGATCGATTCAGTGAAGAAGAGCGTGAGAAAAAGGAATCTGGACTGGGACAAGATCGTGGAAGAAGAATTGTGGAAGGAAAGAGGAAAGTGGAGAAGTGCCATAAATACCCTGACCCGGCAGGAGCTGGATAAGGGGAAATGATGATGATGATGATGATGATGACAGTACATTGTGTACATTATACGTTGAAATGTCAATTCAATACCGGTAGTAGTTTCCCTTATCATCCTCATCATAAGGGCAAATGACCTAGATGTTACGCCCATTACACCATTAATCACCACACACAATAAGTCTTCCTCGCCTGTGAATTTTGAAATATGTATTTCTATTACGGTAGTTTGTAAGTTTGACGTGTCAATTCAACAGTAGTTTTCATTATCATCCTTATAAAAAGGGCAAATGACCTAGATATTACGCCCTCATTGTCTTTGGGGGCAAATGACCTAGATTTTAAGTCCATTATATTTCTAAGGAGACGGAGACATTAGCATCATTCCACCGGGCGAAGCCGGGTACTACTGCTAGTATAACAATATAACAGCCAAATTTAAGGAAATCTACCAAAAAGCATCTTACATAACCACACGTAAACACAGGAAAAGCAAACCTGAAAATACAATGTAAGGAAAGAGACAGACTCTACAAACCAATGCTCAGAAACAAGTATATTATTGCAATAAAAAATGAATACAAAGCTTTCAGAAACAAATTAAATGAGCTAATAAACAAAACAAAACATCGATATTATAAAAATAAAATAAATTATTGCAAAAACGATAATAAAGGAATGTGGAGAGTCATTAATGATATAACGGGTCGGAAAACACAAACTGTCAGTGAAGTAATAAACAAACATTTAAGAATACATTATACTAATGAAGTGATAGTCATTAATTCAACAGCACCTTTAGTGAAAAAATAAACAGCCTAGCTCATAACTGTAATATTAACATGGCAATCGATGTCCCTTTATAATATCATATTTATTTAGGAAATTGTTCAATCTCTTATCCAGGCATTTTTCCATTATTTTGTGTAGGATTGATAAAATGCATATTGGTCTGTAGTTGCCAAAGTCTAAGTGATCGCCATTCTTATATATTGGTTTAATAATTGTGTATTTCAGATATTTAAGAATACATTATACTAATGAAGTGATAGTCATTAAATTCAACGAAAAAGTACTGAACTAATCCTGGCTGAATTTGCCAATGTAATAAATAATGCCTTAAATAAGAACAATAACATAATGGTACCTTTTCTTGACTTTTCTAAAGCATTTGACACAATAAATCACAATTAACTACTTACATTTTTTTGTGATAATGGTAATGAAAATGATAATGGTGATAATGAGAAAAAATATTAATGTAAATAATTAAAGACACAAAAAGTTACACTATAGTAGTTGTATTAATACATTTATGTTTAGTTAGATAATAGTTTTTAATGCAACGTATAGCTAGTTGTTTGCTGTTCATGTTTCCCAATCCTCGTGGTAGTTCTTGAAGTAGTGATTGTATAATATAATTTAGTCTCTTGAAACCATAGCTATTTATACATCAAGGTTTTACATATTTAGTATTTGTTATGGCTGTTGTTTGTATATTTCAGTACGTACCAAATGTAAAAGAACAGCGACACCATATATCCAAGATGGCGGTCCAGCGAACTACTAGAACATTAAAATTCACAACTCGGAATATAAATACACAATTAAGACGAATTTTGGCAATTGGTGAGTATCATATAAGAGAACACACTAGAGTAAGAATAGCCATTCCATACACTCAAAATGGTGGCTTGGCTTTCTATTAAATCCTAGAAATCAATTATTCAGGGTGTAGTTGCTAAATTAAAGTGGAACTCGATCAGAAACAATTACGCTATATTTACAAGAATTTCAAACTAAACATAGCTTGCAGCGGCCATCGTGAAGGTATAGAATATGATAATAAAAGAATATCAATAGTGTAGCTCAAAAATTGATCAAACTACAGAAGGACGAAGGATTCTGAGGAAAGTTCACATGAACACGAGGATGCAGGCACGCAGCACACTGAAGTAGAGAAAGACATGCCAACGTAATTGTATCTGCCAGAAACGCACACATTTTCGTTAGTAATAATTTAGGTAGATTTTGGATCAATGTTACAACTATGTTCCTAGTATGAAATTATTTTATGTGCATTTAAATAATTACGATGATTTATAAGAAGTTTATTGAGGTGGCACAGTATGGACAAGCCACATAGGAACAGTTTCAATTCCATTATATGTTATTTTGGAGTATATTTTGAGAATTAAGTTGAGAAACATGTTGGAGATGGTAATAAATCCTTGGGATTTTTAAATTTTAAACCAGGTCATTGTTGCTGTTTGTTCCCTTTCTAATCCTTTTGGCATGAATTTCGGGCTAGTTCTTAACAAAGTTACAACCCAAACCCGTCACGACCCGAGAGTAACAGTCTCAGTCCACATAATTAGTTCGCATACATGTTATAGTATGCACGGTTCTTACGGGATTTCGGTGCATGTGTCTTGGGCAATCACCAATCTCGGGGCAAACTGGCACAGTAATTTGGGAACATCTCGGGCACTGTTGGCTTAATTGACTTAAAATGTGGTTTTAGAGGTCCAGCCGGAACCTACCAAGTATTGTTTATCGCATCAAAAGACATATAATGAGCTTTGTCCGGTCCTTGTACGATTTTGATATATTGCCTATATTAGCTTATGGTGGAATGCCAAAGGAGTAAAATCAGATGAATGGAAAAGGCTATCCTGTGATTTATTCTAGATCTAGATCTTGAAATGTATATAACTTATGCAAAATTTGGTTCAGATTGGTGGAACTTCTAAAATTGTATAGTGAGCAAACAAACTTATTATTATTACTATTATTATTACTATAAATATGCCGGAATTATTATTAACATACCCAAACACATACATTCGCTGTTATATTTAAAATGAAATAATTGCACCAACAATTTGTGAAACTGGAAATTGTAGGCACATCAAAAATGTACGATAATGTAACGTATATTATTGATACTCCAATGTTTAATTTTTAATAAAAAATATGTTTGTCACTAGTTGTGGACCCACCAACCGAGGTAGCTACACGCGTTAAGGCGCAAGTCCATGGGTCCAGACTATCACAGGAGTAGGTAGACGAGTAGTTTAAGACCTCACTGTCAGCCATCTCGTCAACTCCAGGCAAATGCCATGATCGCTTCCGTACAGTTTAATTCAGATTCATACAAATGATCTCTCATTGACTTCTGTGATGAGAGTAACGTACGGAAGGGCTTCCAACCTTAAGAAATGTAGCATTTAGCTCGTGAACCAATGGTCCCCATCCTTGCCACGACCCTTACAAACGCATTCTATCAAATTGCAAACTTCTAATTCTCCTAACAGTGTTGGCACTGGGATACAGTATGTTTTCCTTAAATTAAGTCAACTTACTTCTGCACTGCAAATATATTATGTTAGCCCTATGAATAATTTCGGAACCTTTCAGTTAAACCAAGCCCTACTTCCTGTGATATATGAGGTGGAATTTGGAATATGTGCAAACATATTTGTAGAGTGGAAGTGCTAATTTTTCTAAGTGCCAAAATGTGTTTTGTTTAGTTTTTCCCCTGGAAGTGATCTATGTGGCAACGCCAATGCCGTACCATATGATCTAAGTTCCAATTCGTTTCCTGGTACAGTAGAAGTCCGATAATTCGGCACGTTCGGGACCGGCTCAGTGCCGGACTACCGAAAATTCCGGTCTATCGGGCGGTGCCCCTTCTTTTTAGTAAAACAAATGTACTTTGTTTTTTTTAACTACATACATACATACATACATAAATCGTAATTATAAGAACAATTAGGTTAATACATAATTAAACTACAAATACAGTATGCAAATACAGTACAACAAAATTTATTTTACATTTCATATAATGTATGTACACGTACTGTAAAACATATTTCACTTAGATTTAAAAGAGTCACGAATGTATTTTTGTTCTCTTGACTTTTGGCGTTTAGTATAAAATTTATTTCTAATGATATGGAAATCAATAATTTCTGAAGCACTGTAGCTAGTACTAGCTTCAGCAAAAGAGATAAACTTATTTAGTGATTCTGCAGCTTCTGCCCAGCTGATTTTTTCCTTTTCTTCCGTTTCGGCATCTGAGTCACTTTCTTCAAGATTTTGAGTAGGCTGAGGGTTTACTACACCGTTGATAATATCCTCATTGGTTAGTTCTTGTTCAACAGGGTCATTCTCGTCGATTAGAAGCCACTCCTGTACCTCATCTTCAGGCAGGTTTTTCAAGGGATTGTCAACACTTCTAACGACATCCAAGACTTTGGTCAGAGCATCTTGATGGTTTTCTTCCTCATCAGTCTGTAGAGTTAGGTCAGATGCAGGGTTTGCAGCTGGCCAAAGATTTCTCCAGCATTTTTGGAGTGTTGTATTTTTTACCTGGTTCCAAGACCGTGCAATAGCATAGACGGCATCTTTTACTGTAAACTTTTTTTGAAAATCAGTCACGTTACAGTCGGAATTTAACAAGCCTTGAATAAAAGACCTTCTATAAAAGCATTTAAAATTTTGAATAAGCCCTTGGTCCATGGGTTGAATCAAAGATGTTCTTTAGGTGGGAGCAGAGTAGCAACAATATTTCCAGAAACTAACTCATCTACTGGCAGGTGGGCTTTGCAATTGTCCAAAAGAAGGATGGCTTTAGTATCTTCTGGTAGACCAAGGCTTTTGAAGGATTCCTTGACCTGAGGCACAAAGTGGTGAAAAAAACAGTCTTTAAAGAGGGCGGCAGTCATCCACGCATTTGATTGAGCATCGTATTGGACAGGCAAGTGTGTAACATTCTTAAAAGTCCTGTTTTTTTAGATTTACCTATCACAAAAGGGGTCACTCGGTGGTTTCCAGACGCATTAGCACATAGCAAAGCGGTTAATCTGTCTTTTTTTTTAACCCATGGCTGCTTTTTCTCCTCCCCCAGCTAGTGTAGATGTTGGTAAACATCGCCACAATAGCCCTGTTTCATCAGCATTGTGAATCTGTTCAGGTGTTAAATCATTATCAGCCACGATTTTCTCAAACTCATCTTTGTATTTTTCTGCAGAGTTTTGGTTTGCTGAAAGTGTTTCTCCAGTTACATCAAGTCTTCGAATTCCATGCCGAAACTTAAAGTTTCTGAGCCAACCATCAGAATAATTACATTCACTTTCAGCAACTCCTAAATCTTGGCCGAATTTCTTGGCCTTTTCAACAATCATTGACCCTGTTACCGGCTTTCCTTCAGAACGTACTGCACTAAACCATTTGAACAATACACTATCTAGCTGTTCCAGTTTTTTGTTGTTTAATGTTTGTCTAGAAGCCAATTTTTCAGTTACCGATTGAGAAGCAAACTTCTTTTTGTTTTTTAATGTCATAAATAGTTGATGAGATAATATTAAACTCATTTATTAAAACATTTCTATTCTCATCTTTTTCTAGCCGTTTGATGATTTCTAGTTTCTGATTGAGAGTCAGTGTTACGTGTTTCCGTTTCTCTCCTTCTGAACTCGAAGGCTTAGGTTTTGAAGACATGGTCACTGTACATTTAGAACGAAACTCACTTTGTTTATAAACAGTTTCAAAAGTTACGTACGTCACTACAGATGTACTGTAATACAGTAGAGAGTACTGAGACATTTTACTGCGTTGTGAAAGGACACAAAACAACAACGCACAAAAAAATGGCGAAGACGCTTCGTGATTGATTAACTGTGCTGCACTGCACCTGTATTTGTTGTGACAGCTGAGACTAGCCGGCCGCTAATTGTTTCCGAACAATACCGAGCGCTTCCGGATGATCCCGAACTACCCCGAAAACTTCCGAATAGCTCTCAAGCGTTTTTATTTGCTTTAAAGACACACTTTTAGAGAAAACCAAAATTTTTACAATTTTCCGGAGCGATGCCGGACTATCGGGCATTCCGGACTGTTGGATGCCGGACTAATGGACTTCTACTGTAGTTGTAATACGCGTCAACAGATGGAATTACTGTACATGAAGTTCTGTCAGCTCAACTTGACAGTTTACCTAAAGTGCAAGCATTGCCTGAAAACAAAAAGAAAGACATTCGCACTATGCTTGAGTTTATTGATGAGGAAGATAGTTTTTTTACAATGATATTTTGAGCGTTTAATGTTCAGTACCCTCTGTACTGAGTTCAATCAGCAGGAAATATCTGGCCGGACTTGTACCGTATACATTTTTTTTTTCGTTTGGATAATATTTAGTTTCCTATTTTATTTCTTGAATTGAAACTATGTTGTTTTCGATAATTTGACGCACATGTTTTGCAATGCTATCACTGCCGAATAAATTTAATAAAGTATTCTTCGCCACTTGTATACTGTTTTTATCCTTTTACTCAAATCTTCTCTTTGGCACATAGATCATTTAGCACTTTCACTCTACATTTATTTAGTGTTTGCCTTTTGATTTACATTCAAATGTTTATCACATAAAAGAAACAACTATTTATAAACGCAATGTGTCTATTTATGTAATCTACAACTTAATTTACAGGTTATGCGCAAGGAGTATTACGGAAATTGTTTGTATATTCTTAGATGAGGCCCATTCCTGAATTTACCGCAGATATACAGTAAAACCTGCCTTCAAAGGACCCTTTATTGAACGGAAATTTGTCTTAAACGGAAATATTCGACGGTCCAGGAAACTTACGGGTGAAAGACGTGTTAAATTCCCTTCATTAAACGGGAACTGTGTTACGTGGACAACGGAAGTCAAAACACGTATTTTAACGGAAATTTTCTAAGTTCCAGAATATAATGTTTAGAAAATTTCCAGGAACCCTACGGAAGTTTACGTTGTCTGCTGTAACAGTTGATTCTGTAGCGAACACGGAATGTGCAAATAGGTCTTTTACCTTTTATTCTCCAACTTATACGTAAAAGTGTACGATTACTTGCCTGTTTCCTGTAGGTCAATCCCCTCCCAATGCTCGCTTTAATAAAACAAGACATTAAATAAAACTAATAATTATAATAATAAACAAAAAATGAAGGAAAACAAACATTCAGAATTCAAAAATGAACAAAGCCTTTGAGTCAATGATCACTTGAAAATTGAGATTGCTGACTCTAACCCACTCTCACCTATAAAGCAGATGGCGAGATCAGCAGCCACCACGTCATCGGCTAATGTAAGATCGAGTGTCATCTGCAAACACTATTAATTCGAAATAGAAATATGTAGCCTAAATGCAACGCTGAATAAGGTATGTACACCACTTTATTAATTCTCTGTATGGCCATTATATGTATGTCCACGCTTTAATTATTTTAGTAACGCTTACCTTCCTTAAACGGAAGCCTTTGTTAAACGGAAAAAAAGTGTAAGTCCCGTACGTTGCCGTTGAAGGCAGGTTTAACTGTAGGCCTATATGAAAATGAAAATCCACAGCCTGCTTCCAGTCTCCGACCGGGTCAGGAATGGAATGAATGAAGCCCCTATCTAGCGGCGAGGATATGAACTGTACCGGCTGCCGAGGCCTGACGCACTCCTCTGGGGCAATGATTAAATGAATGATAGATGAAATGAAATGATAGTGGAGAGTGTTGCTGGAATGAAATTTTGACAGGGAAAACCGGAGTACCCGGAGAAAAACCTGTCTGCCTCCGTTCTGTCCAGCACAGATCTCACATGGAGTGACCGGGATTTGAACCACGGACTCAGCGGTGAGAGGCCGGCGTGCTGCCGCCTAAGCCACGGAGGCTCAACTGTAGGCCTATATATATATATATATATATATATATATAAATCTACATATTATATTACTGAAGGACCTGACTCTGCAATTAATTCCAGGATAAGTTTCTCATTTCTATTGTTATTGTTGACTGATTTAGGGGCTTTGCGATATCGTGGTCATGTAGCCCCGTGTACTTGGGTGTGTATGGAATTTGTCTCATAACCTTTGTTATTCTAATGGCTGTATAAGTGAGTGTAGCTGTAATTCAGATGAGGATTGGGAAGGAAGCAGCCATGGCCTTAATTTAAGAACCATCCCAGCATTCGCCTGGAGTAGAAGTGGGAATCCACGGAAATCCACTTCCAGATTGGCTGAGGTGGGAATCAAACCCACCGCTTCCTATCTTTGCCTCACGAGGCTGAATAAACCCCGTTTTAGCCCTCAGACCAGAATTAAATTAAATGTCTTGGCAGAGCCGGGAATCGAACTCGGGTCCCCGCGGTGACAGCCAAGAGTGCTAGCCACTACACAACGGGGCGGATTTCTCATTTGTTTATATCGTCGGTTTGTTTGAAATAATAACTAGGCCAAAAAGAAGCTGAAGATTGTTGTTTCAAGTGTTAGTCATTAATTACTCTTTAGTAGGAGTGAGGTGAGGCGTAACTCTTTCGCTGGGAGACAGTAACTGAAACCGCGATAGTTCAATCAAACTTTAATTTTACAAATACTTAAATTACTATCAGTTAAAAGCATCTATAGTGTTCTAACATAATTAATACCTTGTAGTAATTACAACAAATATGTCTAGCTTAAATTTCCCAGGATTGAAAGAAGCTGGTGCTCCGGATATTGGCTATTGCCATAGAATTGACGTACGAGGCAGCCAGCCAATCACAGGTAAACGCTATGAGGAACCTGAGCAATGAAATGCTCCCGATGGCAACACATGTGGCCACGTGGAGCATAAGTAAACTGCGCATCCAGATCAGGGCGTATAAATAAGAAATCAATACTACTCCATCACATGAGGGTAATGTTATGTGATGTTGCCATGGAAACGCCCCGCCCACGAACTGCCATTTGATAGCTGATGACAGGTAAATGTCCGCGCATGTGCAAGGTGAATGTAAAACATGGACACCCACATGATAGTTTCCAGCAGGTGGAAATTTTTGGAGGAGGGTAAAATTCCCTAAAATAGATGTCTAATTGACACACAGGGATGGATTGATTGATATTCTTCTATTATTTGATATTATTTTTAATGTACTATATGTCCTCCCCATATTATTCCCGGTACTACAGTGTCGGGGATGAGATACACTCTAATTCCATGTAGCGGGTAGATTTTACCAACAAATACTCTTCCTGACGCCAACCTCGTGAGAGGAGTTAATTGGAAATTGAATGAATGAATTGAATGTAACTGGTCCAAGAGTTGGAAGGAAGCGGCCGAGACCTCTTTGAAGGTACCGTCCGGCATTTGCCTCGAGCTGAAAATGGGAAACCTTGGAAACCCATTTCAAGGAGAAGCGACGGTGGAGTTTGAACCCACGTCTACGGGTCCAGAGGTAGCCTGGACCAATGACCTTGTAAACTACACTGATATGTTGAAATAACTTTAGTTTCTTTCCAAAAAGAGAAAGACGTTTATGTGGACAGTGGTAAATAGATCCATAGAAAGTTTCAAAATTCAGGGTGGTTATAATTAAATTTGCGATACTTGCGAGGGTCCCCCGGACAAACAAGTGATCGTAGGACGATGAAACGGTGTGGAAACCTTTAGCAGGACATGCGGAAGAGACATATCGAATAAACCATTGAAAGGAACACATTTTAATTTCCACATGAGCAGTGATGGATTTCCCATTAGGCCCGACTAGGCCCAGGCCTAGGACCCCAATTGTCTGGGCACCCCAAGCAATTTCTAATTTAGTTCAATTTCATTCCGAAGATTTTAAAAAAATATCCGGAACTGAGACAGTTCCAGCATTATATTAAATTACAATGTCCTTTAAAAACTGAGTTCACTCATTCTGAACTTTACGAAATTCTTATTCGAGACAAGCTTGAGTCTGTTTTTCCGAACGTTGAAATTGCTTTTCGCATTTTCCTGACCCTCATGATAACGAATTGTTCTGCGGAGCGCTCGTTTTCAAAATTGAAACGGGTCAAAAGTGCGCTAAGAAGTATCATGTCACAAGAACGATTAGACATGCTAAGTTTAATGTATATCGAGTCAAATGTTCTGCGGGAAATTGATTTTGATGACATTGTAGATGATTTCATTGACCGAAAAAACAGAAAAAAATTATTACATTTTACAGAAGTTAAAAATAGTATGAATTGTTAAATTGTTCATCAAATCATCTGAAATGTTTTCAAATAACGATGATCGTTTCAATTGAAATATATGTATATATGTAGGCCTATGTATGATTTAATAAAAAGTGTATTGTTCATCTTGAGAGAAAGAACTCTTGTATATACTTTATTAAATGTACCGGTGCTAAAAATAAACATTATTTGAAAAAAAAATAAAGGGGCCCAAAAAATCTGAGGGACTTGGGCCTCATTTTACCTAAATCCGGCACTGCACATGAGCAGGTAACAACTGTTAATGGCGCACCAGGTTGACAGTCCAGGTTACAAACGATGCTCAATATGACGACCATCTGCATCCACGACAGCCTGGAACCGCACTAGCGAGTGCTCCACCACTGCCCGCAACATCTCAGTTGGTATGTTGGCTACCTCCTTCGCGATGCTCACGTTCAAACGCCAAAATGTGCCAGTTTCCCGTTGATACAGCCTGTCCTTAAGGTGACCCCCACAGCCAGAAATCACACGGGTTCAAATATGGAGATCTTGGTGGCCACACAGAGGGGAACGATCGGCCGATGATGCGGTTCCAGGCTGTCGTGGATGCAGATGGTCGTCACAGTGAGCATCGTTTGTAACCTGGACTAACAACATGGTGCCCCATTAACACTTGTTACCTGCTCATGTGGAAATTAAAATGTGTTCCTTTCAATGGCTTATTCGTTATGTCTCTTCGCATGTCCTGCTAAAGGTTTCCACAACGTTTCATTGTTCTACGATCACTTGTTTGTCCGGGGGGCTGGTGCATTCTTGGAATGCACGGTACCTGAGATTATAATTTTCAAGGCTTTTGCACGTTCTTTCCTTCCTTTTTGTCAAACACCAACAGTGATCATTTGTTTTCTCCTTTATGTGCAAATCTCTTATATTTTGTATGAGTCTGTTCCAGATATATATTCTGTGACCCACCTAGCGTCATATAACAACAAATCTCTGAAGCTCTTCAACTCTTCCTCGCGCAAGAGGAATTCCATATCCATTTGGCTACCAGATACTGTTGTCAACTCTTTGAAGACCAGCTCAGCAAAAGAAGATTATTTTGTTGTGTTGAAGTTGGCAATGCTTATATGTATACCTTTTGTTTCCTACCCCCACTCTTCTCCCCTTCCTAGGACCTTCCGCGCTTCGTTGAGCTGCTCTCACTTCTCCGTCTGCAGTTGACTCGTTCAGTCAAAGCTCCGCTCGAGCTTGCCTCCTCAAACCAAGAGGCTCACCCTCTTTTACGCCATGTTGGCTAAGTAATCATCATCGAAATCTTCGACTTCAACATGAAATCAAGATAAGTACCATTTTTAAAAAGTTTTAACCTCATCTTCATGGTTTTAACTTCCAAGTGCTTTTAATTATAATTTATAGGCAGTGTGAAATGATTTACAATGTTGGGCTTTTTGCTTGTGTAAGCCAACCTTACTAAAAAAAAAGAGCTTTTCTTAAGCGATTCAAACGAGAAATCCTCTCGCTACGTGGGATATTATCTAATACCCGCTGCCTATAATTATAAAACTAGTTCCTCCTTGGGATTTTCTCAACCCCATTTTCTGCTAAGGTCGTTCTGGAACCTTCGAGACCTTGTTCTCTATCTGCGAGTCTTGCCGTCAAGTATTGTTCACGCACTTGTGAAAATGCTAGTTAAAATGAGGAATCTTCCTTATAAATTTTTGCAATAGCTAACTTTCTTCCACCGCTGGAACCTCTGGAACATTCTATATCGCATTTAATTGTAATTTACGACTTTCTCAAGAAATAGACTCTCACTTATCTAGTGAAACCAGTTATTTTCATCATTGCAATAACTTTCTTTTCCATAAACTTTGCGTCTCAACAGTGAACTTTTCATAGGTTTCAATGAACTATAGTGAAATCCAGTGCTTGCTCAACTTTTCTACCGCGTCGCGATCGTCCGCTTATATTCAAATAAGGCCATGAACATTTTCCTTAATTCCCATTTCTCTTTCCTAAACCTTTCACTAACAATCTGCAATAAACTTTTAATCTAGGTCTGTTCCAATAAGGTGTCATTCCAAGAAGTGCCCTTCCATTTTTGTTGGTTTATCATTAAGTATCTCTGTATAATCTTTGTGATACGTGTCTAGCACACGTTTCAAACTTACATTGTTCCTCCCTTCAAAATCAGGGAAAACAATTCTCTAAACTCTTGAGCGAGTCATGTTCAGGTTTTACGAAATGGAAACTGCCCCATTTTGCTCGTGATTCCTAATTAAACATAGGAAGTCTAGAAACTTCCTTTTCCCTTTCTCCAGGTTTCACAGTAAGTGACCTGTCCTCCTTTGTATAATTCTCATATACTAACTCTGTATAAATATAAGAAGTTGTAGGAACTTCTATCTTATTTTTCATGTTGTTATTATTGTTATTTTCAAAGTTGTCATTTTCTCTAGAACATTCTCTAAAGAATTTCTTAAAGTACACTTTTTGTACTCCAATTCACGTTCAAGCTTTAATTATTTCATTGTTTATTGGTTTAAATCTTATAAAGATTTTAGAAATATGTAAGGTTTGAAACCTTATAAATTGTCAATTGCCTGGAGCAACCGTTTAATGTTGAGAGGTCTGCGACCCTATTTGTTAAAAAGATTAATTAATCCTGCATTGTTAAATAAATTAAATATTTGTTTTTGGATTCATCATTTCTCTGATACTACAGTTAGGCAGGATCCTGGCTTTCCTAGCTCTTCCTAGGTTTATGCCCTCATTCATACTTAATAAAGCTTTTACTATCTGTCTGGCCAGACCATCACCCTTCCCTATAGTACTTTCATTCGTGCTTGGAAGGAAACACACTAAAGCCTCTCTCTGGCAAATTGCCCAAGCCTTAGCTGCGGTTCCCGTCAGCTTCGACCAAGCTCGTACCCACTTTAGGTATCCGAGCACTGAATTTCTGTGGCAATCGCCCTTAAGTGTGTTTAAAGTGAAGCTTATTAATTTTGTGGGGCTCTCCTCCTGTTTTTCTATCCTTCTTTTCCAATCCCAAATCTACTTCCTTCTCTTAATCATCTTCCCTTGGTGGGTGGGTTATTCCCTAGCCTATAATCTACCCAAAATTTGGTACCAGAAACCCGGGAGAGTCCATTTGCTATGTCCATTGTTTGTCAAGTGTCATTTGACAATACTTTGCAAATTTTTAATATCTCCTTTGGATCTTTCAGCTATATCTACGTCATGCAAAGCCTGTGAACGGGAAAGAGGCCGCTCCTGTCTCCTTTGGGGTGTCCTGTTCTTTCTACTCTTTCGCTGTTGCCAACTTGACAGCATCTCCAAGGTTCTACAGTTTCGTGAGTTGTATTTCAATTTATTCTTTTTATCATGGCTCCTACTGAAAAAGATGAAACTCTCATTGCCAGACGTTCTTCCTATAAAGGGCAACTCACTAGATTCCGAAATTTCATTAACAAGTTAAATCCTGCCGAGTGTGATTTAGATATCTTAACACATCGCCTTAAGTTGTACGAACGGTCTTATGATTATTATGACCAAATTCAAACCGAGATTGAATCCGCTTGTCCAGACCTTCAATCGGATCGGGACGAGGTCGATCCCTTGTACTTTGAAGGAATTGCAAAGGCCCACCAATTGATCCGCAATATCTCAGAACCGGACACTAGGTTCATCAATCCGGCCCAATTAGCACCCGCTTCAGTTCACGAGAACAAACCGAAACCGTTACTTCCCAAGATAAGCCTACCGCATTTCTCAGGCAAGGAAGGTGAATGGTATTTTTTTTACGAACTTTACTGCTCCCTAATTCATGAAAATATCTAGATCCCAGACATACATAAATTTTACTTCCTTCGTACGTCTTTGGAATCTGAGGCCTTGGCCTTGGTGGAGTCACTGCCTTTAAGCGCAGACAACTACCACATCGCCTTTAATCTCCTTAAAGAGAGATATGGCAATTTACGTTTGAGTGTAGCTCGTCATATCCGCTGTCTCTTCAACTTACCAGCCGTCAAACCTAACGACGTCACATCTTTAAGAGACCTCTTAGATTCTATGCAGTTAAATGTCAGAGCGTTATACCAATTAAAACAGCCTGTCCAAACATGGGACACCATACTTATTCACCTAGCTACATCAAGATTCGATTTTTCGACACTGAAGGCCTGGGAGATCGAACTCACCTGCAACAAGGAACATTCGTTCGAACACCTTATCTCGTTTCTCAACAGTCGATGTCAATTCCTTACAGCACTCGCATTTCAGTGCGAAAAAGTCGAAACGAATCCTCAGTGTCAAATTTTTGAAAAAAAACTTGCTTCTTCAAAGGGACATCAGCCCCCATTTGTCGAAAACAAACAAACCCGTTCTTCTTTCAATCATTCAAGAGAAGATATCAGGCCGCTTAACAAATCGTTAAAATGCACGCTCTGTAAAAAGCTTCACACATTGTATTTGTGCAAATCCTTTA
This sequence comes from Meconema thalassinum, assembly GCA_946902985.2. Taxonomy (NCBI): domain Eukaryota; kingdom Metazoa; phylum Arthropoda; class Insecta; order Orthoptera; family Tettigoniidae; genus Meconema; species Meconema thalassinum. The sequence continues at coordinate 272,094,271 of OX336389.2, read as the reverse complement.
AAGAATTGTCTGTCGAAGATCGAAGGAAATTTGTCTTGAATAGCAAACATTGTTTCAATTGCTTGTCACCTAAGCATTCTTCTTCGAACTGTACGTCATCAAATCTCTGTTTCCATTGCAAAAAACCGCATCATTCTTTATTGCACGTTCACGATAAATCGAGGTCATCAGCACCTGCCTCTTCAAGCTCCATGCAGAGCAGCTCCGAACAAACTAATGCTTCTTCCTGCATTTCTAATGCCGAACCTTCTCATAGTGCGCAAACCCTGTTGACCACTGTACAATTTGAAATCCAAGACAAATTTGGAAATTGGTTTCGAACCCGTGGTCTTCTCGATTCCGCTTCAACTCATAACTTTGTTTCGCAATCGTTGATTAAAAACTAGGTCTTTCGTCCTCGCCTACTTCTATCAATGTGACCGGCATTGACAATTTGAAAACTCAAGTTTTGCAGTCTTCAAAATTGAAAATCAGAGACGTTTGCCAAAGAAACACCAATCTTAATTTAAACTGTCTCATTCTTACCAGTATTGGCAAGGACACTCCAAGTCACTCTATCAATACCTCCGGATTAAAGATTCCTTCGCACTTAAGGTTAGCCGATCCTCAGTTTAATGCTCAAGGTCCCATTGATGTGCTTTTCAGTGCCAATGTTTTTTGGAATTGCATTCGCAAACAAACACGCAAGTTATCTTCAACCGTAGTCGCTAGAGACACCGATTTTGGTTGGGTTATTACTGGTGAAATCAAACATACCAGTGTTCAAACCAAAGCGCAATGTCATTTCGTTACGGCTGACATAAATCCCATTTCTGAAAAAAAGAACGCTCATGTTTCAAATCTCAATATTTTTGAAAACCACTTGTCGAAACGATGTCTTATCGTGAACAACTGCGCTATCTCTGTAAGTTGTTTAAATGGTTTTTCCTTCTTCCCGCACAAGATGGCCATTCAAGTTCGCCTTGCTTTGTGTTATTTCGTCTACCTTCTTATGTCATTTTTTATAGCAGTTAATTGCTTAAACTATTCCTCGAAAACTATCTTCCCCTTGTGTAAAACCATAGCTATCAGTCACCATCACTTTACTGTACGCTATGTTTCACTTCTTTCGCTATGTAGAAGGATGGCCACGGCCGGCTCCTCCCCCCTTCCTCGCAATTGGAAGTCGCTTATGAAACCGCTTGAAACTCTGAATTCTATAGCATCTAGAATAACTATTCTTATGCATAACCTTCGTCTCAATGTCCCAGCTTGTCTTCTTTGCTCGGAAGAATTAAGCTTCTTTTTGTTGAAAATTGTCCGATTTCGTGATCCTCTCAATTATGCGAAATTGATTTCCTACTTTATTTCACATAGCTTTAAATTGCTTTTTCACGTCCAAGTTACGATTGACTGCATTCCGTTCAAACTGAATATCTGCTTTAAGTTACAGCTGATTCACCAAATTTTGTGTGTGTACTTCGAACTGCTTGTTTGTCAGACTTGTATGTATACACGCCTGAGGAATGCCAAGTTGTTTATTTCCTGTACGCTTGACACAGTTCAAAGCAAGTTTCTCTTATCTCAACTTTGGCTGATTGCCAAGCATTGTCTAGCGAGTTGCTACTACAAATACAGAAGCCGTTTACCTACTTCCCAAAATAAACTTGTTCCGCTTAAGGACTCTGTCAGCTATTTATATGTCTTATCTCGTTGTACTATGTGTGTCAAGGCCGTGCTTGTTTACGTCTCTCACTTACTCATGCTCGTATTCCATAACTGCTTCGATCCTTGTTTCAAAACTTCGTTGCGTATTTCTCATGCGCTTATGTATTGCAATTTGCTTACATATTTTGCGATCTTAATGTTCATTGATGAACAAACTTGTTTTTTCTCGTCGTCACATTCGATGTGTTTATGTATTTATACTTGTCATGTCACGTTTTTCGCTGACTTAAGTATTTTTCTGAGTAAACCCTTTGATACTCATTATAACTTAAGGTCATTGTTTATGGCTACTAGTTTGTTACCTATGGCGTTCTTGCTTTCTACTCGCATAGTTCCTTTGTTTATTTGGTATATTCTTGTCCTGAATAGATGTACTTGTTTCTATACGCTTTGTTTAAACTTGTTAATTCTCCTTTTGCATTGCATCGCAATCTTTACTAGTGCTTTATTTCCCTCAGCTTCCAGCTATTTTGTGATTGAAAGTGTTGATAATTCTCGCCTTTCAACTCCGCTTTCCAATGACCCTGATAACCTCTTTCCACTTACACCTGGTCGCTTCTTTACACGCACTTCTCTCTCTACCCCTCCTCCTCTTCCCAATTCTTACCGGGATTTTGATTTACCTATTGTTTGGCGGAAACTTGAAGCCCTCCGTAATTCCTTTTGGAAGAGGTGGAACTTGGAATATTTAACTTCCTTGCAAGGGAGGCAGAAGTGGTTTCTTTCCGGTCCCGACATTAAGGTGGGGGACTTGGTCTTAGTTAGGGATGTTTCACCCCCCCTAGTCTGGCCTTTTGGAAAAGTGACTAAGTGTTACCCTGGAAGAGATAGGAGAGTCAGGGTATTCAGAGTCTTGACCAATAATGGTCAGATCACAAGACCACTTCTCTTCAATTACTGTATTACTCTTAAATGTTTAATTGCTTATTTGTTCCCTGTTGGTGTCTGCCCCTCCCAGTATGGTGCATTCTTGGAATGCACGGTACCTGAGATTATAATTTTCAAGGCTTTTGCACGTTCTTTCCTTCCTTTTTGTCAAACACCAACAGTGATCATTTGTTTTCTCCTTTATGTGCAAATCTCTTATATTTTGTATGAGTCTGTTCCAGATATATATTCTGTGACCCACCTAGCGTCATATAACAACAAATCTCTGAAGCTCTTCAACTCTTCCTCGCGCAAGAGGAATTCCATATCCATTTGGCTACCAGATACTGTTGTCAACTCTTTGAAGACCAGCTCAGCAAAAGAAGATTATTTTGTTGTGTTGAAGTTGGCAATGCTTATATGTATACCTTTTGTTTCCTACCCCCACTCTTCTCCCCTTCCTAGGACCTTCCGCGCTTCGTTGAGCTGCTCTCACTTCTCCGTCTGCAGTTGACTCGTTCAGTCAAAGCTCCGCTCGAGCTTGCCTCCTCAAACCAAGAGGCTCACCCTCTTTTACGCCATGTTGGCTAAGTAATCATCATCGAAATCTTCGACTTCAACATGAAATCAAGATAAGTACCATTTTTAAAAAGTTTTAACCTCATCTTCATGGTTTTAACTTCCAAGTGCTTTTAATTATAATTTATAGGCAGTGTGAAATGATTTACAATGTTGGGCTTTTTGCTTGTGTAAGCCAACCTTACTAAAAAAAAGAGCTTTTCTTAAGCGATTCAAACGAGAAATCCTCTCGCTACGTGGGATATTATCTAATACCCGCTGCCTATAATTATAAAACTAGTTCCTCCTTGGGATTTTCTCAACCCCATTTTCTGCTAAGGTCGTTCTGGAACCTTCGAGACCTTGTTCTCTATCTGCGAGTCTTGCCGTCAAGTATTGTTCACGCACTTGTGAAAATGCTAGTTAAAATGAGGAATCTTCCTTATAAATTTTTGCAATAGCTAACTTTCTTCCACCGCTGGAACCTCTGGAACATTCTATATCGCATTTAATTGTAATTTACGACTTTCTCAAGAAATAGACTCTCACTTATCTAGTGAAACCAGTTATTTTCATCATTGCAATAACTTTCTTTTCCATAAACTTTGCGTCTCAACAGTGAACTTTTCATAGGTTTCAATGAACTATAGTGAAATCCAGTGCTTGCTCAACTTTTCTACCGCGTCGCGATCGTCCGCTTATATTCAAATAAGGCCATGAACATTTTCCTTAATTCCCATTTCTCTTTCCTAAACCTTTCACTAACAATCTGCAATAAACTTTTAATCTAGGTCTGTTCCAATAAGGTGTCATTCCAAGAAGTGCCCTTCCATTTTTGTTGGTTTATCATTAAGTATCTCTGTATAATCTTTGTGATACGTGTCTAGCACACGTTTCAAACTTACATTGTTCCTCCCTTCAAAATCAGGGAAAACAATTCTCTAAACTCTTGAGCGAGTCATGTTCAGGTTTTACGAAATGGAAACTGCCCCATTTTGCTCGTGATTCCTAATTAAACATAGGAAGTCTAGAAACTTCCTTTTCCCTTTCTCCAGGTTTCACAGTAAGTGACCTGTCCTCCTTTGTATAATTCTCATATACTAACTCTGTATAAATATAAGAAGTTGTAGGAACTTCTATCTTATTTTTCATGTTGTTATTATTGTTATTTTCAAAGTTGTCATTTTCTCTAGAACATTCTCTAAAGAATTTCTTAAAGTACACTTTTTGTACTCCAATTCACGTTCAAGCTTTAATTATTTCATTGTTTATTGGTTTAAATCTTATAAAGATTTTAGAAATATGTAAGGTTTGAAACCTTATAAATTGTCAATTGCCTGGAGCAACCGTTTAATGTTGAGAGGTCTGCGACCCTATTTGTTAAAAAGATTAATTAATCCTGCATTGTTAAATAAATTAAATATTTGTTTTTGGATTCATCATTTCTCTGATACTACAGTTAGGCAGGATCCTGGCTTTCCTAGCTCTTCCTAGGTTTATGCCCTCATTCATACTTAATAAAGCTTTTACTATCTGTCTGGCCAGACCATCACCCTTCCCTATAGTACTTTCATTCGTGCTTGGAAGGAAACACACTAAAGCCTCTCTCTGGCAAACTGCCCAAGCCTTAGCTGCGGTTCCCGTCAGCTTCGACCAAGCTCGTACCCACTTTAGGTATCCGAGCACTGAATTTCTGTGGCAATCGCCCTTAAGTGTGTTTAAAGTGAAGCTTATTAATTTTGTGGGGCTCTCCTCCTGTTTTTCTATCCTTCTTTTCCAATCCCAAATCTACTTCCTTCTCTTAATCATCTTCCCTTGGTGGGTGGGTTATTCCCTAGCCTATAATCTACCCAGGGGCCCTCGCAGGTAGCGCAAGTTTAATTATAACCACCCCGTAGAATGATAAGGTGGCAAGTTCCCCAATTCTTTTGCCCTTACCTCTGGGTACCGATTTAGTTGTCTATCAGAATAACAACGCTACACAGCACTATGCTAGGTACGGTTCCTACTAAATATGATAGGGAGCCTTCTAACATGGTGCCAGAATACGAATTCTTAAAATACGTGTATCCATGCAATATATTATGGTTATAAGCAAAATCAAAGCCAACTCCGCACAGGCCTTGGGAGTAGTGGAAGGCAGAGGCTTCCACTTTTTGTGACATCGGCACTAGATGGGATGAAGTTGTCAGCTCCACGCCCGGCCGTCTTTGCTTGCCCTGGTACTCATTTCTGGTGAAGGCTGTGTGAACCCCAAGGCTATTTGCGTTTCCGGAAGTGGTAGTTTTGTTTCGAAGATCCACTACCTGGGAGGGGATCGAACCCACTCCCTTTCAGTTAGAAGCTCAGCGCCTCTACTGACTGCGCCACGCAGCCCCCTTATACCGTATATTATGGCTAGTCTACTTTTCTTCGGCTTCTCCCAATTAATTGGTGTCGCCGGAGCCAACCAGGCTCATTTTGGTTTTGGCCGGGGATTTAAGGCCGGATGCCCTTCCTGACGCCACGTGAATTTTCAGGAGAAAATTCCACCCCACTGTCACCGGGATTCGAACCCCGGCTGTCCGGGTGAAAGACGAGCAGCTAAGCCACTGCGCCACCACGTTTCCCCTGGCTAGTCTACTATAATAAATAAATAAATAAATAAATAAATTAATTAATTAATTGATGGGTCTTTTGCAAACTCCTAAGGGTGCAAGTACTCCTTACTGGGTGACCATGCTTTCAGGTCAGAGATTATATCAAGCGAGAGATTCCATATACTGTACTCTAGATTGCGGGACTCGTGAGATACACAATATAATATCCAGCCTAAATAGGCGAATACCCTAGGAGTTTCAAACTAAAATCAACCTTGTTAAAAAAAGTGGTTGAACTAAAACTTCGACAATTGGTGACTTGCCCTGAAGAACACACGGAAAGTGAATGAGGGGATTAGTGATCTGTGACTGGGTAGCCTATGTCATGTTGGGTACAATCATGTGTCTAGAAAGAGGAGACTATAGATATCAGATATCTACAGGTACATTCAATCTACAGTATGTAACATGGCCATCTCGTGGTGCAGCGGCTAGCATCCTTGACTGTCACCTCGGAGGTCCGGGTCCGATTCCCGACTCTGCCAAGAAAAATAATTCAGGTTGGTGGGTTGGAACAGGGTACATTCAGCCTCGTGAGGCAAAACTGAGAGTAGGTGGGTTCGATTCCCACCTCAGCCATCATGGAAGTGGTTTTCCGTGGTTTCCCACTTCTACTCCAGTCGAATGCCTGAATGGTTCCAAACTTAAGGCCACGGCCACATCCTTCCTAATCCTCACCTTAGTTATAAAGACATACACTAATAATGCCATCACAATAACACCGCTTATCAGACAAAGTTCCACACTCACCCTAGTACACGGGGCTAAATGACCACGATGTCCAAGCCCCTCAAATGAACCAACAACAACATACGATTATGTTCTGTTCTACAGCTCAACTGTACCCGAGAGCAGTATAGATCCAGTTCGAGGAATTTCATGAGTTCAGGCCTTTATTCCTTTCAGAAATACGAGGGTCATTCCATAAGTCAAGGCAACTTTTGAACATATGACATCACGGTAATTCCCGTGTAGATATTCGAAACTCCGCGAAAAACAGCACAGACAGAAGGCGACTGTAAGTGCAGGAGGCTAGGTACCGGCGCCATACACGTTCATTCTGAGCTTGGCCGTGCAACAAGATTGGAACTGCGATCATTCGTGAAAATTTGTTTTCTCCGTGGCAGAAATTCTACGTAGTGTCATACAGCACTATGTGAAGCTGTTGGTGATTACGGAACAGTTGCACGTTGGGTGGAAGCTTTCCGACATGGACGCGCAGCAACTGAAGACTCGCCGCGAAGTGGGCGCCTTGTCTGCCCCGAACTGACATGTCCGTGTCTGTTATTGAACGGTGTTCTAATGCTTGGAAATGGTGTCCTGGATGTTAATTGATTGAATTGTGTTCCATTTGAACTAGCGCAAAACAAATTTACACAGAGTTCCATTGTGTGGTTTTCATTCGCACCTTTGCCATTGACTCCTGTACTCGAACCCTATTTTCTGTTGGCATTGAGATATCACACGGCTTTGACGGTTCAATGCACATCGTAGATTTCCCATGCTGTAGCATTGTCGAAAGATATAACATAGGTAGTTGGCATGACTTAAGGAATGACCCTCGTAGTACTACACAATGTTGTTGTTGATTCCTTTAGGGGCTTTGCGACATCATGATCATGTAGCCCCGTGAACATGTGTGTGTAGAAATTTGTCTGACCACCTCGATCACCTTTTTTTAGCGTATGACGTTTAGTGCCAGGAGTGCCCGAGGACATGTTTGGCTCGCCCGAGCTTGTAGCTGCTTCTATGCGGACACCCATAGGGTCAGCTACAAGTACCGTCGCGTGTTGAGTGTTGTCTGGCGAGGAAAGTGTGAATGTAAGGACGAGGAATTGGAAGGTAGCGGCTGTGGCCTATAGTTAGGGACCAACCCCGGCATTTGCCGGGAAGGAAGATGGGGAAACCTCTGAAGATCATCTTGAAGGTTGCCGGCAGGGGGATTCGAACCTCCTCACCTCCCGGATGTGAGCGACTGCCTGCAGCCACGCCGTAAGGACCACGGCTAACTCACCCGGTACCTGTGTCACTGTGATGCCTGTACAAGTGTGTGTATCTGTAATTGAGGTAGTATTAGGGCAGGAAGCGGCCGTGGCCTTAAGTTAGGTACCATCCCGGCATTTGCCTGGTGTAGAAGTGAGAAACAACGGAAAATCACTTCCAGGATGGTTGAGGTAGGAATCTAACCGTCCTCTTCTCAGTTTTGCCTCACGAGGCTGAGTGTACCCCCGTTACATCCCTCAGACCAGAATTAAATTTCTTGGCAGGATTTGAACCCGAGCCTCCGCGGTTACAGGCTACTACACAATAAAAGAGAGAAGAAAGATGAAATTAATGAAATGTGTGCACAGCTATCCACACAGAAAGAGATTCAAAAATTAGAGAAGTTGTTACTACTTCTTACCAGTATACAGAATATGTATATAAAATATAGTATTGCTTATATGGGTTGCCGAAAATTAATTCGAAATAATAGTATTTCTATGTGTGCCAATTTTGGAACAGTTCCCATGCATTCATTCTGAGATGTCCTACATAGAGCTCAAATTTCAATGGTTAATTTTTAGCAGTTGGTAGCACTGACGTAATTTTCAAAAATGACCATGAGATGTCCTTTTATTAATGCCAAATTTTGTTTTGATAGCTGCAGCCGTTTAGGAGTTGGTATGGGGACAGACATACATACATACACAAACTGAAGAACAGACACACACATCTGCCCGGGTGATCTCATAAGTCCACTTTAACATAATTTTAGCCTATTTTTCACATTTTTCAAAAATGATGAAAAAGGACACTTATTAGATCACCCGTGCAGATGTGTGTGTGTCTGTCGATCCGTCCTTTTGTCTGTGACTCCCGTATCATTTCCTAACAGGCGGCAAACATCAAAACTAAAATTGGCATGAGTGAAGATCTATACCAGGACATCTCAAGGTCATATTTGGACATGACGTCAGTGCTACCAGCTACTGAAAAATAATAATTAAATTTTGAACTCTAAGTAGGATATCTCAGAAGGTATGCATGGGAACTGTTCCAAAATTGGCACACATATAGAACATGATATTTCATATCAATTTTAAGAAGCCTGTGCACGTATTTGCTACCAACTTGATTCTACGCGGCGATTCTTCCCAGCTCCGTCAGGAATTATAGAAACTGACGTGAGGACTGGACCGGGTGCACTCAGCCTCGTGAGGACAATTGAGTAGCTGTCTGACAGTGAGGCAGCGTCCCGGTCACGGAGACCAAGATTAACCGCCGAGGGACTCGACGCGCTGACCACGCGTCACCCCATAATCGGCAGGTCTAATGGCTGGGCAGTGGTCGTTTGGTAGCCCTAGGCCCTTCATGGGCTGTAGTGCCACGGGGTTTGGGTTTTTGATTCTACGCGCCCTGATAGGTTCAATGTTTAATTGCATCTTACTTCGATACTATCACGTAGATTTTTCTCAAAATTGGCACATAGGCTACATAGATCATAACATTTAAAATTAATTTTGGCAACCCATATACGGCAGTGTTGCCAACACTATTCTGCTCTTGCTGATAGGTTCAATGTTTAACTGCAGGTAATGTCCATACTATATATTGTACTTCAACCAAATTTCATACTTGCACTATGTGTCGTAAAAGCCGAAAATAATTAGGCATATATTCAGAGCCACCTGGGCTGCCAACTGTTGATAAATGCCCCCTATAATTTTGAACCCTAGTCACAATATATCTGAAAGTTCTAAACATTGCACACACATAGAACATGAAATTTCAGATTTCATTTGTGTAAAACATATATGACAGTGCTGCCAACATGATTCTACGCGTCCTGATAGGTTCAATGCTTAAGTGAATGTAACTTCCATACCAACAAATAGATTTAATTGAAATGGCTTTTATGAGCAACGTATAATTTAGAACTTATAACACGAGTCATCAGGGCTACCAACTGTGTATTCATGTGCTCAAGGCTTTTGAATCCTAGAGTCAATATCTCGGTATAGGTGTATGGAAAGAACTTCAAGCTTAGCTCAGTGAAGCCAAGATGTTTTAGGCAAATTTAGAGTAAATCGTGAAAGTTAATCCTACCAACATAATTCTATGCAGGTGGATAATGTTCAGTGTTCAACTGCATGCAACTGCCATTCTAACTTACGGGTTTATATCTAAATTTTCACGTTCAGTGTATGTCTTAGCGGACATAAGTATGCCTATTTAAAGAGTCCACAGACTACTAACTGCCTAGTAACATTTAGAGAATCTTTGAGCCCTTAGAGTCCTCAAGTATTTTCACATTACCTGAAGCCCAATGCTAGGATAGTACCATATTTCAAGTCCCGGTGCACCTACCCCATGTCCGAACCGAATAAGTACAGCAACACTACTACAGTCACCTCAAACACACAGGTTATCAGACAAATTGAACCCACACCGAAGTACACGGGGCTAATGACCAAAGATGTCCCAAGCTCCTAATACGAATTAACAACTACAACGACAACAACATATGTAACAAGAACGGAGGTTTTCATTTCAAATAGCATCTGAGGGCTACTTGCAGCAAGTAAGGAACCGTTAAGTGCAGCGAGACTGAGGAAGTCGGGATACCATCCTTGCTATTTAAAACAAAATACTTTTGCTTTTAGAAAGCTAAAATCAAGAAATTTCTTTAATTGATATCTGATGCCATCTATCGATTGGTCGAAAAAAATTGTTGTTGATGGCAAAAGGAAATGCGTTTAAGTTTAAACTGTACGTGACCCACAGCAGATGAACAGTGTTTATTCGGGCGAATTCTAAATTCACATTAAAAATCTCTACTGAAAACATCCTCAGAAACATACGACTCATGGAATATACGTCCACGTCATGGCGCAGTGACCAACATTCTTGGCTGTCACTTTGGGGTCCGGCTTCAATTCTTGGCTCTGTCAACAATACATTTTATTCTTATCGACGGACTGGAACGGGTTTTTCTAAGCCTCGTGATTAATAATATTACTATAAATAATAATGCTAGTAGTTTTACGTCCCTTTTAACTACTGCAGCTTTTATTGGCGCCGGGGTGCGACGAATTTACCCAGAAAAGGATCTTTAACACCCGAAAATGCCAACTGATTGCGCCAGGATTCGATCCTGGAACCTTGGACAAAGTAGGCGAGAACATTACCGCTGTGCTACGCTGACAGTCTCAGCCTCGTGAGGCAGTACTGATAAGAGGTGGGTTCGATTCTTACCTCAGCCATTTTAGATGTGGTTTCCCACTTCTACTTAAAGGGAATGCCGAGATAGCACATAAATTAAGACTACGGCTGCCTTCTACTCAAATCCTAGCCTCAATCGCATATATACACACTACTACAGTCATCACTCACAATGACACAGGTTATCGGACAGATTTTACACACACACCCAAGTACATGGGACTACATGACCAGAATGTCTCAAAGCATCTCGTTAGCGTATATCGGTTTTAATATTTCAAAATTATAAATGGCCATCATATTGAAATTGATTTGGCCAGGAAGTCTTGTCTCGAGTCTCTGAGATAATGGTGCGTGACTGGCGGCCCCGTGGTGTTGGAGTAGAACGCCTGCCTCCCCGGGTTCGAATCCCGGCTCCGTCTGGGATTTTAGAAACTGACACGAGGGCTGGAACGGGGTGCACTCAGCCTCGTGAGGACAATTAAGTAGCTGTCTGACAATGAGGCTGCGCCCCGGGCACGAAAACCAAGATTAACTGCCGATGAAACCCGATACGCTGATCCCACGTCGCCCCAATATCTGCAGTCCAAATAGCTGGGCAGCGGTCGCTTGGTAGGCCTAGCCCCTTCATGGACTGTAGTGCCAGGGGTTATTATTACTATTACTATTATTATTATTAATGGTGCAAGACTGACGAATTTAGTAGGCATCCCAAGCTTCATTTTGACGGTTGCAGACTTATGCAATGAAAATTCAGATAGCCGCTGTTTTGTTTTCTCTATGTTGGCTGCAGTGTAAGCAATTTGGTTAAGGTACGCGAAAGGAGGGCGATCGATGGTCCAAATTTTATTAAATTCGGGAAATATGCGAAGACTAGGGAACCCGACCGAGAAATCTCGCATTTCAACACCATTGTTGTTGTGGATTACCCCCGCACTACAGTAAGTCTTGACTCGCCACAATTACACAATTCTGCCAAGGGCTATCGTCTTGTTTATTTGTTTAAACATTTGGGTATAAACAAATTGTTGATATCTACGAAATCAGTGCAGCTGGCCACGTGGTGTTGGGGTAGTGCGCTTGCCTCACACTCGGAGGCCCCAGGTTCGATTTCCGGCTCCATCAGGAATTTTAGAAAGTGAGTGCTGCGACGGGGTGCCCTCAGCCTCATGAGGACAGTTGCTTAGCTAACTGACAGTAAGGCAGTAAGGTCACGAAGACCAAGATTAACGTCCGAGGGGACCCGATGCTCTGAATACGTGTCACCCCATAATCTGCAGGCCAAACGGCTGGGCAACGGTCGCTTGGTAAGCCTCTTCATGGGCTGTCACGGTTATTAGCCAACTTTCGATTTTTGCAAAAAATGAAAGTAGACTTATGAGATCACTACAGGGCCAAACATTGTGTGTCTGTGTGTGTGTACTCTGCATATCTGCCCCCCCCCCCCCCCCCCTCCTATCAATTCGAACACGGTGAAACCAAATTGAACAAAATTTGGTACAGAGGTAGCACTAGCAAAGGGCACCTCAGTGTCATGTTATATATCGCCGCCATCTTGACGGAAACGGAATGGCGGACACCCAAATGTTAAAAGCTTAGAGCAAATTACGACCAAACTAATCATCTGATCTCTACCAAATTTTGTAGTAACATACAGTACCTCTAAGTGGGAAGCATATTTTGACCAAACTACAAGGTCATGAGCCAAATAGTTGGCAGATGGCGGCCAAATATGTGTGCAAATCGTTTCTACCATCAATTCAAACACGGTAAAACCGAATTGAGCGAAATTTGGTACAGAGGTAGCACTAGCAAGTTGGACCTCAGTGTCATGATTTATATTGCCGCCATCTTGACGGAAACGTTATGGCGGCCACCCCAATGTTAAAAGCTGAAGTTAAATTACGACCAACCTAATCATCTGATCTCTACCGAATTTTGCAACGACATACCTATTTGTGGGAAGCATCTTTTGACCAAACTACAAGGTCATCAACCCAATAGTTTGCAGATAGCGGCCATGTATGTGTGTAAATCGATTCCCCATATCAATTCAAACAGGGTGAAACCGAATTGAACGAAATTTGGTACAGAGTTAGTACTAGCAATGGGCACCTCAGTGTCATGTTTTATATCGCCGCCATCTTCACGGAAACGGAATGGCGGCCGCCCAAATGTTCAAAGCTTAAATCAAATTATGACCAATCCAATCATCTGATCTCTACCAAATTTTGCAACAACATACCTTTATGTGAGAAGTGTTCTTTGACGAAGCGACACGGTGAAACCGAATTGAATGACATTTTGTACAGAGGTAGCACTAGCAAAGGGCACCTCATATTCATGTTTAATATCCGTATAGCACGTTGTTTTTCAACAAGCTACTACAACCAACATTCAATTATACTCCTTGAAAAGGACAAAGAGTTATAACAATACCCATGCATTTATGAGAATGTAGGCTATATGTTCTTTACTGAACATCATGTTTAAAAATGAAATCAGTGAGCAATTCGTCAGTGTTCTCTTTCTTTAGAATGCTCATTTGATACGATCGGTTACTTGTAGACACCCTCGAAAGGGATCTATACTACTGAAATAATGTACTACTAGCGGACCCGTGCGAGAGCTCTCGCTTAATGGGTTGTGTGCGCCCCATGTGTACAAACTACCCGCCCGGCTTTAGTGCTATGCGGCCTGTATGCGACACAGTTCTGCCAGGGGCTATCGTATTGTTTATTTGTTTAAAATCACTTTATAAACAAATAAATATATTTCCATTGACTTTTCGAGAAATGCAAGATTTTTCCTGTAGCCTAGGTATTGAGACGTTTTGGAAGATTTTGGTACAGACCGCACCTTCTAGCTCCCTCTGGTTTAGGAGCTTGAGTTTTGTGAAACATACACCTTAGCGTATTATACAGGGTGTGTATAGAAGAACTCCGGGATTTTGAGGCAAAATATTGTAATGAAGTAAAAAAGTTATATTAATGATTAATACATGATTGGAAAGGTTGCATTTTCCAGTTTTTTTTTTACAATTTAATAAAGTTCAATATGAGCCCCGTTAGTGGCACGGCGCGCATCGTAACGGTATTCCACCTCTTCCCATATCCTGGCCAGCATGTCTGGGGGGGGGGGGGGGGGGGGGGACGGTTGCCACACAATTGATTATTCGTTCCCTGAGATGGCCAACATCATGAATTTTCTCAGCATACACAAGATCCTTGATATGCCCCCAGAAGAAAAAGTCCAACGGAGTCATATCAGGGCTCCTTGGAGGCCATGGAATAGGTCCTTCCCTTCCAATCCATCTGTTGCAGAGTCGCAAACTGAAGTGTGGCGGTGCCCCATCTTGTTGGAAGCGGACTAAACCCTTCTCCGCCTCAATGCCATCTAACTGAGGAAAAACATATTCCTCTAACATGTCACAATAGACATCACCATTGATATTTCTTTCAACAAAAATGAAGGGACCTATTACTCTATCATGCATAAGGCCACACCAAACATTCACTTTTGGCGGTCACGTTCATACTCTATGAATTCATGGGGCGGCTCTGATCCCCAAATTCTGCAATTATGTATGTTTACAGACCCGTTGACATGAAAAGTCGCTTCTTTCACTAAAAAAAAATAATTAAAAATCGTTATATTCGTCGATTTCGTTTAGCATAGAAACAGAAAAGTCTAATCTCTTAATCTTGTCTGCCGGTATAATGTGGTGTAACAGTTGAATTTTGTAAGCAGTTAAACGAAGTTTTTTATGAACTACCTTATGAACTGTTGACCTTGGTAACCCCAACTCCAGACTGCGTCTTGTCAATGATTTCCTAGGGCGTCAAAGGCATGAAGCTCGGATTCTGTCCACATTCTCTTGTGAGACACGCGGCCTACTCGGCGACTTTTGTTTTAAAACACTTCCTGTTTGTTTGAAAGCACTTAACCATTGGCAAATGGTTTTATCCGTAGGAGGGTCAACACCATAATTACGTCGAAAGTTTCTTTGTACCGTAACAACAGAATTAGTTTCTATTAGCCAAATAACGCATAGAGCCATTTCTTGCGGCGTCGCCATAGCGCAGCAATCCAGACAGCACTGACTGCCACTACGTTGTTTCAAGGTCAACGCTCCACAGCGCTGCCAACTGTTGATGAAACCATTCCCAATTGGTATAAGTAAAACTTGATGAGCTACTCGTGTCAGAGAAATTAACTACATTTTGCTATCTTCTACAGTTATTAAGATATGAATTTTTAAAACCCCGGAGTTCTTTTATAGAAACCCTGTATAATAAGATATGATGGACATTTTATATCTGAGAATGATGGGGAATGGTTTTATTCAACTTGTGGTCGAGGAGCTTATAGCTTACAATAAAACCTTCATTTGCAACTTCTCTGGGCTGAAGTAATCGTATTGTTTATCTCCGGCTGTAACAAGACAAAAGACCCTCCTACGAACTGGAGCTGACACAGTCATTCGATTGTCATCAGCATATGGTGGCACACAATGAGGCATTCAGAAGATACAAATACACTCGTGAGCTTCATTGTTATTGGGCTGGGGGCTGACTGCTACTGACATTACATTTCTTGGGGACAAAAGAAAAGCAGAAGAGCCTCTTTCAAAAATGTTGCTGTGTTATAACGTGACCTATTCAAACGAAATGAAGAGAAAATAAAAATGTAGAGTGTAATTCCTGAGTTGTGTAAAACTTAATTATAACTTGTGATTGAAAGTGCCTACGCGTTAATTACATGCTTCTCCGTTATGTCACCAGAGTTTTATTACCACTTGCTTTTATCATTATGTGCTCAAGACAAATCGTCTTCTCTAAAGGTCACATCTTACGTTGGAAAGGGTCACCAAACGGTCCATGCGTCATCATTGGTAGTTCGCTTAATATTTTATCGTCAATAATAATAATAATAATAATAATAATAATAATAATAATAATAATAATTTAATTTAATTTAATTTAATTTATTTATTAAATACTATTTATGTTACATTATTGTGATATGTCTCACGAATCTGATGACAGTACAGATTATCTGTGAGACATATTAATTATTATTTACAACATATATATATAGATTATATTTCAATAAGCCTCCGTGGCTTAGGCGGCAGCATGCCGGCATCTCACCGCTGGGTCCGTGGTTCAAATCCCGGTCACTCCATGTGAGATCTGTGCTGGACAAAACGGAGGCAGACAGGTTTTTCTCCGGGTACTCCGGTTTTCCCTGTCAAAATTTCATTCCAGCAGCACTCTCCACTATCATTTCATTTCATCTGTCATTCATTTAATCATTGCCCCAGAGGAGTGCGTCAGGCCTCGGCAGCCGGCACAGTTCATATCCTCGCCGCTAGATAGGGGCTTCATTCATTCCATTCCTGACCCGGTCGGAGACTGGAAGCAGGCTGTGGATTTTCATTTCATATAGATTATATTTCAATACAAGAGTGCATGCAATTTTTTTTGTTATGATAATGATAAAGTATTAATGTCAATAATTAAAGACACAAAAAGTTACACTATAGTAGTTATATTAATAAATTTATGTTATGAGTTAATGTTTGGTTAAGTAATATTTTTAATGCAACTTATAGCTAGTTGTTTGCTGTTAATGTTCGTCAATCCAGGTGGTAGTTCATTAAGTAGTGATGGTATAATATAATCTAGTCTCTTGAAACCTTAGCTATTTATACATAAGGGTTTTACATATTTAGTATTTGTTATGGCTCTTGTTTGTATGTTGTGAGAGACCTTATGCCTGAATCTTGGATCATGGTAGTAGAGATTCAGTACAGTAATTTGGAACAACTCTTTAATATTAAAATAAGGGATATCAGTGAAATATTTAAAGAACCTGTTTTGGCTATCTTGAAGATTATTAATTAAAGTTGTGTTTTGATTTCCCCAAGCTGCTATAGCATATCTTAATTTGCTTTCAATCAGAGCACTATAAATTGTTTTGTAAGTTTTCCTATCTACATAAAATCGGAGATTGTAGAAGGTGCAGAGGTTTGCTCTTAGGTTTTTTATTATGTTTACTGTGTGTGTATTCATTTTAAAGTGTTCATCAAGGGTAATTCCTAGGTATTTTTGTGTCGAAGTACTATTTATGAAGGTGTTACATTTGCAACCTGCCAGGATGTTTTGGTGTATGCATGATATGCTGTGGTGCGTTAGTTTGAATTTTTCTTGTGTGAATTGATCAACTCTGATGTGCATTATTTTAGATTTGATTGTATTTATATACAAATTATTGTCATGACACCATCTTGTGATGTTATTGAAGTCTTCTTGAAGTCTATCAAAAGCTGTTTTAGAGTCCTTATGTATGGTATATATAGTGGTGTCATCAGCATAGATAAATATTTTACTGTGTTTAATGGTTTCATTCATGTCGTTTACGAACAGGTTATATAGTGTAGGTGAAATAATACTGCCTTGAGGGATACCCCGTGTTCCTTCTACTGCGTCACTGATAGTGTTATTGACCATAACTGCCATTTCCCTGTTTTTCAGATAGCTTTCAAATAGTTTGTAAGTCGTGCCTCTTATTCCAATATCGTGTAATTTAGCAAGTAGTTTATTGTGGTTTATTGTGTCAAATGCTTTAGAAAAGTCAAGAAAAAGTACCATTATGTGATTGTTCTTATTTAAGGCATTATTTATTACATTGGCAAATTCAGCCAGGAGTAGTTCAGTACTTTTTCCCTTCCTAAAACCGTATAGGTGTCCCTTTAAAATATCATATTTATTTAGGAAATTCTTCAATCTCTTATCCAAGCATTTTTCCATTATTTTGTGTAGGATTGATAAAATGCATATTGGTCTGTAGTTGCCAAAGTCTAAGTGATCGCCATTCTTATATATTGGTTTAATAATTGTGTATTTCATATATTTTGGTATTATGCCTGATTCGAATATCTTGTTTATGAGATGTATTATGATTGGTATAGTTTTTTTGGATGTTGCCTTTATGTCTTTCAAGCGTATATTGTCCGCCCCAGGCGATTTGTCTGTTTTTTAATTCCTTAATTATGTTTTCTATTTCATGTTCATCAGTTTCAAGTAATGTAAAGGAATTCATTAATGTGTTTCTATTTGATTGCCATATGTTGATACTACAGTTATGAGCTAGGCTGTTTATTTCTTCACTAAAGGTATTGTTGAATTTATTGACTATCACTTCGTTAGTATAATGTAATCTTAAGTGTTTGTTTATGACTTCATTGACAGTTTGTGTTTTCCGACCTGTTATATCATTAATGACTTTCCACATTCCTTTATTATCGTTTTTGGAACTATTTATCTTATTTTTATAATATGATGTTTTGTTTTGTTTATTAGCTAATTTAATTTGTTTCTGAAAGCTTTGTATTCATTTTTTTATTGTAATATTATCCTTGTTTCTGAGCATTGTTTTGTAAAGTCTGTCTCTTTCCTTACATTGTATTTTTAGGTCATAAGTGAACCATTGTTTGCTTTTTCTGTGTTTACGTGTGGTTATGTAAGATGCTTTTTGGTAGATTTCCTTAAATTTGGTTGTTATATTGTTATATATGTCATTAGGATTTTTTAATTCAAGGCAATCTGTCCAGTCTGTGTTGTTAAGGCTTGTGTGTATTATAGTATCGTTCATTAGCGTAATTGTCGATTCATTATCTTGTGATTGTTTCTTATCATTTTTGGCCAAATACCTGCATATGTTATGTAGTGGTCAGAGATGTCTGCTTGTATGACTGCAGAAGTATATTGATCTAGTCTGCTACGATAGTATTGAACCCGCTGAGCTATGGTTCATGTGATATTTTTTATAACAACATTTATGATGGGATGTTTTACCTTTGAACACACCCAGAAAGCCACGTGGACCTGAGAGATCACGCTATACTCTTTGAAGTAGCGGTGAATCGCACTTTTGACTTTGGTGAAATCTGCTCATTATTTATCTGAGGTCTTATTAATTCATTTTATCTTTCCACGAGACTCAGAATATTCCATTTCGTCATGCTGCATTATTAAAACATTTTGGAGAATGTTGCAGACACGCAAACAGGAACGTAAGTAGTCGCTCATCGACTTCGTTTTGACGACCTACTTTCTAGAGACACTCAGTGCCTTGCACTACGTCTGGAGAATCCGCCCTGTGTAGGCGTGGAATTGTATCTGTCCTACAAAACGTAGAGAATATCCGCTGTTGAGCGTTGAAAGTGATTATCAGGTGCCATCGAGCACGAGAATACTACTATTCACTGTTATCCAAGCACAGTGAGCCAAAGAAGAATTTTGGGAAATAATAATTGGCAAGTATAGTGAATTGCATAACATTGCCGTAACACCACATTTTGTACCCACGTGTATGTGGAGGGCCAAGTGCCTAGTGGAAAATATACAGGTAAAAGTGTTACAACTATTATGAATAAGTGTGATTATGATTATATAACGTATTTAAATTGCCAAAGTGAATTTATCATTTCAAAAACGACGCATAATTCACGGATGCTGCGTGATATAAAAGTAGCGTCACTAGCACGTGAAGAATTATAAAACAGTGTTAGCTCACATGTTAATTCACATCGACGAAATAAAGGCTGTGTCATATACTACAATTGAAGCCTATAACATTTACGACGAATATTATAATTTTGAAAGAGAAAGAATGAATTATTACGCAACTTATTTCACTATCCACGTGATTGGACTATTCTACACCATGTTTGAGACAGTCATCATGGGCTAATACCATCCCGGTATGAGGGTGAAGTTTCTACGGGAACCAGCATGATGGTGGAACTTCCAGAACAGCGAACGAGAAGGAAGGAACCAAAGATGCCATTTCCAGGCATATTCATTACATCCACGAAGTTGTCGACAGGGACAGATCGAACCCTGGTCTTTGGAGGAGTCCAGATGGGAATCCTGATGAGGATAATACCGTTCCAGAGAGCCAGAGAGGATTTTGTACAACCCTTGCTGTTGAACAGAGGGCTGAGTGAGAGCTTCTCCATTTCGTGAGTTTTTGAATACCCCTTTCTTGTTCTAGTTTCTGGTGGTATAGTAGATTAAATGTAGTTTGTGAACCAACCGAACTTAGTGTCAGCCATTTTTATAGGTAGGGAATGTAACTAGTTTAATTAGATGTCATTTATTTCAGTTAGAGTGAGACACCCTTGGGTCAGACATTTTGGTCAGCCCTGGTGCAGCCTGATGAACGTCGTAGAACGTCAATGCCTATCTTTTGCTAAACGTGACCGTAGTCATTTGAGGCTACTTTGTTCAACCCTCTTTGGGGTGATTTTTCAAGTCTTTGCTGACTTTAGTTATGGCAATCAGATGCCATGGTTATTAGTTAACTGCATTCTTTGCAGCCATTCTTTGTTACACCCCTGACTGACGTTAGAACGGTCGTATCAGTTAGGTAGTCAACTGTAATTACCAGTTCTGTAACTGCATTATATTTCATTTTGAATAAGCTCAGAAGCTATTCTTGGTCAAGTGTGAACCTTATAATTAGAAGGAATGTTTCGTTGTCAAGCATCGAACCCAGTTCCCAACGTATCATTAAGTAGATCCAGAGTGTTAAATCTGCGTCACAATTATTATTTTGTTAGTGTCATGTGAAGACACGCATTTACTTGATGTTGTACAAGCAACTACTGAATTATAACTTTTGAGAGCAAAGAGCTCCAGTAATAGTGACATTACTATCATTTAGACGTCTTTGGTTTGGGATACGGAATTGTATTATTGTATTCAGATTTATAGCGTGTTTTTTATTCACGTATTCTTCGAGGTTTTTAACCTGTTGTAAAGTTTTTTATTGAGAGGCCAGATGTATAGTTTTATTTGTTTAATCGCCGGCCTTGGAGAGTCAATGTGTTGTGTCAGCGAGCGCAGGAATGTTGAAACCTGCTAGCGACACATAAACTGGTTTAAGACCCAGTGCCCTTGAAAGCACGCCTGTTATATTGTGAGACGGAACTACTTTGACAGAGGACAGAATACTGGTTGTATTCGCATTTCCTTTCATTGCAACTTAGCTTATGGAACTCAGTGTCCATTCCTGTATCTGATCACATGTTTTATAGATTGTTTTTGTTAGTTAAACGCACTGCTGCGTGTACCGTCGTTGACGTGTACAGTTATGTCAGGTTTTCTATAGTATGTCGAAGGCTACCCTGTTATAGCAGGAAGTTATTGTATGAAGGTATTTTGAGTATGCCTTGTCCGGGATTGTTCCCGTGGACCAGAAGTTATTGGAGGGTAACTGTAGTGTGCAGGCCCGTCCCAGAGTTATTGAACGCGAGCTTTGCGCCGCTGGTAACTTGTGTTATTGTGTGTCCGAGTTGTTATTGCTCGTTGATTATATTCCGACTGTTGAGTCGAGGCTTTTTGGTGGAGAATGATCTCAGTGGAGACACTCCGTGCCCAGGCTATTGTCAATATTATTCGCCATAAACCAACGATAAACCTAAACCGACATCTTAATAATAAAACGCATAATTTTGGTAAAACAAAAGCTAACTAACGAATTCTTTCTATCTAACTTTGTTCTTTTGCATTTGGAACTGTTGACATAGCCGTGCAGATGAAGGTAATTTCCTTTCGTGGAAATGACAAGGACAGCTGACACTTTTGAAGCGACCTGAAGCATGCACGAACCTTGAGTTCGTAGCTTGTGGAGCGCAGGCCATGCGATGTTAGACGTAGTCTTAACTACGCAGTCGTCACCGTAACCACACACCAAGGTGCAGGCAGGCAGGCATTTTTAATAAAACTACTGTGTCTATTTCATTACTTATTTATGATGTACAAGTGTATAAATCCTACATGTTACCTTATTGTGTGCTGTTAGCACGTAGTTTCTAAGAACAATTAAATGTTTTTTTTACATGGCTGTACATTTAGCTTTTGAATGTAATTGTTTTCTTTTACGGACGTCATCGCCGTAAATTTTGTTAATTGATAGGACTTAGCTAGATGAATTAACGTTAAATGTAAATGTGGAGATGGTATCATCCTAACTTAGATTTGTTTTGCTACCCTGTTAAATGTAAATTCTGATATTAGCTTGATCTTGTAACTTGAACTAGGGACTTGCGTCGTACCATTTTCCTAGTGTTGCTGTTGTTGCTTTATTATTGTGAGTTACATCTTTCGAGAGGGTTTTCCGTAACTTCTCAGGTAGGGACCTGCTCTTTATTTTTGTTTGTTTATTAGCTTGCGGACTAGCCGATTGTAACCCTCCGAAATAGGCTAGGGGCTTGTGAATTTTATCAATAAATTTTCACGGTGTTTTACATAAGTCTGGATGTTTATTTTCTCAGTCTAGTTTTTAAGGTGAACCTTTCCTTAGGCAGTCTATGACCATCGTCACCATGTACCACGATCCCTGTGGACTACGGACTCTCGTGCCGCTTTAGCCTATTTGGAAGTTCACCTGATCCTCACGGCAATTAAATTATGTGCTCGACGGGTGAGATGTTAGGGAAGTCATTGCGGTTGTTGGCTATCCTGGCAACTCCAACCTTGACGGTTACAGTATATGTGATCAATACATGTTCTCGAGTCTAAATTTGGATCGTAACGAGTACATTGAGTGATAAGTGGTAGGAAACCATGAGTTGCCATAATATTTGTATATTTGATAGCTGATAGACTGCTGTCATTAGATAAAGTATCAATGTTGATATCTCCGAAAAATGGCGTATTCGCTGTACTTACTAGTGTGTTGTGTTATATGTGTCTCCAGTTCATCAAGAAAGTCATTTATGTTAGTGCTAGGTGGTCTGTAAATGCATGTTAATCCAATCTTTTTGTTCATGTGAAGTATTTCTATTACCATTGATTCATGAGTATTGGAAATGTATGAATTGTGTGTTCTAATAGCCATGTTGTTCTTTACATATATGGCTATGCCTCCTCCTTTACGATTTGTTCTATTACAAAATACAACATTAAAATTATCCAAAGTAAATAGGTAATAATTAGATTCAAGTATGTTAATTTCTGTTAAGCAAATAATATCCAGATCATTAATTTTCTTGCCTAAGGTTATGGTTAAATAATCCCAGTTTTTTGATATAGATTGAATATTTAGAGAAAGGATATTGATTTCAGCATTATTTCTAGTCTTATTACAATTTTCGATGAAATCGGGTATATTGCGAAATGTGAGTTCCTTTTGTATTCCAGAAGCATTTATATTGCTATCCCAGCTGTTCATAATATCAATTAATATAATAATTCAATAATAATTCTTTCTTTTTGGCAGGGGGGCTTACCTAATTTTGTTAATGTCTTCCTCACGGGAGATTCTCAATATACCAGATTCGTCGTTTTTTTCGCGCTAGAATTTTGCCGTTTTTAACCCAAATGAATTTCCAGTTATTTTCTCTTGCCTGATTTTTAGTTTTCCATAGTAGCTCTCTGTAAAATGACGTTAGACTTTCGTTAATGAAAAACCTAGATTTAGTGTTCCCATGAGTGAGGAAATTTTGTCCTTTTCTTTTCTGTAAAAATTCATTCTTTTTGGATATAGAGTTGAATTTTACCACTATTGGGGGGATTTTGTTCTTTCTTTGCAGTGGGGGCCTGTAAACTTCCTCTACATCAAACATGTTTAGATCTACTTCTAGAGTCTCAGCAATTTTGTGGACGATTTCATCCAGGCATTCATCTTTCGCGCGTGGCACTTCACATATTTCAATGTATTGTTGCCTACCGGTCTGTTCCATTGTGTGCACTTTCTCGTTTAGATCTGATATTATTTTGTCTTGTAGATTCTTTTCGTCTTTTAGGGGTTTTATTTCTGCTGTAAGTGATTTCAGAAGAGTTGCATTTGACTTAGTTTCCTTAATCAACTCATCATATTTCTGCGCAATAAAGTCGGCACTTTTTACACATTCACTCACTTGGTTTTTCAGTTCACTAATCTGTTTCTTTAATTCTAAGAACATAATTTTGATATCCGATGCGTGTATTGTCTCCGTGTCCGGTGTTGAAGGTGGAGTCTCTGTGTCATCAGTATTAGCAGCTGGTTGGGTCATTGTTCCACTGCTTGCGACAGCAGGTGCTGACGCCGTATTCTTGAAACTACGGCATTGTGGACACCGCCATGATTCCTTCGCTTGTTTGGCCATACCCTTCCATGTACGTACAGTTACGGTTGTACATTCATAGTGGTATTTCCTTTTGCATCCCGTGCAGAATACATAGTCACCATCACTTGGGAGTCCTTCTTGACAACGGTCGCAAACCATTTCCTTGCTATACTTAACTTTTTTGCGGAACACTCCGGTACACGTCTGCTTCCTCCGGTGTGTCACTTAATAATAATAATAATAATAATAATAATAATAATAATAATAATAATAATAATAATAATAGTTTCCTAATATTACTATAGTTTTGTTAGTAATTAAATTAAATTATTTCAACCTCTAAGTACATTGAATTAATTGGCAACATATAATAATGATAATAATAGTCTTTTTTTACGAGGGAAGTGGAAAAATCTTGCATAAGACCTTGAGAAGGGTCCGCACTCCTCAAGAGTGTGGGATTCTTACCCACTAAAAAACCACACCCTGTCCTCTTGACAAAAACTATCCCGGGACCACTTTCGTATTACTTCAGGATGGAGCCATTTTCTTTGCTTCACAAGCACCATCTTACTTCTCAATTCATAGTCCGCGGATCGCAGACTTAATCAACTAAATCGAGCAAGTCCCCATCCGACTTCTTCTGACGAAGGACCACCTCAACAAAGAAAGCGACCGTATCCCAGCTGAGCTCGTTCCTCAGCATAATTCCAACGATATTGTCCGGCGTTATTGGACCAACCTCAGCTTCAAGTCGTTGCTTTTCCGCTGCCCAAAGATCGCAGACGAAGATCGTATGATATACGTCATCTCGTTCGTTCTCGCAGTATATACATACTGGACTCCTTACTTTGGCCATACGATGAAGGTAACACCGAAAGTAGCCATGACCTGTCAACATCTGAGTCAGAAAATAATTCGTTTCTCCATGTTTTCTACTTGTCCACTCGACCAGACTCGGTATCAGCCGAGCTGTCCGTCTTCCTCTGAGATCGTCATTCCACCTCCGCTGCCAAAGCTCCATCTTGCGTGCTACGGCTTCCTTCCGGGCTTGAGCCTTGCCCAGTTCTACTTGTCGGAAGTACACGTCTTTACGTTCTTGCGCGAGTAAGTCGATTGGCGCAACACCTGAGACAACCAGAACTGCAGGTTCCGAAACTGTACGGTAAGCACACGCCACCCTCAGAGCTCCTCTCCTCTGAATTGCAGCTAGGCGTTTCCTATACTTCTCTATCCTCAGCGAATCAGACCAAATCTCAGCTCCATACAGGAGAATAGACTGCGCTGTGGACAACAGTAGTCGACGCTTGCTTTGTCTAGGACCATGCACATTAGCCATGAGTCTACTAATGGCAGCTGTCACTACTTCCGCCTTGTCTGCTGCCTTCCGTATATGAGACCAGTATGTCAGTTTGGTGTCAAGAGTAATCCTAAGTACTTCGCAGTAGCTCCAGTTCGAACGACCACCTCTCCAACCTTCATGGGAATGATAGTATCCATTCTCCTCCTAGTTAACATGACGATTTCAGTTTTCGCCATAGCTAAATTCAGACCATGAGCATTCATCCAACCACTCAGCCGTCGCATTACCTGATTGAGTTTCCACTGAGCCAGAACCGCATCTCGGGCTACAATCACCGCTGCAATATCATCAGCGTACCCAGCAAGGAATGTATCTTCGGGCATCTCCATGCGCAGTAAGCCGTCGTACAACATGTTCCACAAATCCGGGCCCAGGATAGATCCTTGCGCTGCTCCTGCCGTGACTTTCCTCCTCCTCTGGCCGTCTGCAGTGTCATATAACAGGGTACGGTCCTTCAAATAATCGTTCATTATACGCAGGAGATATGCAGGCAACTGGAATGTGAATTGAAGAGCTTCAACCATATCCATCCACCTAGCTGAGTTGAAGGCGTTCTTCACGTCCAAGGTTACCAGAAGTGTTATCTTCCGAGAATAGTGGTTACCTTCCTGTGCTTGATTCGCAGCTTCAACTACTAGGCGTACTGCATCTATTGTACGTCGCCCACGGCGGAAGCCAAATTGCCTGTCAGACAGATTTCCCGCGGCTTGAATAGACGACAGTATGCGAGGTTTTAATAGCTTCTCCAGCACTTTTCCCGCAATGTCTAAAATACATAGTGGTCTGAAGGACGATGGCGCGTTCCCAACTGCCTTTCCTTTTTTAATCAGCACTAGTCGAGCCATTTTCCAACGGGCACTAAAGACACCTGCTCTCAGACAACAGTTGTACATTTCAAGCAGTAGCTGCGGACAAACCTTGACAGCTAGTCTCATTGCTTCCGCGGGTATTCCGTCAGGGCCAGGAGCCTTCTTATTCCGAAGGGAGCCTACTGCTTCCTTCAGCTCACCTATGGTAAATAGAGGAATGCATTCCGGCTCAACTACGTCGCCCACATCAATTCGCATAGGGTGAGTAGGGAATAGCTCGTCTACAATACCATCCATCGTCCGTGCATCCAACGTGGTATTGGACATAGTGCCGAGTTTCTTGGTGACAATTCGGTAGCCTAATCCCCAAGGATCTACGTCTACTTCTTTAACTAACAACTGCCACATCAGAGTCTTACGTCTTCTGATGGCATCTCGAAGGGTTCTCTTAGCTGCAAGGTGCTCAGCGGATCTCAAATCAGCATCTGGTCGATGTCTTGAACGTTGGGCTCTTCTTCTGAGTCGAAGACAAGTTCTTCGAAGATCAGCTATTTCATCAGTCCACCAATAAGCAGGACGTCTATTGTTTCGAAGACGCTTCCGGGACATTGACGCTTCGCAGGCAAGGTGCAAGAGACGCATAGTGACCCCCACCTGTTCCTCAACAGAAACTCTTAGATCTAATTCCTCAACAATGTTACTAGTTCCTGTCTGTACTGATTCGAGTACAGTGGCAAATTTCTCCTCGTCGATGCGCAATTCATTCCAACGTGTTGTCTTCAATGTGTTGTGCCTCTGAGGCTGCTGATCTCGTAGAATCCGGAAGGTGATATATTGGTGATCACTAGCAGTATAATCCTCGATCACTTCCAATTCTACTACCAAGGCTGCCAGACGATCCGACACCAGCGTAATATCTGGTTTAGTCTCCGTATAACCAGGTCGTCTAAATGTCGTTGAGCTCCCTGTATTCACCACGACCAATCCTAATCTGGCTGCCATCTCTAAAACTCGTCGTCCCCTCGAATTTTGATGTGGCATACCCCATTCCAATGTCCTAGCGTTGAAGTCACCGGCTACTACCGCAACACCTTCCATCTCACGGACAGTATCTTCCAAATTGTCCAGCTTCCTTTGAAAGTCCTGAATATGTTCATTCGGAGTTAAATAGTAACTTACGAACGTGATCCCACCACTCTTAACCCAAACGAACCCTTCTCCGGATCCGTGATCCTCCACATGGATTTTGCTCAGATCCGGTATCCAGATAGCCGCCGTACCTAGGGGATCCGAAAACCAGCCCAGCACGTCCAAGTTTCGATATTGCTCGCTGATCAGGAGAATATCTGTTTTCCTTTCAAATTTTAGCTGTATCATAAGATCATTAGCGATTATGCTTCGTTTCAGGTTCCCTTGTAGGACATTCGTCATTGTGTTTTTTCATTAATCTTCGCGAGTGCCTCTCGAAACACTGTACAAGAACCTGTTCCAGGGATGTGACTTATGTTTAAGCCCTCCCGATTACAGTCAGAGCACAGCACGCATTTCATGTCTGACGTACATCCTGCGGCTTTATGACCCAGTTGACCACATCTGTAGCAAAGGCCGCTTCTATCCGGGCCATTGCAATTCCTCCTTATATGGCCATAACCCAGACACCTAAAGCAGCGTGTTACCATCGCTCTTCTCCTAACCAATAGTCCAATAATAATAATAATAATAATAATAATAATAATAATAATAATAATAATAATAATAATAACTTAATTAAATTTATTCTCTAAGTAAGTGCATTGAATCCAATGGCAACATATGCCACGAATCAGCGGAGGATCCAGCCAATTATCTGTGGGATATATTGTATTACATAATATATTATACATTACATATACAACTGCTACTTATTAAATTTGAGGAAAAGAAGAGAAAATAGGATTCATAAAACAATTAAACAAAAATCAATAAAAAAAATAAGAAAATAACTAAAATTTAAAAGAAATAATGTAGAAAGGGTGTAGGTAACCATTTCTATTTTTAAAATTATGTTTAGTCTATTATTTTATCCTTTTATTTATTTATTTATTTATTTATTTATCTTCTTAATATATTTTTACATATATATTTATATTTTTTGAAACTCGTTGAGCAGACAAGGAGGTGTACATTCAATAAGTTGTAATAGGTTTCCATGGTTGGTGCTCTTAACCTCTTTGACAGCTGTAGGATGGAATTGCACTTGTACACTGCCATGATCATTTGACCTCAACCTAGGCTTCTCATTCTCCTTGCTGTGATCTCAGATAGCTCACATCAGATCCCCAACTGCTTGTAGCTGTAATTCTTGCTCCTCTTTCAGAAACTTGTCGAATCTCTCCGCTTCAGTCTGCAGTCTTGGTCAACAAAGAAAGTATTCCAGACTATCTTAAGTCACTGAAACGCTGTATATGAGCTCTTGAAAATGATATCTCAGTTGCTCAGAAGTATCATAATTTCAAAGTGAACTTGAACAAGTACTTAAAAGATCGCAAAACGAAGAAATCCATGTATTGCCTCTATGCATAACCCACCACAAGTTATATATAAGGAAAATACCACAATTAACTCAAACAATGAAAATAATATACATTACAGTATGAAAAGTATAAATTGTGCAAGTTCATCTCTAACATGCATAAGTAGACACCTAAATGCCCCAAACCCATAATTCAACACAAGTACAACACTCTCACTCTAACTACCACAAGACCGACTACAACATCCTATTATAATTCAGAACAAATACATAACCTAACATAACATAACCTATCACACCCCCTAACATATGTGATTTCCCGACATTTCACCTAACATCTCTACTACGTGCCTCCATTATAGATTGTATTCCTTATACTTCTCTTTAAATCTTTTCTCAAATTATTCATCTAACAATGTGTTCTGCTTATCCTGTTTTTTTTTCTACTCTTATAGTTCCTTACTTCCGCCTTCTGTTTTCCCTGTCTACTGGGATCTCCCTGCTGATTTTCACCCCTAAACTTCTGGTTACACACATCTAATCTACCATTTCCTACTTCCAGCCTTTCCTCATCCTCTACTCTACTTTCACCTAACATCTCCTCTAACTGCTGCTTCCTCTCATCTATTCTATTATCACGTAACATCTCCTCTAACTGCTGCTTCTTCTCCTCTACTCTACGTTCATCTAACATCTCTTCCAACTGCTGCTTCTTCTCATCTACTCTACTTTCGTCTAACATCTCCTCCAACTGCTGCGTTTTCTCATCTATTCTAATATCACTTATTTCCAATCTCTCCTCCTCCTCTAATCTACCTTCACCAATAATCTCCCCTAAATGCTGCTTCGTCTCATCTATTATATTATCACCTAACATCTCCTCTAACTGCTGCTTCTTCTTCTCCTCTACACTACTTTCATCTAACATCTCTTCCAACTGCTGCTTCTTCTCATCTACTCTATTTTCGTCTAACAACTCATCCAACTGCTGCTTCTTCTCATCTACTCTATTTTCATCTAACATCTCCTCCAACTGCTGCTTCTTCTCATCTATTCTACTATCATCTGTTGTCTTCTCTAACTTCTGCTTCTTCGCATCTACCCTACTTTCATCCAACATCTCTTCCAACTGCTGTTCATCTTCTCTACTCTCATCTATTTCCAGTCTCTCCTCAACTTCTACTCTACTCTTTCACGTACAATTTCTATAGAATTCTCACTCAGCTGCCTATTATATCTAACTTCTTATTTATTTGCATGAGCATATAAAACATATCCTGTACCGTAATACTTAACCATGACATAATAAAATACACCTCTTAAAACTACCCACCAAAATTACTATCACTTCCCCACAATCCCTTGCACAAAATACACTTAATCCTACCCCTACACAAATGAATCCTGATTCTCGAAACCCACGTTAGGCGCCAAATGTAATAGGTTTCCATGGTTGGTGCTCTTAACCTCTTTGTAGTAATAAAATATACCTGGGAGGGCGCCAGTTCATAAGCAGATCTCTTGTGAATGAGTAAACAAGTAATAGGTACAGCACAGCAGAACTCTCCTTTCTCTAGGGATGGTGTGATACAATCACCATCCAGAATCAATTGATAAAAGGCAAGATACAATATACTGCAATATATATAATTTATTAAAATAACTTACACTTTTGGTGAATATAGTTATCCGTAAAAAATAAATTGTAGCACTGACATAAATAAGACAACACTTTCATGATAGCAGCAAACAATCACTCCCTGGGACAATGGCTCAGGATTTGGCAAACTCGCTTTATGATTGATACATCATAGAGCACATTATGTTCTTGTTTCCATTCTCTTCTTATATAATTTCTGACAGCTCGTTTCCAATCTCTTCATACATCTATCTATATATTTAAAACACTAAGGTGATTTTTGTTACCGCGAGATTGAGAGAATGACAGAACCGATTTACTTCGTAATGCATTCTAACGAGAGCTCTTGGCATGTAGGTTTGCAGAGTGTCTTTAAAAGGAAAATATATGTTAGGGTATATTTTTAAATTATTAAAGAAAACATTAATATTTGCCGCTCCCGCGCTTGCGCACAAAGACTCTTTTCAACGAGGAAAATGGCGCTTGGTTCCCGCTGCGTCTAACTGAGATCTTTGTGTATGAGAATTAAACAGGGTCTCCAATATTGTTAATTGTGTATTTAGAATATACACTGAAATAGAATTATAAAATAAGCGAAGTATTGAGGGAGTTAAACTGCAGGATGAGTGTGTATGGTGGTTATGTACCTTGATATTGTCAACATGAACAGTTGTCTGGATGGCCACGCGGCTAGA
Source organism: Meconema thalassinum (assembly GCA_946902985.2). Classification (NCBI taxonomy): domain Eukaryota; kingdom Metazoa; phylum Arthropoda; class Insecta; order Orthoptera; family Tettigoniidae; genus Meconema; species Meconema thalassinum. The sequence continues at coordinate 272,063,154 of OX336389.2, read as the reverse complement.
GTTCCAGTCCAGTATTATTCGAATTACGCATGGTCGAGGGGATTCGAATCCCACCTTGGTCATATTTTTTATTTCCTTTTTCTTCCTTCTTACGATTGATATTACATTGTCGAGCAGAGTGTCTTTAAAAGGAGAATATGTTAGGGTATATTTACAAATTATTAAAGAAAAACATAATATTTGCCGCTCCCGCGCTTGCGCATAAAGACTCTTTTCAACGAGGGAAATGGCGCTTGGTTCCCGCCGCGTCTCACTGAGATCTTTGTTTATGAGAATTAAACAGGGTCTCCAATATTGTTAATTATGTTCTTAGAATATACATTGAAATAGAATTATAAAATAAGCAAAGTATTGAGGGAGTTAAACTGCAGGTTGAGTGTGTATGGTGGTTAGGTACCTTGATATTGCATTAAAGAGACAGTTGTCTGGATGGCCGCGCGGCTATAGTTCCAGGTTAGTAATTTGTATTATGCATGGTCGAGTGGGTTCGAATCCCACTTAGGATATGTTATTTTATTTCCGTTTTCTTCCTTCTTACGATTGCTATTACATTGTCGAAACATATTTTACTTTTATAATTCGCGTTAAGTATCGGATTCTCCTTTGCCATCTATATATTTAAAACTCAAGGCGTTTTCTTTTGTAAATCGCCAACAACTCCCCACTGGACTGATTTTCATGCCGCCCCGGAGGTCCTGGGTTCGATTCCCGGCTCTGCCACGAAATTTGAAAAGAGGTATGAGGACTGGAACGAGGTCTACTCTGCCTCGGGTGGCCCAAATGAGTAGAGGGGGTTCGAATCCCATCTCAGCCATCCTGGAAGTGGTTTTCCGTGGTTTCCCACTTCATCTTCGGGCAAATGCCGGGATGGTTCCCACTGTAAGGCCACGGTCGCCTCCTTCCCACTTCCTTGCCTAACCGTCCCACTCTTCCCATCCCTTCATCATGCCCCCTGTTCGCTTTGCAGGTGAGGCCGCCTGGGCGTAGTGCTGGTCACACATCCCAGTTGTATCCCTGACTCAGAGTCTCAAGCTCCAGGACACTGCCCTCAGAGGCGGTAGAGGTGCGATCTCTCGCTTAGTCCGTAGGAAAAGCCAACCCTGGAGGGTAAAATGATAGCGAAAATAGCCTTATTTTAATGTGCTATCACTATTGTTTTCTTTAATTCAACAATTATTAGTATTTAATTTCATGAAATTAACTTGCACATAATGTTATTCGCCCATATACAACAATTAGCTTATGCATTCTATCTACAATCCGCCAGCGATTTCATGCTGTTTGGTTTAAGTTATAGATACATATTTCTACATTCCACATCAATACATTTTTTTCCGTTTTACCATTGCATTACAGCATGTGATCGAAAGAGCTATGGAGCTAACTGTTGTCCCCAATATCTGCAATCAGTTCCAGTAACTGACAACAGATGGCAGTACCTCGCCCATATAGTTCCAATAACCGACAACAGACTGCAGCACCATTGCATCGATATATTTAATACATCAGACATGGCGTGTTTTTACGTGATAGTTATTTATGAGAATTATAAAGGAGGGGAATATTTTCTATGATGTTTCCACGATATGTATACTGAAATAGAGTTATAAAAGAAGGGAAATGTTGAAGAACATTAACTGACAGTTGAATGTGTACGTTATTTATGTACCTTAATATTGCAATTCCTTCCCAATGCTTCGGTGGTCAAGTTGGTAGCGTCCTAGACTAAAAGTTATAATTATGCAATGTCGATATACTCTTAAACTATTAAAGAAAAAAGTAGTTTTCCAGGCACTCGCGCGTGTCCACAATTGCTTTCGCCATGAGAGACACTTGGTAAACATAATTCGTTTGAAGGGCTCCGACATCGTGGTCACTCAGCCCCGTGTACTTTGGTGTGTATGTTTAAAATTTTCTCTGTTGACCTGTGTTATTGCGATGGCTGCATTAAAGTGTGTATTTGTAATTAAGGAGGGGAATGGCAAGGAGACGGCCGAGGCCTAGGAACCGTCCCGGTATTTGCCTTGAGTGGAAGTGGGAAACTACGGAAAACCACATCCAAGATTGTTGAGGTGAGAATCGTACCTCCCTCTTCTTAGTTATACTTCAAGAGACTGAGTGTGGCCCGTTTTTGCCCTTAGACCAGAATTACAATTCTTGGCAGGGAAGGAAATCTAACCCGGGTCTCCGGGGCGATAGCCAAGAATAGGTGGGCTTCCATGTGTTAATACGATTTTGGACATGCACGGGTGATAGAATTCTAAAACTGCCTCCATTAGGGTGACTGCCGAAGTGAGTATTGAGTATAGGCCTATGCTCATTCCAGTAGTTGGCGAAGTGATTCTATGTTTCCCAGCAAAATGTACTGCCATAACCTATAACAGGTGATGGAAATTGCTTATTTAGAGCAGTTTCGTACTGTTTGTATCAAAATGAAGAGTTTATTCTGAGCTGCGTTTTCAAGCTATTACAAAAAAAATCGCTGGCAGGAACAACTATAAGGATTTTATTATAGGCGATCAGTCTCATCGCATTCTCCTCAGCAACCAACTTGAGTATGAAAGTGTTTGGACGGGTCATGTTGAACTTCATTGAATAAGACAATGATTATTTGTTTAGAGTACTGAGTCTAACTACGCTGTTGATTTCGGCAATGGAAGTATTATTTGACATTTAATATTTAGCGGCTCCGTGGATGCAGGACACTATTGTGTTATCGAATAATACGAAGCCACACTTAAAATTCAATATAAATAGGCCATTTCAGGAACAATTCCAGATATTATGCAGTACAGTGTAAGGACCGTGACTATCAAATATAAACATTGTTCTACATTGCATTTCTCTTGCGTAATATCTACGCGTGGTTACTTTAGTCTTTACTGTTGTGAGGGTAAAATTGATCTGCTGGAAAATAAAATATTTGACAGGCTGCAAGAATGTAATGATATTAATTTAAAAGTCATTGAACTTATATACAGTAGTTCAAACACATACATCAGCGTTAACAGATTAGATACTGAAGATGAAAGCCAGCTACTTTATATCCCTACTATAGAATTCTTCAATTCCTGGGAATTAAGGGATTCGCCTCCACATACTCCGAACGTTTGAGCCATAGTTATGCTCCTTAAAAATCTGAACGTTTCCCAAGGACTCCTATATGGCAACATATTAATTGTAAGAAATATGTAAGAAATTGCTTGGATTCGGATATAATAAGTGCAGTAATATTAGGCAGAGAGCTCAAATCTTACGACTTGATTTAAAACCTTCCGATAAAACACTTGCAGGTAGAGTACATTGTATTTTAATAGGCAACAATTTCCTATTCGCTCGGCATACCTTATCACAATCAATAAAGCTCAAGGAAAAACTCTAGAACGTATTGGGCTATTTACCTCATCACGTTTTCAGTCATGACTAGCATTATGTTGCAATGTTGAGAGTGCTAACTTTTGACGCCCTTAAAGTTGCAATAGTGCTAAGAAGTAATCGTACAAAGAATGTAACTTATATAAGAAGCTTCTTCAGTAAATATTTTTGTCATTGTCCGTCATGTTTTGACGGGTTTCAACTAGTATTAGTTTACTTTGACTGTCCTAACAGTCCCCAACACATGTATTCAATCACAACGACATCTTCGTATATCATTTCATATTTCATTGTTATCTCTATCACTTCCCCCGAATAAACAGAGTAGGTCTCTTTGCTTTCTTGACCATCTCGTTCCTTAGTTCATAATATCACCACTACTACATTCCAAAGCCGCAGCAGCCATTTTGCACATTACCTATATAAAGTCTGTTTGGTACGGCGTCTCACCACTACTTCAAATTCCGTAGTCACATCAGCCATCTTTCATGTTATATCCATATAACATCTGTTGCGCATCAATTATGATACATTCTCTACAGTTTCTTTACTCCATGCTAGCAAATCAGAGTGTAGATAACAAGATACCAATACAAATACATCTATGGATCTTCTTAGGAATGCTACCATTACGTCTTTTTCCAACAGCACATCGCTATTTCACAAGTTCATATTTAAATAGATTCAGTTACGATTTCTGAATATGTTACGAAGTAGAATTGAAGGGGAGGGCTATAGTTATAATATTAGACGAGAGACGTCGGAGCTCATAGATCTAACAACCAGAGCAAAGGTTATCACTGAGCTCATGGGCAGCATGTTAATAAAAATCGTAGAGAAGATGAAAATTGAAATAAGAATGATCCAATGGGAGGCGAAAATAAAAACAGAGCAGGAGATCCCGGAAATGGACAGCAAAGAACGCGTGGACACTTTACAAGTTATAATCAAGTTTTACATAGCTCAGGAAATACACTCTTCAATTTTGTTCTGTCTTCAATTCGTTCGAACAGGTGACGTAATAACACAGCGTTCGGATTAAAGAAGTTCAACATTATCAAGTGATTCATATTTTAATGTGATTCAATAGTTATATCAACTTATTTAATACATTTAAAGTATTTCAGCAAATCATGTTGCAAGTAACATCAGTAGTAAAATAAAAATATTACAGTGTGTATTAGCCTGAGACGCAAGGGATGTTTACGTGAGCAAACTTCCTAGCCGACTCTATTGTATGGGTTTCTTACGAACCTCATTAGTTATCCTTACTGGGATCACAGAATGAAGATACTCGTGTTCTTCTGGCTGCTCATTCAGACTGCCTCGTTGCGTAGTGGCTAGCTTTCTTGGCAGTTGCGGTGGAGCCCGGGTATGATTCCCCGCTCTGCCACGACATTTATTTCTGGTCTGAGTGCTGGAACGGGGTACACTCAGCCTCGTGAGGCAAGGCTGAGAAGAGGAGGGTTCGATTCTTACCTCAGCCATCCTGGAAGTGTTTTTTCGTGGTTTCCCAGTTCTACTCCAGGCCAATGCGGGATGATACCTGACTTTAGGCATCGCCGTCTGCTATGCTCTAACGCCTCCCCACTTCACTCCAAACAGCGAACATGCAGGAGTACTAAAATGCTCCACCACTTACCTCTCAGCGCTAGCAAGCTGATACTCCAGTCGCTCGTATCTGTTGTTGTCATCTAAACTCGATGAATCTTCCGACTTGTTGGCTTTGTGTTCAGATATTTAACATGTTCAAATCGCTCTGTCATTTCACACGCGATCTTATCAATAAATGCTGGTATTGCAATTTTGCAAATCAACTTACTTAGCACTTCCTTGTGGCCGGTGTCAGACGATGATTCGCACATCATCAAGGGGGACTTACTCATAGCAGGCAGAACAATTGCAGTCACGTGTTCACATATTCGGGTGGACATAAACTTTGCAACAGCACACACGAACTGAAAAATTGTTGTCATAATCCACACTAGTTGTTCACTCGGATAATGCATCTTATCAGAAGTGTCCCTCTTGTAAATTAAATCCGTCAGTGGGAAGCTAAATTTCCTTCTTCCAACCAGCTGATAACATAGTTCACACTGAATTTCCTTTTGGACTTGTTGCACTATAAATCCTCCGATGTACGTCATCGATGCTTGTTCCATTGTGACAAATCCAAGACCTGAAAGTTTATGTAATTAATAAATGCGTTCAAATGATGTTTTAATGTAATAAAATATTTATAATAAATACTGTAAAATTTCGACTTACGTGGTGGTTCACTGAGGTTGTTTAATATACTCTTGACTGAATCATGAATAGAAGTCTGCTCTATCTCAGGTCTCTGCAGATCCTTACTGGATATAACCATGTTCGCTAGGCCTTCTTTGTTTCTTCGTGTATGGGATGAGAGGGAATAAAAGCCGGTTTTCAATATTCGGTTCAAGCTGAATATTACAGCCCTACAATCTAGCATGTCATTGCTTCCCGAGATATGTCTCAATTTTCTAAAGAAGTTCTCTATGGAGTCACTGTTGAATGCCCTTGTCAGTACGAAATGAAATCCAGAAGACAAAAGATAACGTACACACAGAACGGTCGAAGAAGTAGTCAGTAGAATAGCTTCATAAGTTTCTTTACTCAAAAATCCCATGGCCTTTTCATGACTCGATTCCTTGATCTTAGCTAGATACGATGGAAATTCCTCTTCTAACCATAAAAGTCTCTTGTCGCTCATGTCGAAGAAATGCATTTTATCGCGATGTTGACTAAGGTTTGTACTACTTACATCGTGAATTCCAAACCATTTCGTAATTACTTTAAAAAAAGTAATAGTTGCACTGCAGTTCTGAAAGGCTTGTGCTTTAAAATGAGAAGAATTGTCCTTCAGGCATTCCAAACAGTTATGACTTCCGTAGAAAATACTTCTTTTGCCCTTTTTACGTTCATTTTCTCAAAGTTGGTCGGTGCAACATGCTTTCTTGTAAGGAAGGGGACGGGTTTGATTATTTCCTTGGACTGCAGTTTATATAAATTTTCTACATACTCTCCAGTTATTTCTTCATGTCCATCTGTCATGGTCTTTTCTAGGAGACTGTTTCTTACATTCTTTAAAATGTGACACTGATCGAAAGCCAGAAATAAAGGCATGTTTTGATTTTCAGGATGGCATATCTGTGGCTTTATTTCTTTTCCACTCGACAGTCTTCTCATCATATTTACATTAGTTTTATGATTGTCAGTAACTAATCTTAAAATCACAAAGCCACAAGTGTCCACCTCTTTTATTACTGACAGAGTTAGAGTGTAAAGTTCCAATCCCGAAAGTCTTTTAGAGAAGAAATATGCCGCAGGAATTCTGTAAGTGGTAGATAAGCCACATATCAGGAAGCACAGTAGGTTGTTTGCAAGAACCGTCCGATTTTCTTTTGCAACTGACGGGTTGGAACTGTTTTCACATCTGAGAGCGTCGGCATGAGTATAGGTGTCCTGTCGACCAAAAAGTGTGTCGAGTTTCTTGTCGTACTGCAATTGCTGCTTGATTGACATCTCATCAATAATTAGAGAGCACATTTTTTCGACTTCGTTCAGCCTTTCAGACTCTAGCAGAAGCCTGTTTTTCACTAAGTCTGTTACTCCTGTTTCACATGAAGTGTCCCCGGTGTAACGGCTAAGTGTGCTCTTCGATGGCAATTTAAATAAATTAATTCTGGCGAAATTGTATCCCTTAGGTGAAATGAATTCCCATATTACACATTGCTTTACTGAATCTTCTGTCCATCTGGGTGATTTCGTGTTATAGTTTACAATTTGCTCTAAAATGAATGAACATTTGGAATTGGAAGGGTCACGCTCGTTAATATTTAGTATAGATTGTAAAGATGCATGGTATTGATTATCATACTGGTGTAGTTGTCTCTTTTGGGATTCAAGTTCCATTTCAAATTTTTTAATTTTATTATTGGCACGCCACAGTTTTGCTCTAAGTGAAGATAAATGTCTTCCAGCGTCAGAGAATTCATTACGTGCGTGACTATCTGTCTGAACTTCAACAGACTTGTTGCCATGAACTAGCAATCCAGAAACTTGGCCATCGTAAGGGATATCAACTGATTCAACTCCCTTAGTTAAATAGATCACGTTGGCTATGGGCGTGACGTCATTACTATCGTGAAAATTTCCCACGGCATCGTTATCTCGCTTTCTTTTCTTGCCATGGTTTCCGTCATATTTCATGAGTTTTCTTCTCTCTAATGTTGGTTTCGGTACTTTATGTGCAGGATAATCTTCGAATACCGTGGGGAAGACACTGTCCTTCAATTTCTTTATTTTCAGCCCTGGGCGATAATCAGACTCAAGAAAATGCCGCCCACATACGTGAGAAGTTTTTGACTCAAAATTCGGTACAAAATTGTCTCGAGAAATATTGTCAAGCCATTTCTGTTTTAATTCTGCATCACACGGGAATTCATGAAACGAAATGCCTTTTACTTTCCCGCTCTTACTCTTGCAGTATGGAACACAGCAGTATACCATCGTGGCTAACAATCACCTACGACAATTAAAAGTATTACTTCTCTTCGACATGATTATCAGCTATCACAATACAGAATACTGATGCATGTTCTAGAGACTATACATAACAAGATAATACGTCGGCACAACATAAGATAGGTATTTAAATTAAATAAACATACCTGTCGGTATATTCAATAGGCATGACAAAATTATGGAGTCGTAGTGAAAATGCTGTAACTACTGTAAGTAACACAAAATATCAACACTTAGTGAACACCACTGCACTTCTCACATTACACAACTCAAATGACAAATAACAAAGGTGTTAGATATTAAAATTAGAGACGTAAGCGGAATATTGCGCGCTTGGACAAGCTCACAATCGGTTCAGCTTAGCAGCGCTCCTGTCGGCAAGATCGTCAAGTAGGCGATGTTCGCTGCTTAGCACACAACTCGCGCTGAATGGCAAGGCGTTAGAGCATAGCAGACGGCGATGCTTAAGGCTACGGCCGCTTCATACCCAAATCCTACCTCAATTACAAATACACACACTAGTACAGACATCAGAGTGACACAGGTTTTCAGAAAAATTCTACACACACCCAAGTACACGGGGCTACATGACCACGATGTCACAAAGCCCCTAAGGAATCAGCAACTACTACAAACAGATGGGCATTCATACTTTTTGACCGCCTTCTCGTGTACTAACGGCAAATAAAAGTGATAAATGGAATATTCTGGAAAGGCATTTAACAAGAAACATACATATTAATTCAAGGTACACACATCAAAAAAAGTTTTGCATATCACTTGTTTGCCACGATGCAGAGCGTATGTGGGATTATGGGTGAGGTTACTACAAAAGAGACGGGATTCTGGCAAATAACCTGCAAACTATATTCATGTGTGAAAAGAAAATTACGAACTATACGTACAGGAAGACATTTGGCCTGTTAAACAGGGACTGATATGTGCTGTAATCTTTCCCTCCTGTGACGTTTCAATAAGGAACATGGCCACCACAGGCGTCCAGCAGGGCTCTTACTCGCCGTGGCATATCACAGATCAAGTTGTCCAGGTCCTCTTGAGGCAGGCGATCCCACTCTTCGACGACGGCCTCCATGACCTCTTGGTATATGGGAGGGCGTGGACGCTGAGCAATAGTACGCTTCAGCATATCCCAGATATGTTCGATACGGTTCATGTCCGGCGACATCACAAGCCATTTCATTCGTGCAATGGCGGACTCCTGGAGGAGGTTTTGTACCACCACCGCGCAATGTGTTAAGTACCGGTATATTGTACCCGTTCGTCCTGGGGATGCGATGACCCATCTGCTATAACATCACATCCCTGGAGTTCCAGGACAGAGCGGAGTTAAATGAACCTCTAGTCAAATAAGGAATGTGTCGGAAATTCAGCTGAGTTCGTGAAAAAGCAGTGGGTTTCACGAGACAAAGTATCTCTAGGGTCGTTACGGGCTTAAGTTAATAAAAATAATTCAAATATAAATGGGCGCCATCAACTGAATTCCTAGCAAAACCACTTCCTTTCCGGATAAGCCTTACTCAAGACAAGGAAAGAAAAAGGAACATCACACCATCATCAGATCACAACTAAGATAAAAACAAATTTATTTTACTTTGATAGTCAGACAGACATTTTAAATATAAATCCTACCTAAGAGTATGGTCGAATGCAAAGTTAAATTGTCATTGTCCAAAAAATCGAACCATCTCCTTTCTAATGCAAAATTATTTCAATCCACTTATCAAGAAAAATGTATAAAGTTCTCTTGGGTTCTCAGGATCACTGTCGCACTATGTCTTTCGTCACTGACATTTGTGAAACCTGAGACCTAATTCTCTTTAATTTAACATCAATGTGGATTTAATTAAGTTATTAAGCTGTCTAAACATACACATATAATAATCACTCATGTTAAATATCACATAAATTATGGTTTGCATGGTATAATTTGAACGTAGAACATGTTAATCAAATGTTCCTAAACATTGAATAATTAATTTACATTATTTACATCGTCATTAATCTCTTATCTGTGAATTACAGAAAATTCAAATTCTCATTGGTCATCCTCATCATTATTATCAAATTAAATATTTCTTACATTAATTCTCACTTCAAAATTCCAAATATTCCTGTCAGAATCGTTAATTCATCACCATTACATCATTTAAATTCACATTTCAAGTTGCAATTCCTTCGAATCATCTCTCAATTAAATTTATTTAATTGCATATAAATTCATTAATCATCAGCTTCTTTAATTAATCATCACCTTCTAATTCAGTTATTCATCATCATTACAATCGTCTAATAATTCATTTCAATCAGTTTAATTAATTCAATCTTTAATTCATCCACTTATTTAATTCATCGATTTATTTCAAAATTTAATTTATCAACTTATTTAAATTTCAATCATCTGGTTATTTAATTTTATTATTTCATCTAGTCATTCTGATTTTTATTTCATTAGGTCATTCTGATTTTTATTTCATTAGGTCAGATCGTTAATATGCTTAAATCTCAGATTATTATTTCATTAATTATTATTTTCAGAAAATCTTGTATTATCAACTTCATTTACTTGTTTAATTTCCTAACAAATTGTTTAATAGGGTTTATAGAACGTTGTCTTACAGTTTTATTACTTCCAAGTTATATCTCGTATTTAATTATCATGCCAAAAATATTATTGTCTCCACGACATCACGTTGGATCTAACTATCCACAACGACATTATATTTCTTCAATATTCCAAATATCACATTTGAATATAAGAATTGCTACAAAAACTCCATAAATATTCAGCACATACAGCATGAATCTCAACAAATACGCTAGACTGGGTATGACGACCTCATGTCCGCTTCAAAATACATTATCAACGTGGCAACTATCAAATGGCAAATTCCACAAAATGCCTATCACAAACTTCATTTAACCACGTTGCATGATCTACAAAAATATATAAATGGCTTCAAATTATTAACGCACATAATCTCCAATGACTGTAATTACTCTGATCATATCTAGACAACTTCTTAAACAATTGGAAAAACATTACTTCAGTAATTTAATATTTGCTTTCAAATAGCATAAATTCTCTTTCACAAGTTTCGTAATTCACATCGTAGAAAAACACCAATGTGCTATAATCTCTCACATCAAAATCTGCAATACTGATCTGCCTTAAAATAATTATGACCATTAATGATTAATCTTACAAGATTAAATTACTTTAAATCCTTCTCAAAGGTATCAAACACAATTATAAAAATCATCAAAGCATCAGCTGTAATAGCTGTTAAACTGAAATTACTCTCAAAAGAGTATAGCAACAAAATATTGGATTGGCAAACAAGAATTACTAAATGCAATCCTGTTGACATTTATCGTTACTTTATTTAACAAAATTTCGACTGATATGTGACTAATAGTTCCTTGTTTAATTCACTTACATCTCGTGTACATTCGGATGATAAAATGAGTTCCTCAATGGCGAGTAAGATGTGTAACCACCGTGCAATCGTATAAATACGAAGGACCTCGCCCCGTCGACTTGGATGATAGTTCCCTAAACGATGGGTAAGGCGAGTACCACCATACAATCGTATAAATACGACAGACCCCATCTCGTGGACTATATGAGTGAATGTACCAGAAAGGAATCAACAAGTTTCTAGTTGTCATATAAAAGCGACGTTCATTCACTAAAGTGAATAACTTCTTAATATCTCCAAACAATCCAATGGAAAAAAAAATCCCTACTGATGAATAATACACACTCGCTAGTATGCAATGAACTGACGAAGTAGTTTCTGATAATCAATTGCAGATCACGAGCTCGAAATACTCGTTACTCAAAAAAAAAACTATCCATGAAAAATATCCTAGCTGGAAAAATGTCTATAAGATCAAACATCTTCTTAATAAAGTCAAACAACGGTGAGAATATCGAATAATGATGCCTGCCATATCATATGGTCACTCCATATTCTAGCAAATTCGAAGTATATAAATTCAAACCATGTCTTAATAACCAAATCACTCCTATTAGAAAAATATACATGTGTGCCCAGTATTCATGAAAATAATCGTATCAGGTAGATAGAACTCTTACAATACCTTTCATTATCAGTTGTAATATAATTTCCAAGATCGTCGATTTTCCCTACCTAAAGATTTCTCGTAAGATCGGCGTGAATATCATTTCATCCATGAAATGATGATTTCCTTCGAAATCCCAAGCGAATCAGCTGTTGGACTCCTCTCGTCAGGAACCGAATCCATCGCTCTGTGGTGCCATCTTGTCTCTATTCACGTTTACTCGATCATGTTGAACCTCGAATTACCCATAGCGGATATCGTCCAACTCCTTCTCGAAAAGTTCATGGTAACAGCGGACCCCCTACTCTTCTTCTAATATACGCCACTGTTCCGATAAATGTTCAGTTTGAGAATTGTAAGTCCTCTCTCAACTTACTGCGAAGTTCTACTTGAGTAAAATAAAAATTTTACTAGATAGTGTTCCAGATTACGATACACCCTGTATCTGTCTATAATTTGTAATCCATGAAAATGGCATAAGATAAAAATCTTATAAATGCACGCTGTAATGTTCATCAGAGCCTATGCTAAACATTCAGTTTACTTGAAATAGTAAAAAGTCGCTTTGAATGTATTATATAACAGCATGGTTATAATGTTAAATGTGAAAGCCTGTGTTCGAACAACGTCGAAATGAAGCTTGAAACAAAGTCTTCATATGCGATCAGTGTGGTTTTGAAATACCCCGGCTATCCACAATTGTCCTCTCGGCTAGCCCGGCTGGATCGATGACCCGCTCGGCCTCTGTTGCTCGGTGATGCGAGAAATGTCGCCTACACTTGCCGTGACGGCTTACGTGTGTTGCGTGACCTTCAATGCCCGTCTCGCTGTGCTATAGGGCTGCTCTGTACTGCTCCTCTCAATGAGCTCAACTGAACTGCTAAGCGCTGCGTCCCAGCTTATGAGTTCCGAGCGGCACGTGGCTGATTCTCCCCCACCACAGTGCTCCCACGTCACGAAGATAGTCTCGAACCCGACTCCTCTCGGCTGTTCTGTTATACAATAACTTATTTCCATAAAATTATTTCCACATATAATTCATGTCATATATACTCTTCTAAGTTGTTTTAACTTATTATAATCCCATATACATTTCAATAAAGCTTCACATCTTTATTAATAATTCTATCTTCTCACAGATTTCAATGCCTCCTTGATTCTTGACCTCCTACGTCATCTTGGCTTTCTTCTTGACGCGATCGATGCGCTATCTTATCTGAATGCTTCCCAAAACTTCAACTACAGCTTAATGTCAGCTGGCGTAGCCGATAGCCTAAAATAGGTATCGGGTACATCTCTCCCGTACATCTCCTTTTTTTTTTATCAGGATTAAAAAAAATACACTCTCAGGCATTCAATATATTATACATGTACACGATAGCTCTACAATTTCCTTTACTCAGCATGATGGTATTTCCTGATGCTAGCTGCATTAAAAGTTCCTACAACTTCATCAGTATCCATTCTGACAATCTTATAGCTATTATTCTGGTATGTTTGTTCAATACGGAACGGACCAGCGTACAATGGAGCGAATTTATGGTAGATCTTCAGCTGTAGGTTCGAAGTGACTGGCTTCCTAATCAGCACCTCATCATTTTCTTGAAATGGCTCGTGGAACCTCCTTCCTGCCTGTCTCCTGGCTCTCTTCTCCGCCTGTCTTCTGAGCCTCTCTCCTGCCATCTCGACTCTTCTTTCTTGTGTGGGTTGAGGATCTGCTGGTGCCCTCACGACTCTATCCCATGGTCTATCCGGTTTCAATCCATGATGAAGCATGGACGGAATCTGTCCTGTGCTTTCATGTACTGTGGAATTCAAGCATTGGCTAATGATGGGTATCACTTCCATCCATCTATGGTGTTGCCTTGACACATATAAGCGACACAGCTTACTTATCTCCGGCATAATTCTTTCGGCGGGATTTCCCTCTGGATACCGTACAGAATTAAACACATGCCTGATTCCTAAACGTTCCATAGCAGTAGAAAATTCCATGCTAGTAAATTGTGATCCATGGTCACTCAACAAAACTTCAGGTTTCCCCATGCTCGGAATAACTGTTTTCTCAAGTCGATTTATTACGTACTTGGACGTAGCTTTCTGTATAGGGCATAGAGATACGTACTTCGAAAATACATCGACTGTTACTAAAACGAATTGATTGCCTTTCGTCGAACGAGGAATCGGACCAAAAATGTCCGTCGCGAAAAGTTCTCTTGGCTTGCTGGGTAATATTGATCTGGGAACTTCTTTCATTAACTTAGATGAGTATTTACTTCGCTGACAACTGTCACAGGTCTTTATGACGTCGCGAATCGTTTGTCCCATTTGTTTCCACACAAAAGTTTCTTGAGCGAGAGCCAAAGTCTTGTCTACACCTACATGAGCTGCAGTTCGGTGTATCATCCAAATAACTGGTTTGACAAGCTTGGGTGGGATCACTACTCTAAGTCTAGTATGATCCTGGTCAATATATTGGCATATAACACCTCCCATAATATGATGTCTTCTAGCCTCTATCTCAGTTCTTTGAAAATCTGGATCAGTGTTATCCATCCTACGTGTCAGAAAACGGTAAATTCTTCGTAAAGGTGCATATCTCTTCTGAGTTTGCGATAACAACTTCAACTTTTCTAGAGTACCACTATCCTCTTGAATCAAATTTATATGGTTGACTATTACTTCTTCACAAGGGTTTCTGCTCAGCACATCTGCTAACAGATTTAACTTCCCCGGTCTATGTACAACAGTTGGGTTAAATTGCTGTAAGAACAGAGCCCATCTGGTGATGCGGTCACTCGCTAAGTCTGTCTTCATAATAAATTGGAGAGCTTTATGATCTGTGATCACTGTTATGCCATGTCCAAACAACACCTTCTTCCACGTTTTGAGAGCATGAACCACTGCTAATGCCTCTAACTCAGTTGCATAGTAATTCTTCTCACAATTCCTAAGCTTGCGACTGGTGAAAGCTAAATATCTATGTTTCTTGTCATCATCCAGCTGATATAGGATTCCACTAATACCTATTTTGGATGCGTCTGTCTCTACAAAGAATCGTCTTGTAAAATCAGGATACTCAAGTTTGATATTTTGGATTAGCATTTTCTTGGCTGCTAAAAACGCTTGATTGCATCTATCGTCCCATTTCCATCGATTTCCCTTCCTTAATAAATCCTGCAGAGGTGCCATTGTCTCAGTATATCCAGGACAATGTGTTGAAAAGAACTGACACATGCCTAAAAACTGCCGTACCTCTTTAATCTTTCGTGGTGTTGGAAACTCTGAAATTGCTATTATCTTCTTTGGATTGGGCCTATAACCATCTCCATCGATTCTATGTCCAAGAAATTCAATTTCTTCATGAAAGAATTGACATTTATTGAAGTTCACCTTGAAGTTCGTTCTTCTAAGATCTTCAAAAAGCATTTGAAGGTGTCTGATATGTTCTTCCGCTGTCTCAGACGCTATAATCAGGTCATCAATATAGCTTACAACATGCTCTTTAACTGCATCTGACAAATTTTGATCTAGTGCTCGGATCATCACCGGACCACTATTTTTCACACCAAAAGGTAATCTATTGAATACGTATGTTTTATGGTCAAACAGGAACCCTGTGTACTGTTTGCACTCTTCTGCTAGCTCAACATGATAATATGAACTAGTCAGATCGATTGTCGAGAAGACACTCTTTCCTCTAAATCGGCGTAACAATTCACGAATAACAGGTGGTCTATCGTGTTCAGGAAGAACTCTTTCGTTAAGGGATCTGGCATCTAGACATATCCTCAGCTTACCGTTAGGTTTCTTGACAACAGCTAAAGGATTCAAATAAGCAGTTGGCATTTTCTTAATTATTCCATCTGTTTCCATGTCGCTTATCATCATGCTAACTTCCTCCTTCCATTTATCCGGAATGGGATATAAATTTTTATGGTATGGTTTGTCATCCATCAACTTGATGCTGTATGTAAAATTTTCTATGAGACCTGGTTTGTCATTGAATATATCCTCGTATTCTGAAATCACTTGATCAAACCGCCCCTTAATTTCTGGATTTATTTTACTAGTTATGCCAATTTTATCTTCTATAGACCTTTCAACGCTGCATACAATTTCATCCAATATATCCTCTCTAAAGAATGTCATCTCCGATTCTTGATTTTCCATAACCCCTTCTTGAAAGTACATGCGCCTACTCTGCATATCTATGATCAGGCCACTCTCACTTAGGAAATCCACTCCTAGGATCATGTCAAAATGTAGTTGACCCACTACTAGGAACATCTGTTCAAAACTTCTGGTTCCAATCCCAACATCTAAAAGTACCTGACTTTTACATTTCATACTCTTGTCTGGAATCACCCCTTGAATTTTGCTAACAACAGTTGGCAACATTGTAATTCTTCCTAATAATTTCAATTCATCCAGGCAACCTATGGATATCAAGCTCACCATAGCTCCTGTGTCTACAAGTGTCTTTATTTCTTTTCCCATGACTTCCACACTAATAACTGGCAATTCATGTCTATTTTCCCGTTGTACTATGTCTTCTTCCTCGATTAAATCCTCGTCCTTGACCTGATATGTTTCTACGATGACGATTGATTCCCAATGATTTTCATTTTCTTCTAGAGTTAATTTGACGTTTTTTTTTTCTTCGCCACTCGTGCTGGCTCGATTGACATCTCTCATTGTCTCCTCGAGTGGTGCACTAGGCTGTCTATCCTCTTGTCTTGACCTTTCATGTCCACGATTATCCCTTCTGTCGTCAGGATCGTTTCTTCGGCCTTCCTGTCGGTCGTTTCCATTAAACTGTTGCCCTTGGTTCCAGTTATTCCTTCCCCGATATCTGTTATTATACCGATTCCTGTCCTGATACCTGGAATTTTGGTTATAATTCCTATACCGGTTATCTCTCGCTTCTTGATCGTATGGCCTTTCATATGGTCCTCTATATCGATCATTTCCTCTTGCATTACGGATGTTTCCTCGATTCCCATCGTTCCGTCGGTTTTCCCAGGAATCCCTTCTATCCGTTTGAACTGCATTGTCCACGACTACCGCGTTTACTTCTTGCGTGTTTCTGTTGTCGTTTCGATTACTTCTCGGTGTAACCTGTGCGCTCGTATAATCCAATCGCCGCAATATATCATCATAATGTTCCAGCGTATTGGCTCCCGATGCTATCAAAGATCGCTGTACCTCTATCGGTAACTGTCGCGCTATAGCTTGCAAAAGCTCTTCTTCTGGCAATGGAGGAATAAGGAACTGTAATTTAGCCAGCTGTGACGTGAAGTAGTTGGCGTAATGCGTCGGATGTGACGTAGAATAGCGTTTAGAGTACATCTCCGCTCTTACGTTGAGTTGATCCTCGGCACTCCAGAATCTCCTCAAGAAAGCCATGGCAAATTGCTCCATGTTCGCAAAGTTGCTTCTGAACGCTCTAAACCACGTAAGTGCAGATCCATCTAAGGCGCGTTCTACTATCCTTAGCTCTCTTTCTTTGGCTACCCTGTGTTCCGCCATGTAGTCTCGAATATCTCGCAGAAATTCTACTGGTGTAACACCTGTATTTCCCGAAAACTTTCTCGGTTTGTCATCTAGGTTCCTTATAATTGTGACTGGACCTGAATATCGTTCACTTGGACTCGACGTACTCCTACTCGAACTTGGATTCTCCTGAGGGGTTGAACTGACCCTTTCGAATGTCACATTCGGTTGCATTTGACGGTCTTCTACCATGCTCGTGTCTTGATTCGTCATACTGCGGTCTATCGCTGTTTGATTCATCAATGTTTCCCCTGATGTTACATTATGACTGGTGAAACTGTTAACTATGGATTCTAGTTTCGTCACCCTGTCTTCTGCTAATCTCTTGACCTGAGTCTTCAACTCATCTAACGATGTAACGTCCTGCGTCTTGTTACTTTCGTCTAGATCGTTCCTCAACTTGTCAATCTTTCCTTCGCACGTGTTCTTCACTAACGCGACTTGTTCTTTCAACAGATCAACATCTGTTCTAAATAGTGTTGAATCTAATTTCATCGCTTCCTTGCTTTCCGTAAACCTAGCTTCTAAGTTTGCCATACCTGCGATTAATTTTTCATCTAACCCGTCACGTTTCTCTTTTGCTTCGGCATCGACCTCATTATATCGTTCCTCAACAATTGCTCCGACTCTATTTTTAAATAAAGTTAAGTTTTCGTTAACCTTTTGCTCTATATCGTCGTCTATCTTTCTAATATCCTTCTGCAATTGATTTTCTAACGACTTTATATTAGAATTGACCTCTCCCAAGACTTCATCTTTAATGGTCCCAATTACTGTCTTCAAATCTTTTATTTCGTTACCTAGATTCGTTTCTAGACTCTTAATCTTAGTCTCGAAAGATACTTCGGTAGACCAATCTTGAATTTTTCCTACATCTGCCACTAAACCATCGATGTCGAATCTCAACTTCGATACATCTGACTTAATGTCTTTCTGTATGGTCATAACGTCTGTTCTTAAAGTAAAAATATTTTCTTCCCCTCTACTTTCTAACTCGATAATATTTTTCCTTAATATCTGAACATTTTCGTCTCCTTTCATGTTTACTGCAATGATGTCTAATTGTAAAGTTTTCAACATCTCATTGTTCTTCAAAGTTAAACTATTCTCTAATCTGGTTAACTTATTTTCTAATTCAGTATTAGTTTCTTCACTACGAGACTGTAATTTCTCTTCTAACGATTTAAAGTTATCTTTCAAGTTAGCTTTTAAATGACTTTCAGTCCTTGACTGTAATCTTTCTTCTAACAACATCAACTCATCTTTGCTATTTGACTGTAGCCTAGTCTCTAATAACATCAACTCATCTTTGCTATTTGACTGCAATAATTTTAAGTTTTCTTCAGTACTAGATTGTAGCCTAGTCTCTAACGATTTTAAATTATCTTCACTACTAGTTTGCAATAATTTTAAATTCTCTTCATTACTAGCCTGTAATGATTTTACATTCTCTTTACATTTAGCTTCTAATCTAGCTTCTGAATTATTAATTTGTTCTTTAACTTCAGTTTCCATCTTAGAAATGGTTTCTGCAATTCCAGACATACCCGTCTGTAACTCTCCTAACACCTTCGCTAAATCCTCTGGCAACATAATTATATTTCAATATAGAATTATATAGAGACGTTAGACAACAACACATCGCAATGTCTCAATTCCTGCATTCACTTGGGTATAGGGAAAAATATCTTATAACTAACATGATATTACTAATACGATTAACATGAACACTGGATTGGGCACACAAGTACATTGTCTGACTAAGTATAATAAATTTTGTAACACACTTAAATGAACTTGAGATCAATCTCTCAGTAATCTAAATCTGATGTGATTCCATCGAATTAACAAAATCGAAAAGCCCCACTAGTTGGATAAAGCCAATTCTCCCTCTCTCTCTGTACCCGTTCGTCCTGGGGATGCGATGACCCATCTGCTATAACATCACATCCCTGGAGTTCCAGGACAGAGCGGAGTTAAATGAACCTCTAGTCAAATAAGGAATGTGTCGGAAATTCAGCTGAGTTCGTGAAAAAGCAGTGGGTTTCACGAGACAAAGTATCTCTAGGGTCGTTACGGGCTTAAGTTAATAAAAATAATTCAAATATAAATGGGCGCCATCAACTGAATTCCTAGCAAAACCACTTCCTTTCCGGATAAGCCTTACTCAAGACAAGGAAAGAAAAAGGAACATCACACCATCATCAGATCACAACTAAGATAAAAACAAATTTATTTTACTTTGATAGTCAGACAGACATTTTAAATATAAATCCTACCTAAGAGTATGGTCGAATGCAAAGTTAAATTGTCATTGTCCAAAAAATCGAACCATCTCCTTTCTAATGCAAAATTATTTCAATCCACTTATCAAGAAAAATGTATAAAGTTCTCTTGGGTTCTCAGGATCACTGTCGCACTATGTCTTTCGTCACTGACATTTGTGAAACCTGAGACCTAATTCTCTTTAATTTAACATCAATGTGGATTTAATTAAGTTATTAAGCTGTCTAAACATACACATATAATAATCACTCATGTTAAATATCACATAAATTATGGTTTGCATGGTATAATTTGAACGTAGAACATGTTAATCAAATGTTCCTAAACATTGAATAATTAATTTACATTATTTACATCGTCATTAATCTCTTATCTGTGAATTACAGAAAATTCAAATTCTCATTGGTCATCCTCATCATTATTATCAAATTAAATATTTCTTACATTAATTCTCACTTCAAAATTCCAAATATTCCTGTCAGAATCGTTAATTCATCACCATTACATCATTTAAATTCACATTTCAAGTTGCAATTCCTTCGAATCATCTCTCAATTAAATTTATTTAATTGCATATAAATTCATTAATCATCAGCTTCTTTAATTAATCATCACCTTCTAATTCAGTTATTCATCATCATTACAATCGTCTAATAATTCATTTCAATCAGTTTAATTAATTCAATCTTTAATTCATCCACTTATTTAATTCATCGATTTATTTCAAAATTTAATTTATCAACTTATTTAAATTTCAATCATCTGGTTATTTAATTTTATTATTTCATCTAGTCATTCTGATTTTTATTTCATTAGGTCATTCTGATTTTTATTTCATTAGGTCAGATCGTTAATATGCTTAAATCTCAGATTATTATTTCATTAATTATTATTTTCAGAAAATCTTGTATTATCAACTTCATTTACTTGTTTAATTTCCTAACAAATTGTTTAATAGGGTTTATAGAACGTTGTCTTACAGTTTTATTACTTCCAAGTTATATCTCGTATTTAATTATCATGCCAAAAATATTATTGTCTCCACGACATCACGTTGGATCTAACTATCCACAACGACATTATATTTCTTCAATATTCCAAATATCACATTTGAATATAAGAATTGCTACAAAAACTCCATAAATATTCAGCACATACAGCATGAATCTCAACAAATACGCTAGACTGGGTATGACGACCTCATGTCCGCTTCAAAATACATTATCAACGTGGCAACTATCAAATGGCAAATTCCACATAATGCCTATCACAAACTTCATTTAACCACGTTGCATGATCTACAAAAATATATAAATGGCTTCAAATTATTAACGCACATAATCTCCAATGACTGTAATTACTCTGATCATATCTAGACAACTTCTTAAACAATTGGAAAAACATTACTTCAGTAATTTAATATTTGCTTTCAAATAGCATAAATTCTCTTTCACAAGTTTCGTAATTCACATCGTAGAAAAACACCAATGTGCTATAATCTCTCACATCAAAATCTGCAATACTGATCTGCCTTAAAATAATTATGACCATTAATGATTAATCTTACAAGATTAAATTACTTTAAATCCTTCTCAAAGGTATCAAACACAATTATAAAAATCATCAAAGCATCAGCTGTAATAGCTGTTAAACTGAAATTACTCTCAAAAGAGTATAGCAACAAAATATTGGATTGGCAAACAAGAATTACTAAATGCAATCCTGTTGACATTTATCGTTACTTTATTTAACAAAATTTCGACTGATATGTGACTAGTAGTTCCTTGTTTAATTCACTTACATCTCGTGTACATTCGGATGATAAAATGAGTTCCTCAATGGCGAGTAAGATGTGTAACCACCGTGCAATCGTATAAATACGAAGGACCTCGCCCCGTCGACTTGGATGATAGTTCCCTAAACGATGGGTAAGGCGAGTACCACCATACAATCGTATAAATACGACAGACCCCATCTCGTGGACTATATGAGTGAATGTACCAGAAAGGAATCAACAAGTTTCTAGTTGTCATATAAAAGCGACGTTCATTCACTAAAGTGAATAACTTCTTAATATCTCCAAACAATCCAATGGAAAAAAAAATCCCTACTGATGAATAATACACACTCGCTAGTATGCAATGAACTGACGAAGTAGTTTCTGATAATCAATTGCAGATCACGAGCTCGAAATACTCGTTACTCAAAAAAAAACTATCCATGAAAAATATCCTAGCTGGAAAAATGTCTATAAGATCAAACATCTTCTTAATAAAGTCAAACAACGGTGAGAATATCGAATAATGATGCCTGCCATATCATATGGTCACTCCATATTCTAGCAAATTCGAAGTATATAAATTCAAACCATGTCTTAATAACCAAATCACTCCTATTAGAAAAATATACATGTGTGCCCAGTATTCATGAAAATAATCGTATCAGGTAGATAGAACTCTTACAATACCTTTCATTATCAGTTGTAATATAATTTCCAAGATCGTCGATTTTCCCTACCTAAAGATTTCTCGTAAGATCGGCGTGAATATCATTTCATCCATGAAATGATGATTTCCTTCGAAATCCCAAGCGAATCAGCTGTTGGACTCCTCTCGTCAGGAACCGAATCCATCGCTCTGTGGTGCCATCTTGTCTCTATTCACGTTTACTCGATCATGTTGAACCTCGAATTACCCATAGCGGATATCGTCCAACTCCTTCTCGAAAAGTTCATGGTAACAGCGGACCCCCTACTCTTCTTCTAATATACGCCACTGTTCCGATAAATGTTCAGTTTGAGAATTGTAAGTCCTCTCTCAACTTACTGCGAAGTTCTACTTGAGTAAAATAAAAATTTTACTAGATAGTGTTCCAGATTACGATACACCCTGTATCTGTCTATAATTTGTAATCCATGAAAATGGCATAAGATAAAAATCTTATAAATGCACGCTGTAATGTTCATCAGAGCCTATGCTAAACATTCAGTTTACTTGAAATAGTAAAAAGTCGCTTTGAATGTATTATATAACAGCATGGTTATAATGTTAAATGTGAAAGCCTGTGTTCGAACAACGTCGAAATGAAGCTTGAAACAAAGTCTTCATATGCGATCAGTGTGGTTTTGAAATACCCCGGCTATCCACAATTGTCCTCTCGGCTAGCCCGGCTGGATCGATGACCCGCTCGGCCTCTGTTGCTCGGTGATGCGAGAAATGTCGCCTACACTTGCCGTGACGGCTTACGTGTGTTGCGTGACCTTCAATGCCCGTCTCGCTGTGCTATAGGGCTGCTCTGTACTGCTCCTCTCAATGAGCTCAACTGAACTGCTAAGCGCTGCGTCCCAGCTTATGAGTTCCGAGCGGCACGTGGCTGATTCTCCCCCACCACAGTGCTCCCACGTCACGAAGATAGTCTCGAACCCGACTCCTCTCGGCTGTTCTGTTATACAATAACTTATTTCCATAAAATTATTTCCACATATAATTCATGTCATATATACTCTTCTAAGTTGTTTTAACTTATTATAATCCCATATACATTTCAATAAAGCTTCACATCTTTATTAATAATTCTATCTTCTCACAGATTTCAATGCCTCCTTGATTCTTGACCTCCTACGTCATCTTGGCTTTCTTCTTGACGCGATCGATGCGCTATCTTATCTGAATGCTTCCCAAAACTTCAACTACAGCTTAATGTCAGCTGGCGTAGCCGATAGCCTAAAATAGGTATCGGGTACATCTTCATTAATCTCTTATCTGTGAATTACAGAAAATTCAAATTCTCATTGGTCATCCTCATCATTATTATCAAATTAAATATTTCTTACATTAATTCTCACTTCAAAATTCCAAATATTCCTGTCAGAATCGTTAATTCATCACCATTACATCATTTAAATTCACATTTCAAGTTGCAATTCCTTCGAATCATCTCTCAATTAAATTTATTTAATTGCATATAAATTCATTAATCATCAGCTTCTTTAATTAATCATCACCTTCTAATTCAGTTATTCATCATCATTACAATCGTCTAATAATTCATTTCAATCAGTTTAATTAATTCAATCTTTAATTCATCCACTTATTTAATTCATCGATTTATTTCAAAATTTAATTTATCAACTTATTTAAATTTCAATCATCTGGTTATTTAATTTTATTATTTCATCTAGTCATTCTGATTTTTATTTCATTAGGTCATTCTGATTTTTATTTCATTAGGTCAGATCGTTAATATGCTTAAATCTCAGATTATTATTTCATTAATTATTATTTTCAGAAAATCTTGTATTATCAACTTCATTTACTTGTTTAATTTCCTAACAAATTGTTTAATAGGGTTTATAGAACGTTGTCTTACAGTTTTATTACTTCCAAGTTATATCTCGTATTTAATTATCATGCCAAAAATATTATTGTCTCCACGACATCACGTTGGATCTAACTATCCACAACGACATTATATTTCTTCAATATTCCAAATATCACATTTGAATATAAGAATTGCTACAAAAACTCCATAAATATTCAGCACATACAGCATGAATCTCAACAAATACGCTAGACTGGGTATGACGACCTCATGTCCGCTTCAAAATACATTATCAACGTGGCAACTATCAAATGGCAAATTCCACAAAATGCCTATCACAAACTTCATTTAACCACGTTGCATGATCTACAAAAATATATAAATGGCTTCAAATTATTAACGCACATAATCTCCAATGACTGTAATTACTCTGATCATATCTAGACAACTTCTTAAACAATTGGAAAAACATTACTTCAGTAATTTAATATTTGCTTTCAAATAGCATAAATTCTCTTTCACAAGTTTCGTAATTCACATCGTAGAAAAACACCAATGTGCTATAATCTCTCACATCAAAATCTGCAATACTGATCTGCCTTAAAATAATTATGACCATTAATGATTAATCTTACAAGATTAAATTACTTTAAATCCTTCTCAAAGGTATCAAACACAATTATAAAAATCATCAAAGCATCAGCTGTAATAGCTGTTAAACTGAAATTACTCTCAAAAGAGTATAGCAACAAAATATTGGATTGGCAAACAAGAATTACTAAATGCAATCCTGTTGACATTTATCGTTACTTTATTTAACAAAATTTCGACTGATATGTGACTAGTAGTTCCTTGTTTAATTCACTTACATCTCGTGTACATTCGGATGATAAAATGAGTTCCTCAATGGCGAGTAAGATGTGTAACCACCGTGCAATCGTATAAATACGAAGGACCTCGCCCCGTCGACTTGGATGATAGTTCCCTAAACGATGGGTAAGGCGAGTACCACCATACAATCGTATAAATACGACAGACCCCATCTCGTGGACTATATGAGTGAATGTACCAGAAAGGAATCAACAAGTTTCTAGTTTTCATATAAAAGCGACGTTCATTCACTAAAGTGAATAACTTCTTAATATCTCCAAACAATCCAATGGAAAAAAAAATCCCTACTGATGAATAATACACACTCGCTAGTATGCAATGAACTGACGAAGTAGTTTCTGATAATCAATTGCAGATCACGAGCTCGAAATACTCGTTACTCAAAAAAAAACTATCCATGAAAAATATCCTAGCTGGAAAAATGTCTATAAGATCAAACATCTTCTTAATAAAGTCAAACAACGGTGAGAATATCGAATAATGATGCCTGCCATATCATATGGTCACTCCATATTCTAGCAAATTCGAAGTATATAAATTCAAACCATGTCTTAATAACCAAATCACTCCTATTAGAAAAATATACATGTGTGCCCAGTATTCATGAAAATAATCGTATCAGGTAGATAGAACTCTTACAATACCTTTCATTATCAGTTGTAATATAATTTCCAAGATCGTCGATTTTCCCTACCTAAAGATTTCTCGTAAGATCGGCGTGAATATCATTTCATCCATGAAATGATGATTTCCTTCGAAATCCCAAGCGAATCAGCTGTTGGACTCCTCTCGACAGGAACCGAATCCATCGCTCTGTGGTGCCATCTTGTCTCTATTCACGTTTACTCGATCATGTTGAACCTCGAATTACCCATAGCGGATATCGTCCAACTCCTTCTCGAAAAGTTCATGGTAACAGCGGACCCCCTACTCTTCTTCTAATATACGCCACTGTTCCGATAAATGTTCAGTTTGAGAATTGTAAGTCCTCTCTCAACTTACTGCGAAGTTCTACTTGAGTAAAATAAAAATTTTACTAGATAGTGTTCCAGATTACGATACACCCTGTATCTGTCTATAATTTGTAATCCATGAAAATGGCATAAGATAAAAATCTTATAAATGCACGCTGTAATGTTCATCAGAGCCTATGCTAAACATTCAGTTTACTTGAAATAGTAAAAAGTCGCTTTGAATGTATTATATAACAGCATGGTTATAATGTTAAATGTGAAAGCCTGTGTTCGAACAACGTCGAAATGAAGCTTGAAACAAAGTCTTCATATGCGATCAGTGTGGTTTTGAAATACCCCGGCTATCCACAATTGTCCTCTCGGCTAGCCCGGCTAGCTCAGTCGGTAGAGCACGAGACTCTTAATCTCGGGGTCGTGGGTTCGAGCCCCACGTTGGGCGCCAATTCTCCCTCTCTCTCTGTACCCGTTCGTCCTGGGGATGCGATGACCCATCTGCTATAACATCACATCCCTGGAGTTCCTGGACAGAGCGGAGTTAAATGAACCTCTAGTCAAATAAGGAATGTGTCGGAAATTCAGCTGAGTTCGTGAAAAAGCAGTGGGTTTCACGAGACAAAGTATCTCTAGGGTCGTTACGGGCTTAAGTTAATAAAAATAATTCAAATATAAATGGGCGCCATCAACTGAATTCCTAGCAAAACCACTTCCTTTCCGGATAAGCCTTACTCAAGACAAGGAAAGAAAAAGGAACATCACACCATCATCAGATCACAACTAAGATAAAAACAAATTTATTTTACTTTGATAGTCAGACAGACATTTTAAATATAAATCCTACCTAAGAGTATGGTCGAATGCAAAGTTAAATTGTCATTGTCCAAAAAATCGAACCATCTCCTTTCTAATGCAAAATTATTTCAATCCACTTATCAAGAAAAATGTATAAAGTTCTCTTGGGTTCTCAGGATCACTGTCGCACTATGTCTTTCGTCACTGACATTTGTGAAACCTGAGACCTAATTCTCTTTAATTTAACATCAATGTGGATTTAATTAAGTTATTAAGCTGTCTAAACATACACATATAATAATCACTCATGTTAAATATCACATAAATTATGGTTTGCATGGTATAATTTGAACGTAGAACATGTTAATCAAATGTTCCTAAACATTGAATAATTAATTTACATTATTTACATCGTCATTAATCTCTTATCTGTGAATTACAGAAAATTCAAATTCTCATTGGTCATCCTCATCATTATTATCAAATTAAATATTTCTTACATTAATTCTCACTTCAAAATTCCAAATATTCCTGTCAGAATCGTTAATTCATCACCATTACATCATTTAAATTCACATTTCAAGTTGCAATTCCTTCGAATCATCTCTCAATTAAATTTATTTAATTGCATATAAATTCATTAATCATCAGCTTCTTTAATTAATCATCACCTTCTAATTCAGTTATTCATCATCATTACAATCGTCTAATAATTCATTTCAATCAGTTTAATTAATTCAATCTTTAATTCATCCACTTATTTAATTCATCGATTTATTTCAAAATTTAATTTATCAACTTATTTAAATTTCAATCATCTGGTTATTTAATTTTATTATTTCATCTAGTCATTCTGATTTTTATTTCATTAGGTCATTCTGATTTTTATTTCATTAGGTCAGATCGTTAATATGCTTAAATCTCAGATTATTATTTCATTAATTATTATTTTCAGAAAATCTTGTATTATCAACTTCATTTACTTGTTTAATTTCCTAACAAATTGTTTAATAGGGTTTATAGAACGTTGTCTTACAGTTTTATTACTTCCAAGTTATATCTCGTATTTAATTATCATGCCAAAAATATTATTGTCTCCACGACATCACGTTGGATCTAACTATCCACAACGACATTATATTTCTTCAATATTCCAAATATCACATTTGAATATAAGAATTCCTACAAAAACTCCATAAATATTCAGCACATACAGCATGAATCTCAACAAATACGCTAGACTGGGTATGACGACCTCATGTCCGCTTCAAAATACATTATCAACGTGGCAACTATCAAATGGCAAATTCCACAAAATGCCTATCACAAACTTCATTTAACCACGTTGCATGATCTACAAAAATATATAAATGGCTTCAAATTATTAACGCACATAATCTCCAATGACTGTAATTACTCTGATCATATCTAGACAACTTCTTAAACAATTGGAAAAACATTACTTCAGTAATTTAATATTTGCTTTCAAATAGCATAAATTCTCTTTCACAAGTTTCGTAATTCACATCGTAGAAAAACACCAATGTGCTATAATCTCTCACATCAAAATCTGCAATACTGATCTGCCTTAAAATAATTATGACCATTAATGATTAATCTTACAAGATTAAATTACTTTAAATCCTTCTCAAAGGTATCAAACACAATTATAAAAATCATCAAAGCATCAGCTGTAATAGCTGTTAAACTGAAATTACTCTCAAAAGAGTATAGCAACAAAATATTGGATTGGCAAACAAGAATTACTAAATGCAATCCTGTTGACATTTATCGTTACTTTATTTAACAAAATTTCGACTGATATGTGACTAGTAGTTCCTTGTTTAATTCACTTACATCTCGTGTACATTCGGATGATAAAATGAGTTCCTCAATGGCGAGTAAGATGTGTAACCACCGTGCAATCGTATAAATACGAAGGACCTCGCCCCGTCGACTTGGATGATAGTTCCCTAAACGATGGGTAAGGCGAGTACCACCATACAATCGTATAAATACGACAGACCCCATCTCGTGGACTATATGAGTGAATGTACCAGAAAGGAATCATCAAGTTTCTAGTTGTCATATAAAAGCGACGTTCATTCACTAAAGTGAATAACTTCTTAATATCTCCAAACAATCCAATGGAAAAAAAAATCCCTACTGATGAATAATACACACTCGCTAGTATGCAATGAACTGACGAAGTAGTTTCTGATAATCAATTGCAGATCACGAGCTCGAAATACTCGTTACTCAAAAAAAAACTATCCATGAAAAATATCCTAGCTGGAAAAATGTCTATAAGATCAAACATCTTCTTAATAAAGTCAAACAACGGTGAGAATATCGAATAATGATGCCTGCCATATCATATGGTCACTCCATATTCTAGCAAATTCGAAGTATATAAATTCAAACCATGTCTTAATAACCAAATCACTCCTATTAGAAAAATATACATGTGTGCCCAGTATTCATGAAAATAATCGTATCAGGTAGATAGAACTCTTACAATACCTTTCATTATCAGTTGTAATATAATTTCCAAGATCGTCGATTTTCCCTACCTAAAGATTTCTCGTAAGATCGGCGTGAATATCATTTCATCCATGAAATGATGATTTCCTTCGAAATCCCAAGCGAATCAGCTGTTGGACTCCTCTCGTCAGGAACCGAATCCATCGCTCTGTGGTGCCATCTTGTCTCTATTCACGTTTACTCGATCATGTTGAACCTCGAATTACCCATAGCGGATATCGTCCAACTCCTTCTCGAAAAGTTCATGGTAACAGCGGACCCCCTACTCTTCTTCTAATATACGCCACTGTTCCGATAAATGTTCAGTTTGAGAATTATAAGTCCTCTCTCAACTTACTGCGAAGTTCTACTTGAGTAAAATAAAAATTTTACTAGATAGTGTTCCAGATTACGATACACCCTGTATCTGTCTATAATTTGTAATCCATGAAAATGGCATAAGATAAAAATCTTATAAATGCACGCTGTAATGTTCATCAGAGCCTATGCTAAACATTCAGTTTACTTGAAATAGTAAAAAGTCGCTTTGAATGTATTATATAACAGCATGGTTATAATGTTAAATGTGAAAGCCTGTGTTCGAACAACGTCGAAATGAAGCTTGAAACAAAGTCTTCATATGCGATCAGTGTGGTTTTGAAATACCCCGGCTATCCACAATTGTCCTCTCGGCTAGCCCGGCTGGATCGATGACCCGCTCGGCCTCTGTTGCTCGGTGATGCGAGAAATGTCGCCTACACTTGCCGTGACGGCTTACGTGTGTTGCGTGACCTTCAATGCCCGTCTCGCTGTGCTATAGGGCTGCTCTGTACTGCTCCTCTCAATGAGCTCAACTGAACTGCTAAGCGCTGCGTCCCAGCTTATGAGTTCCGAGCGGCACGTGGCTGATTCTCCCCCACCACAGTGCTCCCACGTCACGAAGATAGTCTCGAACCCGACTCCTCTCGGCTGTTCTGTTATACAATAACTTATTTCCATAAAATTATTTCCACATATAATTCATGTCATATATACTCTTCTAAGTTGTTTTAACTTATTATAATCCCATATACATTTCAATAAAGCTTCACATCTTTATTAATAATTCTATCTTCTCACAGATTTCAATGCCTCCTTGATTCTTGACCTCCTACGTCATCTTGGCTTTCTTCTTGACGCGATCGATGCGCTATCTTATCTGAATGCTTCCCAAAACTTCAACTACAGCTTAATGTCAGCTGGCGTAGCCGATAGCCTAAAATAGGTATCGGGTACAATATGCAAAACTTTTTTTGGTGTGTGTAAGTGCGTTACCTCTTTAACTGGAACAATATCCATCCGATGAAACAAACATGGCTGCAGCTGCTTGACCTAACGTGTGGTGCAGGCCCTCTGACACTAGACATCCTGCTGGGGGAGTGGTCTTAGTAGAGCGATTGGTCCAAGAGGATATAACAACTCAGCGTGACCTATTACAAGTATCGCGCCTTTACTCAACATGTCGTTTTCGCCTTCTCTGGAGATGACCCAAATGCATTTGATGAAAGAATACTATCTCAGAAATTTTGCTATGCGACCTAGTCAACACATATGCTAAGTTTCTGTCAGAATTTCCGGTTCGTTATGATCCTTTGTAAGCTCGCAGTGTCATATCAACGTGGCTGGATAAAGACATCTATAGAATCCCGTCAACGTCTTGTGGAGTGAGTTCAATTTGCAAACTAGTAAATATTTTACAATAGGCTATTCTGTGGTTTCGTGAAAGCACTTCAGTAGCAAATCGTGGCAAATCGTTGCAATCAAACTCAACAACTTCTAATATTTTTAGGCTATCCAAATGCGTAGATGGCATGGAGATCTCACATAAATGAAAGAATTATTTTTATTACCTCATTTATCTATCATTTCTAAAAAGTCCCATGTGAACAATACTAGTTTCGAGAAAAATACAAAAATATGGTTTACATAATTTATCCATCATTATGGTGTAGGGATCAGTATTAGCCTATAGCTTTCCGTCCAAACGGTCTCAGCTTGATCCCTGGCTCTGTCGGGGGTTGCAACGAGGTGGATTCAGCTTCGTGGGGATCATTTTAAAACTGTTCATCTACTGGCATGGATCTCTCGCTTTTAAATACCCCAAATGCCAATTCGATCTCGCAAACTCCCGCACAGAGAGCAAGTACCTTACTACAGCCAGCCTCAAGTCAGATATATTTTATGACTGTTACTCTTAAATTTTAGAGTGTGGGAGATGGAGGCGTAGAGTAGTGTAACGACCTGACGATTATCTTTCCGCATATGGCTGTGTTAGTGTAAGACAGTCGCGTCCTGTAAGCAAAGTTGCCGAATTGAACTAGGTACAATCCGTTATTTTCGAGATGAAATGTCACGTGTTTTGGCTCAGATTCCACTGGCTTATGATTGAAAGAGTATTGATCACACAAAAAGTATACAACGAAATTTCATTACTAAAACCCTAATAACTTAAGGGCCGTTAAATTTATTATTGTTGTTATAAATTTTATTACTATCTATATGTTTAAAACACAAAGATGATTCTTGTTACCGCGAGATTGAAAGAACGGCTGAACCGATTGACTTCGTAAATCTCTCTGACAAAGGCGCTTGGCCTGTAGATTTGCAAAGTGTCTTTAAAATAAACAAATATGTTACGATATATTATTAATTAATAAAGCAAAATGCAAAATTCTTTCCACTCGCGCATACGCACAATCGCCTTGGCTCATGACAGACATCCTTCTTACTTGCTTGCCAAATTCTCCCACTCTTCCCATCCCTTCATCAGGCCCCTGTTCGCTTTGCAGGTGAGGCCGCCTGGGCGTCGTGATGGTCACAACCCCAGTTGTATCCCCGACCCATAGTCTCAAGCTCCAGGACACAGCCCTCAGTGGCGGTAGAGGTGGGATCCCTCGCTTAGTCCGTGGGAAAAGCCGATCCTGGAGGGTAAAATGATAGCGAAAAGAAATAAATTCCACGATATATATATTGGAATAGAATTATAAAAGAAGGGAAATGTTGAAGAACTTAAACTGACAGTGAGTGTGTAGGTTGCTTACATAACTTAATATTGCGCTCCCTTTCTATTGGTTTGGTGGCGCAGGAGGTAACGTTGGAAACTCTGAATTTAATTATGCATCGTGGAAGGAGTTCGAATTCCACCTCCGATATGTTTTTTTTTACTTTCGTATTCTTCTTTCTTGCTATTGGTATTACATTGTCAAAACATACTTTGCTTTCATCATTCCCGTAAAGTAACGAATTCTCCGCAATTTGCGTTGCGATTTACTTTCAAATTATTAAAGAATATTACAGTAATCCAGGCACTCGCGTGGGTGCACAATCGCTTTCGCCATGAGAGACAATCGGCGAACATAATTCATTTGAAGGGCTCGGACATCGTTGTCACTTAGATCGGTGTAATTTGGTGTGTGTGTGTGTAATAGTATCTCTGATAACCTGTGTTACTGTGATGGCTGTATTAATGTGTGTATTTGTGATGAAGGTAGAGAAAGGGAAGGAAACGGCCGATGGACTTCCATCCGCCATGTCTGTCATGAGCCAAGGCTAATGTGCGCTTGTACGAGTGCCAAGAATTTCACATTTTTCTTTATTATTTAAAAATATATGGTAACACATTTGTTTATTTTAAAGACAGTCTGCAAATCTACAGGCCAAGAGCATTCGTCAGAGTGCTTTACCAAGTCAATCGGTTCAGCCGTTCTCTCAATCTCACGGTAACAAGAATCACCTTAGTGTTTTAAATCTATAGAAGATAATATACGAGGGAGCCTGTAGTCTCTGCCCGGGGCAACGGTTATAAATAGCTATTAAATGCTACCTGCTCCATCACGAGTGGATCAATGTTCAGATGTTGCCATGGAAACACACAACATGCCCGGGCAAGCACCTTCTAGAAGGTTTCTTTATTATTATTATTATTATTATTATTATTATTATTATATGGATGTGTAGATAAATGGCTAATATTCTAGGCTTTGTCCCGAATAGGCCTGAAATAGATTTCCGGCCGGGTCGCAGGATTCTAACGTCCTATGATTAGTTCTCCTTGCTCAGGAACTGGGTGAGGGAAGGGGGGAGAAATTCTTCTGAGTTATATCCTTGAGCAATGGGTGCACCCAACCACATCCTCCCTGCCCCAAAATTTTCAATTTTTTTAGTGTTCATAAGTTATGGAGAAAGTAGGTAAGGTAAACATTTTTTAACAGGTTTGGAAAATACATTGTTCCCCCCAAAATAGAAAAATTCACACTGTGCGCAATCAGACATGTTAAGGTTGTTTTAATGCAATAAACTCTTTCATCTGAGCAACCGTCTAGTGCTTGTTAGACTAGTAGCCCAGTGGTCACCGTTTGACATCATGCTGTCCAGTCGTGCAATTTGTTAATGCCTATTTTCCTCTGCAGAACAACAAGATATTTGAGCGGCGGCAGTTTCAGACTTCATTTATTTAGGGGCTTAGACATCGTGTTCATTTATCCCTATATACTTGTGTGTATAGAATTTCTCCGGTATCCTGTGTTATTGTGGTGTTTGTGGGAGCTCTTCTCAGTTTTGCCTCACGAGGTATAGTGTACCCCGTTCCAACCTTCGGACCAGAATTAAATTTTTGGTAGAGCGGGGAATCGAACCCGGACCTCATGTGTGACAGTCAAGAATGCTAACCCCTACACCACGAGGTGGTAGTCGGACTTATTCGTTGGAACTGTCTCATAGAACTTTATTCATGTCAACCTAATTTAATGAGTTGTATTTTAACGAAATCTTGACATACATCGCGTAATATTAGTGGGGATGGGTTCATTCTGCCTCACAGCCTACTTTCTCGCGAACTTTGCCGATATCTCGCGAACGCATGATCGGATTTGGATGTGTGATGTGTTGTAGGAGTCGGAGTGACGTCCTCTTTGCTATGAATGAGTGGTAATATTTTTGATTTTTTTTGAAACTTTTTGGTTTCCAAATGGTCTGTATTTTGGAAACGATGAAGTTTAGAAAGAAGTTTGTTTGACGTAAATGAAAGGTGTTTATCCCCTCTACCCGCATACCAAGTTAGAAGTCTGTAGGACAAAATAAAAAGTTAGCCTATTTTCCTGCGAACTTGCGGATATCTGGAGAATGCATGATGGGATTTTGATGTGTGATGTGTTGTAGGAGTCGGCATGACGTCCTCTTTGCTATGAATGAGTGGTACTATTTTAAAAAAAATATTTGAAAATGTTTGTTTTTTAAATTTTCTATATTTTGGAAATAATTCCCCAAAATAATCGATGCCACCTTTCTTGGATCAACGGTCTAAACCATGTACTGCTCGAAGTCGGCATGGTCCACTCCACCCACGTGTGCATTGTAGTCATCCACAATGACTGGGCAATCGACAGTAATATTAATTCCATCCGTCTGCTTCCCAGAGACAGTTGTAGCCTCTGTTCCATGGAAGTTAGATGCAAAACACAAATATTTATTGTCTTTCCATAGGAAAACACTAATGTCCATCGAAGAAATTCTTTGGTCAAAGCATCCCTTTTCATTTGTATTTTAGGCATGAAATTCTGTGGGACGCCCTTTCTAGTCATTCTAATGGTGCCACAAGCTAGAGTATCTTCCACTTTCAATCTTTCAAGAAGTGGGAGAAAGGTGAAATACTTTTCAAAGTACAATTTCATCCATTGCCCCCAGAATGGATTCAAAAGACTTAGTACAACTCTTTCTCCTAGGCCATAATTCTGAAATTCTTGTTCTAGGACTTCATTCTTTCCTTCGCCCGGGAACAGTTATGAATGCATTACGTGATAAGCGCCTTTTTTTTTCAATGTCAATGCACAACGACCAATATGCGTTTTACGTCTCGTCATGATGGGTTAAAATCACTGACTGGACTTTTAATTATATTATCATGGAGATGAATGTGCAACACATTCATGTTAGACATAATTTAAGAATGGCGAGGTGCATGAAACACAAATCCCCCTTCCGTCCAATCTTAACTTGATTGTGAATTTTGCGGAACGAAATGTTCACAGGCGAAATGAAGAAAAGCCGAGTTGCACATCCAGGGAAATTCCAAACACAACCACTCTCCTCTAAAGTCTTTAACTCAACACGACTCGACAGTTTGCTGCTGGCTGTATCTGGGGCAATACGCTCATCCGCTAGATAAGCTGTAACTGGGGTGATAGACTCGCCTCTAGCTAGCTCGTAAACTGTCGCCTCAGTAACTGAATGGAAATTGTTGGAAGAAATAAAAACGTAAAAACACTTATAGTAGGCGATGTATTGAAGATCGAGATATGCTCTCCCGGCCTTTTTTTTTGTAAAACTTTTCATGCTGAACAATTCTTACACTCATAGTATATAGATATGTTTAACGGTTCGCCCAGCTTAAGCTTAAAAAGCGCACGGACGCCAGTTTATTTCGACCTTTTCACTGAAATCGTAAGTGCTTGACTTCCTTTGGTCATAAATAAGTTATTTTCTACAGAAACCTTCCTCGAGATATCCTTTACAGAATGGTGAAAACCGCATCAAAATCCATTCTGTGGTTCTCGAGATTACCCGTGACATCCAAGAATCGGGAATTTTGTTTTATACTAAGTAGAAATTATACGCCAATCAGTATAATTTAATATAATATAATCCCCCTTCCGTCCAATCTTAAATTGACTGTGAATTCACAGGCGAAATGAAGAAAACCCGAGTTGCACTTCCAGGGAAACTCCAAACACAACCTCCATTCTCAGAAGTCTTAACTGAACACGACTCAACGGTTTGCTGCTGGCTGTATCTGGAGCAATAGGTTCACCCGCTAGCTAGGCTGTAACAGTGATGAAAGACTCGCCTTTAGCTAGCTCGTAAACTGTCGCCTCAGTAGTTGAATGGACACGGTTGGAAGAAATTGAAACGTAAAAACCCTTATAGTGGGCGTTGTATTGAAGATAGACATATGCTCTCGTGGACTTTTTGTAGAACTTTTCATGCTGAACAATTCTTACACTCATAGTATTTAGATATTTTTAACGGTTTGCCCAGCGTAAGCTGACAAAGCGCTCGGACGCCAGTTTTTTTTTCGACTTTTCCACTGAAATCGTTACTGCTCGGCTTCCTTTGATCATAAATAAATTATTTTCTACAGAAATCATCCTCGAGATATCGTTTACAGAATGGCGAAAACGACATCAAAATCTATGCAGTGGTTCTCGAGTTTACTCGTAACATCCAAGAATCGGGGAATTTGTTTTATACTAAGTAGAGATATCTAAAATTTCAATGTGTATCTTCTCTGATCTGCAGTGCACCACAATTAATAACCCCTTTTTTACTGGCTTTTGTGTCGCATAAAAATTGGTCTGAAACAACTGATTTTCAATAATAGGTTCAAGCACAGCTATTACGACTTCTGTACAAGCAGAACATATTTCTTCCGTTGGACCTGGGGGAAGAAAAGTATCTTATTAGCACGCAAGCAACAGTAGGTAACAATAGATAGATAGATTTATTTTGTCTGGCAAGATTAGGGAATTGGGCCCTCTCTTCCATCTAAACAGATTATACAATTGATACATAATGAACAATTCAAATACCACTTAAATCTAACAATAATACAATATAATAAAATACATATATAAACAGATTAGCTTGGTGTAGGTAGTAAATCGTTGTATTTCTAGG
The DNA here is from genome assembly GCA_946902985.2 of Meconema thalassinum. Classification (NCBI taxonomy): domain Eukaryota; kingdom Metazoa; phylum Arthropoda; class Insecta; order Orthoptera; family Tettigoniidae; genus Meconema; species Meconema thalassinum. Next base: position 272,026,075 of record OX336389.2, on the reverse strand, counting down.
GTGAATAAGTAAGATACTTAGGAGTAAGTTTAAAATTAGAGTAAAGTAAGGAAATACTGATAAAATATAGACTAATGAGGGTGATGATGATGACGATTAGTCAATACTGAAGAAAGTTATTTAGATGTATAAATAGAGAGTAAATAAGAAAGTGAGAATTGGAAAGATTGAATATCTGTAATACGACATAAGAATATAAGCATAAGTGTTGAGTTCAACTTTCATTTACTTAGTGATTATGTACTGCTGGCAATGAAGCTAGACGGGGTTGCTCCTCTGACATCGTGAGGCAGATTGTCCCACAGTCGTGCAGTATCAACAACGAAGGAGTTGGTATAGCGTACTGTGCGGTGTATGGGTATCAGCATGAGAGTATCGTTTGTTGATCGTGTTCCAAGACTATGCTCGTATGGGAGGCGGTGAAACTGAGAATGCAGGTAAGCTGGAGTGGAAGTTGAGAGTATTTGTTGAAGAAGGCATAAGGAATGGAGGTCGCGGCGTTGATTTAGACGTAACCAGTTAAGTTGCTCATAAGCGGGAGTGACATGGTCATAATAGTGTAAATTGCATAATGTAGTGTAAACAGGCATTTTTTGCATGTCGGAGTTTGTTATTAAGGGTAACAGTCAGATCTTTGTATACCACATCGCAGTAATCGAAATGAGGCAACATTAGGGAGGAAACAAATCGTTCTTTTAATACACGAGAGAAAATATTCCAGAATCTTCTAAGTGAATTCAATGCAGAAAACACTTTTCTGGAAACTTTGCAGAAGTGCTGCGTTGTACCCGTTCGTCCTGGGGATGCGATGACCCATCTGCTATAACATCGCATTCCTGGAGTTCCGGGACAGAGCGGAGTTAAATGAACCTCTAGTCAAATAAGGAATGTGTCGGAAATTCAGCTGAGTTATCGAAAAAGCAGTGGGTATCACGAGACAAAGTATCTCTAGGGTCGTTACGGGCTTAAGTTTAATAAAAATAATGCAAATATAAATGGGCGCCATCAACTGAATTCCTAGCAAACCACTTCCTTTCCGGATAAGCCTTACTCAAGACAAGGAAAGAAAAAGGAACATCACACCATCATCAGATCACAACTAAGATAAAAACAAATTTATTTTACTTTGATAGTCAGACAGACATTTTAAATATAACTCCTACCTAAGAGTATGGTCGAATGCCAAAGTTAAATTGTCATTGTCCAAAAATCGAACCATCCCTTTTCTAATCCAAAATTATTTTTATCCACATAACAAGAAAAATTTATAAAGTTCTCTTGGGTTCTCAGGATCACTGTAGCACTATGTCTTTCGTCACTGACATTTGTGAAACCTGAGACCTAATTTCTCTTTAATTTAACATCAATGTGGATTTAAAAATGTTATTAATCTGTCTAAACATACACATATAATAATCACACATATCAAATATCACGTAATTTATGGTTTGCATGGTATAATTTGAATGTTGAACATGTTAATCAAATGCTCCTAAACATTGAATAATTAATTTACACTATTTACATCGTCATTAACAATCTCTTATCTGTGAATTACAGATAATTCAAATTCTCATTGGTCATCATTATCGTCATCATCAAAATTAAATCTTTCTCACATTAATTCTCACTTCAAAATCCTACATGTTCCTGTCAGAATCCTTAATCCATCACCATCACATCATTTAAATTCTCAACTCAAGTTGCAATTCCTTCAACTTATCTCTCAATTAAATTTATTTAATTCCATGTAAATTCATTAATCATCAGCTTCTTTAGTTAATTATCACCTTCTAATTCAGTTATTCATCATCATTACAATCGTCTATTAATTTATTTCAATCAGTTTATTTATCCAATCTTTAATTCATCCATTTATTTAATTCATCGATTTATTCCAAAATTTAATTTATCAAATTATTTAAATTTCATTCATCTGGTTATTTAAGTTTTCATTATTTCATCTAGTCATTCTGATTTTTATTTCATTAGGTCAGATCGTTAATATGCTTAAATCTCAGATTATTATTTCGTTAATTATTATTTTCAGAAAATCTTGTATTATCAATTTCATTTATTTGTTTAATTTCCTAACAAATTGTTTAATAAGGTTTATAGAACGTTGTCTTACAGTTTTATCACTTCCAAGTTATATCTCGTATTTAATTTATCATGCCAAAAAATATTATTGCCTCCACGACATCACGTTGGATCTAACTATCCACAACGACATTACATTTCTTCAATACTTCAAATATCACATTTGAATACAAGAATTATTCCACAAAAACTCCATAAATATTCAGCACATACAGCATGAATCTCAACAATTACGCTAGACTGGGTACGACGACCTCATGTCTGCCTCAAAATACATTATCAACGTTGCAACTATCACATGGCAACTTCCACAAAATGCCTACCACAAACTTCACTTAACCATGTTGCATGATCTACAAAAAATATATATCTGGCTTCAAATTATCAACGCACACAATCTCCAATAACTGTAATTAATATGATCACATCTAGACAACTTCTTAAACAATTGGAAAAATATTACTTCAGTAATTTAAGATCTGCTTTCAAATAGCATAAATTCTCTTACAATTCTTATAATTCACATCGCAGAAAAACACCAATGTGCTATAATCTCTCATATCAAAATCTGCAATACTGATCTGCCTTAAAATAAATCTGACCATTAATGATTAATCTTACAAGATTCAATTACTTTAAATCCTTCTCAAAGGTATCAAACACAATTATAAAAATCATCAAAGCATCAGCTGTAACAGCTGTTAAATTGAAATTACTCTCAACAGAGTATAGCAACAAAATATTGGATTGGCAAACAAGAATTACTAAATGCAATCCTGTTGACATTTATCGTTACTTTATTTAACAAAATTTCGACTGATATGTGACTAGTAGTTCCTTGTTTAATTCACTTACATCTCGTGTACATTCGGATGATAAAAATGAGTCCCTCAATGGCGAGTAAGATGCGTAACCACCGTACAGTCGTATAAATACGAAAGACCTCGCCCCGTCGACTTGGATGATAGTTCCCTAAACGATGGGTAAGATGAGTAGCCACCATACAATCGTATAAATACGAAGGACCCCATCTCGTAGGCTATATGAGTGAATGTACCAGATAGGAATCAACAAGTTTCTAGTTGTCATATAAAAGCGATGTTCATTCACTAAAGTGAATAACTTCTTAACATCTCCAAACAATCCAATGGAAAAAATCCCTACTGATGAATAATACACACTCGCTAGTATGCAATGAACTGACGAAGTAATTTCTGGTAATCAATTGCAGATCACGAGTTCGAAATACTCGTTACACAAAAAAACTATTTATGAAAAATATCCTAGCTGGAAAAATGTCTAAAAGACCAAACATCTGCTTAATAAAGCCAATCAATGGTGAGAATTTCGTATAATGATGCCTGCCATATCATATGGTCACTCCATATTCTAGCAAATTCGAAGTATATAAATTCAAACCATGTCTTAATAATCATATCACTCCTATTAGAAAAATATACATGTGTGCCCAGTATTCATGAAAATAATCGTATTAGGTAGTTATGACTCTTACAGTACCTTTCATAATCAGCTGTAATTAAATTTCCAAGATCGTCGATTTTCCCTACGTAAAGAATTTCTCGAAAGATCGGCGTGAATATCATTCCATCCATGAAATGACGATTGCCTTCGAAATCCCAAGTGAATCAGCTGGTGGACTCCTCTCGTCAGGAATCGAATCCATCGCTCTGCGGTGCCATCTTGTCTCTATCAGCGTCTACTCGGACATGTTGAACCTCGGATTACCCATAGCGGATATTGTCCAACTCCTTCTCGAAAAAGTTCATGGAAACAGCGGACCCCCTACTCCTCTTCTAAGTTACGCCACTGTTCCGTTAAATGTTCAGTTTGAGTATTGTATGTTCAATCTCAAATGACTGCTAAGTCCCACTTTCGTAAAATAATTTTTACTTGAGTGTGTTCAAGTTTACGAAACACCCTGTATTTGTCTGTATTAGGTAATTCATGAAACTGCATAAGAAATAAATCTTATTAATGCACGATCTAATGTTCATCAGTGCCTATGCTAACAACATTCCGTTTACTTGAAATAGTTAAAGTAGCTTCGAATGCGTTATAGAACAGCATAGTGATGAAGTTATTCATAAAAGCTATGTTCAAACTGCGTTGAAATGTCGCTTGTAATAAAGTCTCCAACTACTTGCAGTGCGGTTCTGACATATCCCGGCCGTCTGCGATTGCTTCCTCGGCCAGCCCGCCTGGATCAATGACCCGCCTGGCCTTCGCTGCTCGGCGATGCAGGAACTGTCGCCTACACTTTGCCGTGACAGTTTCGGTACGTTACGTGACCTTCACTGTGCGTCTCGCTTGCGCTATAGAGCTGCTCCTACCTGCTCGTCTGACTGAGCTAAACTGAATCTGCTGGCACTGTCTTCTTGCTTATGTGCTCGGCGCAGGCACGTGGTGTAGTCCCCCACCACTGTGCTCTCGCGTCACGATCATAGTCTCGAACCCAGATCATCTCGGCTGTTCCGTTATAAAATAACTTAAGGGTTATCTGACTTCCATAAAATTATTTCCACATACAATGCATGTTATATATCCTCTTCTAAGATGTTTAATTGCTATAATCCATATATATCTCAATAAAGCTTTACATCTTTATCCATAATTCCATCTTCTCACAGACGTCAATGCCTCCTTGATTCTAGACCTCCTACGTCATCTTGACATTCTTCTTGACGCGATCGGTGCGCTATCTTTTCCTAATTCTTTCCAAAACCTCAACTACAGCTTAATGTCTGCTGGCGTAGCCGATAGCCTAAACTAGGTATCGGGTACATCTCTCCCGTACATCTCCTTTTTTATCAGGATTGAGAAAAAAAAATACACTCTCAGGCATTCTACATATAATACATGTACACGATAGCTCTACAATTCCCTTACTCAGCATGATGGTATTTCCTGATGCTAGCTGCATTAAAAGTTCCTACAACTTCATCAGTATCCATTCTGACAATTTTGTAGCTATTATTCTGGTATGTTTGTTCAATACGGAACGGACCAGCGTACAATGGAGCGAATTTATGGTAGATCTTCAGCTGAAGGTTCGAAGTGACTGACTTCCTAATCAGCACCTCATCATTTTCTTGAAATGGCTCGTGGAACCTCCTTCCTGCCTGTCTCCTGGCTCTCTTCTCCGCCTGTCTTCTGAGCCTCTCTCCTGCCATCTCGACTCTTCTTTCTTGTGTGGGTTGAGGATCTACTGGTGCCCTCACGACTCGGTCCCATGGTCTATCCGGTTTCAATCCATGATGAAGCATGGACGGAATCTGTCCTGTGCTTTCATGTACTGTGGAATTCAAGCATTGGCTAATGATGGGTGTCACTTCCATCCATCTATGGTGTTGCCTTGACACATATAAGCGGCACAGCTTACTTATCTCCGGCATAATTCTTTCGGCGGGATTTCCCTCTGGATACCGTACAGAATTAAACACATGCCTTATTCCTAAACGTTCCATAGCAGTAGAAAATTCCATACTAGTAAATTGCGATCCATGGTCACTCAACAAAACTTCAGGTTTCCCCATGCTCGAAATAACTGTTTTCTCAAGTCTGTTTATCACGTACTTGGATGTAGCTTTCTGTATAGGGCATAGAGATACGTATTTCGAAAATACGTCAACTGTTACCAAAACGAACTGATTGCCTTTCGTTGAACGAGGAATCGGACCGAAAATGTCCGTCGCGAAAAGTTCTCTTGGCTTGCTGGGTAATATTGATCTAGGAACTTCTTTCATTAACTTAGATGAGTATTTACTTCGCTGACAACTGTCACAGGTCTTTATGACGTCGCGAATCGTTTGTCCCATTTGTCTCCAAACGAAAGTTTCTTGAGCGAGAGCCAAAGTCTTGTCTACACCTACATGAGCTGCAGTTCGGTGTATCATCCAAATAACTGGTTTGACAAGCTTGGGTGGGATCACTACTCTAAGTTTAGTATGATCCTGGTCGATATATTGGCATATAACACCTCCCATAATATGATATTTTCTAGCCTCTATCTCAGTTCTTTGAAAATCCGGATCAGTGTTATCCATTCTGCGTGTCAAAAAACGGTAAATTCTTCGCAAAGCATATCTCTTCTGAGTTTGCGCTAACAACTTCAACTTTTCTAGAGTACCATTATCCTCTTGAATCAAATTTATATGGTTGACAATTTCTTCCTCACAAGGGTTTCTGCTCAACACATCTGCTAACAGATTTAACTTCCCAGGTCTATGTACAACAGTTGGGTTAAATTGCTGTAAGAACAGAGCCCATCTGGTGATGCGGTCACTCGCTAAGTCTGTCTTCATAATAAATTGGAGGGCTTTATGATCTGTGATCACTGTTATGTCATGTCCAAACAACACCTTCTTCCACGTTTTAAGAGCATGAACCACTGCTAATGCCTCTAACTCAGTTGCATAGTAATTCTTCTCACAATTCCTAAGCTTGCGACTGGTGAAAGCTAAATACCTATGTTTCTTGTCATCATCCAACTGATATAGGATCCCACTAATACCTATTTTGGATGCGTCTGTCTCTACAAAAAATCTTCTTGTAAAATCAGGATACTCAAGCTTGATATTTTGGATCAGCATTTTCTTGGCCGCTAAAACGCTTGATTGCATCTATCGTCCCATTTCCATCGATTTCCCTTCCTTAATAAATCCTGCAGAGGTGCCATCGTCTCAGTATATTCAGGACAATGTGTTGAAAAGAACTGACACATGCCTAAAAACTGCCGTACCTCTTTAATCTTTCGTGGTGTTGGAAACTCTGAAATTGCCATGATCTTCTTTGGATTGGGCCTATAACCATCTCCATCGATTCTATGTCCAAGAAATTCAATTTCTTCATGAAAGAACTGACATTTATTGAAATTCACCTTGAAGTTCGTTCTCCTTAAATCTTCAAAAAGCATTTGAAGGTGCCTGATATGTTCTTCCGCTGTCTCAGACGCTATAATCAGGTCATCAATATAGCTTACCACATGCTCCTTAACTGCATCTGACAAATTTTCATCTAGTGCTCGGATCATCACCGGACCACTATTTTTCACTCCAAAAGGTAACCTATTGAATACATATGTTTTATGGTCAAACAAGAACCCTGTGTATTGTTTGCAGTCTTCTGCTAGCTCAACATGATAATATGAACTAGTCAGATCGATTGTCGAAAAGAAACTCTTTCCTCTGAATCTGCGTAACAATTCACGAATAACAGGTGGTCTGTCATGTTCAGGAAGAACTCTTTCATTAAGGGCTCTAGCATCTAGACATATCCTCAGCTTAACGTTAGGTTTCTTGACAACAGCTAAAGGATTCAAATAAGCAGTTGGCATTTTCTTAATTATTCCATCTTTCTCCATGTCGCTTATCATTATGCTAACTTCCTCCTTCCATTTATCCGGAATGGGATATAAATTTTTATGGTATGGTTTGTCATCCATCAACTTGATGCTGTAGGTAAAATTTTCTATGAGACCTGGTTTGTCATTGAATATGTCCTCATATTCTGAAATTACTTGATCAAACTGCCCCTTAATTTCTGGATTTATTTTACTTGTCATGCCAATTTTATCTTCTATAGACCTTTCAACGCTGCATACAATTTCATCCAATATATCCTCTCTAAAGAATGTCATTTCCGATTCCTGATTTTCCATGACCCCTTCTTGAAAGTACAGGCGCCTACTCTGCATATCTATGATCAGGCCACTCTCACTTAAGAAATCCACTCCTAGGATCATGTCAAAATGTAGTTGACCCACTACTAGGAACATCTGTTCAAAACTTCTGGTTCCAATCCCAACATCTAAAAGTACCTGACTTTTACATTTCATACTCCTGTCTGGGATCACCCCTTGAATTTTGCTAACAACAGTTGGCAACATTGTAATTCCTCCTAATAATTTCAATTCATCCAGGCAACCTATGGATATCAAGCTCACCATAGCCCCTGTGTCTACAAGTGTCTTTATTTCTTTTCCCATGACTTCCACACTAATAACTGGCAATTCATGTCTATTTTCCCGGTGTACTATGTCTTCCTCCTCGATTAAATCCTCGTCCTTGACCTGATACGTTTCCACGATGACGATCGATTCCCAATGATTTGCATTTTTCTCTAAAGTTAATTTGACGTTTTTTTTTCCTTCGCCACTCGTGCTTGCTCGATTGACATCCCTCACTGTCTCCTCGAGTGGTGCACTAGGCTGTCTATCTTCTTGCCTCGACCTCTCATGTCCACGATTATCCCGTCTATCGTTAGGATCGTCTCTTCGGCCATCCTGCCTGTCGTTCCCATTATACTGTTGACCTTGGTTCCAGTTATTTCTGCCCCGATATCTATTGTTATATCGATTCCTGTCTTGATATCTGGAATTCTGGTTATAATTCCTATATCGGCTATCTCTCGCTTCTTGATCGTATGGCCTCTCATATGGTCCTCTATATCGACCATTTCCTCGAGCGTTACGGATGTTTCCTCGATTCCCTTCGTTCCGTCGGTTTTCCCAGGAATCCCTTCTGTCCGTTTGAGCTGCATTGTCTACGACTACCGCATTCACTTCTTGCGTGTTTCTATTGTCGTTTCTGGTGTTTCTAGGCGTAACCTGTGCGCTTGTATAGTCCAATCGCCGTAAAATGTCGTCATAGTGTTCCAGTGTATTGGCTCCCGACGCTATTAGTGATCGCTGTACCTCAATTGGTAACTGTCTCGCTATAGCTTGCAAAAGCTCTTCTTCTGGCAATGGAGGAATAAGGAACTGTAATTTAGCCAGCTGTGACGTGAAATAGTTGGCATAATGCGTCGGATGTGACGTAGAATAGCGCTTTGAGTACATCTCCGCTCTTACGTTAAGTTGATCCTCGGCACTCCAAAATCTCCTCAAGAAAGCCATGGCAAATTGCTCCATGTTCGCAAAATTGCTTCTGAACGCTCTAAACCAAGTAAGCGCAGATCCATCTAAGGCGCGTTCGACTATCCTTAGCTCTCTTTCTTTGGCTACCCTATGTTCCGCCATGTAGTCTCGAATATCTCGCAGAAATTCGACTGGTGTGACTCCTGTATTTCCCGAAAACTTTCTCGGCTTGTCATCCAGGTTCCTAATAATGGTGACTGGACCTGAGTATCGTTCGCTTGGACCCAACGTACTCCTATTCGAACTTGGATTATCCTGAGGGGTTGAACTAGCCCTTTCGAATGTCACATTCGGTTGCATTTGACGGTCTTCTCCCATGCTCGCTTCTTGATTAGTCATACTGCGGTCTATCGCTGTCTGATTTATCAATGTTTCCCCTGATGTTATATTCTGACTGGTGAAACTGTTAAACATGGATTCTAGTTTAGTTATCCTGTCTTCTGCTAATTTCCGGACCTGCGTCTTCAATTCATCTAACGATGTAACATCCTGCATTTTGTTACTCTCGTCTAAGTCGTTTCTTAACTTGTCAATTTTTCCTTCGCACGTGTTCTTTACTGACGCGACTTGTTCTTTTAACAGATCAACATCTGTTCTAAATAGAGTTGAATCTATCTTCATCGCTTCCTTGTTTTCCGTAAACCTCGCTTCTAAGTTTGCCATACCTGCGATTAATTTTTCATCTAACCCTCCACGTTTCTCTTTTGCTTCGGCATCGACCTCACTATACCGTTCTTCCACGATTGCACCGACTCTATTTTTGAACAAAGCTAAGTTTTCATTAACCTTTTGCTCTATATCGTCGTCTATCTTCCTAATATCTTTCTGCAATTGATTTTCTAATGATTTTAAATTAGAATTGACCTCACCTAAGACTTCCTCTTTAATGGTCCCAATTACTGTCTTTAAATCTTTAATCTCGTTACCTAGATTCGTTTCTAGACCTTTAATCTTAGTCTCGAAAGATACTTCGGTAGACCAATCTTGAATTTTGCCTACATCTGCCACTAAACCATCGATGTCGAATCTCAACTTCGATACATCTGATTTAATGTCTTTCTGTATGGACATAACGTCTGTTCTTAAAGTAAAAATATTTTCTTCTCCTCTACTTTCTAATTCAATAATATTTTTTCTTAATATTTGAACATTTTCCTCTCCTTTCATGTTTACTGCAATTATGTCTAATTGTAAAGTCTTCAGCATCTCATTATTCTTTAAAGTTAAACTATTCTCTAATCTAGTTAACTTGTTTTCTAATTCAGTGTTAGTTTCTTTACTACGAGACTGTAATTTCTCTTCCAATGACTTAAAATTATCCTCACTGTTTGACTGTAATTTCTCTTCTAATAACTTAAAATTATCCTTCAAGTTAGCTTCACTATTTGACTGTAGCCTTGTTTCTAATAACATCAACTCATCTTTGCTATTTGACTGTAATCTTTCTTCTAATGACTTAAAATTGTCTTCACTAGTTGACTGTAACCTAGTCTCTAATGATTTTAAATTATCTTCAGTACTAGTCTGCAATGATTTTAAATTTTCTTCATTACTAGTTTGTAATGCTTGTACATTCTCTTTACATTTAGCTTCTAATCTAGCTTCTGAATTATTAATTTGTTCTTTAACTTCCGTTTCCATCTTAGAAATAGTTTCTGCAATACCAGACATACCCGTCTGTAACTCTCCTAACACCTTCGCTAAATCTTCCGGCAACATAATTATATTTTCAATATAGGTTTTATATAGAGACGTTAGACAACAACACATCACAATGTCTCAATTCCTGCATTCACTTGGGTATAGGAAAAATGTCTTATAACTAACATGATATTACTAATACGATTAACATGAACACTGGATTGGGCACACAAGTACATTGTCTGACTAAGTTTAATACATTTTGTAACACACTTAAATGAACTTGAGATCAATCTCTCAGTAATCTAAATCTGATGTGATTCCATAGAATAAACAAAATCGAAAAGCCCCACTAGTTGGATAAAGCCAATTCTCCCTCTCTCTCTGTACCCGTTCGTCCTGGGGATGCGATGACCCATCTGCTATAACATCGCATTCCTGGAGTTCCGGGACAGAGCGGAGTTAAATGAACCTCTAGTCAAATAAGGAATGTGTCGGAAATTCAGCTGAGTTATCGAAAAAGCAGTGGGTATCACGAGACAAAGTATCTCTAGGGTCGTTACGGGCTTAAGTTTAATAAAAATAATGCAAATATAAATGGGCGCCATCAACTGAATTCCTAGCAAACCACTTCCTTTCCGGATAAGCCTTACTCAAGACAAGGAAAGAAAAAGGAACATCACACCATCATCAGATCACAACTAAGATAAAAACAAATTTATTTTACTTTGATAGTCAGACAGTCATTTTAAATATAACTCCTACCTAAGAGTATGGTCGAATGCCAAAGTTAAATTGTCATTGTCCAAAAATCGAACCATCCCTTTTCTAATCCAAAATTATTTTTATCCACATAACAAGAAAAATTTATAAAGTTCTCTTGGGTTCTCAGGATCACTGTAGCACTGTGTCTTTCGTCACTGACATTTGTGAAACCTGAGACCTAATTTCTCTTTAATTTAACATCAATGTGGATTTAAAAATGTTATTAATCTGTCTAAACATACACATATAATAATCACACATATCAAATATCACGTAATTTATGGTTTGCATGGTATAATTTGAATGTTGAACATGTTAATCAAATGCTCCTAAACATTGAATAATTAATTTACACTATTTACATCGTCATTAACAATCTCTTATCTGTGAATTACAGATAATTCAAACTCTCATTGGTCATCATTATCGTCATCATCAAAATTAAATCTTTCTCACATTAATTCTCACTTCAAAATCCTACATGTTCCTGTCAGAATCCTTAATCCATCACCATCACATCATTTAAATTCTCAACTCAAGTTGCAATTCCTTCAACTTATCTCTCAATTAAATTTATTTAATTCCATGTAAATTCATTAATCATCAGCTTCTTTAGTTAATTATCACCTTCTAATTCAGTTATTCATCATCATTACAATCGTCTATTAATTTATTTCAATCAGTTTATTTATCCAATCTTTAATTCATCCATTTATTTAATTCATCGATTTATTCCAAAATTTAATTTATCAAATTATTTAAATTTCATTCATCTGGTTATTTAAGTTTTCATTATTTCATCTAGTCATTCTGATTTTTATTTCATTAGGTCAGATCGTTAATATGCTTAAATCTCAGATTATTATTTCGTTAATTATTATTTTCAGAAAATCTTGTATTATCAATTTCATTTATTTGTTTAATTTCCTAACAAATTGTTTAATAAGGTTTATAGAACGTTGTCTTACAGTTTTATCACTTCCAAGTTATATCTCGTATTTAATTTATCATGCCAAAAAATATTATTGCCTCCACGACATCACGTTGGATCTAACTATCCACAACGACATTACATTTCTTCAATACTTCAAATATCACATTTGAATACAAGAATTATTCCACAAAAACTCCATAAATATTCAGCACATACAGCATGAATCTCAACAATTACGCTAGACTGGGTACGACGACCTCATGTCTGCCTCAAAATACATTATCAACGTTGCAACTATCACATGGCAACTTCCACAAAATGCCTACCACAAACTTCACTTAACCATGTTGCATGATCTACAAAAAATATATATCTGGCTTCAAATTATCAACGCACACAATCTCCAATAACTGTAATTAATATGATCACATCTAGACAACTTCTTAAACAATTGGAAAAATATTACTTCAGTAATTTAAGATCTGCTTTCAAATAGCATAAATTCTCTTACAATTCTTATAATTCACATCGCAGAAAAACACCAATGTGCTATAATCTCTCATATCAAAATCTGCAATACTGATCTGCCTTAAAATAAATCTGACCATTAATGATTAATCTTACAAGATTCAATTACTTTAAATCCTTCTCAAAGGTATCAAACACAATTATAAAAATCATCAAAGCATCAGCTGTAACAGCTGTTAAATTGAAATTACTCTCAACAGAGTATAGCAACAAAATATTGGATTGGCAAACAAGAATTACTAAATGCAATCCTGTTGACATTTATCGTTACTTTATTTAACAAAATTTCGACTGATATGTGACTAGTAGTTCCTTGTTTAATTCACTTACATCTCGTGTACATTCGGATGATAAAAATGAGTCCCTCAATGGCGAGTAAGATGCGTAACCACCGTACAGTCGTATAAATACGAAAGACCTCGCCCCGTCGACTTGGATGATAGTTCCCTAAACGATGGGTAAGATGAGTAGCCACCATACAATCGTATAAATACGAAGGACCCCATCTCGTAGGCTATATGAGTGAATGTACCAGATAGGAATCAACAAGTTTCTAGTTGTCATATAAAAGCGATGTTCATTCACTAAAGTGAATAACTTCTTAACATCTCCAAACAATCCAATGGAAAAAATCCCTACTGATGAATAATACACACTCGCTAGTATGCAATGAACTGACGAAGTAATTTCTGATAATCAATTGCAGATCACGAGTTCGAAATACTCGTTACACAAAAAAACTATTTATGAAAAATATCCTAGCTGGAAAAATGTCTAAAAGACCAAACATCTGCTTAATAAAGCCAATCAATGGTGAGAATTTCGTATAATGATGCCTGCCATATCATATGGTCACTCCATATTCTAGCAAATTCGAAGTATATAAATTCAAACCATGTCTTAATAATCATATCACTCCTATTAGAAAAATATACATGTGTGCCCAGTATTCATGAAAATAATCGTATTAGGTAGTTATGACTCTTACAGTACCTTTCATAATCAGCTGTAATTAAATTTCCAAGATCGTCGATTTTCCCTACGTAAAGAATTTCTCGAAAGATCGGCGTGAATATCATTCCATCCATGAAATGACGATTGCCTTCGAAATCCCAAGTGAATCAGCTGGTGGACTCCTCTCGTCAGGAATCGAATCCATCGCTCTGCGGTGCCATCTTGTCTCTATCAGCGTCTACTCGGACATGTTGAACCTCGGATTACCCATAGCGGATATTGTCCAACTCCTTCTCGAAAAAGTTCATGGAAACAGCGGACCCCCTACTCCTCTTCTAAGTTACGCCACTGTTCCGTTAAATGTTCAGTTTGAGTATTGTAAGTTCAATCTCAAATGACTGCTAAGTCCCACTTTCGTAAAATAATTTTTACTTGAGAGTGTTCAAGGTTACGAAACACCCTGTATTTGTCTGTATTAGGTAATTCATGAAACTGCATAAGAAATAAATCTTATTAATGCACGATCTAATGTTCATCAGTGCCTATGATAACAACATTCCGTTTACTTGAAATAGTTAAAGTAGCTTCGAATGCGTTATAGAACAGCATAGTGATGAAGTTATTCATAAAAGCTATGTTCAAACTGCGTTGAAATGTCGCTTGTAATAAAGTCTCCAACTACTTGCAGTGCGGTTCTGACATATCCCGGCCGTCTGCGATTGCTTCCTCGGCCAGCCCGCCTGGATCAATGACCCGCCTGGCCTTCGCTGCTCGGCGATGCAGGAACTGTCGCCTACACTTTGCCGTGACAGTTTCGGTATGTTACGTGACCTTCACTGTGCGTCTCGCTTGCGCTATAGAGCTGCTCCTACCTGCTCGTCTGACTGAGCTAAACTGAATCTGCTGGCACTGTCTTCTTGCTTATGTGCTCGGCGCAGGCACGTGGTGTAGTCCCCCACCACTGTGCTCTCGCGTCACGATCATAGTCTCGAACCCAGATCATCTCGGCTGTTCCGTTATAAAATAACTTAAGGGTTATCTGACTTCCATAAAATTATTTCCACATACAATGCATGTTATATATCCTCTTCTAAGATGTTTAATTGCTATAATCCATATATATCTCAATAAAGCTTTACATCTTTATCCATAATTCCATCTTCTCACAGACGTCAATGCCTCCTTGATTCTAGACCTCCTACGTCATCTTGACATTCTTCTTGACGCGATCGGTGCGCTATCTTTTCCTAATTCTTTCCAAAACCTCAACTACAGCTTAATGTCTGCTGGCGTAGCCGATAGCCTAAACTAGGTATCGGGTACAGCGTCCAGGAAATATTTTCATCTATAAATACGCCTAGTTCTTTAACTGATTCTCGGAATTTGATTGGGGAATCGCGCCAGCGTAATTTTGTTAAAGAGGGTTCATTTTTTAATTTTAGGAGGATTTTCGGGTGGGAGATTATGATTGCTTGAGTTTTAGCCTCATTGAGTCGTAGTCCATGTAAATGAGTCCAGTTACATATTTCAGTTAAGTCTTCATTAAATGTGTCGATTTCTTCCGATAGTTCTTCAGGTGTTGAACGCAGGTAGAGTTGTACATCATCAGCATATAGGTGGTGTTTGCATTTAGTTATTGATGAAGTAATGTCGTTTATATAGATCGAAAACAGGAGCGGTCCAAGGACTGGCCCCTGAGTGACTCCTTTCTCAACTGGACGCCATGAAGACATTTCATTTGACTTACTTTTAACACATTGTTGTCGTCCACGTAGATAACATTGGTGATAATTGACAAAAAATTCACAGACATTCATTCATGCTATACTGTGCACGTCTGAGCACCTGGAGCGAGAGACAACCACATGCGAGACAGCAGAGAACACAGTGTTAGCGCGAGATCTTTCTCAGGGCGTTCTGGGTTTGGGCGATAATTACCAACACTGTGCTCATGCCGCTCGTAAAGGAAAAAGGAAAGACATGACATGCAATTGAGAGTTGAAGACCATGTTTCAAGACGAACCAATTCACAAAAAAAAAAAAAATACCAACATTAAATTCCTGCATTCTTGCAGAAGCACAAAAATGGCACACGCATTCAATAGCAGATTTTGTCTCTCTTATATGAAATAAACCAGAGTCGTATTTAAAATTGACCATATCTTGACTATGTTTAAGAATTACACTTCATTCTTTAATTTATACAAGTCGAGATGACATAAAATAATTTTTCCCTATTATGTTGCATAGTTACTCTATTTTACTATTTACAAATAGTTCTGACATTAGCACGGATTAGTTCACACGCGACTCTTCATTCAATTATTTAACCGTTATGTCAAAATGTCATGATGACTATTACTTGGGCATAGCAGTTATTTTATAGCAGACAATTGAGAACAATAATAATAATAATATCTGGTTTCATGGAGTTAGCTAGACATATTCCTTCATAACTTTAAAGATCTAATGCAATGACCATGAATTCATATGACCATAAAATTTGCATGACAATATTGCTTGTAATAATCCATTATAATTTGAGCTATCACATCACAGGGAAATCTTTAGGATTTGGAATACACAGAAGCATTATGGGACAGGAGACAATTCCCGCAACTCCCATTTTATTTTTTATCAAAACATACAGCTTTCGGTGGATTTCGGATACAACTCCTCTAATCTCCACTCAACTCGAGGATCTAGGCCCCTTTAAACAACTTTTACAAAGTGCCTTAGCAATTTAACTTCTATTCTCAACATCCTAAAAGATAACAAATATTAAGCATTCAAATGGATATCAACAGTAATTATTATTCAATATTTTATCAGTAGCTTTCATGACTATTATTCATTTGGAATATCACTTCCATCATTATTTATAGAATTCAAGATTATTATTATTTATTCAGAAAAAATATTTCTTCTTCTTCTTATTATTATGAGACATCATATTTTTCTGTCATGCATATTAAAAATTATTTAATGCATCTAATCATTGAAAATCTGCTGCTTTATGAATTAGGATAGGAATCCTCATATTATTTATTGCAAAAATGAAACATTGAGGATTGCACCTCGGCTGCAAGTCTACCCAGACTATATGGAAAAATTACGCCTAAAAATATGCAACCATTCTAACTGTATAAGAGTTACTTAATAAAGAAGGTGAATTGGTCTATCAGAACGGTGGAATATTCATGGCTTTCTGAAATGTTTAAGCTTGCAGAAGTCTACGTTATCCTGTTTCCGTGGCTATCAGACCTCCCTCGATGCAGATCAACTCCACGCACCACGGATCTGAAAAGTTTAACATGGGGCATGATGTCGCGTTCAACTCCCCTGGTGCAGGTCGACTCCACGCACCACGGACCTGAGAAGTTGAAACGCAGGGCATTGGGGTATGATGCAGCATTCTGCTTGGCCTACGGACCTCAGCCGCAGGTGGCTTTATTCCTCGTTTCTAAGGACATCCTGGTCTGGTCTCCTCACATCCTGCCTACTAGCCGCTAGTCATCTCCATGGACTGGGGTAATGAAACTATCCTATCTTGGGACTGGTATCCATGCGCATAAGGCATGCTGCTAGTAATGTTCATGTTTATTAATGGAGTTCACTGGTATGACCCCCTGGTCTGACGGGACAGGCAAATAACAATAATTCCAGGTGATAATGTCTTTGTGAATATAGGTGGAATCTGGCCTGATATTTCCCCGTATAACAATATAAGTTGTGAGGGTAGCCTGTTAGCTTTTGCAAATGTTCGATTGCTAACTTATGAGGTGATCCCAGTTCTTAACAGTTTGTTGTTGGTAGTGGGGACTATACACAAAACCACAGTGAAATACTTGTAAAATACAAGTCGCACTCACATACCTTTTGATGTCTTGAAGTGTTCTATTAGGTGCAGAATCATAAGTTCGAAGCACTGTAAATTATGGCTATGTTCACTACCAACGTCGCACCTAGGCTATGTCCAAACGGACAGAGTAACGTCGCACTAATTGCCTAGTTCGAAGGAGCACTCGCTCATACTGACGTCGTATTCAACTATATCGGTGACACACACACACTTCGTGGTTCGATGACGGGTCAGACTATGTACGACTGTGTACTTGACCTGATAATAATAATAAAGGGGGTCATTTCATTCCCACCCAGCGAGGGTGGGCGGGCCCCTATAGATGGCCGCACCATCTCTTGGGCCAGAGGAGGGAGTTGAATGGAAGGTGGAGAGTTATAGGAGAAGGGTGGTGGTGAATTGCGTAAGTTGGAGAAGGAGAAATGATTTGACCTCTTGGCTAAGATTGAAGTTTCGAAAATTTGGTGTTGACGAAAAATTGCTCTTAAATGCATTGTACTATTGTAGGTGAAGGCGTTAGATGTTGAATTTTGAGATTTTAAGTTTAATGGTTTTGTAAGAGAGTTGAAATTTGGTGTTTCCAGAAGTTAGAAGTTAGAGTGGGTGATGAGCTTCGATAGGTGGAGTTTTTTTTTATTTTTTTTTTTAGAAGTGGATGATTATGTATTATGAGATGGGAGCAATTGGTGGTGCTTGTGGTGATGCGAAGTGAGGGTGGGAGTAAGTGGAGAAAGAGTGGAGTTTGCGAGGAGTTGATCGTGTGTACGGTATGTGAGGGTATTTGAAGATCGTATGGGATGGGATGAAAAAGGTGCGTTGAGGGGAGTGTGGGTGATGGGATATGGTAATTGTTGTTTGAACTATTCTGTAATGAATGCGATAATAGAAATGGATGAGTTTGTTTGCTGAGATGGAGGTGATGGATGACGTTGGTTGAGATGAGAATTGAAGCGTTATTGTAGAATAGAGAGAGAAGAGAAAAGAGTCGAAATAAAATAGAAGGAAAAGAAATATAAGCTGTTGGTGTAAGATGTGAGTATGTATGGATGGATTGATGTTGAGGTGATGGTGATTTTTGTTTGTTTTTGTTTTTGTAGAGGACTATTAGTCCGGGGCAGGGGTGAGGCTCTTGAGGTGGAGTAGGCCTAGTTTAGAGTATACTGGGTTGCGTAGCTGGAGTGCTTCAAGTTGTCGTAGAATAGGATTCTGCGTTCTTCTAGCGCGCTTCAAGTAGCGCAGTTGAAGAAGGTGTATGTACGTCGTAACGGGGGGTAATGGCATTAGACGGTACAGATCTTCACTTGGGTGTATTGGGGGGAGGCGAAGGGCTATGCGGCGATGCGTCGTTCCATGGTTACCCGGGGGTGCAAGTAGCTGGCGGCGCAGCCGGCCCAGACAACATGCCCATATGTGATGTAAGAGCGGATGAGGGTCTTGTATGTGTAGAACAGCGTTGAGGCATGCAGCCCCCAAGAGGTTCCGATCAGCCTGGTGATGAGGCGAGAGCGCTTCTGAGCAGAGGCCGTAAGTGCGCGTAGATGTGGACGAAGGGTGAAGTGCTCCTCAAAGATGACGCCCAGGTAGCGTAGCGATGGTGAAGTGTGAAGGCGGTGATCGTGGATACGTAGGGTCAGAAGATTGGGGTTGCGGGTGGCCAAGTTGGCATGGCGACGGGGACGGAAAAGTACGGCTTTGGTCTTGTCCGTATTTAGACTGAGATGCCAGCGATCACACCAGGCCGTGAATCGGTCGAGATATGGTTGGACCAGTCCGTTGATGGCTGCGACGGAGGGGCAAGGAACGAGTATTGCAGTATCGTCTGCGAACTGGAGGAGGTGGAGGGGAGCCGGAGGTTGGGGGATATCTCCGACAAAAAGGATGTCGAGGAGAGGGGATAGTACTGACCCTTGGGGTACGCCTTGGGTTAGAGAGAAGGAGCGTGAGAGGGTGCGATTGATAGAAATGCGGGCGGTGCGGGAACTGAGGAAGTTTCCAATGAGGCGGATGAAATTATGAGGGAGGTGGTAGTAGTGTTGTTTGAGAAGGAGAACTGAGTGCCAGACGGTGTCGAAGGCACTCTGAAAATCGAAGGTGAGGAGGAGAGTGGGGCGGAAGCGATTCATGTTATCGGCTGTGAGGGTGGTGAGGCGGAGTAGTTGGTCATGGGTGGAGAGGGCAGGCCGGAAGCCACATTGGGAGAGGGGGAGTAGCTGATGTTGATTGAGATGGAGGTAGGTGCGGCGGACTAGGATTTTTTCGAATAGTTTGGAGAGGACGGCTGTGAGGCAGATGGGACGATAGGAGGAGGGGTCGGAGAGTGGTTTGTTGGGTTTGGGGAAGAGAAGCATGGTGGCAGCGCGCCATGCCGTTGGGTAAAATCCGGTTTTGAGGAGGTAGGTATAGAGGGTGGCGAGGAGCTGGAAGAAGATAGGGGGTGCCTCTTTGATGTGGAGATAGCGGAGTTGATCGGGACCGGGGGCAGTATTTTTGGTACGGGAAAGGGCGAGGTGAATATCGATGGGGTTGATGGGGTCGTTGATAGGGTGTGGGATATGGGGGTGTTGATGATTGGGCTGGAGATAGTGTCGATCTCAGATGGAGTTGACGGCGTCGTTGTCGGTGTCATCGATGGTGAGGCCGAAATGACCGTTAAAGACCCGTTCGAAGCGACGGGCAAAGATCTCCAGCTTGGAGGGCAGATCCGGTGGGGCAGTGCCCTGGTGGATGATGGGAGCGTCCAGTGAGGGTGTTTAAGCGTTTCCAGTAAGAGCCAAGGGAGGAGCGTTGGCCTTGCAAAGAGTTGCAGACTGAGACCCAGTTACGGCGGTGAAAGGCGCGGATGTAGAAATGCACCTGGCGGATAGTCTGACGGTGAAGGGTGAGGAAATAGCGATCGCGTGATCTTTTATAGTGGGCTAGATATCTGTGGGAGAGCCGGAGGAGAGGGAGGGCTTTGGGGAGTAACGGGGGGCGGGAGGGTGAGTACGGGCTGATGGGGATGTGAACGGATGAGGCGTCTGTTAGGGAGGATTCCAGAACTCGGGTGTATGAGTCGACCGAGGCCGCAGAGTCAAGATGCGGGAGGGGAGGGGTGAGAGATTTGGTGATGTGATCTCTGTAGGCAGGCCAGTTTGCCTTTTTAAAGTTCTGGCGAAGAATCGGCGGCGGAGGGGTGACGGTGGTGGGTCGTGTTGGTATGGTGACCAGAACGGGGAGATGGTCGCTTCCTATGCCGAGGAGGACGTCCACAGTTAGAAGGTGAGCGAGGCGATTGTGCGCAATAATTGCATCCGGTGTGGTGTTGGAGATAGGGCGAGTATGTTTGGGGATGGCTACAAGTGTGGAGTTTATCGCCTGTAGATACGTGTGGAAGTCAGCCAGTTCCGTTGCCGATCGGGAGTGCATGTTGAGGTCCGCAAGTACGATAAAATGGGGGAAGGTGGTATGGAGATGGGTTAGGAACTCCCGGGGGAAGGGACGGCGGGGACGGGTGTATACAGTTGCGACATGAAGTACGCGGGAGGGGAAGTAGAGAGTCGCGATGAGGCTCTCAGGGAAGGAGAGTGGGGGAGGAGGGACGTGAATGCGTATTGGGATGCGGTTCTTATGTAAGAGGGCGACACCCCCACGCCCAATATCGCGAGGGTGGTCCGCTCTGTGAATGGTGTAGCCGGGGAGACTGGCTGACTGGTGGGGACGAAGAAACGTTTCGTTTAGTAGAACGGCGTCTGCGGAGTGTGCGGCTACTGTGTATTGAAGTAAGGGACGCTTCTTGTGGAAGGAGCAAACATTGCTGTATAGTAGAGAGATGGTTTTGGGAGGCCCAGTGTGGATGGTCTTAATTGCCATATTGTGTCGATACCAGTGGGGAGAAGGTGAAATGTGTCAAAGGGCCGGCGTATGAGGGGAAGAAGCGAACATTAAAAATTTGGAGGGCAGCCTGTTGGAGTTGTGTGAGAACCAGAGGCCGTTGGAATGGCATGAGGGTTTGAAGGGAGATGGTGAGGAAGCGGAGGAGGTTTTCCACCGTCAAGGGGGGAAATTGGGTGTTAGCGGTCGGGGTTGGGGGTGAATTGTCTTTACGGGGGCGACAAGCTCCGGACGATCTGGGGGAGGTGCGGGTTTACCCTTACACTTGTAGGAGTGTGTAGGGTGCTGGCCCGAGCACTGGTGGCATTTAGGAGGTTGGGCGAGGTTAGGACACTGTTGCAGGGGGTGGTCAGGTTGAGAACAGTGGGGGCAGATGCGCGGTTGGCGGCACTGTTCAGTAGAGTGCTGGTTGTAGGCCAGACACCTATTGCAACGGAGAGCCATGGGAGGTGGAGCTTTAGAGGGTTCCACTCGGTGGTGGTACCGAAAGATGTATACACCGAGGTGAAATAGGCGATCGACTTCCGCCTGGGTGGCCAGGAGAATCCTGTCCATCCAGGTTGGGCCTGTGGGGCACTTTATGCGGAAGGCCTTTTTCACCTGTATCTGTTCGCGTTCGAGTTCCGACATAACGACCTCCTCAGGAAGATCAGGGTCAACGCCTCGGATCACGCAGGAGAATAGTGGTGAACGTGGGGGAGGGGGTGCTGTGGTGGGTGTTTGGCGCGATGTAAGGGGACCGATCGTCACTGCGGGACCAAGTCGGGCGGGTGAATTGGCGTCCTCGAGAGTGGTGGCGACGATGTCATCGTCGGTTTTAAGGATTACACCATTAGAGACGGAGACCAGGATGAAAGGTAAAGAGGGAGGGATGAGCTTCTCCAAAGCTTCCGAGATTTCCTGTCTGGACAGGTGTTGGAGTCCGGAGATAAGGTAGGATTGCTTATAGGCGGGCTGAGCAGCCTTGGCTGCATAGGAGACGGAGGATTGGGGGATTGGGGAGGGGGTCGTTCCCTCCTGGAAGGGTAGGTTCCACGAGGGGCGAGGGAGGGGTGGTAGTTCAAAGATGGAGGGAAGGGGGTTCGTGCTCAATGTGGCATCCAGTGAGGGAATAGAAGAATGACCACCCTCCTCCATCCCATCATGGACACGCAAACGGGAGCGGTGGGTAAGTTCGGAGTCCGTTGGGTCGGGTACTTTACGTTTCGCGGACAAGGTGGCGGTTTGTGGGATTAGTGGTGGGAGGTTGGGGTGAAGGCCAGAGGTGGAGGGTGTAGCGGTAGACGTGGTAGTAGCTGTGGTGAGTTTTTCAGGGATGGCGCCTTGAGAGTTAGTGCGCACCGGTGCCTCCTTGTTGGTCCCCTTAGCGTTACGTGGATCATGGTTTGGGGATCCACGACCTTCGCCACGACCCATGACGAATATGTGGTAAGTATTAACAAGTATAGGATGAGGCCAATTTTACCAGGGCAGGGGGATGCGCGTGCAAAGATCGCGAAAGGAATTGCAGGACTAGGGCTTTAAGTCCCTAAAAAAGGAGAAAGAGGAAAAGGGTTGAAAACGAAGAATTATATAAAGATGAATGTGGTTGAAATGGCTGGTATGATGATTGAAAGGATTAGGAAAATGTTGGGTAATGTCGGGAGTATACGAGATTGGGCACAGCAGGACGCTAGAGCAGTAGGGTAGGTATCGAGGGACAGCACAGGAATGTGGGAAGAAATGGGGCAAGGGAATGAGTCGGGTAGTAGATGGTTGAGAAGTATGGAAAAGTTGAGAATGTCACGGGCGAGGATCTGGCAACAGGGTACAAATGAAGGCGAGATGAGAAAACCTCTGCGAGGTAATGGGATGAATGAAATGACGCGGAGTGTTCACTGATAGCGTGAAATGTAGAGATGGAATGAAGTGCTTATAGATAGAGTACTATAAGCACTATGAAAATGTACGTGGAGTGTGTGAGAACACAAGAGCCTGGTGAATGAATGTACAAAAGCTGGTATTGAGAAGCGACAGAATGCTGCACGGCGTGAAGTATCTGTTAGGAGCTGATGTGCCGGCTCTGGCGATGAATAGATGTAGCGATGATAGCCTGTTACAGGTGATGAAACGTGGTGAAGATTGTTTCAATAGAGTAAAGCTGCGTTGGTGAATTTGTAGCACACAAAATGTCGGCGAACAGACTGCAACACGTGGCGAGGCCTCGCTGTCAAGGCCACGAAGTCGGGTGAGTTTGTGACGTCACGCCGGTGTAGATAAGTTCAGTCGCTGCGTAGTAGTAGATTGTTCTTGAAGTCTGGATGGTGATATGATGCGAAGTATAAATTCTCTCAATAGGCTCGGACAGCGATTTCTGCCGAAGTAATAATGAGAAAAAAGATGACTTGACCTGTGTCAAGGGCGGTTTTTATACCGTCTCACGGGCGCATATCGATCATTCAACTCACATTACGAAATGCCTGATCATCCATATCATTGGCTATGTTCATAGAACCCTCCAGAAGGTTTGTAATTTTTAATAGAATATCCTGAGTAAGCAAGCATATTACTCCCCATACAATACTGAAGCGTTGAGATAAGTTTCTTCCATAACAAAAGCTTATAACGAATATGCCTTCAATATCCGCTAGCTACACGTGGAACATGAGGCCGGTTCAAAGCTTGCGTTGAGTTGGCAGCTAGACCTTGACTAGCTGACGTCACGAGCGCGCTCTCTTTAAACTCACGCCGGACCACGACATCGTAAATGGGCAGAATACGATGGACTTCTACTTTCCAAATCACGTTTTCTCCATTTCAGTATTAATTATTAATTATTGGGGAGACATTTGAGGTGGATGGAACTGGATCCAGTTCTTCAGGGGAATTTTCATAATTTTCTTCCTCAACTTCATCCGTTACTTTATCTACTTCCTTATCAAAACGGTCTCAAATAATGTTCCACTATTTACCGTAAATTCAACTGCATCGTCCTCTTCCTCCTCTAAATCAGTATTTTCCGTATCATCTTCTGGCAGGTCTTCTATTATTATCTGACAGATGATCATTTTGTCACACATGTTGTAAGCCTGTAATGTATCAGGTAATGTTTTTTTTTTTTTTCAGTTTCAGTAATAAGTAAGTTTAAAGGATACAGGTTATTAGCCTACAGCCCTGTGCCAGATGATGGGGCTGCCACCTTGGGCAACAGGCTGCCCTGGAGCTACTTTAGGGTATTTTGATGGTCAATACTCTTGTTAATACCTGGGACGAGAAATCTTTCCTCCCTCCAGGTGTAGCTCCTTCCGTCTTCCTTTCTCAACACGGGCTTGGGACCGGCTATGGCGGGGTTAAGAAGACTGCTGTCAACAGAGTTCGCTGGAAAGCTCTTGTGGAAGCCCTTTGCTCCTTGGATGAGCTTGAAAGGATATAAGTCAAGTAAGTCAATATTATATTTATTTGAGTTGCAGTATGACGCAACAATTCGAGAACAATATTCTTATATACTGAGGAAAACCTATTAACAAGAGAATATTATGAATACATAGCATATTAATTGAGGTCATGCTCGTATATGACACAGGTGAGACTTTTAAGTACCGTCAGGCAACAAAGGGAGGAACTGTGGCTACTTGGACAATAGAAACTTAAGAGTGGCTCCCGTGTAAAGCCTATTTGCTCCCCCCGAGAAACATAAGGGGCTAAGGATCAAACGCAAGCCTAAATCTTTGTTCGCTGGTGGGTGCGCGTTGAACGTCGTGACTATACACAGTTCCCATTGCTTCCATTACATGACTACTAAACCGGAAGCGGGTTGTGCTAAAGAAAGCAAAGGTATTGCGTCACACGGCAGGAGAACGAACAAAGAAAAGTGGATGCTCTATAGATAGTGTGCTAGGCTCTTAAGGAAGCAGCAAGAAACCAACAAGTGTCTTGTCTCGTTCCAGCGGAAGCGGCGATATTTGACTTACAAATACACACACGGTCATAATGTTTGAGTCTTCAGTCTTTTGACTGGTTTGATGCAGATCTCCATGCCTCCCTGTCCTGAGCCAATCGTTTCATCTCTACATAGCTACCACACCCTACATCCGAGGCTATCAGTTTAACATATTCTAACCTTGGTCTACCCCTACAGTTCTTGTCCTCGACCCTTCCTTCCATAACTAAGCTTGCTATTCCTGGGTGTCTTAGTATGTGTCCTACCAACCTATCTCTTCTCTTCATTAGCAGTCGCCAGAAACATCTCTCCTCTCCCACTCGCCTTAATACCTCTTCGTTTGTAACCCTATCTACCCATCTGATCTTCATCATTCTCCTGTAACACCACATTTCAAATGCTTCAATTCTCCTCTTTTCTGCTGCACCAATAGTCCAAGTTTCACTTCCATAGAGCGCTACGCTCCAGACAAAGGCTTTCAAAAATGACTTCAAATACGGTACCTAAATCTACATTCGATGTCAACAGATTCCTTTTTTGTAGAAAGGCTTTCCTTGCCTGAGCCAACCTACTTTTTATATCCTCTTTGCTTCGTCCATCACTGGTTATTCTGCTTCCTAAGTAACAGAAGTCTCCTACTACCTTCAGCTTTTCACCTGCCAATTTGATGTCCATAGAGGTTTCTGATTTATTTCGGCTGCATTCCAGTATTTTTGTTTTACATTTATTAATTTTCATCATGAATTCCTTCCGTAAGACAGAATCCATACCATTCAAAAACTCATTCAAATCCTCAGGCTTGTCGGCCAAGATGACGATGTCATCAGCAAATCTCAGAGTTGAAATTATTTCTCCTTGAATCTTCACTCCCACTTTAAATTTTTCTCCAATTTCCTTCATTGCTTGTTCAATGTAAAGATTGAAAAGTATGGGTGATAAATTGCAGCCTTGCCTTACACCTTTCTGAATACCAGCTTCACTCTCATGTCCTTCAGCTCGAATGACTGCTGTCTGGTTTCTGTATAGATTGTATATCACCCTCCTATCCCTGTACTTTATTCCAATAGATTTCAAAATGTCAAACAATTTAGTCCAATCAACGTTATCAAAAGCCTTTTCTAAGTCTACAAATGCCATGAACGTTCTCTTATCTTTCCTTATTCTACCTTCCAAAATCAGCCTAAGACTTAGTACAGCTTCCCTTGTTCCTACATTTCTCCTGAAACCAAACTGGTCTTCACCCAACTCCGTTTCTATCTGGCTTTCAATCCTCTTGTAAATTATTCTAGACAGGATCTTTGAAGCATGAGTAGTCAAGCTGATTGTACGGTAATCTTCACATCTGTCAGCTCCCACTTTCTTTGGTATAGGGATGATTACATTCTTCTTGAAATCAGGGGGTACCTCACCTGTCTCATAAATCCTACACACCAAGTGAAATAACCTGATCAGACCTTCATCTCCTATGCAGCGTAGCAACTCAATCGGTATATCATCTATGCCGGGTGCTTTGTTCCTGCCTAAGTCCTCTAATGCTCTGTCAAATTCTGATCTCAATATTAAATCTCCTTTTGCATCCTCATCAATTTCCTCCTCCCTTTCCATTACATGATTCTCAATCTCCTTTCCATTATACATACACACACTTTATATAAGCTTTCCATCTCGGAACTTTTTCTTCCCTATCTGTTAGAGGCTTTCCATTTGTGTCCTTAATATTACAGCACTTAGTCTTCTTTTCCCCAAAAGTATTCTTAATCCTTCGATAAGCTGTATCTACTTTTCCTAATTTCAGACAATTTTCTATACCTGCACATTTCTCTTACAGCCATTCTTCTTTCGCTTCCTTGCACTTCTTGTTAACCTCATTTCTCAGACGTCTGTATTCTGCTTTCCCCTTTTCATCTCTTACATTTTTGTGTTTCCGCCTTTCATCCATCAATTCTAGTATATCTTGGGTGATGCACGGTTTTCTAACTATTCTTTCTTTCCTACCAATGTTTTCTTCAGCGGATTTTGTTATTTCATTCTTCAAAAGGGCCCATTCGTCTGCAATTGAAGTTTGTTTAGTGTTTTTCATTAGTCCTTCCTTTATACTCTTCTTGAATCTTTTGTTTACATCCTTCGCTTTGAGTCTGTCTATTGCCCACCTTTTTAGCTTTTGACTTTTCTTCAGTTTCTTCAACTTTAATCTGCATTTCATTACAACCAGATTGTGGTCAGAGTTTATGTCAGCACCAGGATATGTTTTACAATCCAAAATCTGGTTTCGAAACCTCTGCTTGACCATAATGAAATCGATTTGGTAACGCCCTGTATCCCCTGGTCTCATCCATGTGTAAATTCTTCTATTGTGGTTATCGAACAAGGTGTTAGCTATGACCAACTCATGTTCGGTGCAGAATTCCATCAGCCTGCTTCCTCGATCATTCCTTTCACCTAATCCGAAATCTCCTACTATCTTCCCTTCTCTCCCTTTTCCTACCACAGCATTCCAATCTCCCATTACTATAACATTTTCATCACCTTTGATATACCTCAGAATGTCATCTATTTCTTCGTAGACCTTTTCAACATCCTCATCATCAGCTTGACTGGTAGGCATATAGACTTGTACCACTGTGGTGCACGTAGGTTTAGTATTGATTTTTGCTACAATAATCCGTTCACTGTATTGCTCATAATATTCCACCCGCTGTCCAAGTTTCCTACTCAATATGAGACCAACCCCTGCTTGGCCATTGTTTGATTTAGTGCTAATGACCCTATAGTGTCCTGACCAAAAGTCCTGCTCTTCCTGCCAGCGCATTTCACTAATCCCAACCAAATCCAACCTCAACCTATCCATTTCCCTTTCTAAGTTTTCTAACTTTCCACTTCCTAGCAGACTTCTAACATTCCACGCTCCGATCCGTAGAATGACAGATTTCCTCTTTGTCACTTCTGTGATGTTAACCCCCTCTCGAGTAGTCCCCACCCGGAGATCCGAACGGGGAACTAGTTTACCTCCGGATTGAAATTTTACAAGGGAGGAGGCCATCATCACATGTAATTATGCATAGAGAGGTGCATATCCTCGGGAATAGCATTACGGCTGTAGTTTCCCGTTGCTTTCAGCCGTGCAGCAGAACGCAGTGTAGCCATTAGTTGGCTTATATTATCAATATCTTAACCGTCTATTAGACTAGTAAAGAATTGATTTATTCTGAAAGGCTGCTACTCCCTTTCAGAATAAGTAAAGAGCAGTTCTACTACAAAATACTAACCTTCTACTAAAAATTAAATACCAAAATTCTACTAACGAAAAAAATACTAAAGTTTCACCAACAAACAAATACTACTACTAAAACAGTCTGTCACCAGGCCCACTCACATGCACCCTCACCAGACATACACACCACAGTTTAATAGAACAATGATATATATCTAATAAACAAATTAACTTCATACTTACAACTAAAACTAACTACATACTTACTGTACTGTAATTTGAATTGACAATATTTACAAAATTTAAATGATAATCTGGTAGCAAAAATATCTACCCCGTCCGGGATTCGAACCCGAGATCTCTAGGTAGGTCGGTAGATACCCACAAAACCTCAAAGCAGACATTATAAAATTAAATTTGGATGATAATAATAGGTGTATATTCAAGCAATGTTAATGTGAAAAAAAAAGGGACTTTGACAATATCTTATACTGTATTATAAAAAGAAGGGACAAAATTTAAAAAAACCTCATAAATAAAAATGTAAATAATGAAACATCAATGTCACGGACGATTACTCTTTACTCCATGACTTTTGTGTTTCTTGTTGTTAAGAGCTTTGATACACAAGGCAGTGAAAATGTTGTAATGGCGGTTACTAGAATATAAAGTTTTCTTATGAGAAGTCTTGAGCGTTTCATAATGTTACTTCTATATTAGCTCCCTCTTCACAAGGCACACTGCAACACTTCACACTGCGTTTAACTTTGAAAACATGGCAACAATTTGTACGAATAGAAATGATCTGTACGAAAAGTGAGTTTTTATCATATCAAATGATCTTGTCGACTTCGTCGTTATGCTTGAGTCTAAAGTTATGCGGGACGGAGACGGTTGCGTTACGGAGACGGAAGTGACGTCATGCAGCCACGCGGGAAGCCTAAGTTAATGGATAAGGGACGGCGAGTGCGTGACGTCATGCAGCCACGCGGGAAGCCGAAGTTAATGGTTAATGGAGTCTGTTGAAAGAGTCCTGGGGCGTTGAGTGACCTGGGGCTTTGGGCGAAGCGAAAAGAATAAAGGGTGACTCCTAAAGAGGGGTACAAGATGCCAGATAAGAATACAGGGTGACTCCCAAAGAAATATACAAGACGCCAGATAGGAATACAAGGTGACTGTTAAAGAGGTGTACAAGATGGCAGAGAAGAATACAGGGTGACTTCTAAAGAGATATACAAGACGCCAGATAGGAATACAAGGTGACTCTTAAAGAGGTGCACAAGATGGCAGAGAAGAATACAGGGTGACTCCTGAAGAGGTGCACAAGATGCCAGACAAGAATACAGGGTGACTCTTAAAGAGGTGTACAAGAAGTCACACAAGAATACAGGGTGACTTCTAAAGGGATATACAAGATGCCATATAAGAATACAGGGTGCCTCCTAAAGAGGTGTGCAGGATGGCAGAGCAATATACAGTACAATGTGCCAGATAAGAATACAGGGTGACTCCTAAAGAGATATACAAGATGCCAGATAAGAATACAAGGTGACTCTTAAAGGGAGTACAAGATGGCAGAGAAGAATACAAGGTGACTCCTAAAGGGGTGCACAAGATGTCGGACAAGAATACAGGGTGACTTCTAAAGAGGAGTACAAGAAGTCACACAAGACTACAGGGTGACTTCTAAAGAGATATACAAGATGCCATATAAGAATACAGGGTGCCTCCTAAAGAGGTGTGCAGGATGTCAGAGCAAAATACAGTACAAGATGCCAGATAAGAATATAGGATGACTCCTAAAGAGATATACAAGATGCCAGGTAAGAATACAAGTTGACTCTTAAAGAGGTGTACAAAATGGCAGAGAAGGAAACAGGGTGACTCCCAAAGAGGTGTACAAGATGTCAGACGAGAATACAGGCTGCCTCTTAAAGAGGTGTGCAGGATGTCAGAGCAAAATACAGTACAAGATGCCAGATAAGAATACAGGGTGGCTCCTAAAGAGATATACAAGATGCCAGATAAGAATACAAGGTGACTCTTATAGAGGTGTACAAGATGGCAGAGAAGAATACAGGGTGTCTCCTAAAGACGTGCACAATATATCAGACAAGAATACAGGGTGACTCCTAAAGAGGTGTACAAGATGTCACACAAGAATACAGGTTGACTTCTAAAGAGATATACAAGATGCCAGATAAGAATACAGGGTGACCCCTAAAGGGGTGTACAAGATGTCACACAAGAATAGAGGAAAGTCGCCATATATGGAATAGTTGCCTAATATGGAATACCGTAATATTTCGAATTGTGTGGTTGGTAGATCTCTCTTTCCTGCCAGTGCTTGCGTGTGACGCCATTGTATTCCCGAGGTCACTGAGCGAGACGACTCTGCTGAGCTTGGTTGGTTAGTTACTTGCTGAAGTTTGTATCTTCCGTCTTTGAGATTTTGTGAGGTTTGTACTCATTGCATTATTGTATGCCTTTATTATCGGATATTATTCTTATCCTAGGATGCAAATTATAGTGTATGTGCTACGCTATTAGCTATACGTAGTTGTTAATCCTTACGTTTATTTTCTTTTCCGTTGCGCATCCTTGAAATCAACATGGCCAAGTTCCCAATATGGAATACGTGGGGTCCGCAATATGGAATAGTATTCCATATTTGGCTCCTCATTCCTGTTACTTTATTTGTATGAATATAATCAATTATATAATTATTTGTACAATTTTTCTAGGTCATGTCAGGTGAAAGACGTAAGAGGAAACGGTGGAACCCGGATGACATGAAACAAGCTATTTTTGCGGTACGAGAAAAGAAAAGAAAATGGGATTTAAAAAAGCAGCTGAACAATTCAATGTAACTAAAAATACTTTGTTCAGGCTGTATTCTGTGAAGGATGTTGAACTCAAGGATGCAGTACAGACCGCACTTGGAAGACGCCCGATTCTTCCACGTAACATAGAAAAGCAACTCGTCGAGTACCTGAAAATCATGGAGGCAAGATATTTTGGTCTCTCTAGGGGTGACTTGAAACAACTTGCATTTCAACTAGCACAGGCAAAAAATGGCTAAAACTATTTTTATCTCGCCATAGAAACGAAATATCGTTACGGACACCCACAGGAACATCTTTCGCCACAGTGAAAGGATTTAATAAGGAAGATGTGTTCTATTTCTTTGACCTACTGGACCGTGAGTTCGACAAAAATCATTATGCTGCTGATAGGGTGTTCAATGTAGATGAGACTGGTCTGTCGATCGTCCAGTCGAAGGTCCCTCAAGTGATTGCTGCGATTTGTGTGTGATTTCTGTAAATGAACTACTAATCTCATGAACTTCATTAAGTATTCCATATTTGGAGCCGTCTTGTTTATTATGTAAAATGTAACTTTCTTACAAAAATATTTCTAATTACTTCCACATAATATATTCAGTTTAGCATTATATGACATTCTTTGCAAAAGTAATTCTTAGAAATGGTACACATTTGAAAACATTTTTAATTCAATCAATTATTTCAATATCACCGACTGTAGTGGCTACGCGCGCTAAAGCGCTGCGTTAGGTCAAGGGGCCAAGCTCTCTGCTGACTCGGTAGACGCGTGGGTTCGAGCCCCACCGTCGGCTGTCCTTGAAATGGTTTTCCGTGGTTTCCCATTTTCAACACCAGGCAAATGCTGGGACAGTACCTTCTGACAGGCCACGGCCGCTTCCTTCCCCATCCTTGCCCAGTTTCATTCATCTTCATCCATTCCATCTCTCATCCCGACGCGCAGGTCGCCCACGGGCGTCGACTAGAAAGACCTGCACTCGGCCTCTCAGGAGGCTACACGACAAAAAAAAAAAAAAAAATAATAAATTTCAATATCAGCAAAAATATAAATGGTATTCCATATTTGGCGACTTTCCGTGACTCCTAAAGAGGTGCACACGATGTCAGACAAGAATACAGGGTGCCTCCTAAAGAGGTGTGCGGGATGTCAGAGCAAAATACAGTACAAGATGCCAGATAAGAATACAGGGTGTCTCCTAAAGAGATATACAAGATGCCAGATAAGAATACAAGGTGACTCTTAAAGAGGTGTGCCCAAGGTTGCAGGTTCGTATCCTGGCGCAGTCAGCTGGCATTTGAGGGTGCGCAAATGTGAGGGAGCCGTGTCCGTAGATTTACTGGCACGTTAAAGATCCCCTTCGGGGCAAAATTCCGGCACCCCGGCGTCTCTAAAAGCCAGTGTAGTTAAAAGGGACGTAAAACCAATAACATTATTATTATTAAAGAGGTGTACAAGATGGCAGAGAAGAATACAGGGTGACTCCTAAAGAGGTGCACAAGATGTCAGACAAGAATACAGGGTGACTCCTAAAGAGGTGTACAAGATGTCACACAAGAATACAGGTTGACTTCTAAAGAGATATACAAGATGCCAGATAATAATACAGGGTGCCTCCTAAAGAGGTGTGCAGGATGTGAGAGCAAAATACGGGGTGACACTTAACGAGGTGTGCAGTATGCTAGATTCAATTCAAATACTGGGTGACCCTTAAAGAGGTTGGCAAGATTTCAGATTCAAATAATGGGTGACCCTTAAAGAG
Source organism: Meconema thalassinum (assembly GCA_946902985.2). Taxonomy (NCBI): domain Eukaryota; kingdom Metazoa; phylum Arthropoda; class Insecta; order Orthoptera; family Tettigoniidae; genus Meconema; species Meconema thalassinum. The sequence goes on along the minus strand of OX336389.2, from coordinate 271,992,754 downwards.
TTGTAAAAGATGTCAGACTCAAATACAGGGTCACCCTTAAAGAGGTGCCCGCGCGGGAAGCCTAACTTAACGGGTAATGGAGTCTGTTGAAAGAGTCCTGGGGCTTCGAGCGAAGCGAGAAGCCCTCCTTTGCCTTTCTAACATGTGTAGCATTTGTAGGTTGCGTCATTTGAAATGACATAACGTCTAGTCTTTCAGACTGGCTGTAATTTTTTTCTTCACTTTAAGTTGAAAATCCCACAACTCGGCCGAGAATCGAACTCCGAGTATCTTGGACCAACGTCTAGTGACCTATCCACGTAACCATGAAGTCGTACAAACGTTTAATATGGTTTTAAGGAGCCAAATGTTTTATATTATTGGCCCTTCAACAAACGTTTTGTGAGACGAGATGCTCTGAAGTTCTTGAAAAGAGTTCACTGGCTTACACAATATCGTAAATTAAGGAGGCTCATACGAGCCTCCGTAGCATAGGCGGCAGCACGCCGGCCTCTTAGCGTTGGGTGCGTGGTTCCAATCCCGGTTACTCCATGTGGGATCTGTGCTGGACAAAACGGAGGCAGATAGGTTTTTCTCCGGGTACTCCGGTTTTGCCTGTCAAAAATTTAATTCCAGCAACACTCTCCACTATCATTTCATTTCATCTATCATTCATTTAATCATTGCCTCAGAGGAGTGCGAAAGGCTTCGGCAGCCGGCACAGTTCATATCCTCGCCGCTAGATGGGGCTTCATTCATTCCATCCCTGACCCGGTCGGATGACTGGAACAGGCTGTGGATTTTCATTTTCAAAGAGACTCATACACCGCTCATAGCCATCTCCGCATTTATAATTCACAACTCTCTACGGTTGTTGTTTTTCATTGTACCTGCATGAACTTTCGTAAACCGAGAAAGGAGACCTTCTAATTGCATCTATTGGCAATTTCTTTTGTAGTATGATGAAAATAATTCCAAAAATTCTATTATCCGTCTTTCCAAGCCCCTTAAAGAAACAACAACAACAACTGTAATTAATGGAGTCTAGAATTAACTTTGGTGATCCTAAATTTGAAATAAGATAGTTGTTGAATTCTTTAGGAGATTTGCGACATCGTGGTCATGTATTCCCGTGCACCTGGTTGTGTGTGTGTGTGAGTGGAATCTGTCTGATAACCTGTATCATTGTGATGGCTGTAGAAGTGTGTACATTTGTAATTGAGGCTAGGAAAAGGAGGGAAACGGTCATGGACTTAAACGTAGGAGCCATCTCGACATTTGCATGGAGTAGAAGTGAGAAACCACGGAAAGCCATTTCTGAGCCCACAAAATGAATCATGAATAACAGATAGCATTGGGGAAGGCTGGCTTGTATGCTACAGCAAGCGAGCTACTGTCTTGCTCGGGACTGCGAGCATGATCAACTCTCGTCAGCTACTCACTTGCTCAATAATTCTCCTATACAACCATATACTTAGCTGGGCATCTTCTTGTTCTCTTATTTAATGTTCGGAAATTATATGTCATATGGACATACGTATTTCTAAAATCACTGGGATAGAATTGATGTTTTATATTAGTTGGGATACGTTTCAACCCCTTCTATATTTTAGTACAAACTTAGTAATAGAGATAGCTTGAATCCTTTTACATTATTTACTTTATTTTATTTCATTGTAATTATTTTTTATTTGCTTCTATTTTATACTCAGATAATAGTTGAGTCCAACAGGAAATCACGGGACGAATTTGGAGATAAATTAGAAATGTTAGGTCAAGCGGCAGGAAAACCTTTTTGGAGTGTTATAATGAATCTTAGAAATGGAGAAAAAGGAGCAATGAAAGGTGTTCTGGGTAATTCAGGGAAACTCATTTTAGATACCAAGGAATCACTGGGAAGTTGGCAGGATTACTTCGAATATTTGCTAAATGTAAATGGAGACTTATCTGACAATGTGGATGATTTGGAGATTATGCAGGAGGAGAACGAGGATGCGAACGGGGATCACAGTTGAGAGGTAGAGAGGGTGGTGAATAAACTACAATGTTACAAAGTGGCAGGGGTATATGAAATTTGGCCAGAAATGGCTAAATATAGTGGGGAAATATGGATGAAATGTTTGCAAATAAGTAATCGAATTGGCATGGGTTTGAGGAAAAGTACTCTCTGACTGGACCCAATTTACGAGCAAGGTAACAGGAACGATTGCAACAATTATTGAGGCATTTCTTTGATAAGTGACCCGGGCAAAGTGCACTCAGGGATCGTAGAAAGGGAAGTTCAATCATTGGCCGAGAGTAAGATGGATGAAAACCAGTGAGGCTTCAGACCACAACGAGGATGTCAGAATTAAAATTTTAGAATGTGTCAAAAATATCATCTATGGGATTGAGAAATGCTACGAGAGGAATACACCGTTGTGTTTGTGTTTTGTTTATCTAGAGAAGGTGTACGATAGAGTAGCAAGGGAAAAGTTGCTGAGCATCCTGAGGGATTATGGTATCGAGGCCAGGCTGCTACAGGTAATAACAAGTAATTATGTTCAGCAAACGAGATGAAATAAATGTATAGTGTCAGGATGTTCGTTTCCCTTACATAGTATAGAATTTAGGCTATATGGATTCGAAACGTTCACATGACTTCAAGAGGAAACGATTATCAATAATTCTATACCACCTGAATCCTATTTATCTGTTGGTAATTCTTCTAGGAACTTTGCAATATCGTGTTCATTTAGCCCCATGTACTTGGGTGTGTGTAGAATTTGTTTGTCAATCTGTGTTTTTGTGGGGTGTGTAGTAGTGTGTGTATTTTTAATGCAGGTGCAGATTGGCAAGGAGGTGGTCATGGCCTAAGTTAGAAACCATCCCGGCATTTGCTTAAAAGAGAAATAGGAAACCACGTAAAACCACTTCCAGGATGGCTGAGATGGGGATCGAACCTAGACCTCCGGTACGACAGGCAAGAGTACTAGACGCCACACCAGGAAGTGGATGAATCCTATGTAGGTTGATCCTGGACACTGCAGACATGTCTAATTACCACATTTGGTTCTTTCTCTTTTAGGCGTACATTTCCAAAGGTCTTGAGCAACATAAAAAAAGAAAGAAAGGAATGGGTGTCCTCCAAGGTCCAGGTCCATAGAGCAGTCTGCAGTGTGTCATGGTGCTTTGCTACGAAGGTGGGTAATAATAATAATAATAATAATAATAATAATAATAATAATAATAATAATAATAATGGACTACGGTAATAGAAACACTGACCACGTTGCGAGGGTGTGGCAAGCGGGGCGATGCCCCAAAACACTCTAAGAAGGGGGTATTTTGAAAACATAGCTTTCGGAATAACTGAGCTTTAAAACAGATATTCTCCAAACCCAATCCCTATCAGTTACTTAAAAGCGACCAATATATAATATATTCTTGGTTCTCAGTTTGGTTGACTTATGTATGCATGTAGAGTATGTCTACCCCTTATTATTCCCGTTTTAATGGGGTCGGGGATGAAATGCGATGAAAGGCTATGTGGCGGATGAAGTTTACGGCCAGATGCCCTTCCTGACGCCAACACCATGAGAGGAGTTAATGAGAGATGAAATGAATTAAGATGAATGAAACTGGCAAGAATGTGGAACGAAGCGGCCGTGGCCTGTCAGAAGGTACCGTCCCAGCATTTGCGTGGAGTTGAAAATGGGAAACCACGGAAAACCATTTCAAGGACGACCAACGGTGGGGCTTGATCCGACGTCTACCGAGTCCGCAGAAAGCTGCGCGTTATCGAGCATAGCTACCGATGTCGGTTTTGGTTGACTTATGTTACTGTTATTTATATTTTTAACTTAACCGAATCGACCAGGCAACTTAGTGCGTTAACGCAAGAGGCCATTGGGTTCGATCCCCACCCTAAGTTGTCCTTAAAATAGTTTTTCAAAGTTTTCCATTTTTTAATCCAGGTAAATGCACGGAACGGTGTCTACTAATTGGCCAAGGCTAGTTCCTTCCAATTATCTCCAATTTCATTCGTTTTCGTCCATCATTTCTCTCATTACCTCCTCTATTGAGATTGGCATCCGGAAGTTCATCCGGCCGTAAAAGCTATTCCCTAAGTAAAAACTCATTTCCCTCATTTCCGACCGACACCTATACACACCCACACACACTACTACAATCATCACACACACACCGTTTATCAGAGAAGCACAACTCACATTCCAGGTACATGGGGCTGATGACCAACGTGCTCCAAGTCGCTAAAATGAATTAACATAGTCCTGAAGAAAGAAGTTTATAATTTTTGTTTTTTCGTAGTCAGTTAACCCTCCAGGTAGGGTTTTCCCATGGACTCAGGGAGGGATCCCACCTTTACCGCCTCAACGGGCAGTGTCCTGGAGCTTGACATCGGGTTGGGGATACAACTGGGGAGGCGGGACTGGCGCCTGACCCAAGGTGGCCTCTCCTGTAAAGCGAACAGGGGGCCTCATGATGGATGGGACGGAAAGGGAAGAATGGGAGGGATAGACAAGGAAGAGGGAAGGAGACAGCCGTGGCCTGACGGTAGTTACCATCGCGGCATTTGCCCGAAGACGAAGTAGGAAACCACGGAAAATCACTTCGAGGATTGCTGAGGGAATCGAACTCCCTCTACTCATTTGGACCACCCGAGGCTGAGTTGACCCCGTTCCAGTCCTCATACTACTTTTCAAAATTCGTTGCAGAGCCGGGAATCGAACCTCGGACCTCCGGCGTGGCAGCTAAGCACGCTGACCCCTACACCACGGAGGCGACTCACAAATTAATTAAATGTATAGTGCATTTAATATTTTTTCTTTACTAGACATCAGAGAATTTGTGTTATGGTATAGTTTGTATTTGTTGTTAATTCATTTTAGGTGCTTGGGACAATTTGGTCATCAGCCCTGTGCACTTGGGTATGTGTTGAAGTTGTTTGATAACTTGTATTTATGTGACGACTATGGTAGTATTAGGGACAGGGATGAGGTAAGTGCCGTGGGACTTGAAGTAAGGTACTATCCCAGCATTTGCCTCGAGGAGTGTGGAAAAACCCTGGGAAAAACCACACTAAGGATAGCCGGTGTTAGCGCTGGGATTCAAACCTACGATCTCCGGACTTGGCGCAGCGGTCAAGCTGTATGCCTCTCACCAAAGCGGACCGGGTTCGATTCCCGGTCAATGCATGTGAGATTTTCGAAGTGAAATGCCATGTCCTGTGGTTCAGATTCCCCGTAAAAGGAGGTCCCGTGGCTCATGATCACGAGATTAACGGTCTTATTAGACTACAAGCTTCCTTCCTTTTTTCTACACTTCCTCCAGGTAAACGCCGGGAGAGTACCTTACAGTATTTCAAGTCTCGATGCTAACATTTAGAGATACTCACACTATCGCAACCTTCACAGGAACACAGGTTATCAGAAAAATTAAAGACACACCTTAGTTGTTGTTGATAGATTTGGGAGCTTTGGGACATCATGGTCATGCTTCCCTGTGCACTTGGATGTGTGTGTGTGGAATTTGTCTGATAACCTGGGTTATTGTGATGGCTGTATTAGTGTGTGGATTTGTAATCCAGGTGAGGATTGGGAAGGAGACGGACGTGACCTAAAGCTAGGAACCGTTCCGTCATTTGTCTGGAGTAAAAGTAGGAGACCACGGAAGACCACTTCCAAGATGGTTGAGTTGGGAATCGGACCCTCCTCTTCTCAGTTTTGCCTCACGAAGCTAAGTGTACCCCGCTCCAGTCTTCAGAATAGAATTAAAATTTCTTGGCAGAGCCGGGAATCCAACACGGACCTCCCGGGCGACAGCTAAGAAAGCTAGCCGCTACACCATGAGGTGGTCAATACATCTAAGTACACGGGGCTGATTTCCGGCTCCATGGCGAATTTGGTCAGCTCGTTAGGCTTTGACCAAAAGGGTCTCGGGTTCGATTCCCGGCTGGGCCATCCGGGATTTTCATCTCCTGTAGGTATTCCCCTGGCACGGGTACTGGGTGTATGTGGCGTCTTCATCATAACTCCATCCTTATTAGGATGCGCAGGTCACCCATGGGCGTTCACGAGATAGACCCGTATTCTGCCTCCCCGGAGGCCACACTACGAATGACTGATCACCAAGATGTCCAAAACCCCTATGTGAATCAAGAACATGTTATTGAAGGACTGAGAAGCATTACAGTTTGAGTATGTCTCATTTTGCCCAAGCCTGCTCCCCCGCCAATGTAAATTTGACTCTGCTCATCCCCCTCCAGAAGCTATTCCTAGTTACGCCACTGGTGGTGTATTCTTTGGAATACACGGTAAGATAGAGTAAGCTTTTGCTTCTCTTTGCTATAGTTCATTCCTTCCTTTTTCTCAAACACCAACAGTGATCTTCTAATTTCTCCTTGTTGGTTATGTCTCTCATGTTACCTGCGAGTCGTTCTAGATATATATCTTCCATGACCCACCTAGCGTCATCTAGCAGCGAATCTCTGAAGTTCCTCAATTCTTCCCTGTACAAGAGGACTTCCTTATCAATCTAGCCACCAGATCTCGTCGCTATCGCCAGCTATCATTTCCGTGATCAAGAGAACTTCGTCTACTTTTTTACCCTCCAGGCTGCGCTAGTGACTCCTACTATCAACTCTTTGAAGACCATTTCATCAAGAGAAAATTTATTTCTGTTATGTTGTCTATCCTTATATGTATTCCTTTGTCTCCTACCCCCACTCTTTTCCCTTCCCTGGTCCCTCCGAGCTCCGTTGAGCGTGTCTCACTTGTACGTCGGAAGTCGACCCAGTCAGTTAAGAGCTTAACTAAAGCTCGCCTCCTCAACTCTAGAGGCAAACCTTTAAATTTCGACGCCATGTTCGAATTTTAGTAACAACCGTCAACTGGAGCATCGCCTTCTTCATGAAGCAAAGATAAGTACCGACTTCAAGTTTTAACCTCATCTCATCGCTTTTTAATGGCTCAATGCTTTTATTTGGATTTTATAGACAGTGAAAGTTGCTATGTGAAAATAACTGCTTTCAAGAGATCTTCTTGATTTAACTTAAACTATCAAGTCTAACTTTCAACATGAAAGATTTTCTGAGATGCTATCTCACATCGAGGGATATTTCCAAATTACCCACTGTCTGTATAATCTAGCTTTCCGCCGAGGGATTCTCTACCCAATTTAAACAAGACATCATTGCTCTGGAACCTTCCAGAATTTGCACTCTAACTACCAGTTATACTGTCATGTACTTTCCACTCACATATGGGAATACCTTTTCAAACTAAGGAATCTTCCTTATGAACTGCTAATCAATAACTAAATTTTTCTTCCTCCGTTGGGATTTTTTTCTGTGCATTCAACTATAACCTACAAGTTTCTCAAGCAATAGACTCTCGCATATCTAGTCTAACTAGTCATTTTCCACCATTGCAATAACTTTCTTTGCTATCAACTTTTTGTGCTACTACAGTGAACTTTTCAACTATATCAACAGACTATAGTGATTGGGGCCGATAACCTAGATGTTAGGCCCCTTAAAACAACAATTATCGTCATCATCAGACTATAGTGAAAAACAGTGCTTGTTCAACCTTTCATCCGCGTCGCGCTCGTCCGTGTACAATACATTCGGCCATGAACACTTTTCCTCAATCCCATTTGATCTTTCCCAAACCCTTTACTAACAAACCAAAATAATAAAATTGTTACTTTAGGTCTTTTTTCAATTAGGTGTCACTCTCAATTAGTGCCCTCCCTTCTTTGCTCTACGTGCAACGAATTAATGTCTGTATAACTTCGTGTCTAGTACACGTCTCAAATTATATTGTTTCTCCCTTCTAATGAGGGAATCCAATTCTTTCAACTCATAAATGAGTTATCTCTAGGTTTCACGAAAGGGAAACTTGCCCCATTTTCTCGTGATCCCTACTTAAACATAGGAATTCTAGAAACTTCCTTTCGATTGTTCTCTTCAGGTTTCACAATAAGTGACCTGCCCTATTTGCATAATCTTCTATGTATAATCTTTACAAGTATTTCTGTATCAATATAAGAAGTTATAGAAACTTCTATTTTTTTCTTCCTGCTTTTTGTTGTTGTTACTTCCTAAGTTGTTATTACTTCTAAGATACTTATCTAGAAATCCTTAAATACACACCTTGTACTTGATTTATTGTCTAACTTTAATTACGTCAGTTATCTTTAAATTTTCCATTTATTTATCTTTGTCATTAAAAAATCTTACGAAGATTTTAGTACTTATAAAAGGTTTGAAACCAAAAGAATTATTAATTGCCTGGCTCAAGCTTTAAATGTTTTCGGAGGTCTGCGACCCCAATAGTTTATAAACATCAAAATTATATATTTGTTACAAAAACTACTTCCTTTTGCATTGTTAAATAAATCAAATATTTGTTTTTCGCTTCATCATTTCTCTAACATAAAGGTTAGGCAAAATCCTGTCTTCCTTGACTCTTCCTATTCAATAAAAATAAATCAATTGATAGGGTTTTCACCACTTGTTGCATTTGAGCAAGAACTCTTAGTTGGTAACTTAGTAAAGTCTCTCTTAGCTTTAATAGCTAATTCTAACTGGCCAGTAAGGCAAGCATAGCTCGCTACGCCAGCTTCCTGCTTGAGGAGATTCTCTCCAACACTTATGGTTGGTTTTTCAAAATATAAGTGTTTCTCATTGTCTAAACTTTTAGTCGGCGCCTTGCTGGGTAAAAGCTTAGCCATTTCTAAATGCAACTATTGGTGCACTTGCCAAAATTATTCCCAAAAGTATAATCGCTTTATCCCTATCCTTCTTGGAAGCATTTGGTCGCTCTTTAGAAATTCTATCATTTCAAAAACTAAAATATCAAAGCTGATTCAAATTATTTGCACTCTTCAATTTGTTTGTTTAGAAACAAACTACTTTGAACAGATACACCATAAATCTGTTATTCTTTGTCTTGCCAGACCACCACCATTCCCCATAGTAGGCATATGTATGCTTGAGAGGGAATACGCTAAAGTAACTTCCTTGCAAACCGCCCAAGTTCCAGCTGCGTTTCCCGTTAGCTTTGCCAGGTCCCTACCCACTTTAGGTATCGGAGAGCGGATTTGCAGTGGCAGTTGCCTTTGAGTATATTTAAAGTTAAACTTATAACTTCTGTAGGACTCTCGTCCTATTTCTCCATCCTTTTTCTCCAGTCCGAAACCCACTTCCTTTTCTTTATCATCTTCCCTTGGGGGTTAGGTTATTCCCAAGCTAATAATCTACCCAACTGGTGAGAAGCTGAATGAAATTCTACTCTAACGAGTGCGACTCCGTGGCTTATTGGTTAGCATGTTAGGCTTTGGCCCAAGGGGTCCCGGGTTTGATTTCCGGCGGGACAATGGCAATTTTAATCTCCTGAGTTCAAGTTCTTTGACTAAGGGACTGGGTGTTTGTGACGTCTTCAAAAACGAAATACGGAAAATGAAGTACCAGAAAAAGTAAAACGAGGGGAAAAAAAGAAGCAATAAACAATGTCACGTTAAAATCACACACCCTTTTCCAATTTCTTGCAGTAATATGTTATCCGACGATTGCAAGATTACAAGAATTCTTCGATCACAGAGACCGCCTATGTTGGCGATGCTGGAAGAGGCTCATACTCATATGAAGTATGTCGTCACTTACCGCCAAATTAGCGGTTTTACTGGTAAGCGGGTCTTTCAATTTACCGCATTGTTGCCAAGTCTCTTTTCTGTATTCCAGTTGCTCTTTATTTTAGTACAGGTCACGTTAGGTTTGTTGTTTTGTGTGAGCATGATTAACGGCTAATAAGTGTGTGTAAGCCGTATTAGCGTGTGAAACACAGTATATGAAATACTTGATATAGTTCGCGGTACAAAACCAGCAACGATGTCTCTCTCCCTCAAGAGAAATGTGAGTGCTGGAAACTCAATAATCAATATTGCTACTCAATCAAATAATAATAATGTTATTGGTTTTACGTCCCTTTTAACTACTGTGGCTTTTAGAGACGCCGGGGTGCTGGAATTTTGCCCCGAAGGGGACCTTTAACGTGCCAGTAAATCTACTGACACGGCTCCCTCGCATTTTTGCACCCTCAAATGCCAGCTGACTGCGCCAGGATACGAACCTGCAACCTAGGGCCCAGCAAGCGAGAACGTTACCGCTGAGCCACGCAGCCAGCCCTCTACTCAATCACAAGCTGAGACTGTTGTCATGGAGACCACCACGTCATTCTGGGCAAGAGAGTGCGTTGGTTGACGGGACTCTTGACCTTTTGAGCATTGGAAATTTTACACACACGGGACTGTGCTCGTGGATTGGTAACTATGAGACCCCAGTATTGTTCCCATGTACCTGTGCCGGGCTCGCCTCTCTCATCTTTCTTCTCAACCTCCCTTAGTCAACTCTTGTTCTCTTCTTACTGCTACGGCGTAGGCCTAAGGGAAATCAAGGCCTGGGGCGTCTATAAATTTCCTTCCTTTGCCCATCAATGACACGATAGTTCAATCCACTTAATATCGCAAATAACCTTTAAAAATCTATTTTATTTTCCTTTGTTGCATCCTATCACATTTAAAAGTTAGGATTGCTCTCTTCTGTTCTAAAATATCCCTCTCGGCACACCGGAAGGCGGAGGTAGATTTCACCGAGCAAAGAAGAATATTTAGAAATCACTAAATTTCCCAATTATTGTATACCTGCAAACGTTCCCATGTTCAGCACAAAGGAAAATTTCCGAAAATACAGGGAGCGGCAAAAAGATCTGACGGTTTTTAAATCACAACAACACAAACATTTTAAATGATACAAACTCTTTTATTACTTATAACAGCAAGGTGTACATGTCAATTAATGGAAAACATGAAAGAACAATGGATTTTAACTTTTAAGATTTGAAGATACCGTCTTTCAAATGATGCCCATCTTTTGCCATGCATTCTTCCAGTCTTGCACTGAAGCTGTCAAACGTCTTCTCTAACATGCCATTAGATTACGGATGAAAATGCAAATAGAAACGCAATATTCGTCTCACTGTTCGATCAGACATTTGCAAAGCAGCAGCTTGTTTACGAGCCGGCCGCCGTGGACTGGTTTCCACAGCTTGTCTCACTCGCTCAACATTTCCTCGTGTCCTGGCTGACCTTGGACGGCCTGTCGACGTACGTTTTAAGGCTGAACCTGTAGCTCTAAAATTACTCATCCATAACAAAATTGTGTTACGAGATGGAACGCGTCCTCTTCGACCCACATTAAAGTGTTGACGGAACTGACGCTGACAACGACAGAAACCGTCAGATCTTTTTGCCGCTTGGCAAAAGATGGGCATCATTTGAAAGACGTTATCTTCAAATCTTAAAAGTTAAAATCTATTGTTCTTTAATGTTTTCCATTAATTGACATGTACACCTTGCTGTTATAAGTAATAAAAGAGTTTGTATCATTTAAAATGTTTGTGTTGTGATTTAAAAACCGTCAGATATTTTTGCCGCTCCCTGATTTTGCTCATCCCTTAGCGTAAGGGTGGGTCATATCAAAATTTCTTTCAGACAAAAAGTTTAGGCAATTCTTAGAGGACTATTGACCATTTTAAATGGTTTTGATATTGTGCCTACTAAGGGCGATATGAATTTGTTTTCCTCTAAAATCTCAATTTTTCCCACCCCTTTGGTCAATGGTTGGTGCTATCAATACTCTTTACGGATAAAATAATTTGGCCCTTATTCCGAGAATTTTATGAACTTTGAATGGATTCTAGTTTTCACATATCAAGAAAGTTATAGCTATATTTCACTTTTTCGAAAAAGGTCCTCGATTTCCAACTCCTTGGTCCGATTTTGCCCATTAACGAACTCGACCGAGATTTGGATTGTTTTTATTTTATGTATACTGTGAGTTTGAAAGGGGTGGTACAAAATGACGGTAGTTATGGTGTCCACAAGAAAGTGATATACGGTATACACCAGGTGAATCAGCTGCCCCTAATAATATTGTTTTATGCAGCCCAACTAGCGTTTTTATCAGGAGAGTCGATATTTCTCTGCTTGCATCCCGTATGATACAAATGCACGGCAAGCATAACCTGCAATCGGTACTAAATGCTATTAGTTCTCCCTTGATGTGACCACAGACAATTACGTGGGAAACATAATAGTGTTCACTATCGCTTGCGGGATATGCTTGCAGTGGATTCTTAACATACAGGATGCGTCAGAGAAATATCGACCCTCCCGATAACATGCGTTCGTAGGGCTGTATAAATAGTACATTATGCAACGAGCCTATAATGGCAATAATTAAGACACGAGTATGTTTATAAAACGAGCGTATGCGAGTTTTATAATTTCCATACGAGTGTCTTAATTACCATTATAGGTGAGTTGCATACGACTGCTTATGCTCGACGATAATTATTATAACTATTTTATGTTCGAACATAAATATTCATAAATATCTGTCGCGATTTCACCAGTTTTATGTACTGAACAGAGCGCATGGGACGTAGAGAATACCTTGTATTTGACCATGGCCTCCTGGAATACCTCACTATGGCACTCGCCACGCAGTGAAATTTAAAATAGGGGGCCATGGAAGTGAGCGCAGGTGCGATGCCATCCTCACCTAATTGGTCACATAACTGTTTCTTGAGCTCTGATTGGTGGGAGAAACTGTATGATAATGAAAACTTGTACTATAATGAGTCTCATTATAGTACAGTTTTCTGACATATAATATTTACATTTCGCCAGGGTCAAACATAAACAATATTATTTGGGGCAGCTGATTCCCCTGGTATAATCTTTCGAACTGATTGTGTTTTCGGGGCCTGGGGGATGTGAGACGCAGAGATATGTCGACATTTTCTGGAAGTCGAAACATGGTACCCATTGCAAAAGGTAGCTTTCTAATGAAATCTACCTAAAAGGGGTGACTTAGTGAAACTCGTTTGCGGCCCCACAAACGGTCCCAGGCACGCCGGACTAATCAATACTACCGCTCCATCACAGGCAGAGGCTGTTGCCATGGAGACCGCCACGCCATCCCGGGCAAGCGAGTGCGTGGGTAGATGACCTGAGGTCAGACATCTCGCCTCCATATTGTAATTCCTACGAGGTGAATTCAGCGGTAACATAAATACAGAACCTTACGCAAAATTTAAAATAATAAACTAGACTGAACTTAGACAATAGCAGAACGTTTCAAGATTGGTATGAATAGTTTATATACAGCGTGTTTCAAAATGTTAGTGGGGCCATCTCCTTTTCAGGCGCATCATCTGGTGACTGTTTTGTCGAAATTACAATTGATCTTTCAGTCGGTCAACACAAAACATTTCCAATTACTGGAATATGAAGGTTATACAGAGGTATATTTTAGAGAATGTGATTCTTAAAGATCTTATTTGGAGATCTATGTAAAGTCACTATCTGATAACATATTAGACAGATCTGGTTATAAATATTTGGTGACATAATTAACAAACATAAAGTATAAAAGTTTATGAGAAATATATTAAAGAAATAATTTATAAGAGAATGTAATGTGAAGTTAGTAAATACGAATTACAGCGTATTTTTGAAGTAATAAGATTTTGAAGAAAGATTTGAAGAAAATATCACAGCTAATACGGAGCTTTATGGAAATGTGAGTAATATAAAAGGAATAATATTGTTATTAGAAGACTAGTATTTTATTGTATTACCTGTTAAATTAATTCATCGATAGAACCAGTATTTTTATTACATATATTTATTAAGGATGTTGAAACTATGAGAAGAATTTGTTAACGAGAAGTTAGTTGAGAAGAATATGTTATTGGACGAAACTGCGAAGTATCTCTGAGAGAGATTTATTTATTCCCATGATGACGGAGGTATTTGTTGTATGTCAATGAGCATTGTGAAGCCCTTGGTCAATTGTTGAAGGAATGTCTGTAGTGACAGACTTGCGCATATTTTGATGTTGGAAAATAGGATGTTTTAAGAAGAAGCAGTATTGTTGGTATTTATTAATATTTGAAGTTATGGAAATAGTCTCATAGAGTTGAAACTCCTTGAAAGCATTAGGACAGCGAATCCTAGATGAAGTTGTATCTGAAATAAATTATAGGATCAATGGATCTTTGTTGAAACTGAGAGTAAACTGAGTTCTATTTAAATGGTTTTTAATCAGAGATTGAATTTACGGTAATTATTCAACGAATTGGAAGATTATATTTTTATTAAGTATTTTTATTTTGATGACAGACCAATTATAGGAGGTCTATGAACTATGTCTTTACTTAATTGTGTGGATTATAGAATCCCGAATTGTAACAGTTTCCCGAATAAGACATAGTATGGTGAATGAAAATTTACTAAAGTCCGTTGAAATGTGAGTGAAGAAATAGGAAGACCATTTATGTCTATATTGTCTATAAAGAAGGCAGTTTGCCCGTTGTAAATATTTTATTTTGAATTGAGTAGTTGTTGAACTACAGCGCCAAGATTTGTGTTGTACATAAACAATATTTAGAATTTAATGAAAGGTTTATAGTTATATTTATTTGTATTGTAAATTTAATCCGTAATTTAAATATGAGTAGAGATTTTTTATCGCTTTTATGAGAAGGATTTAAGTGATAGGAGACGGGAGATAAATTGTATAGAGTAATGGATAGTTTTTGTAATGACGGAGATCTACGTCAGGGGTAAATTCATTTTGTTTTGGGGATATATTTTTTAACTTTATAACATTTTATTTTGTTATAAAACTCCCGTTACCTAGGGCACAGGAGTTGTTTGCTGCGATTTAATTCATTATTTTATGTGAGCTTAAGAAAGCTTCTATAAACAATTTTATCGGTTTCTAGATGAAACAAATAAGTGTTTAATGTAACAGAGTAATGACATTTCGTCATTTAATTTAATTTAACGTTAATAAAGCATATTATGAATGCAAGTGTTAGGAAACGTGCATTTTTAATGTCAATAAATATGATAGGCACGTTTTTACGATTCCCTGATATTTTATAGAAATTTGGCAATGTCTTTGTAGTTAAATGGTAGTGGAATGTGTTGTAGGGTGGTAGTTCCCAAGGGACCTTATCCACATCCTTACGCCCGAGATTTTCATGGATTCTCGTCTTTCCTGAGTAGTTAGAGAACCCTATTGTTCTGTAGTTTGTTACTATAGCACATTCAGTTTGAAAAATCCCTGTTCCTCATTCTGAGTGTTTTCGCCAAGTAGCACTGTGTTGTTTTTAGCCGGGACTTCAAGATGCTACAATAAATTATTTTTCCAACGATGGATTTTGGTGGATTATCCAGATATAAGGGCACAGTACCCATATTGGGTTTTCTCTAGTTTTTTTCACTTTCTCTTATTTTTCTCGTGAAAACCACCAACGGAAATTTCTGTGTGTTTTCGCTCTCCCCTTGTCCCTTCCCTCATGCCCATTTTTAGTGTGTTGCAGAGTACGAGATGCTTTACTCCTTGTTCCACAGAAGCGTCGAGCTCCTCCTTGGTGCGCCATCACGCGGCGCTCCTCTGAGCTCAAGCGTCTCTTGTGGACAGAGCGAGAACTTGCTCACTGTCTGTCTATTATGCTTGGAATTCTACTTACTCACCACAGATGGCAACCTACACGCCTCTAAATTCTTTGAACTTCGCCTCAAGAAGGAAATTTGTGTACTTGAAATACTTTTGTGTGTTTATGTTGGTATGTCCTTCGTCATCCTACCTTCCCTCCCTTCCCAGCTCGGTTCGCATAGTCGGGATCTCTCTAAGCTCATCACTCTTCTTGGGGACAGCAAGCAGACTCGCTCAGTCTAAGCGCGAGGGAATACAGTCACGTCCGACATTTTTTGAAAAGTTATGAAGTGACAAGCACTACCCCGGCGCCAGCCAGTCATCATGAAAATATAAGTTCTATGCTATTTTAACTAAGCTATGAAGCTCTTTTAATGCAAGTATTCTGATCTTCTAAAGTTTTAATATGCCGGCAAAGTCTCATTTCGTGATGGCAAAGTATCATTTTTCGTGATGCCAAACATAACATTTCGCCATCGTTGGAATTCATTTAAAATGTGAAATTATAATTATTGGCCAGGCGCAACGAGGGATTCGCTCTTTTCAACTCTACTTTGTCAAATTCAAAAAATTGACACATCGTGGGAATTTTCTACTTTACTCTGTCAAATACCAGTAATTGGGCTCGTCGCGGGACTAACTTTCAATCTAGAAAAGAACATCTCGAAAGTTCTTCAAGAATCATCCTTGAATTTAAAGTCTGTAATTGACATTGTGAAATTCACCCTGCTCTGCTTCTGACTGTCTAATGGGTCAACTCTGTTCATACCTTGATAACCTCAACTTCAAGCAATTGCATCAAAGTTCAAGATTGAAATAGCTTTAAAACTTCGCAAATTCTCAACCCGGGAATGATTCATCCTGTTAAACAGTGACATCTATTAATGAGAAGCTCTATTCGAAAACTCAAAAGTGCTTCGTGCCTGAAACTAGGCTGGTTTGCCAGTGTCCCACGCAAATACATTCATGAACAGACAGTGAAAAAACCCTGATCTCCTTCCCTCCCCCATTTCACCCCTTACTAAAAAATTTAATTTAAGTAAACTACGTTGCATTTTTTCTTTGTAAATTAGAGGCTACATCCAAGGATGTCCTCCCCATTTTGAATGTCTCACTATTTGTAATCTCTCTAATAATCAGTGGTATTGTAAACCACTTCCCTATGTCCAACTGACAATAAGTTGGAACTTTCTCCAAGCTAAAACGCTTTAATTTATTGTAACCTTACAAGTTTACAAGCTCATTGTATTCTCTTGCCAGCTGGCGCAAGCTCATTATTCTCTTGCCTTAAAGGCCTTCTTATATGCTTTTCCAATTATAAATGGTATTTAATTTTTTCGTTAATTACTGCTGTGTCCAAGTTCCTGGGATCAGCCTGGCTTTCTCTATCCTAACTCTAGTTAATTCTTATTGTGTCTAATGACACAGGTTGATTTGCAAAATTCGTTCTCCTCTAATCTAGTCCACGCAATAATTGCAGTTTCTATATAAATAAAATAGTTGTGCCTAATCTTGGTCTGAGACTAACTATTTAGCAGTAAACGCTCCATTTGTGTATTATAACTTAAACAGCAATTGAATTGCTCTATCTCGGTATGCGTGGCATATCTCCAAAATTTTTAGCCACGGCCGCCCCCCGGTCTGTATTTTACAATATTTGTAATTAAGGACGTTTGAAAGTACACTCTCGATTATTGCTGAAGCTAATTATTATTCTCACCTTTATTCCCTTAATCTTCACGTATGGTAGTAACTTGAGATGCTGCTCGTGAACATTGGTAATCATTTCTTTCACTTGTTGTGCTCTATCAAGGCTTTCCTAACTTCAACTTCTGTTTAGCTTGTGATTTTTCACAGATCTATTTAGATGAGTTATGCAGGTATAGTTCGCTCAGCTAATTTTCTTCCTTGAGTCGTTCTCAATCTATGCATCTTGATTATTGTTTTTTCATAATCAAGACTGTGTCTAATCTAGCTAAATCTCTTATTAGCACTTTTCTTGTGAGAGATATAGTTTTACTCTTCGAGCACAACAATCACCTTCTTTCTGAAAGCTTTAAGCTGGATTATATTTATAATTACAGTATTGACAACATTTGTAAATGGGCCACGAGCTCCCCCTCTTCCCTCACACTACTCTACTTTGGGAAGTTCAGCCTACACTTTTGAATTATTCTATTTTTATAACACCTTTTTTATTGTTATGCATTTTTTAATAAACATTGTTCTGATTGGGTCTATCCCGTTTGAACCAACTCTTCTGATTTCTCTCCCCATTCTGTTTCCTGATCCTACTGCATATTCCATATGGTGGCGATTAGACTCTTCCAATTGCTCCATCAACCGTGGACTCAATCCGTTCTGACATTGGAGGACACTGTATTTGGATATCGGCGGATGAAACAACCGATAAATGTGGCCAGTACATAGCAAATTTCATAGTTTGTAAGTTACATCCAGACGAACCCGGCAAACCTAATCTTCTTGCAGGCAAAGTGCTGGAGAAAACTAATAATGGTACAATAGCAAGATTTGTAAATGATTCTCTACGACTACTGTGTTCAACTGAAATTGAAAATTATTGTTGCAAGGTGCTTTTAATAGTCACAGACGCAGCTGCTTATACAGTATGTTGAAGGCAGCAAGAGCCACAAGTATTTTATCCCAACCTTATGACCATTACCTGCTTACAGAGGGTATTAATTTACAACATCAAACGTACCCATATGTGTAATATACATACTAGGTAGTATATTCCCTGATGTTTACATTGGTGATCAATCCAAAATAATTCCGTGCCTTCTTATGGCTAATGTGAGCACAATAAAAAAACTCCCCATATTTGGCGACTTTCCTCTATGGCTTCCACCTGGAATTTACAGCAGTTGCCAGTAATTGGGACAAGCTTACACTACGACTTCAATAATACCCTCTATTTTTTCAAATATACAACTTCACAATAAAGAGATAAACTGGGGGTTACATTTTCTTAGAGATATAACACAACGCTATTCACAGAAGATGTTGGCACATTCAGCCAATCACAGTGCAAGAGAGACCACCGTATGAGGCCAGGGTGCGCACATAGTTTGAAAATGACGCTCTTGGCAATTAAATCAATACCTGCCATGGCTGAGTACCTGTAGCGTGCATTGAGATGAAGTAAGGCAAGCACAGCTTCAGTGCCCGAAATTCCCCTTAAATTCGTCTATTTTCTATTAGTTATTCATCCGTTTACGGTGGCCGAGACCGCTAACGCACCTCGCTGGTACCAGGAGAGCGTACGTTCGAATCCCACCTCGGCCGTTCTGAAAATTGTTTTCATGGTTTCCTTTTTTCACTACCAGGCAAATGCCGGAACGGTTCGTTTCAATTGGTCCACGGTCGGTTTCCTTACAAAATCCCTTCTCTAACACGTCCTGAAAAGAAAATGCATGGCCATTGGATGCATTGATAACATTATTATTGCCACTTTTCCTCTTGTTTGAGCGCTCCGTATTCCTCTCGTCTGCGAGTAGAAGCTCTGTCTCAGTTGGTGCTATAGGTTACACAGAGAAAGTCTAACGTGTACTCCTACGAGTTCTAAACCCGCAAAGCACTGCTTTGTATTCCAGCTAGTTGAACTGAAGCATGCATTATCTCGTTTCTAAGACGTCCTAGTTCCTTTCGTCTCGAACAATTAGCAGCAGGTACAGTCTGAGGGCGAGAATTAAACTGAATAGAAGATGAGGAAACTTTTACTTCGATCCCCACAAATATGCCATTCCGGACAGCATAGAGGTGAACATATTATGATAGAATGTCTCTATTGAATATCAGCAGTGGATAGCATGTTCCACACCCACAGTAACCTTCTGTCAGTGCAAGGGCCATGCCATCGTCTCAGTTGGAAGCATTCTATGCAAAAGCTGTTGAATATAAATTTACATAAAAACAGCTTTTTCGCCCCCCCCCCCCCCGATATTTTTATAGTAGGCAATTTATATTTTAACTTCTTCATCATTTTTTTTAAATATATAGGCCTATCCTAAAATTGTGGCACGGACGTGTCTTCAAAAGTATAATATTATCATATTCATATTAATTACAATTTTCAAAATTATTACTGTATCATAGCCTATTATATTAATATTATATTTATATTAATATCGGGTGTCCGCTTGAAGTAGCTACAGCCTCTGGCGAGCCGAACATGCCTTCGAACACACCCGGCACTAAAAGCCATACGATAAATAAAATAAATATTAATATTAATTAAAATTGTTATTATAATAATTATTATATCCTGCTGTATCATCAATACTGAATTGACCGGCTCCATGGCTGAGTGGTTAGCGTGCTAGGCTTTAGCCCGAAGGGTCCCAGGTTTGAATCCCGGCAAGACCATTAGGTATTTTAATCTCCTGGGGTTGTTCTCCGTGGCTTGGGGACTGGGTGTATATTACGTCTTCATCATCACTTCATCGTCATTACGACTCCCAGGTCGCCCACTGGCGTCAACTGGAAAGACCAGCACTCGGCCTCTCAGGAAGCCACACGAAAAAAAAGCAGTGAATTGTACTGGATGAAGTTGACTTAAAATTATTTACTTTGTGATGATGATGATTAGGGCTCGGATCGATATGCTCGATAAAATCTCCAGATATGCTCGAAAACCATGTGTTTTATGCTCGATAGATATGCTCGAAAAAACCATTATATGCTCGATAGATATGCTCGAAAAAAAAACACATTATATGCGGTTAAATATGCAGAATATGCTCGAAAAACACCGTTAAAACTATAGAAAGGAAAGTGAAAGTAAAAAACCATTAACATATCTTTACATACAAGCTTTATTTTCTAATTGTATGTATGATACACTGCGATGTACTCGCATTCAAATTTCAAGCATATATTGTATAGGAGTTTTTTATTTATTTATAAAATTTATAGTTTTAAAGTTCATTTACAAAATGTTCAGAATTATTCGAGTCTATAAAGTAGATCTGCATTGGTCTGTACAACAAGAATTTTTTCTATGTTTTCAGTTTTGAATGATTTTCTTAAATCAGTCAATAAAAGTTTCAATGACGAGAACGATCTTTCGACGTCAACTGTCACGAGAGGTAAATACTTGAATGATGCTGCTTCTTGTGCAGAGTAGTTCGGAAAATTCTCTGACGATGCAGATTCGCCACGCAGCATCTTCTCCAAGTCCAACGCTGCATTCCAACCAGGATTTCGAACCAGCACGAACTCCAACTATTGTTTCACGGTTTTCCCAGTCTCTCCAGGCCACGAGTGAGCTTCTTGGACGACTCCTTGTATTGTAGCGACCACTTCAACCAACTCCATCCCTCGCGATTCCTACTTAAGGAAGGCATCAGGAATGACGCTATTATGAAAGTCAAGGATGGCATCAGGCCCTTCATTTTAAAAGCAGCCTTAGCTTTCGCAATGCACTTGCTGTCCGCCTCATCAAACGTATTGAACACCTGGAAAAATATAATTGAAAAACATTAGCCGAGGAGAATAACTGAGAAAATTACAAAATTAGGCGCCGTATGATGGAGTAAACATAAAAGGTATGAAAAGAATGATAGAGAAAACCTAGAAAATGAGAAGATTTTAAACATTTGAAATAGTCTAACCTCCTCAATTGCCCTATGATTTTCAGCGTAATACAAGGCAGCCAAGATCCAAGTTCCCCATCGCGTCAATATGGGCTCGGGAGGTAAAGAGAGCTCTGGATGCATCGTCTAGAAGGCACGGACGCGAGAAGGAGCCTTGACGAAAATTTTCTTCGCTGAAGAAATGACGCTGTTGACACTGGACATTTTTCGTGCAGCTCCTCAGCAACTCTGTGCATTGCATGGGCAAGACAAGTAACATGTAACATCTTCGGGTAGAGAAGCTCGAGGCTCTTCCCAGCCTTAATCATGTAGGGAGCAGCGTCAGTCGCCAATGTGAGTACTTTGTTTACCTCCTCTTCTTAAAAGGTTGGCCACAGCAAGCCTGAAACAGGGATGCATAAAATGAAGGATGAACCGTTCAGTTAATGGGATTCTGACATGCCGTACGACTGTAAGAGAAATTTAACTATCAGAACTATCAGAGTCTTCACTGAGCATACGTAGAATGCATTCAAATCATAGTCATACTGTACTTATTCTTCTTTGGGAAAGCGCTCGAAAAATAAATTAACAAAAATATACTTACGCAGAGCTGCTTGCACTGTTCGCACAGTGGTACCATGGTTTTTCACATCTAGCTCCCTGCACAGAATTAGGTGGCCATTCCCTGGTTCACTGGGACTGAGTTTTCCAACAATAACGTTGGCCATGTATCTTCCACAACTATCTGTGGTCTCGTCGATAGATAACCAAATTGGGTGGCTCCCGATGGCGTCCCTGATTGCGTGTAGAACCTGATGAAAAAAGTACCTGAATGAATATTCTTCATGGAATGAAGGTATTATCGTGAGATTACCTTCATTACGACAGAGCCAGATCCATGTTAAAATTGCTTCTAAATTGTTTAAAAAAGAATGCGGAATACGGCAATTGAGCATGAATTCATACCTTTTCATACTCTGAAGAAACATAATTTTTACGTAGGGTCGACTCATGAGGTAACTCTCTTCCTGCAAAGTCCTTGAAGAGAGCTCTAATCTCAGCATGTTCGACCTTGTAGAGGGGTATGTTGGCGCTTAAGAACGCCCTACAAACTCTGGAAGAGAACTCGTCCGAATGCTGTTGCTGATTGAACAAAGGTTGTATAAGCGCATGTTTCTTAGATTTCCTTTTTTTAAATTCTTCGTCTTTTGCTGAGTACCCACTTGTGACTTTATGTTGGGAAAATTGAAAACCCTTCGAAATCTTGATCTGAAAATAAATAGGTAGGTACGCATAAGTGAGAAAAAATTCATTGAATGAACGAAAATAAAGCATTGTGGAATATGAAATTATTTTCAAATATTGCAGTAGAAATACGAGCACACCCTCAACGATCCCATGAAAAAACAGCAAATCCAAATGTCAATTTCTGCCTCGGAAATGTATAATCTGAGGATCTAACGGGTCTACACTCCGAATTCTTAGACTTCTCCCTACTTACCTAATAGGTAGGTACCGTATGCTGCACATACGACTTACTTGAAATTTCAACTGTTTGACCAGTAATATATTTAAGAACGTAGATGTGAAAATGTCAATAAGAACTTACCTCCTTTTCGCACATTTTGCAGAAAAGAATTTTCCAGTCAGTAGAAAACGAGTCAGGGTCTTCCTTTGCACATCGTCGGAGTAAAACACTCAGAGATTCCTTAACTTTAGGCATCGCGCACTTAGAAATCACAAGAACTCGATAGGTACGTACGGATACGGTTACTAACTGAGAACTGAGAGTAGAATCAAGGCCAGCTAGATAGACAAGCCATAAGGCACTTTGGTCGCTACGCATACATGTGACCGGACGCTTCACTAGTCGCCAGTGACTTGCAGGCTGAGCTGAACCTCGCAGCAGCGACGCATTTAATGGTATTTGATGATTGAAACGTGTGTGAACATAGTGAATTATGCCCACGTCGTGTTGTGTACCTGGTTGTAGAAGCAACTACAGTTCAAAACAGCCTAACATTTCAGTATTTAAATTCCCTACTATCTAGTGCGACCTTGGTAGAATGCAGAAACTTCACTTGACCGGGTCGGATCTCCCACCACTTCATGAGAAAAGCCACCTAAACAATACTGGTTCCCAAAATAAGCACACCTCTAAAATACCTCACAACCCCAATTCAAAGTGAAAGGATGCTTGGGGCTTCGAGAGCTTATCTGACGAGTCTCACTCTTATCCGGCAGAGGCCAATTAGGGTGTGTGAATGACCTCACTAAAGGTTAAAAACCTGTGGTTCTATTATTCGCACCAGATAGGCTTCTCAATAATTATTTCTGTTTTCGAACCTTAAGGATGGTCAGGGCCTAATTCGATAAATTTCAATACTGTTGGTTCCAGAGAGGTGAAAATACCACCGAAAGGCTTCTTTCAATGAGTACTATTCAGGAAAAAAATATGCAAATATGCTCGAATCCGAGCCCTAATGATGATGATGATATTATTGTTATTGTTATTACTATAGTGGGCATCCAATTAGTTACTCTTCATTTTAATAGAGTGCTCCACTAGTCTTGAGGGTCACCACACGCCACTGCTTTGTACCTATGATAAAAGGTTTAGTTGAGAAGTGCAGAAATCTATAAAACTCTTAACACATGGAAGTGAAATCAATTTAAACACGATGAAATATAATTTAACTAAATTTAGTACAGATGTAGCACTAGAAAAGGACACCTTAGTGTCTTGTTTTATATCGCAGCCATCTTAACCAAAACAAAATTGTGGCTACCCAAATATTCATAGCTTAAATCAAACTAGACGACCCGTGCTGCTCCGCAGCATTGATTTCATTTCAGCAATCCTACAGTACTTCTTTCCATATGATATTTGCTGTTCGCATGTCTTCATACTTGTGACCTGAACAGAGAGTTGTGGTACCGTCGCCTTTCTTTTTTTTTTGCCTACCTTTCATATTTTGGAAAAAATGAAATTGTAGACTTATAAGATCAAATGTGTGTGTGTGTGTCTGCCTGTCCTTCTCTCTGTTTATGTGTCCCACCCTATGAAATCCTGAACGACTCCAGCTATCGAAACCAAATTTGGTGTGAGTGAAGATCTATACCAGAAAATCTCAAGTCATATTTAGAGATAACGTCAGTGCTACCAACTACTGAATTTTGAACTCTAAGTTGGATATCTCAGAAGGTATTTATGGATACTGTTCCAAAATTGGCACACATATAGACCATATTTCAGATTAATATTCAGGAGCCCATATATCATAGTGCTGCCAACGTGTTCTGATTGGTTCAATGTTTAACTGCATGTAACATCCATACTAAAAGAAATGGATTTCTTTCAAAATTGGCACATTTGTTGCTCATAAAGTTTCAGATTAAATTATAACAACCCGTGCATAGCAGTGTTGACAAAATAATTCTACGCCTGCGGATAGTGTAATAGTCCAAATACTTCCCCTTTATTATGTTATTTTATAAGCTGCAAATCCATTTATTATTATTATTATTATTATTATTATTAGGTATATTTTAATTGTCATGTAAATGCTGGATTGATTCAATCACATCGTTATATGTAAACAAGGGTTTTAATCATTGTTTGGTGAAATATAAAAAATGGAAATTTTAATTTAGATTCAAGTTAGTAATATTAACTCAGGACTTGATTGTGAAAGATTTCGTCTGGCCTGGCGTCAACTTAACCACGAGTAGTCTGCCCAGTTTATACCTCATTTCCAAGAAGGGTGTACTTGTTTTCCTGGTGATGCTGGACTCGGAAACATAGCAAGTTTGGTCAGTTGGTGCTGACGTCACGTATTCCTGGAAGAGCTAAGCATCAGTAAGCCAATTTGAATTTACCACAGAAGCAATACCACGTGGGTAAATCAACTAATGAAGAAGGATGTTGAGAACTTATGGATCTGGAGAGGGGAACTACGTCATCACGACACCTTATATGATTGGTCAAGATACACTGCAGAGGGGGAGAATTCTTTTTACATAAAACTACTGTTCATCTACTCTTGAGAGCCCACATTCTTCTTAGATGTTCTGAAACTACACGTATATCATATATCGTCGCAATATATACATTCGACACGTTTAAATTAATAGCCAACTACTGACATGGAAATGATTGTGTCATGGATCATATTCACTAACGTGAACTATGGGTTTGAACCATTCACATATGTCAGTCTGGAGACGGGACAAATTAGTTCCATGCCCGCATAACATAAGACCTACATAACATTGAAGAAGAAGCAAACGACATTCCACCACGAAAGCAGAGGGAAAACCGCACTACCACAATGAAGAAGATGACTGTGAGTTCTGATACCAAAATCCAATCAAGTCTCTGAAATTCTTTTTTTTTTGGCAAATTAGATTCAAACTTTTGTTAATATTTTAAATTCATGTTCCATTTTCTTTCGCCAGTTTCAATTAACTTCCAGACTTTTTTTTAGTAAATTCATTATTTCAATAACTTCTGTTGCTGCTTAACATTTTAATAAATACATTTTGTTCTTGATTAATTAACCTTAGCAGCCATAAGAATGCCTATTTACAGAGTCCACGGGACTACCAACTGCCTAGTAACATTTTCATTTCCTGTAGCTAGAATTAGACATAAGGCATACCTTGTCCCTATAACGATAAATAATTGGTTAATGGCTCAGCTATGCCACGGATTAAGAGAGAGAGAGATGTCTTGAGTGCTCTATCACTATTTCAATTAATTACTCTGGCACATCTAAAGTATTAGATGTCCTGGCGCCCACATGAGCTGATTATAATCATTGCGAATGAATAGGTATGAGGTAAGTATCCTATTGGTGGTGTGAGTAAAGCGGTACTTGTTATTGTTGCGGTTCTTCTACTGTACTTCAGTAGAACGCAATATTGGAGTCCCGCCGGGAACGTTACATTAGGTCACTCAGAAAGACAGTAACCGTTACAATAGGTTCAATGCTTAACTTTATGTAACATCCATAAATACAAATGGATTTCATTCAAGTTTGTATGTGCGATGTATGCTTTAGTAGATATGATTGCTTATTATAAGAGTCACCACAACTACCAACTGGGTATCAATAATCTAAAGTCATTTGAACCCCAGATACAATGTCTCTCATTAGGTGTAGAGAATAAACTTAAAACTTAGCACACTCTAAGCCAAGATATTTTAGACTTAGTTATATGCACGTTTATAATGCTGTATGTTCAACTCCATGCAACTTCCATACTAATTTTTGGGCTTATACATAACTTTTCCACGTGCAATGTGTACCGTAGCAGCCATAAGAATGCCTATTTACAGAGTCCACGGGACTACCAACTGCCTAGTAACATTTTGAGAACATTTGAACCCTGGACCCAATATCATAGAATCTGTTCACATAAGCAGTTTGAAACTCTATTTGCAAATAGTGTTACCAATATGTACGCTTATGTGTTTCCTGTTTAACTGAATGCAACTTCCGTAACTGTCACTGGATTTCTGAAATATTTTGTAGGTACAGTGTATGCCATAACATATTATGCCCGTTGGACAAGAGTTTCGGGGAGCCGTAGGTCTTAAACAGCCCTTCCGAGACACTCCTCCAACGATCAGATAAGTGGGATGGGGAGGAATGCATTCTTGGATTGGGTAAGCACGAAAATCTGCACTCGGGGGTGTCGGGGATGTGAGAGATCATTATTCCACCAGCCCAGAGGAATACAAACACACAAACATAAATAAAGAGGACAGGCTTACATTAAACTCACACTGAATTTATTCATAAAAATGACAGACCTCTAGCCTACTTGAGAGAGGTGAAAATCGGCTAATCCGATGTAAACTGACCTCTAATGAATTTACTCATCTCCTATCTAAAATAAAATTTAAACCTCTCTAAGACCTACTACAAAGAATCGAAAAATAAACAGAGCTAAGAGAATGACACGTAACATGTCCCTATCAAATTACTTTGGAGATTGCAAAAATAATAATAGTAACAGCCATGAATCTATAGCAAGGGAAAATATTTACTTGTTTACAATGCAAGGATATCGTTACAGTTAACGTTGGCACAATAATAATAGCTAGGCTATGATGGTCTCATCTCCAATATTTAATTTTATGAAAATCTGAGCTATTTGTATCTGAATTTTAAATGCAAAAAATAAACGAGACGCGTTATTTCAAAATTAATTAAAAAATCAAATCTATGCACATTCATTGTCTAATCAAGATAAATGAAACACTAGATAATGGTACAACACAAATGAATGACAACACAATATACCCGATTATGGTTTGCGCAATTGGCGCCACTGCCTTCCTGCACACATTTTCACTGTATGTGGCAAATGGTCATGTGTGTAAGGTGGAAAAGTTATTTCGGCAACTGCTATGACGTAACGTCACGACTCACGTTGCAATGTCAAGTTAACGACCGTGGTTTCCAATTATCACATAATTAACTGACCGTGGTCTCAAATTAGGGAATAATCAGCAATATGACATATTGTGTCAACGTAGTCGAAGATAGCAATAACGAAGTATCGGTCAAGAAAAGAAATTTGTTGTTTGAGTCTGCAGTCTTTTGACTGGTTTGATGCAGATTTCTGTGCCTCCCTCTCCGGAGCGAATCGTTTCATCTCTACATAGTTACCACACCCTACATCCGAGGCAATCTGTTTAACATATTCTAACCTTGGTCTACCCCTACAGTTCTTGTCCTCGAGCCTTCCTCCCATAACTAAGCTTGCTATTCCTGGGTGTCTTAGTATGTGTCCTACCAACCTATCTCTTCTCTTCATTAGCAGTCGCCAGAAACATCTCTCCTCTCCCACTCGTCTTAATACCTCTTCGTTTGTCACCCTATCTGCCCATCTGATATTCATCATTCTCCTGTAACCCCACATTTCAAACGCCTCAATTTTCTTCTTTTCTGCTGCACCAATAGTCCAAGTTTCACTTCCATAGAGTGCCACGCTCCAGAAAAAGGCTTTAAAAAGACTTCCTAATACCTAAATCTATATTCGATGTCAACAGATTCCTTTTCTGTAGAAATGGTTTCCTTGCCTGAGCCAACCTACTTTCTATATCCTCCTTGCTTCGTGCATCACTGGTTATTTTGCTTCCTAAGTAACATAAGTCTCCTACTTTCTTCAGCTTTTCACATGCCAATTTGATGTCCATAGAGGTTTCTGATTTATTTCGGCTGCATTCCAATATCTTTGTTTTACATTTATTAATTTTCATCATGAATTCTTTCCTCAAGACGGAGTCCATACCATTCAAATACTCTTTCTAATCCTCAGGCGTGTCGGCCAAGATGACGATGTCATCGGCAAATCTCAGAGTTGAAATTATTTCTCCCTGAATCTTCACTCCATCTTTAAATTTTTCTCCAATTTCCTTCATTGCTTTTTCAATGTAAAGATTGAAAAGTATGGGTGATAAGTTGCAGCCTTGCCTTACACCTTTCTGAATACCAGCTTCTCTCTCACGTCCTTCAGCTCGAATGACTGCTGTCTGTTTTCTGTATAGATTGTAGATCACCCTCCTATCCCTGTACTTTATTCCAATCGTTTTCAAAATGTCAAACAATTTAGTCCAATCAACGTTATCAAAAGCCTTTTCTAAGTCTAAAATGCCCTGAACGTTCTCTTGTCTTTCCTTATTCTACCTTCCAAAATCAGCCTAAGACTTAGTACAGCTTCCCTTGTTCCTACATTTCTCCTGAAACCAAACTGGTCTTCACTTAACTCCGTTTCGATCTGGCTTTCCATCCTCTTGTAAATTATTCTTGACAGGATCTTTGAAGCATGAGTAATCAAGCTGATTGTACGGTAATCTTCACATCTGTCAGCTCCCACTTTCTTTGGTATAGGGATGATAACATTCTTCTTGAAATCAGAGGGTACCTCACCTGTCTCATAAATCCTACACACCAAGTGAAATAAGCTGATCAGACCTCCATCTCCTATGCAGCATAGCAACTCAATCGGTATATCATCTATGCCTGGTGCTTTGTTCCTGCTTAAGTCTTCCAATGCTATGTCAAATTCTGATCTCAATATTAAATCTCCTTTTGCATCCTCATCAATTCCCTCCTCCCTTTCCATTACATGATCCTCAATCTCCTTTCCCTTATACATACAAACACTTTATATAAGCTTTCCATTTCGGAACCTTTTCTTCCCTATCTGTTAGAGGCTTTCCATTTGTGTCCTTAATATTACAGCACTTAGTCTTCTTTTCCCCAAAAGTATTCTTAATCCTTCGATAAGCTGTATCTACTTTTCCTAATTTCAGACAATTTTCTTTACCTGCACATTTCTCTTACAGCATTCTTCTTTCGATTCCTTGCACTTCTTGTTAACCTCATTTCTCAGACGTCTGTATTCTGCTTTCCCCTTTTCATCTCTTACATTTTTGTGTTTCCGCCTTTCATCCATCAATTCTAGTATATCTTGGGTGATGCACGGTTTTCTAACTATTCTTTCTTTCCTACCAAAGTTTTCTTCAGCGGATTTTGTTATTTCATTCTTCAAAAGTGCCCATTCGTCTGCAATTGAAGTTTGTTTAGTGTTTTTCATTAGTCCTTCCTTTATACTCTTCTTGAATCTTTTGTTTACATCCTTCTCTTTGAGTCTGTCTATTGCCCACCTTTTTAGCTTTTGACTTTTCTCCAGTTTCTTCAACTTTAATCTGCATTTCATAACAACCAGATTATGGTCAGAGTTTATGTCAGCACCGGGATATGTTTTACAATCCAAAATCTGGTTTCGAAACCTCTGCTTGACCATAATGAAATCGATTTGGTAACGTCCTGTATCTCCTGGTCTCATCCATTTGTATATTCTTCTATTGTGGTTATCGAGTACGGTGTTACCTATGACCAACTCACGCTCGGTGCAGAATTCCATCAGCCTGCTTCCTCGATCATTCTTTTCACCTAATCCGAAATCTCCTACTATGTTCCCTTCTCTTCCTTTTCCTACCACAGCATTCCAATCTCCCATTACTATAACATTTTCATCACCCTTGACATACCTCAGAATTTCATATATTTCTTCGAAGACGTTTTCAACATCTTCATCCTCAGCTTGACTGGTGGGCATATAGACTTGTACCACTGTGGTGCACGTAGGTTTTTTATTCAGTTTTGCTACAATAATCCGTTCACTATATTGCTCATAATATTCCACCCGCTGTCCAAGTTTCCTACTCAATATGAGACCAACCCCTGCTTGGCCATTGTTTGATTTAGTGCTAATGACCCTATATTCTCCTGACCAAAAGTTTTGTTCTTCCTGTCAGCGCATTTCACTAGCATACAGTATTTTAATACTCTGCCTTCGAATTTATTTACTTCAAGTTGAAATTTCAAAATCAGTATTTTATGATCCAATTGTGTAATGAACACGAAACTATGTTTAAAGTGGTGAAACTGATAAAATGAACTCGCACGCATTAGACATAAAACTATTATTCTACATATAGCACGCATCCGCCATTTGAATATATCAGACATTAAAATTGAACCCGCTGTGCTTATGTCCTGGTGATATTTTCGATGAGAAAATGTTTGAGTGTTTTGCTACAACACCGAACGCACCCAGAAGCATGCACGAGCTCTGTCTGAATATTAAACACTCTTTTGACTTTGGTAAGAGTGTCATACTTCTTCGAATATTTTTCTGGCCATTTACTACAACAGATTTTGATCCACAAGACTCAGCATTTATAACAACGTAATTCTGCTTGAATTAAACACTTGGATGTCTATTATAATTAATAAGGTAAGGGTAATTACATCGCGGATATGCGAGTTGGATTTAATTAGTCGTTCAACGACTAACACACTTCTTTGAGCCTCGACTGCCGTCCCAGCTTTCTCCAAACCAGGTATTGAATCCATCTAGGATAGACGCGAGTGTGTGTGGGTCTCAGTTCCCGGTGTAATAAGTCCGCTCCAGTTAGAGCGAGGAAGTGAAATCGCAGTACATCAGTGTTGTATGAGCACCGTAGCTGTGTCGAATCGTATTAGAACGCACAAGTGTGCGAGAACTACTCAAGGAAATCGTGTATTGTGTGACATTTCCGTTATTTCGACATTTTTTTCATTCAGCGCGTGGGAACGCCACTTATCGTCCACGAGGCTAAACAATTGTCAGAGTCCACGATGAAATAATCGTAAGGACTCATCGAACCCTGAAATACATTACTGTAAAATATTCTACTTCATGAAAATTTATCTCCACCTGTAGTGCGAGAATTGTGCACTTTACGATCCCTGAGTAATCACGCGATTTGCCAAGTGGTAGAATCTGTGTGAAATACTGTACAAGTATTATAGAATCTGTGAGCAGACCAGTGCAATGTCAATTTTTCTTTGTCTGCAATTGTGTAGAGCCAGTGAGCTTTATTTTGTGTACTCCAATTAACGACAGTAATAATAATAATGATGATAATTGTTGTTTTAAGGGGCCTAACATCTAGGTTATCGGTCCGAACGACAGTAAATTCTGTGGAACACGTGTGAATGTTTACTACCTAACATGTGCTATTTCACCGTCCACGTGTTGTGCAAATTATCACCGTTATTCACGATGGTGAATATGGATTAGACCACCACTATTTGAGAGGGATGTCCTGAAGGAAAAGCCACATCATGAATGGAAGCTTGCAAACGAGGAAGAGCATGGCATGGTAACATCTGTTAAAATGGGAAGGAAACGACCTAGTGGGAAGCCACGAGGTCGCAGAATATGGGACGAAGAGGATGAGACCATGGAATGGATGGTCTGTAATGGAATAATCCATTCTAATACAAAAGTTTGAATACCCCTCAATTCCGTGCCAGGAATGAGGTGATAAATGGTTCTGTGAGTAACTGTACTTCTTCTCTTTGTACGGGATTTGTTACGGTAGATGTTGATTTTATGTAGTTATTTAATCAACCGAACGTTTGACAACCAATTAGATGGGGTTTCTTGGTTAGTTTTTATGTGTTCTTACTTTCAGAGCATTCTCAATGCTTGTGAGACACCCAGTTTTGGATTAAGTTCCATTGGTGCATTTCTTATGGGCGTGTTTTCATGCCGGACCTGAAAGCTTACTAATCTTGACCACAGCTATTGAGCTGTATTTTTTCCTTCTGTTAAGACTGAATTTGAATGGATGATTTGGACATCCTTGTATTTTTGGACACCCTGTCCCATTATTTTAGTGGTTACGCCACTGTTTTGCTTAGCCTCGTATCCTTTGATAGCCAGCAGTAACTATCGCTGCTTTTGATTGGTTTATTTTTCATATTGTGAGCTCAGAAGCCACATTTGTTCAAGTTAGAACTAGAGTTAGGGTTATATTTAAATACGCCAGCTTAGCATTTAACCCTGTACTGTCATTGTATCAGTATCTACAACCCAGAGTGAGTGGTTGTGTGTGTTTTATTATAATTTTTTGTCCATGAGTAGACACCAAAGTTTTGAAAGTCAATTTTGTAAATACGACAGAAGTGTTATATCTGACAGAATTCCAAAGCATTTACAGGAGATGCTATATCTTGCATTTTATAGTGTTTGACTTTCCAAACACGTTGTATCATTGTACTGCGTATTTTTTCAGCAGTACTAATTCGTTTAAATAATGTATTATAGGATGAGGACACTCATATTTACACATCTGGACTCTTTAGGTGGATAATAGCCCACAATGAATGTCATATTTTACTTGCCTGATGCAAGAAGCTTATTAGCGTGCAAGTTATTCTACCGCGCTGTATGAAATACAAGTTAGATTCCAGAATGCAACGTACTCTCAGTGAGACAGACTTGATTGATTACTTGGTGATGGATCATGACGTCACATAACTGTAAAGGGACATGTATTCTTGACCTTGTCTCAAGGCCCGTAACTAAATGTAGGACAACACATGTTTTTCTGTTATATGAGAGAGAGCGACAGTAGCGTCACCGATGTTTTGAAACCGCCATTGTGTGCGAGATATTTAAACGAATGTAATTTCATGGAACTAGAGAACATGATGAAGGTTTAGCGTTGCATTTTGATCATGGACAGCAGTGTGTAAGAATCGTAACCGATGTTATTGTACTGCCTTTGCCGCACTGTCTTGAGATTGAATGAATATCTCCGACCTGCATTGTTATTGTGCTACCGGAAAGTACTGAAGTTGTTGCCAGACTTATCCGAGGACTGATAGGTAAGCTGTGCGCTGCCTACAGCTGGTTGTATCGTTGAGCCGAGTCTGTGTTAACTCGTGCTGTTTTTCTGACTATATGTCAATGTTGTTTATTGTGAAGTGCTCAGTGGAGACTCAAAGTTATTTAGCCTGCATGCCATGGTTCATCAGCATTCGTCATATACCTACGATAAACCTAAATTTACGATCATAAATCATGACATCTCAATTACCTAAATTGTTTTATTAGTTAATGCTTATAGTATTGAAACGAAGCTTGCACCTACATTTTGTTTACTCGCTGATGCCATGAGAAGGAATCATTTCCTCCAGTAAGTGACTACTAGACTAGCTGACACGACTTGAAACGACGGAGTAGCGAGCCAAACCATTAGTTCGGAATTCGGGGTCCGCAATATTCATGTAACTTAAGACGTAGTTTTTACTGCGCTGTTGCCAACATAATTTCACACGCATTTAGATGACAATTGAATGCAAACAGCAATTCAATTTGTGGAGGAAGGCTTTATCAATAATACTGTAGATGATTGTGTCTAGTGCCTTATTTATATATTTGTACCCATTGTTTTCCATTTGTTACTGCATTTGTGTTGTTATTAGACATTGTTTTTTTTGGATAGACATTGTTTGTCATATTAGCTTTTGAATTAATAATTTGTTTACGAACAAATTTTTCTTCATGACTGGACTTAGCTAACCTAATGTTACGTAAATGTAAATTCGGAATTGGTACCATCATATCTTAGGCTTTGCTTTGTTGTCATGTTAAATGTAAATTCAGATATTAGACCCATTTATAATTGCGTAGGGTCTTACCTTACGTGCCATATTCAAGCTTTGTTGTTTTTGATTACTTTTCTTTGTATTAGAGGACTTTCGTATGGGGTTTAACTTAGGTTCAGTTAGGGCCCGATCATTTTATTTTTCTTTATGTATTAGCTTTGCGGATTAGCCGAAACAAACCCTCCAAAGTAGGATAGGGGTTTGTTTTATTGAATAAACAAGTTCACGAGATTTTACATAAGCCTGTTGTTCTAATTTCATTAGCTTTGTGTTAGAGGGTGCACTTCTTTGGCTGTCTTTGACATTTACCTCCATGATACACCCAGATCTCTGGGACCACGATTCTCGTGCCGCGCTGTCCTAAAAGAAGTGCAATACAATCCTCTCAGGTCATGTGTTCGACAGACGGGATTGTCTGGGACTACCATTTCGTTTGTCGGTACCACGGCAATCTCCTCGGACGGGCTCAATATTGACAATGCATTATTTCTTACAGATATAATCAGAAGAGGCAAAAGATATGTAGTATCTCATAAAAGACTTTCTATGCAGATAGCGCAAAATCGCATATATTTGAGATGGTGGATGGCAAACTTTTCTAATGTTCCAATGAATTCGTCTGGGTGCAAAAGAGAAATTACAGTGAAACTTAGTCAACAACAACAATGACTGGCTGCGTG
Organism: Meconema thalassinum; assembly: GCA_946902985.2. Classification (NCBI taxonomy): domain Eukaryota; kingdom Metazoa; phylum Arthropoda; class Insecta; order Orthoptera; family Tettigoniidae; genus Meconema; species Meconema thalassinum. Next base: position 271,957,896 of record OX336389.2, on the reverse strand, counting down.
GCGCAGCGGCAACGTTCTCGCCTGCTCTACCCAAGGTTGCAGGATCGAATCCAGACGCAGTTACTTAGCATTTGAAGGTGCCGAGGGAGCCGAGTCAGTAGATTTACTGGCCTGTCAAAGATAACCCTCGAGGCAAAATTCCGGCACACTGGCATCTCTAAAAGCCGAAGTAGTTAAAAAGGATGGAAACCTATAACGTAATTAATGTGGTTATTATTACCATTATCATTAGCAACAGCAACAAAAACTTAATTCCAGCCTTAATTGGACTAATTGAATCTTAGCGAATGTATTGACTACGCCAGGCCAATTAAAATCCCTCACAATGAGAAGACAAACTGGGGGGTGGGAATTGTTATATTTTGTTACAGAAATAACACAACGCTATTCGCCAAAATTTTTGCAACATCAGCCAATCACAGTGCTGGAAACTACGATTGGAGAGGGATGCGTGCGTCGATCGTAAATTACGCAGTTGGCAAAGAAATCAATACGTGCCATGGCTCCGTACAAATGTAAAAGCTTAAGCTTCTCAAATTTTAATTGCAGATACCTAAAAATCTACTGAACCCTGTGCCCTTTTAAAAACCACCTACCAGTATCCAGATGGACGGATCACAGCTTCTTCGTGGCCCCAGCTAGATAAACCACTGAAAGAAATGCCTGGCACATGGGATATGTCGGTAGACATAAGGTTTTCCTACAATGACATTACACTACAGAATTAGGACTTTATCCGACAATGGTGGAGTGACATATTTGTGCTTCTTGATGCAATGGGATAAATAAATAATTTGAATTGGGCGTCTATCCTTAATTCCATAGCATAACCTCATCTTAATTATTAGGCATCAATAACACTTGGTTTCTATAAAAACGGTGGACAGACGAAACTCTCGTGCCCTATGATTTATTAATAGAAAACATTACAAATACTAATTTAAATACGGACACTCCCGTCCTCAAACAACGACAGATTTCAATAATTAAATAAATTAAACCTTTAACTTCACTATTAAAACAAAATTAATATGGAGAATCCACTCCTCTTAATGCCATCTGCATTTCCAAAATACTTTCGGAGTTTATAAATGAAATAAAACCCCTAAATTAAATAATACCATACGTTCGGTTCATCAAATCTAAATATAATTGCTTATATTACTCCATACAGTACATCACGAAACTCCGTTCTATCCCCATAAAATTATTTGCATGCATGTAGAGTTGATAACGATCAGCTGTTATCTTTTCCGATCTATTTTAACTATTTACAACTTATCTACAACATTTTTACAATATCTACCTCGTAGCATTGTCTGTCTGCGAGTTTCACTGCCATAACTCGTCCTTGAATATCTTAAAACAGGAACTCACGAAAAAGAGAACTATCTACTCAAATTACCTTGCTTATGTATGTCGTAATAGTGATAGTCATGGCCGTTCAACAAAGCCTAACTCATTCTTTAATAATCCGCATCAGGTTAAATATAATAATAATAATAATAATAATAATAATAATAATAATAATAACAATGAAATATAGCTTCAATGCAATTCCCTCATTCGTGCGTTTTCCAACGATACATGACCTTCTATAATCGCTTTTAAACATCAAATTAACGCATCTTCAACTTATACAGCTTTCTCATACACTACACACACGTGGAATAAATCTTCACATAGGTCTACAACATCGAAACACAACTGGTCTCCACAGGATTCAGTTCCAAAAATAGCTTCTCCTTTCAGCTGGCATGAAAATTCAAAAACAACAACTTTCCACTTATTAACTCTGTTACAAATATTGCCAACGTCAACGTGACCAATTGGAATCAACTTTCCAATTTAAAATACCTTCTTTCGTGCTCCATTATTACAAGAATGCGTTCTTCCAACAATTAAAAATCTGCAGACTATCTCTCTCACACGTAAGACATGTTTCACATACTTGCAGTACTTCAAAGAATTTCCAATCCACAACATTCATCATTACAAGTTAATAATAATACATTTCTGACCTCCATGCTTGTCTTTCATAATTGTTGCAATCAACAATGCTTAAATTCTGTCTCCACATTCTAATACAATCTGAATTTTTCGTTCAAAATACTTAAATTGTTCCATTTGAACAAATATAGTCCTTACAATTCGTTTCAGTATTTAACAAGACCTTTATTGAGTCTCTGCCACATTTCAAACTGACTTCTGCGTTATATTAGATGATCAGCTGTTATCGTCTGATACTCAAGAAATCTCAATTATTTCCGTTTATAATTGACAATCACAATGTTGTCCTGTTATACAATGTCTATCTCACATTACTTTAATGTTTAAATAAGAAGTCAACCCCTGGCACCATCCAGTCCATGACGGGCTAAGGCCGACCAAGCGACCGCTGCCCAGCCATTTGGCCTGCAGATATTGGGGTGACGCGTGATCAGCGCGTCGGATCCCCTCGGCCGTTAATCTTGGTATTCGTGATCGGGGCGCTGTCTCACTGTCAGACAGCTACTCAATTGTCCTCACGAGGCTGAGTGCACCCCGTTCCAACCCTCACGTCAGTTTTAAAATCCCTGACGGAGCCGGGGATCGAACCCGGGGCCTCCGGGTGAGAGGCAGGCGCGCTACCCCATCACCACGGGGCCGGCTTGTTTAAATAAGAACCAATATAAAATCAAGCCTTGCACACTCCTTCTAAAAGTACTGAAAAATGAAAATCCACAGCCTGCTTCCAGTCTCCGACCGGGTCAGGAATGGAATGAATGAAGCCCCATCTAGCGGCGAGGATATGAACTGTGCCGGCTGCCGAAGCCTGTCGCGCTCCTCTGGAGCAATGATTAAATGAATGACAGATGAAATGAAATGATGGTGGAGAGTGTTGCTGGAATGAAATATTGACAGGGAAAACTGGAGTACCCGGAGAAAAACCTGTCTGCCTCCGTTTTGTCCAGCACAGATCTCACATAGAGTGACCGGGATTTGAACCACGGACCCAGTGGTGAGAGGCCGGCGTGCTGCCGCCTAAGCCACGGAAGCTCTTTCTAAAAATACTAATTATCTAATTCCAATATCCTACGAAAATACGGTCGAGTTACACACAACTCCTATCAAAATATCAACGAAATATTTAATCGCACACACAAACTAAATTTACAGTAAAATCCATTACAATAAAATATCGCTCGTCGAAGAATAAAAATGAAATCGTATGTAGTCCAAATATTAAATATTCAAATCGACAAATTAATAAAAACACTGAAAAAAGTTTCTCGTGGAAATTCTAAATACTCTACAAAATTCTACATAAAGGATTCTGTTCTACCTTTCAATGTTTTCAACAGCAGATGGAATAAATATATCAGAGTGATGTTTCGGGATTCGTTCTAATGTATTCTCTCGTTATCGCCTCGTTCTCTCCAGCCATCTGAATTGCGACTCCGTTGTCTCGTTTTGGACTCGAACGGGCATCGACCTCGCGTTGCCCTAGTTCTGGAAACGAACTGAGATCGTTAACAGGGTCTACCCTTGTTCAAACCATCTTTTTCTTTCTTTCTATTGCTTCTTGATGTTCTTGAAGTCATTGTAAAGTTGAATTTCGTCTAGAGTATTTTAATCAATTTAATTGTTGAATTTCGACTAGTTTTCAGTAATTTTAAGTTACTCCCGATCTCTCCATACTCGTAGTTGCTGTTAGCTGGTTACCGTAGATCTTTCCATACTCTTATTGCAGTGTTCCCTGTTGCATATCTACTTGGTCATCTCCACTCTCATTTCAATATCGAAAACAGTTTCAATCATAGCAAGAATGAATTTCATCTTCGAAGAATTATAAAATATTGTTGACTGGAAATTCCTCGAAATCTCCGTCGAAATGTTCGTAATATTTCACTTAACACTTGTGGAAAAGCGTATTCAGTCTTGAAGAAATTATTAAAGTTCCCAAATAACGAAACTACCGGCGTTACAATATTTCTGGGATATTTTACTGAAAATCTCTCGTTGAAAAAGTGGTTATATTTCAGTAGAATGTTCATAATATTTCAGCTTCCAAAAGTTCAAATACTCGATTCAAATATGAACTCAAATTAACAAAGTTCCAACAATGTCACTCGGTCTTCATAGTAGATTCACGCTAGTGGAAAAATGTCTAAGTCCTCAACTGAATTAATGTTATACTTCACAGAGTTGACAATTTTACAAGTCTACAAATTCATAGTGCGCCTTTCCTTAAAGCCTTGACCACTGGTGCACTCGCATCCGCCGTCAACTATAATCTCACAGGACCGTGCCTGGACTTGAATTCAACAATACGTCTAACTCCTTCAAAGAACCAGAGTAAAGAGCCTCTCCTAAAATGGCGCATTTCCTCACGAAAGAAATTTGGCGCTCGCGCTTCGTAAAAATCGTGATATTTTCTCAAATACTTCCAATCTTAACAATCCAAATCCATTATCATTTTCGTCTTGAAATTTCCTCTATTCTAAGTGTAATCATATTTCTTCTTGTACTTCTGTAACAATTATTTTACTCTAATTACCGACTTCGTTTAACTTCGTAATTTTGTTAAAATCCCGATCGGGTCATGTGACCACATAGCAGTAGTCGCCTCTTGCCATGACACAATCCAGTTTTATTTTCATTTATTCGCGGCACGCGCCACTTTATATTTTATTTTACATTCTATTTTTAGACTGAGTTGCTCAATTTCATCCGAAAACCTGTGTTACTCACCTGTCCTTGAGCGCGTCTCATCACGTGACTCCGCTTCTTGAAGCTTTGTGTCAATATCAAGCGTCAATAGAATCTCATTTATGCATTGTTAAACTTGGAGACATTTCAAATCGGAATCTCAGACAAGAATTTCGGGCTCAACCCGGAGTCACATTCGTCATATCCTAGATGAAATGGATCGCACAAGCGCAATGATTCCAGCTAAAAGAATCACCGCGGACAACTCAAACACACGTCTATAATATTATTTATGCTGTGAATTCCGTACTTACTACTGGGCAGGAAACTCAAATACTGAAGAGCGAGAAACTAAAATATATCAGGGCGTTAAAGGGATGCTAGGATGGTTCGTTTATCTCAAAACTAATTTCATAGCGTAACTGATTTAACTAATAATTGTTTAAGTCCTGTATTTTTCTATAATGCTTTCAATAATGTACACTGCGTTTTTTAAATCAAAAATATATTTAGAAAATATAAAAATCTGATTAATTTTCCCTGAAATACCTGTGATAATCTGGTAAGAATTTTAAAAATTTCGCGATGAGTAACTTTCGTTATTATTTTGCATTGTTCTAACATCTGGTCTATATTTAAGTAGTTTTAAAACAAAATATAATTTCCAAAATAAAGTTCATTTGTTACCCGTTGTATTATTTTTCACCCCTTTTTTCAACACCATTTAAATCTTCACTTTGTATTTAATAATAACATTCCTTCTTTCAAAAACATAATTATAGTTAGCTTTATACAATTTGTAACGATTCGATCCCATAGCTGTTATATTTAAAGGGTTATTCATTTATTATCATGTTATTATTATTATTATTAACTAGTACATCCATGAGATGATTTTTATATCAGATAATTGTAAGCGGTTTTGATTATTATATTCAATTAGATTTTTATTAACTATTACTTGTAAAGAGACGAAGTATTATATATTGCAACAAGACTGGCGATATGGACTAACCCTGTGCGTCACAAACTGAACGACGTAGTAAGAATTTCACCACGGCAAACTGCGTCATTTTCCTGAGATGTTAAGAAACCCACTATGGTGTAACCAACACGCCATTTTCTACGGTACGTACGCGTCTAAAGATTACAAATTGTGGTGCAATTAGCCCTCGTGAGAGAATGAACACTGAAGAAAGGGAAGCTTACTGGAGGGGGAGACCGTCGAAGACCACGTGACAAGGAAGTCATTAATACCTGCGACTCCGAAAAAAGACGCATTGATCTATAGCTATCAATGAAGGAAGGAAGTTGTAACCTTGCTTTCTGGGTCCTAATGGACTGAGCACCGAGAGTCGACACTGAACGATGTCTTGCCGACATCTATATCAATACATAATGGGTTATATCCCTGATCAAGAGTCTTTCTACAGATGGCAACGTACTTAATGAGGATATTTCATAGTAAATGAGATATCACATCATTTTTTTAAACATAAGCGACGTAACATCGAGATCATCGATCATTTCTTAAATATGACGAATCTTCGACTGGGTGAGCCAACAATTCAATAAAACTATCGTCTCTATTATAATTTAACTTCATTTAACTTTCAATTCATTTTAATATTCATTTTCTTTTAAATAATTAATTGCCGCATTGAGTAATTTTAAATTCAATTGTGTGACTATCACTATTCTGTTTTATTAGTATTTTGTTCTTGAGTAAATAAATTCATTTCCTTTAACGTAATGCCTATTTCTTTCATTGTAGTTGGTACTTTAAGGCAATCATACTCCTTGATTAAATACGGATTGGTTAGATGACTTTGTCTCACTACGGCCCGGGTAAGTGGTTCTCGACTCTACTGCTGATAGCCGAGGTTAAATCAATAAATTTCGATTCACTATCTTAAATAGGAATCTGGCGCTCAACAACTTATTATATTACACTATCACAGGTAAGGTCACACCACAGTGTATATTATTTATTCATATCATGTTTGTTTTATTGAACCACAATAGTCATCAACCACGATGAAGGACTTTATAAAAATGTTACATTTGGCGCCCAACGTGGGGCACGAAAACCATTCGGTATTTAGTCAGAGGAGTGTATAATTTCAGTGCAAATTGTCAGTGCTTTTGGGGGACAGTGAAGTGAAGTGAAATTTTGGACGGGCAATTGTTATACGGTGTACTTCAAGATGTCGGAGGAGGAACAGAGGCAGTTGAGAAGTAGGGATGCAGTCAAGAAAGTTAATTATAAGGAGGTTGATAGCGGTAGCGATGTTGAGAGCGTAGAGAATAATACCAAGATGTCGGAGGTAAATCTTGAGAATAATCCTGAGAGTAATCCTGAAAATAATCCTGAGGTTAACCCTGACACTAATTCAGAGGAAAATATCGAGACGAATATAGAGGTACATCCTGAGACTAGTGGTAGTCTAGAGAAAGAAAAGTCTATAGAGATTCCTGAAGATCCATTAACTGCGCTCATAAGGCAGATGAGTAGAGATTTAAGTGCGAAATTTGATGAAAGTATGAATAAAAATAGTGAAGAGAATAAAAAAAATTATTTGGAATTCAATGGTAAATTTGAGAAATTAGATAAAGATATGAATAAAAATAGTGAAGAGAATAAAAGAAATTATTTGGAATTCAATGGTAAATTTGAGAAATTAGATAAAGATATGAATAAAAATAGTAAGGAGATGAGAGAAGAGATGGGTAGGCTAAATCAAGATATGAGTAAAATAAATCAAAAATTGGAAGAGAATAATGTAAAACTAGATATTGTGGAAACGATGAATAGAGAATTAAGTATGAAGTATGATATGCTACAGGAGAGTATTCAGGGGGTGAAACAGGAAATCAGAGGTGAAATTAAGGAGGAGGTAGAGATGAAGGCTAAAGATATTATTAAGACAGTAGATAAGAAATTAGAAGCAGCAGAAAGTAGGATTCAGGAAAGAATAGTAACTGTGATTGAAGAGAAAATAGCAACTCAAGGTGAAAGTTTTAGCAAATTGGTAGAAGTGGAAACTAGGCAGGTGGTAGAGACTTTAGGGGAAACTGCAGTAGAATCAGTAAAGACAGCCTGTAAGGAGACTATAATTGAAAGTAGAATGGAGTCAGACGAGATTTTAGGTGAAAGCAAATTGGAATTAGCGGAGATTTTAGGTGAAATCAGATTAGAGTCAGACGAGATTTTAGGTGAAAGCAAATTGGAATTAGTGGAGACTGTAATTGAAAGTAGATTAGAGTCATTGGAGATTGTAGGTGAAAGCAGATTGGAATCGGAGGAGATCTTAGGTGAGGAACGGCAAATAGCGGAGATTTTAGGTGAAATCAGATTAGAGTCAGACGAGATTTTAGGTGAAAATAGATTAGCGTCAGAGGAGATAGTAGGAGAAAGCATAGTAGAGTTGAAGGAGATTTTAGATGAACGCAGGATAGCTGTAGAAGAGACTATAGAATGTAGCGAAAAAGAAGTGAAGAAGATGAGAGAAAAGATAGGGATAGAAGTAGGTAAGATAAAGAAAGTACTAAGCACCCAAGAGATTAAGATGCAGACAATCATAGATAAATTAGATAGGCAAACTAGGGAAGAATTTAGTCCTGTGATAGAGGAAGTTAATATGAAATTATTAGTGGCAGAGAAGCGTGCGTTAAGTCATAGTCAGAAGAACATAATTAGTAAACAGGTTAAGAGGAGGAGAGAGATAGATAAGAGCAGAAGCAGTAGACCACGGCTAAAGAGAGCATTAAGTGATAGTAACGGAGAAATGAAAATGAAACCTAAAGGTAGATATTTTAGAAGTAAAATGAAAGAAAAGAGAATTAAGTTGCTAGAGGAGAAAGAAATCAGGATGAGAGAGAGAAAGAAAGCATATGACGTGCAGTGGCGTACTGAATTAGCCAGACTTGGGGATGTGAGAGGGGGAAAGCCGAAGTACTGTGTTACTATGGATGAATGTAGTACAGAGGAAGTAGAAACTAATGTAACACGGAAGGAATTATGTGGAATTCTAGTTAAAGATAGAATTGAAGATGAATGTGGTAAGAACGGTGAAATGCCAGTGAACGTATTTATGTAAATTTATATTACCGATAGTTACTGTTCCGTATGACTTAAATATTAAGTAATGAAGTTTAATAGGATTTAACAGAGGTAGATAAGGAACCTGCTGTGTGTAATTTTAATTCAGTCGTGAAGTTAGGATGGTAAGGGGCGCGTAGTGCCTACGCTTATTGATTTAGATTGACTAAAATTATTTAATTTTGAAGACAGAGGTTGTCGTGCTATTGAGCAATGCAGGTAAGTTGAATGTAGGTCCTTAAACTGCAGGTAAGTTGGATGAAGTGAGAATTAAATTTAAAAAGTTGGGAAGATTATTACATAAGTAAGTAATCGAAAGGAAGTAATAATTATTATGGCAACCATAATTATGAATATAATGGTAATGAAGATTTAATTCAAAAGTGAGTGAAGATAAGATGATACAGTGGTAATAAAACGAATGAGTTGAAGAATTAGGTATTGATTTAATAAAGAAGTTTCATTTTGAGGACAGCGAGGTCATCAGTGGATATATTTTGAGAAATTTATAAGTGGTTTAGAATTGTTAATGGTAATGCGTTGTATGAATTAACCAACATCGGGTTGAAATGAGGAAGTAGTAACTAATTAGGACATCTGGTAACTTACTTGGTGACAGATATGTGTGTGTGTATGTGTGTATTTTCACGTAAATGGACGTGAGTTTGAAGAAGTAGGCCAACGAAGGTAATGCCGTTGAGCAATGTGGTTTTAAAGTTTTGGTAAGATGCCAAATGAAGTTGTTTTTTGAGGAAGTTTTTGGTAAGATGCCAAATGAAGTAGGTTGGAGGAAGTTTTTGGTAAGATGAAGTAGGTCAGCGAGGTATATTCCGTTGAGCAATAATTATTTTTTTATGGTATCTACGGGACTACGTGAAGTTAATAAGGGAGTTTTTTTTAAAGTATATATGGATGTATGCACACAAGGTAATAAGAGATTACAAAGGTAAGATTGTCCAAGTTTTAGTTACAGTTACGCACGTTTTAAAGATATTACAAGGCTTGTTATCGAGCTAAACCACTTTTAGTAAAAAGTTACTGATGATTAATAACGAATTAATGATGTGGTAGATTGTTGTCCTACACACAGGTTAAAGTAAAGATAATAATTATAATTAAAAGGTTGACATAATATTTACTAATATTGAAAGGAATTTGTTATAATTCGACGTTTGAGGATTTAAAGATAAATCTTTTTTTTTAGTAGACAGGAAATTAAAGTTTTATTTATGTCATACGGAGTTAGTAAAGATAAGTTAATATTTTGAAGGAAGAATAAGTTGGTAAGATAAGTGTATACCTAAGGGGTAATAATGAAGTTACAATTAAAGGCAGGTGTAAGTTACGCATTTAATTTGATAGAGAAGAAAGTATCTGAACTGTGTTAGAACTCAGAACTTGCTTTATGAAGTGATTATGGGAGAATATTTGCTAATTATGAGTGTCAGTGTTATTAACTATCAACTGGAACACTGTCATTATTTTAGGAAGACAATAGTTAGGAAAGCTAAGTGTGATGTTATTATTCCAAGGAATTAGTCGAAGCATGTAAGATTTTTTAGCTGAAATTTAATGTGTTATTGGTCAGTAAGAGGTGACCTGTAACAATACGAAGATGTGGGATTATACCACGAATAGGGGAGGTTTTTGTATGTGACGTGTGATGTCACGATGAGTTTTGAGAGATTCTGGTATAGCAAGAGTGAGCTATAGTCCAGGCGGTCAGAACAAGTAGGAAGTGGTGTTTGGAGGACACGGTACTTAATTAAGAGTTTTGAGAGAAAACTAAGGGGGGTTTTTAGGCATTCAGCAAAAAGTCAAATCATGAATAGACTAAGTTCAAAGTATAAGAGCATTAATATTTTGTGGAACGAAATATTTATTCCGAGGAGTTTGTCATGTGTTTTTGTGAAATAGTTTAGTGATATACGTAATTCAGGTATTGAGTAGTATTTTGTCCAAGTCTTAATCATTTTGTTATGGTAAGTAAGGAATGACGTTACGGTAAAGTTATATCTTGACGCTAAGTTAAATTTTATAAAGTGAACGAGAAGTCAGATTTTATGTTTATTGGTGATTTTGAAAATTCAAGTTATTGTTTTCGAGAAGTAGTAAAGAGGAATTATGGTTTTATGAGAAGTTAAGAAGTCGTGGAGACTTAGGAAGTATTAATTTGGAAGGAGGCGGCCGTGGCCTAAGAAAGAATTAAGCCACGAAGGCAGGTGAGTAGTAACTTGGATATTTAAATGAACTGTTTAATAACTGCTTTGAGGTATTTCGATGTCATTATGTATTTGGGGAAATATTTACATGTATGACATATGCACTGAAATAGGAATTGCCTTAGGTATCTTGCTAAGTTATTTTTTTCTTCAATTATTGAAATTTTACTGCATTTGAGTAATCCCTTTATAAAGACGAAAGGAATATTGTATTGTTTGCATCCTATTATCGTGTGCTGTAATAGTTATTATGGGTTAATCAGCTGGTATTACAACAATGTACTTCTACGCCAGACTGATATACAAAAACTACGTTCAAAAGAGATGAAGCCAAAATTGTATGTCATGCATACGATCACCGAAATATAAACGAGTGCAGCGTTGACATATATGTCAAAAATAAAAGTGAAGGGCATTTTATATGTATTTTTTTTACAGCATATAAAAAAAAAATGAATGAACATTATGAACATTTGGAAGAATGAGATGAATGAAAGTTAAAATATGATTTTTTTGTGAAGAATACATTTATGTATATTTTTTTTACAACATATATAAAGAAGAATGAACATTATGAACATTTGGAAGAATGAGAAATGATAGTACAAATATGTAAAGTGAAAAGAGTATATTCTTGTATATCTTTATGTATTGTTGAAGGGTATTATTTGTATGTTGTCGTTATGGGGGTATTAATATTTAAATTTGTATTCATTTGTGTAGGATGTGTAGTGATATAAATAATGTTACATTTTATTTTAAATTATTTATATCAGGGGCGATTGTAACGATTCGATCCCATAGCTGTTATATTTAAAGGGTTATTCATTTATTATCATGTTATTATTATTATTATTAACTAGTACATCCATGAGATGATTTTTATATCAGATAATTGTAAGCGGTTTTGATTATTATATTCAATTAGATTTTTATTAACTATTACTTGTAAAGAGACGAAGTATTATATATTGCAACAAGACTGGCGATATGGACTAACCCTGTGCGTCACAAACTGAACGACGTAGTAAGAATTTCACCACGGCAAACTGCGTCATTTTCCTGAGATGTTAAGAAACCCACTATGGTGTAACCAACACGCCATTTTCTACGGTACGTACGCGTCTAAAGATTACAAATTGTGGTGCAATTAGCCCTCGTGAGAGAATGAACACTGAAGAAAGGGAAGCTTACTGGAGGGGGAGACCGTCGAAGACCACGTGACAAGGAAGTCATTAATACCTGCGACTCCGAAAAAAGACGCATTGATCTATAGCTATCAATGAAGGAAGGAAGTTGTAACCTTGCTTTCTGGGTCCTAATGGACTGAGCACCGAGAGTCGACACTGAACGATGTCTTGCCGACATCTATATCAATACATAATGGGTTATATCCCTGATCAAGAGTCTTTCTACAGATGGCAACGTACTTAATGAGGATATTTCATAGTAAATGAGATATCACATCATTTTTTTAAACATAAGCGACGTAACATCGAGATCATCGATCATTTCTTAAATATGACGAATCTTCGACTGGGTGAGCCAACAATTCAATAAAACTATCGTCTCTATTATAATTTAACTTCATTTAACTTTCAATTCATTTTAATATTCATTTTCTTTTAAATAATTAATTGCCGCATTGAGTAATTTTAAATTCAATTGTGTGACTATCACTATTCTGTTTTATTAGTATTTTGTTCTTGAGTAAATAAATTCATTTCCTTTAACGTAATGCCTATTTCTTTCATTGTAGTTGGTACTTTAAGGCAATCATACTCCTTGATTAAATACGGATTGGTTAGATGACTTTGTCTCACTACGGCCCGGGTAAGTGGTTCTCGACTCTACTGCTGATAGCCGAGGTTAAATCAATAAATTTCGATTCACTATCTTAAATAGGAATCTGGCGCTCAACAACTTATTATATTACACTATCACAGGTAAGGTCACACCACAGTGTATATTATTTATTCATATCATGTTTGTTTTATTGAACCACAATAGTCATCAACCACGATGAAGGACTTTATAAAAATGTTACAAATTGATCTCCTCGTCCTATAAAACAATAAATTCTAACTATCTCATTTGCTACTCATGTTCTAATTATGCATAATTTATTTCACTAATTATTTATTATTGGACTATTACTATTATTATTATTGTTATTAAGACACTATTTAATTATACGAATAATTTTCATAAAACTATCTACACTTTTCTCATTGTTACTATAGTAATACAATGCACATTGTTTATAAATAGAATGCCTGCATTCCTAATTTTACTTTGCCCAATTTCTCGAGTACATTTTTCCTTTCTACTACTATCCGCATTATATCATATTCTGTCTGTTATTCTGTTTTACAATATGTCAGTTCCTAGCTTTATCTTCCTATTCAATAAAGAAAGGAGATAGCATTGTGTTTACAATCTTGAAAAATATATTAATATAACTTTCATTGTATTGTTACAACATCTCAGCTAAGTTATAACTTACGACATTCCTTATTTTTCCACATATTTCCTTTCATTTAGACACATGATAATTTATCACCTGTTTTTATATCACACCTAACTTTTCATAGAAATATTCTTAACACTCAATTAAACCGTTGAAGTTGTTTATAAACATGTCATTTACTCATAAGAATTATTTTTACATCATATAATTTCATTCTAGCAGAACCCTGTATCTTATATTTATTTCATCGAAGACCTTTCTTAAGCACAATACTCTATTTGTTTCATCGTAGACATTCGTAAGCAAAAAAATTCCGTTCATTTTTCATCGGAGATATTTCCGAGGCACAATATTTTTTTTTCATTTCAACTACTCATCAACAATGTCATACTGTATCATTGAATATTCTTCTGTATTACTATAGCATATTCCCCTATTTGCATAACACAATTTTATTTCATGGAAGTAACCATATATTTCACTCATATCTGCTAATATTTCACACTTCATAACTATCGTGCCTATATAATAGTTCTTATAATAGTTACATACTCTAATGCTTTAAATATCATAGAATACCTCTGTCTGAATTTTATATTATTCATTTAATGTGACTGTTATTTCCATTCAAATATTTTTCAATTATGTCAGCAATATTCCTTAAATTAATTTAACATCGAGTTATCCTCTTTTATTAAAACATAAGATTCAATGGCTTACTTTCTCTTCATTCCACAACATTTTGTATTACATTTTCCTAGATACAAATGTTGGTCACATAAGTTTTCTCTGTTTGTTCAATTGTCATATAATCGTCATATAATTACATAATATATTATTCTTAGCATGGCGTTACCTTGCTGAATTTACTCGTTTCAAACAATAAGCAAGGTAATTATGACGTTGTATTTATTATTAATTGGCAAATCAACTCACCCAAAATAATCAGCTGTCTGATCATCTGTTCAGAATCCAAATAAACATCGAATAAAATTCGTATATCTGCACTATCCAACTATATGAAAAATATTCAATTAATATTAAATTATATATTCGTAGAATAAATATTTGTGAATAAAATATATAAATCCCTACTTAAATTTAAAAAAATAATTAAATATAAAAGTCTACAAATTTACGCAGGTTCATTTTCGAGCAATATCGTAGAATTCTTAATACGCCATGTAGAATCGTTGACTAAATCTCCAGAATAAATTTGTATGTAACGAAATGACATCAAAAAAATTACGAGCCTTACAGTAGTTGCATATGATGTGTAACATCTGACATAGAAGAAACCTCACGTGAAATTGTTGATACACCGGTATTTTATACTATTATTGTCACAAATATTAATCTATTGTAAAAGGGAGTGTTTTACAAGATATTGTAGTTTATAATACGGAACTCATTTTATTAGATAATTTATTGCTTCCACCAGCACTAGCTTAAATAAAGAATACGATATGGATCAACTAGATTAATAGACGCTGGGTAGGTTTTAGCTTAGGATTAACTCTACCCGAGGGAAGTTGGAAAAAGAAAAAAAAGGAAGCGGGTTTCAGCAGGAAGAAAAAGTATGGATAGACAGGACGGGAGTTCACCACCAAACAGAAAATTAAGCGAAAATGAGCGTTCAACCACTTTTTCCACCGTGCAATGTCTGTAAAACACCTAAAGTTGGTATGGACCTGGACACAGCTAACGGGAAATGCGGCTGTAGTTTGGGCTATTTGCAAGCAAGCGGCGATCGTACCTTCCCTTCCAAGTCTGTATTTCAATACCATGGGGAAGGGTGGTAGTCTGGAAAGACAAAGAATGAAAGATTTACTGTTTTTTCTTTCAAAGGAGCTAGATTTAAACGAATGTTTTGAAAGGCGGAAATAATTTGAATTCGCCGTAATATTTTTTAGTTTTGGGAACTGTTGGACCTCCAGCAAACGACCGAGTACCACCAGGAATGGTAGCGATGAAGCAGTTATGATGCTTTTGGAAATAATTTTACTGGTTTCTTTGAAGATTGTGGGAAGAATATTAATTGTTGCACTTGAGAAAGCTAAGCGTTTACCCAGCAGCGTGCCGACTAAAAGTTTAGACCAGAGAGAAACTTTGATTTGAAAACAGACCATAAGTTATAGAGAAAATCTCAACAAGCAGGAAGCTTGCGGAGCTAGCTATGCTTGCCTTAATGGCTCGCTAGAATTAGCTATGGAAGCTAAGAGAAACTTTGACAAAGTTGTTACGAGGAGTTTTTTGTTCAAATGCAACAAGGAGTGAAAGATTTATTTTAAGTACTTTTTGTTTTCTTAAAAAGAGCTTAAGATTACAGGAAGAATCAAGGAAGCCAGGGTCCTGCCTAATCTTGAATCTAGTGAAAAATATGAAGCAAACAATAATAGAGACTTTATTTAACAAGAAATTAAAATTTTGAAAATTTAACAATATTTAGGTTGTGATAGTGGTTTATGAAAAAGATTTACAACATATAAAGGTCTAAGACCTAATTGTAATACAATTACAATTTGTAAATAACATTAATTGGACGCAAGTTTGAAACTTGCTTCGAACACTAAATCTGCATAAGGTTTTAAAAGTTGTGCTAAAAATTGCAAGCATTAACGTTTATAACAAAGATTACAAGTAATTAAAGGTTTAGTAATTATATCAGGTACAAAGTGAAAGCTATGAAAAATTACAACAAAGAAACAGGGAAAATAAAGAAGAAGTTTCTATAACTTCTTATATTTAAACAGGGATCACGAGAAAAAATAGTTACCCTTTCGTGAAACCTGCAGAAGAAAGTTAGATAACTCACTTGTGAGTAGAAATAATTGAATTCCCTAGTTAGAGGGGAGAAACAATACGGTTTAAAATGTGTGCTAGACACGAATTTATACAGAGTTAAGTTGTGAAAAACGGAACAATTGTGGGAGGGCACTTGCTAGCAAGTGACACCTCGTTGAAAGAGACCTACATTTATAATTTAATTATATTATGTTAGTAAGGTATTTGAGAGGAGGAAAATAGGAGGTTTAGGAAAATGTCTTGGCCAAATTTATTGTTCTCGTTCAAACGCGACGCGGATGGTGGTTGACGGGCACTGTTTTGCACTATAGTCTGTTAAAAAGTTCACTATTGCAGCACGGAAAGTTCATAAGGAGAAAAGTTATTGCAATTATGTAAATCACTAGTGGAATTTTAGCTTGAGAGAGTTTATTGCGTTGTAGCGTTTATAGGTTATAGTTGAATGCGGCGGAAAATTTCCCTCGAAGGAAGACAAATTAGGTGTTCATCAGCGGTTTTTATAAAGAAAATTCCTTAGTTAGGAAAAGTATTCCCATTTGGGAGTGGAAAATACTCGAAGGTTAAGCTTTTAGATAGATCGTTTGACATAGAAAATTCCAGAACAATGATGACTGTTGAATTGGGCAAAAAACGTCTCGCGGAGGAAAAAGCTAAGTTTTCTAAAGACAGTGGGTAATTTAATGATATCCCACGTTGTGAGAAAGTATCTCAGTTAATTTGTACAATAAGTACTGTTTCGTTTTATGAGGCTAGCTTAGATAGGCAAAGCCTGACATCGAAAATTCCACGAAGATGGTTATTGCACCACATTTAGCAATTTCACACTGTCTATAAAATGGTATTGAAAAGCATTTAGCTATTTAAGAACAATTAAAATGTGTTGAAGAACATTCAAGTTTGTACTTAGCTCATTTTGAAGAAAGGCGATGGTTCCTCGGTGACGGTTGATTTTAAAGTTCAGACATGGCGTCTGATTTAAAAAAGTCTCAAGAGAGCAGCAGACTAGCCCGGGTAGGGCTTGCACTGTACTCGACGGCCGAACTAAGAGTGAGAGCTGCTAAACGAATCACGAAGGAACCGCGGAGAGATGATGGTGGGGGGAAAAGGACAAAGGAGCACACATAAGAATTACAAACTTAACAAAAATTAAATCTCTTCTTAGATGTTAATTTTCTTGATGAAGAGGTCTTCAAGGCGTTGTTAGCAGGCGACAATGACGAAGCCTGGCGGGTGGGAATGGTGAAGAAGTCCTCTTGAGCATGGAGATGTTAGCTGGCGATAACGACGAAACCTGGTGGCTGGATTGGTAAGGAAGTCCTCTTGGGAGTGGAGATATTGAGGAACTTCAGAGGTTAGCTGCTAGATGCCGCTAGGTTGATCATGGAAGATATATATCTACTGTAGAACAGACTTAAAAACGAATTAAGCATGGTGCGCTAACAAACTAAAACATAAGGAATCACTGTTGGTGTTGGCGAAAGAAGGAAGGAATGAATTAAAGCAAAGAGCAGCGGAAGCTAACTCTATCTTACCGTGTATTCCAAGGAATACACCAAGCTGGGGGGACAAACACTAACAGAGAGTAGAGACACAATATTAAGTGTTGAAAGGAAGGGGGCAATTAAAGACAGGGGTCTTGTAATGTGCCCATTTGTAGTCAAGATCCTAACCACCCTGACCCTTCCATCCCTTCCCGGGTAACACTCGAACACTCTGCCGGAATTCCAATTTCCACCTCTTCCAAAAATAATTGCGAAGAGCTTCAAGCTTACGCCAAACGATCGGCAAGTTAGAGTCTCTATAAGAGTTAGAAAGGGTAGGAGGGGCAGAAAGGGAAGTACCTATAAGGAAATGACCAGGTGTTAATGGGAGCGGATCATCTGGGTCATTGGAAAGCGGAGTCAACGGGCGAGAATTAACCACACCCTCAATCAGAATAGACAGTGAGTTAAACTCTTCATACGTTAGAATGCGACTACCTAAAAGCTTTTCTAAATGACGTTTAGTAAGCTTGACACAAGATTCCCACCTGCCGCCGTGATGAGGGGCGTAGGGAGGTATAAACCGCCACTTAAAGCCTTTAGCATAAGAAAAGTTAGAAATCTGTTCCATGGCCGGAGAAGATGTGAGTGCTTTCTTCCACAAGGAAGCTGCGCCTTGAAAAGTGGAGGCATTGTCGGAAAACATTTCAGAGGGAACGCCACGCCTAGCAGTGAAGCGAGAAACGGCTGACAGAAAGTAAGAAGTAGAGGCATTTGTTACTAGTTCCGAATGGATCGCACCAGTAACCATGCAGACGAAAAGAGAAACATAGAGTTTTCCAAACAATTTGCGTCTGGCTTCATGGGAATTGCGTTGATATTGAAAGGGACCCATGTAATCCACACCAGTCAAAGCGAAAGGACGAATAGGGGAAGAGCGGAAAGAGGGCAGATCGCTCATCAATTGCGTACTGACCTTAGGTTTCACTTTAAAGCAAGGGATGTATTTGTGAATTACGGAAGAAACTTCGTGATTTCAATTTATAATCCAGTAATTTTCCCTTAATAAACAAAGCAGTGTGCGAGTGCCGACATGAAGATTTCGATAATGAAAGTCACGTATGATTAAGGAAGTTACGTGATGTTTGGAGGGCAAAATGACAGGATGCTTTTTGTCTTCAGAGAGTGAAGAGTGCGAGAGCCTACCACCTACTCTTAGTAACCCGTTGTCATCGAGGAAAGGGGCTAGGGCACGAAGACGACTAGATTTTGGAAGATCTTTCCTAGCGGATAGCAAAGAAAATTCAGTAGAAAAGGCCTCTTGCTGTGTTGGCTGCAAAACTTTAATAGTAGCGAGATTTAATTCATGATTACTTAGGTGCGGTTTAGGAACAATAGGTTGGTCAACAACAAGATTTTTCCATCTGAGAAGATAGGCAAACATTCGAATAAGTTTGTGAAAAGAAGAGTGACGTGACAACAAGGGAAACGAAACGTTGGAAATAAGACACGAAGCGGTAGATTTAGATATTTTAGCGTCAGGCAAGTTAGAGTTTATGACCGGAGGTTTAGTAGGCCAGCAAGAAGAGTCGTCGACTAACCACGAGGGCCCATACCAGTACAACTGAGATGCTGCCAATTGAGAAGGTGAGCAACCACGTGAGATGATGTCAGCGGGGTTATCAACGCTAGGCACATGTTTCCATTGACATCCCGAAGAAAGAGTTTGAATTTTAGAAACCCTATTTGCAACAAAGGTTTGCCATTGGGTGGGATTTTTGGCGATCCAAGAGAGGGTAATCATGGAATCGCTCCACAAGTAGGTTTGCAAAAATTCGACCTTTAAGACTTTCTGCAGTTTTTTTAGCAAGTTCTGCGGCCATGAGTGCAGCACACAATTCGAGCCTAGGTTAGGTGATAGTTTTAAGAGGAGCTACTTTTGATTTGGAACAAATAAGATTGGAAAGTGAAGATTCATTTAGCGAATTGCGATAAACTAAATATGCGCAGCAACCATAAGCTTTTTCAGTGCTGTCGGCAAAAACATGAAGAAAGAAAGATGTGTTAAGAGAAGCGTTAATTACATTTCTAGGAATTTCAATAAGAGAAAGATCAAGCAAACTGCTACGAAAAGAGAGCCATCTATTATGAAAAGAGTGGGGAACAGCTTCGTCCCATTCACATTTAAGAGACCATAGCTCTTGCATGAACAGCTTGGCGATTACAATAACCGGGGCAAGAAATTGAAGCGGATCAAAAATTTTTGCAATTTCGGATAAAATTTGCCTTTTTGTGTTAGGGAGCTTTTCGGAAAGTGAGACTTTATAAATGAGAGTATCAGTGCGAGTGCACCAGTGTACTCCAAGAGTTTTTATGGATTCCGAATCTCCGCAGATTTTGACGGAAGAGGGGTCTACATCTTCTATGGGAAACTGGGCAAGAAACTCATGGGAATTGGAATTCCACTTATGAAGTGGGAATCCTCCATTCTTTAACAATGCCTGAAGCTCTAGTGACACGAGAGAAGCTTCCTCAAAAGTTGAAAAGGACTGAAGGTAATCGTCAACATAAAATGATGTAGTTAGTGCTTCAGAAGCTTTGGCATCAAATAAATGACCATCTAGAGAGGCCAACATGTGTAGGGATCGGATAGCTCGGAAAGCGGACGGTTTTAGACCATAAGTGATTGTCTTTAAGCGAAATAACTTAATGGGCTTGCTAGTTTCGTCGCGCCACAAGATTCTTTGGAGATCTTGTTGTTCGGATTGAATTAAAACTTGACGGTACATTTGTTTGATGTCCGCTACAACAGCTATGGGAAATAATCGAAAATTTAAGAGTATAGTAGACAAATCGGATTGAATAGCGGGACCAGAGTAAAGAGTATCGTTAAGACTATTGCCATTGGCAACGACTCGGATTTTATCCTTGACAAGAGGTTTTTTCCACACGGGATGATGATTTAAGAAAACCGTTTCAATAGGGGGGTGCAATTCGTCATCAGATTTGCTGACAACTTCCATGTGATCCAAACTTTCGTATTCGTCCATAAACTCAGTGTACTGTTATTTAACAAGGGGTTCTTTCTTAAATTTGCTCTCGATAGCAAAGAGAGCTTTTCGAGCTTTAGGTTGAGAATAGGTAAGTTTGGGGGGATTGAGTAATCTTGGCATCTGAACAATGAACCGGCCTTCAGGAGAACGAGTGGTAGTGGTCATGAAAAGTTGTTCACAGAATTCGTTTTCTGAAGAGGTTAAGTTAGGGGAATCAATGCTTTCCAGCCTCCAGAACTGTTCCAAATCGGTACTAGCGAAATAGCATTGTGACACGGGCTGGGGAGAATAATGAGGAAGTTGACCAGTAACGATCCATCCAAAATTGGTATCTCTGGCAACCACGTTGGAAGATAGCTTACGAATTTGTTTACGAAGGCAATTCCAGAAAACATTGGCACTGAAAAGTATATCAATGGGACCTTGAATGTTAAACAGAGGATCGGATAACCTTAAATGAGAAGGAATATTCAGACCTGAGATATCAACAGAGTGGCTTGGAGTATCCTCTCCGATACTGTTGAGAATGAGGCAATTGAGTTTTAGAAAATTATTTCTGTGACAAATGTCTCTTGTGGTTAGTTTTGAGAACTGTAAAGCTTGTGATTTTAAGCTGTTAATACCTGATACATTAATAGAAGTAGGGTTTACAGGTAGGCCTAGTTTTTTGATTAATGAATTAGAAACAAAATCATGGGTTGCTGCCGAATCAAGAAGACCGTGTGCACGGACCCAGTTGCCGAATTTATCCTGGACTTCGATTTGGACAGTGGACAATAGTACTTGAGCACTACGAAAGGATTTAGCGTTCTGAATGAAAGATTAAGCATTAGGAGTGCCAGTATTATCATTCTTCTGAGAAGTAGATGCTGCTGATGACCTCAATTGATCATGACGATGCAGTAAAGTGTGATGCGATTTTTCTCAATGGAAACAGAGTCTAGAAGACTTTCAATTAAAAGCAGAATGCTTGGGTGAGAGGCAGTTGAAGCAATGTTTATTCTGGGAAACTAATTTTCTTCTGTCATCGACTGACAGTTCTTTAACGCGTGGGAATCTTTGCAAAGTATGCACTTAAACGGTTCATTTACACTTTTTCGGGATTCGCTTTGAGTGTTTAAAGAAAGAGAACTGGCAATACGGCGTTCACTAGACCTAGTTTGGTAACCAGTGGCGTATGACGGGTTTAGAAGAGCTAGACCCAGGATTTTGGGTACTAGACGCTACGTGTTCGGTTTTAGATTTAAGAGACAATGATTCAAATTTAGAACTACGAGAAGAGGGATCACTTTGGTTAGGTAGTTTAAAGTTGACATCTAGAATTTATGATGGTGACCAAATGCTCGTAAGAATAATCATCATTGTTGGAAAGTTCCATTTCCCAAGCTATAAGGGTAGCAGTATCAACTTTAGAGACCACTTAATGTATTAGGAAAGTGTCCCAATGGTCAGTGGGTTGATCTAATTGGGATAATGCTTTTACATGAAGTTGTGTCGTATCAATGAGAGTATGCAAACTGGTGACGTCATTGTACTGTGACGCAGGCAAGTTAAATAGAGCCTTCAAGTAGGCGTTGAATACGTAACCGTAAATTACCGTATCTTTCCTTTAATAAGTTAAAGACTATGGGATAGTTTTCAACGCTTAATGGAAGTGCTTCAACCAACTGCAGAGCTTGACCATGGAGAATAGATCTCAAGTAATGAAATTTATGAATGACTTGAATGTCTTCATTGTCATGGACAAGGGAGCAAAAGAGTTCGTAAAACGATTCCCAAGTGGATTCGTCACCAGAGAAATGAGGCAAATCTATATTGGGGAGAATGGGTTTGAGTTTGAGAGTGCCAAACGGAACATATTTTTTCTGTTCCTCTTCAAGTTGGCGAATTATTTTAAAGGCAGAGCCTATACCTTCGTAGTATTGATTTTCTACCTCTACTCGATCATCTGTCTGACTGAGCATGTAGGTTTCTATTTCGGTTTGGATAGTACAATAATTCTCAAAAGAACGTTCATAATCTTTCAGGCGATGTTTTAATACATCTAATTGAGCTTCTGAAGGATCCAGCTCTCTGATGCATTTTCTAAATTGGGTTAATTGCCCTTTGTAAGACGCTCGTTTGGAAGTAAGTTTTTCATCCTTACCGTCCTTATCTTTATCTTTTGGCACCATGGCGAAATGGGTAAATTGAAGTATAACTTACGGAACTGTGGAGTATTGGAAATGCTGTCAGACTGGCAGCAGCAAACAAGTTGAAAGAGAGGACACGCCAAAGGAGTCAGGAGCGACCTCTTTCCCCCTCACCAGCCTTGCACAGTGAAGTTATAGCTGAAAAATTCAAAATAGATGTTAATAACTTGCAAACTATTGATAAATGGATTTTGACAAATAAATCCTGACAATTGGATTCTCCTGGATTTCTGGGACCAAGTTTTGGGTAGGTTTTAGCTTAGAATTAACTCTACCCGAGGGAAGTTGGAAAAAAAGAAAAAAAAAAGAAGCGGGATTCAGAAGGAAGAAACAGTATGGATAGACAGGACGGGAGTTCACCACCAAACAGAAAATTAAGCGAAAATGAGCGTTCAACCACTTTTTCCACCGTGCAATGTCTGTAAAACACCTAAAGTGGGTATGGACCTGGACAGAGCTAACGGGAGTTGCGGCTGTAGTTTGGGCTATTTACAAGCAAGCGGCGATCGTACCTTCCCTTCCAAGCCTGTATTTCAATACTATAGGGAAGGGTGGTAGCCTGGCAAGACAAAGAATGATAGATTTACTGTTTTTTCTTTCAAAGGAGCTAGATTTAAACGAACGTTTTGAAAGGTGGAAATAATTTGAATTCGCCGTAATATTTTTTAGTTTTGGGAACTGTTGGACCTCCAGCAAACGACCGATTAAAGCAAAGAGCAGCGAAAGCTAACTCTATCTTACCGTGTATTCCAAGGAATACACCAGACGCGACACCGCTCATAACCATAAATTCCTTATAAACAGGTCCTCTTCATTCACAGACCAACACGTAATTTCATATGGATTCTGTTAAAATGAGTCATATTGATATGATAAATATAGTTTAAAATGATAATCTGGTAGCAAAAATATCTACCCCGCCCAGGATTCGAACCCAAGACATCTAGATTCACAGTTATACACACTAACCCGACGGCTATTTCAACTACGCAAATATTGTGCACAAGATGGTGACTTATTTCCACGTTCCAATAATACTGCATTACAGAATTAAGTTTCATTTATATTTTGCTTGTTTCGATAATGTTCCTGCGTGAAATTGAGTTTAAAATGCCTTATGAATAGGCCCTCTTGTGAGTAAAGAGAATGTATTGAGTAATAGTTCATGAAGGCTTGCTCAATTCTCATATAACCACAACGATTATATTATATTGATGACTGCATTACCGTTATGTGGGTTAATATTTGAATAGCCATTGTGCAGAAACATAATACCGGCAATGCCGACTACTTACAATGTTTGATATTAAGGCATTTTACCATTTAAATACTGATACGAAGACTTCGAATATGTACCATGTCATTTGTTTCAATCACTTGACACCAGAGTTCGCATGAGCGTTTTCCGTTCAGTATGTCATATACATTCCACATGGCCGAGAGTGCATCGTGGTATCAATTTCTGACACCGCGCGCTGATTGTTTCTCTTACCAGTGCCAGCTGGATCGATCGAGTTGGCAGCGCGTCTTATACTTCCGTTCTATCCACCACTGCCAGATAGGGCACACTTCCGTTCGATCGATCGAGCGGGCAGTGCATACTTCCTTTTTCCACCACTACCAGCTAGTACACTTCCATTCGATCGATCGAGCGGGCAGAGCATACTTCCGTTTTCCACCACTGCCAGCTAGTACACTTCCGTTCTATAGATCGAGCGGGCAGTGCATACTTCCGTTCGATCCACCACTGCCAGCTCGATCGTTCCGATCCACTTCCGTCCCCAATTTTCAAAATCACTCCCACAAAACTATCCAGCAACCGAGCGGAAAGATGTTACACATCAACAATGGCAAAATATGAACTACTAAATTTAGCATAATGGTGCAAACACTAACTTGATGAACTGCAACGTCGGCTTGCTTGCCAGTAATTCCTCCATGGTTCCATTTTAGAATTCCGCTTCGTTCTCATTCCAGTTTCCAAATTTAGTCGTACCTCCACTGTTGACTGTCCCATGGTTCCAATTTGCTCCAACGCGTCTCTTGTAGTCGAGTAGCCATCATCGTCTACAGGATATTTATAGAAATCTCTAATGATGCTTTCCGGTATAGTCGTCTTCTTCTTTCAAATGTTTTTGAAAATTGCATCATGCCGTTCGTCTGTATTTTGATGTTTTTCTTGGTAACTCTTGATCTAACCATTCCTAAAATGTCCCCCTTGTGATAACTTTCTACTCCATATTCACTACTGTAGTACTGTTGAATCCACACATCCCCTTCAACCCAGATTTGTATTACATGGTTGAAATATAACTGCTTTCCCTTGAGCAATATGCTAGATAATTGTATTTTATAAAATCCTTCAATGTTCATGCGTCGTAGAAGTTCCTTCTTTAATAATTCTTAAATCCACTTTATTTCTGAATAACTCGCGTTAGTCTTGTATCGTTGTAGCACTGTATTACAATTTAATAACTTGTGTACCTAAATTCATTTTAAATGTTCGCAAACAGTCAATATGCCCAATTTTAGCCTATTTTCATTTATGAAACAAGATGTTCAGTAAAGAACATATAGCCTACTTTCTCCTAAATGCATGGGTATAATTATAACTCTTTGTCCTTTTCAAGGAGGATAATTGAGTGTTGGTTGTAGTCGCTTGTTGAAATACAACGTGCTAAACGGTTATTATACTTTGATTGATTGAATCCTCACCTGAATTATATATACACACACTAATACAGCCATCACAATAACTCAAGTTATCAGACAAAATGCAACACTCACCCAAGTACATGGGGCTAAATGACCATGATGTCCGTGCATCTCTAATGAATCAACAGTTTCCTACCCAAATCCTTCATCGTATATAAGTACGCACACTAGTAAGCCTACATACATCACTGTGACACAGGTTATCAGACGATTTCTAAACACACCCAAGACACACCAAGACACCAAGACACACTACAAGACCATGATGCCGAAAAAACCTAAAGAATCAACAACAAAAACAACATCAACAATAGACTCTACCGCGGATCAAGGACAACGAATTTTCATCGATGTGGTCGAGTGTTGATATATGTGCTGTTATAAGTATATACATGTATATAATATTTTCGATTGCAAATACACACTATATATGCTTAACAATATAACGCGTGAGTAGTTATAAATCAATTAATACAAAAACATCGAAGTGAAAAAAAAATGAAGCTGTTGGGATTTTAAACCAGAAACCTCCAAGCTACGAGTCAGATACGCTACCATTACTCTAAACACGCTCATTGCTAACATTGCGTTAATAACAGATTTAGTATAACTGCCTAGAATATTTGGTCTTGGAATGAACGATTTCATTAGCATTTTCTGCCGTTTTTATAAACCATTTGATACTAAAAATTTATTATTTTGCTCAGTACATTCCTAAGAGGATATACACTAACGAAGTTACGGAAATATATGGATGTACGAGCAAACAAGAGGAAATTTTTTCAATTACACCCTAAGCATATGTTCACTAACTGGCCGGTATAGAGCGCAGCTCGCATCTAGTAGGCCGTGGTTAGCTCCGGCATAGTACAACTGGTTGCTAGTAATGTCACTCGTGCAGATCCGGTGGTGAACTTTGTTTTAATTAAATATATATTTTCCAATGCAAAATGCACAGCATAACGCTCAATTTTATAACGTCTCAGTACTCAAGAGACAATAAATATTTTAAAAATCAAGCAAAAAAACACAACTCTTACAGGTTCTGACCCCAGCCGGCCGGGTTAAAGTCCAAAGCTCTAACCACAGAGCCAAACATGTCCTCCTAAGTTAAACGTTATCAATTGATTTACATACAACGTCTTAGCAATTAATGACTTTGACTAACCGATTTCTTCACTGGAGTCTATATCCATTATAACCCATTTCATACAATGTTCATATTATTTCTATCAGTAGGCTATATTGCATGCAACATACTAAAATTAGTAAAATATAGGTCAGAACGAGTGATCAGCTGCCATCTTGTCATGTAACCGAGACGACTCAGCTTTTTAAAGTCACTTCTGCACTATAATATTTCGATACAAACTTTTGATTTCGAACGCGCCACGTCCTTTAGAACAGTTTAAACGATTCTCGGTTCGATAATCGGAACTGGTGGGTCCCATGTTATGGATTATATAGTTTGCATAATTTAAACAGCCGCCATCCTGAAATGGTATGGCTGATGACCTTGTAGTTTGGGCACAAGACGCGTCCTATATGAAGGTATGTTTTTACGAAATTTGGTAAAGATCCGATGATTAGTTAGGACGTAATTTAATCTTAGGTTTTAATCATTTGAGTGGCCGCCATTAAGGTTTGGTAATGATGGCGGCAATACAAAACATGACATTGAGGTGCCCTTTGCTAGTTCTACCTCTGTACCAAATTTTGTACAATTCGATTTCGTCGTGTTTGTATTGATAGGGGGGACAGACATGCAGAGTACACACACATACACACATACATACACACAGTCAGACACACAACGTTTTGGCCCTGTGTAAATCTCAAAAGTCTACATTATCTTTTTGCAAAAATCGAAAGTAGGCTATATTAGGCTTATAAGATCACCTTTTGTCCGTGTGGGTTTGTGCGCATGTGTGCCCCCCCCATAATAAAACCTAAACGGACGAAGCGATTCCAATGAAACTCGGTATGTGCATACTACTACCTCGTCCATCCTTACCGTGCCTTTAAAAATTAATACGTTTCAACACTCCAACATGGCGGCCGCGCAAAATATTTCACTGGCATTCTATATCTCCGAGGCAGTAACAAATATCACTCTGAAATTTTGTACGGTGTTAAAGGGCACTACTAAAAGTTTATCTATCTGACTTTCATAAACCTGTTAAGTACCGTACCTTTGAACAGCGAACATGGCGGCAAAGCGAAGTTGAAACATTTAAATAGAGTTTTCTCGGGATTTAACCATACGAGCGCAGTGAAACTAGGTACAGCAAATGTTTATACACACATTTTAAAAGTAAGTTGATATTTTTGTGCCCTAATCATGCGATCGAAGTGAACGTTTGAATAATGATCCTATGCAATAATTTTCATCTTGTGGTACATAACTGTATTGTCTACACATTCAACAATCCTACATGGCGATCCATCCAAAATATTTAGACGGTTATCACTATCTACGAATCTATCGCAGCAACGAGACTGAAATTTTGTATGTTGTGTACCCTACAAACCTGGGTCTTCCAGGATGGGACTCTCTTCTTGGGGTCACGCTCAGTCCATATGCTTAACTTATACTGCCATCCTAGGCCTTCAGAGAAGGATTCACAGGGACATAACTACATGGTATACCTTCGTCATGTGCTCATTATGTACTCATTATGTGGTTATGCTAGCGTGAGGAATGAATACCTATGTGTTCAAGATCGTTTTCATTCAAATCAATTGTCAGGTCATGATCTTGTATTCGGTATTGGAAGCGCCAAGAAACACACAAGAAGAATAGACTGCCTAAAAATACAATGCGATTCCTGACATGCCCTACACTTACAGATTCACACAAACTACAATTAACAAAGTTTTCCAGAAAACAAGTGGACACCATATGGGCATACACCTAGGGATGCTTTCCAAACACAACCAAGTACACACGTACCGACACCACTGTGACTGACCCGAATCTATCACCACACTCTGTTTTACTCGATGAATATATCCTAAGTATTATTGTGTGCCTCAGTATCACTGAAATATTGTAAGTCCCTTCTTAGATATTGCTCTGCTTCACCGAACTATCAAACTTTCTTCTCGGCAAGGACTGCTGTTCCTCCCTGCAAATGGCCCACTCTTGAGATCTCGAGCTTAGCGAACCCGTAAGAGAGATGATTTTTCCTTGTACACAATTATCATTTTGCGGTTCTTTAGGAGCGCCCTTTCTCAAATTAAGCGGGAAATGAGGGCGTGAATGCTTTAACTGTATTTTATAAAGCTATTAGATATCGTTTTCAAAAAAAGAAAACATGAAATTTATATTATACAGAGTTATTGAAAAATAATGCCTAGATTTTAATAATTGCTAAGAGAAACTATTAGATGTAATGCAGGCCTAATGGCTTTAGCCTTAAAATGCGTGGAAAAGATAACTTTTTTTTCCCATACCCTAGTAAGTTTCTATGTGAGCTTCGTTTGTTGCTCTGCAGACGTGCGTCGAGTGTATCGCGTGCCGCGCGAAGGTAGTGAGGCGGAGCTCCACCTTGCATAAAAATTACCCACTGTCCAGTCTGTTGTCCGATATATTCTATTTGAGCGAACACAAACTGTTAAAGGGAACTGGGACGTGTGATAGGCTCAAAAATGTAATTTTTCTTTTTATTAGCTTAAAAAATCTCCCATCTTTCCTGAAGAATTTGGTGTATCAATTATTGTGCTGAAGTGATATTTGATGCAATACAATTAGGTTTAAACATCATGTATTAAGGCTACAGGCCTACTGTAGCTACTAGCCAAACATTCTTTTTGTGTTTTCCGTAAGTCATATATTTTGAGAATTCATTTCCTCAGAAACTATCTGATCAATGTATTTGAAATTTAGTAGACTCTAAGACACTATATAGATCTACTGGTGGTAATAAAGTTATTCAGGTATCTTTATTAGTTCATGGAGCTCAGCTTTAAAAACACTGTCAATTTTACAGAAAATTTCAGTTTTCAACTAGGATGTAAAAAAAAAACTCTACTCCTGTAAACAATAGGACAATACTTATACTTCAGTAGCTCAACAATAGTTTAAATATTATGCCTGCAAAGTTTGCTGGGTCTGGTTTGAGTATTTGCTCAGGAAAAGGGACATGAGTTAAAGGAATTTTTAACAATATATTTTTTTAAGATTTTTTTTCAATGCTCTGTCTGTCACAAAATATTCAACATTGAAGCTTCAAATTCTACCCAAATAATGATCAATGTACTCTAAATATACCAAAAGATCATTCAAGGAAATATCTATTGAAGTTCCTGAGATAGTTACTAAACATCGGAAGCTACATTTTTCTATCGATTCACACGTCCCGGTTCCCTCAAGCATGTCGAGGTAAATTAGGCTTGTAATACTGTATTGTTTCTTCGACGAAAAAGAAAGGTCCAATAACTTGGTCATGACATAACCTGCACCACACATTGACACACATTAGACGTCTGCAGAGCTACAAACGGAGCTCACATTAAAACTTACTAAGGTATAAAAAAAAGTTATTTTTTCCACGTATTTTAAGGCTAAAACAATTCCATTACCTGTATTAGTACTTTTATAGCAATTATTTAAAATCTGGGCATTACTTTTCGATGACGTTGTAATTTCCTCTTCTAATAGTTGTCATTTTGTTTCTTAATTAATTTCTGTATGAGTCTGATTACTGAGCGGTATTTCTTTGCGGTTCTATTGGCTATATTACCTAAGTCACAGCATGCTATTTTTTGTTGGCACACTTTTGTTCTGCGCATGTCTCCTTTCCTATGCGTGAAACAGTTTAAACTCTTGTTTTATTTTGTTTCCAATTATTGGGAATGATTGAAAAGCGGTACTCCTTTTGTCTCACCTTTTTAAGCCTAATTTAATGAAAATCCACAGCCTGCTTCCAGTCGACCGACCGGGTCAGGGATGGAATGAATGAAGCTCCCATCTAGTGGCGAGGATATGAACTGTGCTGGCTGCCGAAGCCTGTCGCACTCCTCCGAGGCAATGATTAAATGAATGACAGATGAAATGAAATGATACTGTTGCTGGAGTGAAATTTTTGACTGGGAAAACCGGAGTACCCGGAGAAAAACCTGTCTGCCTCCGTTTCGCCTGCACAGATCTCACATGGAGTGACCGGGATTTGAACCACGGACCCAGCGGTGAGAGGCCGGCGTGCGGCCGCCTAAGCCACGGAGGCTCTCCTGTTTTAATCATATGATAAAATATGCTTTTAAATCGGATTTTGTCCTTATGTGTGTGTGCGTATGTGCGTGTGCCATGTGTGTGTCCCATAATAAAATCTAAACGGCTGGAGAGATTTGAATGAAACCCGGTAATAACATGGTACTACTTTTTCCAACCTCGACCAGGTCTTTCAAATTTTAAAAAGTTTCATCAATCACACATGGCGGCTGCGCGAAATATTATACCGGCATTCTATATCTCCGAAACTATTGCCGATATTACCCTGTAATTTTGTATGGTGATAGAGAAGACAAGGGTAAATTCCGTTAAGTGTCACTTAAAAATCTCTTAAGTACAAAACCAACATGGCTGCCAAGCGAAGGCATTTTCTCGCGGCTTAATCATCTGAGCGCAGTAAAACTTGGTAGGTTAAATGCTTAAACAAAATGTAATCTTCTGGCATCGAATTTAATTCAATAATTGTTTCCATCATCTCAAGATGGTGGTGACTGAGCGAGATTATAAAATTAAGTTTTTAGTTTTCGTATCCTAATCAGGCGATCAAAATGAACGTTATTATAATGTAACTACGCAATAACCTTCATCTAATGGTACATAAATCTATGGCCTACATATAGAACAATCCAACATGACAATCGTCCGAAATATGTTGACGGTTCTCAATATCTACGAAACTATCACGACAATCAAACTCAAATTTTGAAGGTTGATGGAGGCTATTAACATAAGTTCAACTATGGGACTTTCAAAAGCACAAAACCAAAATGGCGGTGACGCGAAATTTAAATATTTGTATGTTTTTTTTCTCGCGAATTAATTATCCCGGTGCAGTGAAATTTTGCATGGTAAATCTACATACAAGGTTTGGTATATTGGCATCTAATTTAATGTCAATTCTATGAGTACCTAAAATGGCGGCTGTGTAAAATTTTATAAAATTACACTTTTATTTACCGTGCCATAAACAAGCGATAGAAAGGTAGATTGCTACAGTATAATGTGCCATGATTATGATGTTCATCTGGTGGCATACAATTATATAGCATATCTATAAAACAATCCAACACGGTATCCATGCCATATATTTTACCGGTTGTTAATATCTCGGAAAGAATTTAAGCAATCAAACTGACTTTTTGTATGTTGTTAGAGGACGTTTTAGTAAGGAAATACAGTATGTAACTTTCCAAATCCCGAAAAACGCAAAAACAACATGGCGGCCAAGTGATTTTCAAATATTTGAAATAACTTTTCTGCCGAATTAATTACCCGAGTGCAATGAAACTTGGCACAGCGAATCTTTATTTAGAGATTAGTATAGATACATCTAATGATATTCAAATGTTTTCAAAAATTCAAGATGGAATCAGTAGGATACCTATAAACCTCATTTCATTTATTTCTCGCATCATATTCAGGTGATTCCAGAGAAGATTCCTATGATGGGCTGCACCAGTGCACACTTCTTTAGCGTTAATAAGTCTTATCTTGTAACTTTGGACACACGCTTTCGAGTGCTAGAGGTGTGTTGAAGTGAGTTATTTTGGCGAATGAAAGCTTTGATTTAAGACAGGGAATGCACTAATTCCATAGTAAGACAATTATGCTTTCTTTATGTTTCATGTCTACTACTTATGGATATTGAGTTTTGATTTTGATTTTCTTTCTGTATAATTTATCACAACGTAGGTCGTGTACGAAGAGCTATTTAGAACATCACATGGAAAATGCTTTCAATTGGAAGGAGAATTTTTAATGGAAAAGACCATGGATAATGTAATATTTAGTTCTTCACGGAACTACTTGTTGTTTATTTGGGGCAGTAGATCTCGTTTCTTTTTTTTTCTACCCTCGCAAATAAAATGTCAATACTGCTTTGACTCGCATACACCAACTCTGGTTATATTAAAAATTAAATCCAATTCTCATTTACTGTTTTCTTTCAAGCTAGCCAAACCTTTCTAAAATCATATTTAGCTCTGTCGTGATTTATTTAAACCAAATAAAATCTTTCCTCTTTAGAATATTTAAATACTGTAATCACACGTACAGTACTTGACATCGGCGAATAATGGGCGCACTACTTAACTTATGGAAGTGAAATTAATGACAATTATATATTCGAGCCTCATTATTGCCCTGGTGGTTTTATCTTAATGATGGAATAAACATGTATTTGTTATTTGAAGTCTAATTTATGCAATATGTTTCCTTTAAAAACTTTAGTAAGTTCGAAGTTAGATTGACAAAAGGGGAAGAATAGTCTGTATATTCAAATGTGAACGGAAAACGACTAGAAAATGTTTCAGACTTCTAGATTAATTAGTTTCATAGTAAAAAGCAATAGGGAGTGACTTTTTTTAAATACACTCAGACGAGTTAGCCTACAGACGTAGGTACTAATGGGCGTTGCTGGGCTCGGAAGAAAGAAGGACCTATGCATGCCCCTATAAATTCTCCGTTTGGCGTAAGGATACAAGTTTATATGGGGTGAAAATGAATTATTTAAAAATATATACACGTCAAAAGAGAAATATTAGATGTAAATAGATTGGAAACTTGATTAGTTATTAATTAGCTTACAGATTTTGTACAAATATCAAGACATAGAAAAACACACATCTTCCATCTTCAGTTTAAACATATGTCAGTGTTGAATGTCCAGCATGCTTAACGAATTCACAGCTTCGTCACGGACCTCGTGGACGTTCCATTGAACTTCCGAAGAGGTCACTCCACAGCGATGTGTTGTATTGTCTGAAACAAGTCTGCACAATCGCAGTAAGGGTTCTCGGTGATCTTCCACTTACGCTAAAAGAATTGGCCTTTAACGAGTTGAGCTCTTACTCGATTTGTGACGACCAGACTTTCCTGGGTGGGCTGGTGGCGTGGAGCAGCGGTTTCGTTCTCGCCTGCTGTGGCCGAGGTTGTGGGATCAGCTCCTGGTTGCTTAGAGGCGAGAGAGCTGTGCCAGTAGATCTACTGGTACATTAAAGATCCCCTTGAGGGCAAACTCTGGTACCCCGACGTCTCCCCGAAACCACAGTAATTAAAAAGGGACGTAAAACTTGCTATTGTTTATTATTATTGTTATTATTATTATCATACGTTCGTGGGTAAATTGAAACCAGGAGGATGCTTAACTGAGTTTTAGATTTGAAGTGGATCAGTTATTGTGTCATGTTTGGCTCATTTTTGCTCCGCGCAGCAAAGGTCTGGTCGTCACTAAATCGAGTAATAGCTCAACTCGTTGAAGGCCAATTCTGGTAGCGTAAGTGGAAGATCACCAACAACCCTTACCCTCTCGCCGCGTATCCATGAAGGCTTCCGTGATTTCAATCTGAGATTTTAATGTATGCAGTCCTGATGTATTGGCAGCGGGCGATTTTCATGACTTTGGAGCTATTCTCTCTTCAATGCCATTTGTCTTCGCAACTGAGGAGGTGCAGGTGGTTACTACGGAGGGGTCGATTGCATGGTGCCTAATATACAGTAACTTATAGTCTTCATTGTATTATTCAGCTGAGTATCGAACTTCTTTGTTAGCACTAGTAAGCCATACTGGACTGCAATATTTCGCTACTAAATATACTAGATGTTGCTACTTCATTTTAGGGGCTTGGGACACCTTGGTCATCAGGCCCGTGTATTTAGCTTTGTGTGTGGAACTTGTCTGATAACCTGTATTTTGAATATACTGGAGCAAGGTCTGTTGTTTTGAGGGTAGGTGCAGTTGTACTCCAATCCATTCCTGGCAGATTTTGCAGAATATTATTACAAGGTTTGACATAACCGGATGTTTTACTGATATATTCACTGTAAGTCAGTGATATAGCCTATCAACATTTCTTAGGGGAGATTTGAACTTCAGCAGTTATCGGTTGAATTCTACCTGAGGACTATAGTTGGCCTGCGTGTTTCTCTGGGAGAAGCAGGTGACCTCAGTTTTGTTTATATTTGGTTTCAGTCGCCAGTTACCGAAGAACTTGTTGAGTTTATAGAGATATTCTACGAGGATATCTACAGTTGTTCTTAAGCCACGGGAGTGTGCAGTTATTTCAAGGTAATCAGCGCACACAAAATTTCTAGAGTTGGTGGAAGGAAGATCTGCCGTGTATGTGTTAAAGAGCAGTAGGGCGAGGTCTGATCCTTGTGGTAGCCCATCATGCAGTCTATAACACCTACTTACATTACCATTTAGATGTACTTGGATTATTTCATTTCATTTCATATTTATTTATCAGTGCATTACACTATATATACAGTACACTGAAGGGAGTCTCTGAAAAGAGCAAAGCCCCACTTCGCATTCGGGATGCGTCAGAGCCCCCAATATATATGCACTGTGTTATATTTTCATATGTACACAAGATGGCAATTAGTGAGAACCGAGCAATGATTACATTATTTACAGTAAATGGTAAATGATCATTTATATAGGATAAAGGAGGAACAACAAGAGAAGAGATCAAATAGATATTGCAAAAAGAAATACACGGGAAACACTAGCACAACATAGAATCGAGACATAATTTATGAAGAACAACCTACTTGTTGAACAAATAATGCCGCAGCTTCCTCTTGAACTGAACGGCATTATTGTTGCTGGCCTTCAGAGAACACGGCAGGCTGTTCCATGCACAGACCGATTTATTTACAAAACCCAGTTTGTACGACTCAGTCCTGGGTAGTGGGGCGTACAGCGTAACTCCGCGGTCCTTTTGAGCAGTTCGGTAGCCAAGGGAAATTTTGTCTAAAATTGCAGATGAGTCTGTATTATTAAAAAGTTTTTGCAGGTATAACAAATCAATTTGGGTAAATAGGTTCTCAATAGATGGAAGGCTGCATTTTTTGCGTCTGATTTTAGAGTCTGCGTCGGAATTTTTCGAAAGAATGAATTTAGTGGCACGATTTTGTATCTGTTCTAGCTTAAGGATATTTCCCTTGGTACCGGGGCTCCATGAAGGGCACGCGTGAATTAGCAGCGGTCGCACTAGGCTCAGGTAGGTGGTCCTCTTCACTTTGGTGTGGCAGCCACGTAGATTTCTGCTTATCATACCCAGTTGGCGGGCATCTTGGTTCCTCACTGCTTCGGTGTGGGTGTTCCATTTCAGGTCGGAAGTGATGTTGAGTCCAAGAAGTTTGACGCACTGCACACGGGGAATCGGAGTGTTTTCAAAGTGATAAGGGTTGGCCGTTGGAATTCGATTACGGGTTAGGGAGATCAGATTACTTTTGGAGGAATTGACAGCTAGGCCGTTAATTTTGCACCAGACACTGATGTTATTTAGATCCTCCTGCAGGGCGGCAAGGTCACTATTGTCTTTGATATTGCGATAGAGGGTTGTGTCGTCGGCATATTGGTAGATGTTTGAGGATACTGCATGGGGAAGATCCAACATGAATATGTTGAAAAGTAGGGGACCAAGGACAGATCCTTGAGGGACACCAGATGGGACCAAAACAGTAGAGGAATGAGCACCTTGGAAGACTACTCTCTGATGCTGGTTTGTAAAAAAGTCAGTCAACCACCCCACTAGTTTACCACCGAAGCTGTAGGAGCGCAGTTTATCAAGGAGACGTGAATGGGGAACCTGATCAAAAGCCTTGGTCCAATCGAGAGTTACGAGATCCACTTGACCGCCTGGTAATCTTTCCTAAGTTTGTTGCCAGTCGTCCACAGCTGAAGTGAGTAGCGTTGTACAGGAACGTTCAGGTAGAAACCCATGTTGGTGTTCGTTAAGAGAACCTGTTTCTTTCAGGAAACGCAACATCTCCCTCGATAGCAGGCACTCCATTACCTTACACAATATGGATGTCAACGATTGGGGCGGTAGTTGGCTACTGATTCCTTATTACCAGTTTTGTGGACAGGAACAACGTTGGCGAATTTCCAATCAGATGGTAATTTCCCATATTGAAAAGAGGTGTTAAATATTGTGCAGATGGATGGAGTGAGGGCCTGAGCACACGTTTTCAGTATCCTTGCGGGTATATTATCAGGCCCAGTAGTGGAATTGGGGGGGGGGGGGGGTAAAGATGACAACAACTTGCAGACCTCATCAACGGAGAAATAAATGGATTCAAGTTTAGGGAAAGGAATATTTCGATCTATTATATAATTTTGTGATGGCGTAAAGGAAGAAAAGTTCTGAGAGAAGGAAGAGAAAAATGATTGAGCAATCTCTGCGGGTTCAGATAAAATTTTGCCGTTATACGTGAAGTTCGTGGGGGGCGTGCTTCTTGATCTGGAGCTGATATATCGCCACAGAGATTTCGTGTCTGAGGAGCCCAAATTCCAGATGAAATTGCTATGGCTGTTTCTAATGGTGACTTTTGTTAAATTCCGCTGGATCTTGTACTTATGGAGATTAGTGGGGGTAGGGTTATGTTTCCATATTTTGTACAATCTATTTCTCTTTTTCAACATTAGAACAATCTCATTGGTAATCAAAGGAGATCGACGATTGCCATTTAATTTAACATGTGGAATGCACTGTTGTACACACTGCCAGAATATACTTTTCCACTCTGTCCAGAGGGTTTCTATGTCAACGGTGTGCACTACCGGAAGATTGGAGCGCAACAGAGAATTTAATAATGACCAGTTTGCTTTGTAGTAGTTAAGAGCTGTTTTGTATATTTTCTTCAATTTTGGATGGAGTAATTTCACTTCAACCCTGGTTGCTTCATGATCACAGCATAATATTCAGTTAGAGTAGCAAACGTCTTGCAAGGAATTATTTTCAGGCATTTGAGAATCATTCCCTTTCGTCAAACACTTGGCATATGCTAATGTTAAATCCACAAACACAGCAACCGCCTTCATCCATGCTTAACGCCTCCCTCAATGAGGGTGGTTAGGGCCATCACCGGGTCAGAGCATCTGTGATTTGGTCTGAGGTCAGCTGTCTCCATTGGGTTCAAGATTTTTAATGGGATTCCGTTGTATATGATCTTCTGCACCAGCTTGTAGCTAACACTCAGCAGGGCCGATAGGTCTGTAACCTTTTGCTCAGTGTCCACTTTTCACAGATTTCAGTACTGGCACTTTTTTTTTCTGAAGGTCACACTTTCCTATTCTGTAAGATGTTGCTGTAAAATTTCGAAGGTATTCAGTTGTTCGAAGGTCGTAATGACTGAAGATTTCTGGATGCATTCCATCTAAACAATTTCTTAGTGTTCCCTTATTACACTAACAATGTTATTGATATTGTATCTTTTAGTAGGTCAACACAAAATAATTCCAATAGTAGTGTATTTGCAGGGGTTCTACAGCAACCTCCACCTCCCCACCTCACAAGATGGCGGCGGCACGATATCTCTCGAACCCGTGTCGGATTTTGACGAATGGGGTGTCATTGAACTCGGGCTGACACCCTCTTTCCAATGAACAACATATTTCAACCCCAAAATAAAACATACCCCTACTAGGGGGCGAAATTGTAATTTTTAGAAAATCTCTCTTTCCAAGTGCAACATGTGAGAGTTTGAATGCCAATATGGAATGAAACGTTGTTCTACACAAGAGACATGTATACGGTGGAAAGCCACTATGAATAATCATGCTTGTTTTTTGTTTTTACGCATGCCCACTCATGGCTTTTGTAAGAGGGTGGGGGAGCGGATCCCTGTGGATTGGTTATTGTTGACGGGTCATTGTTGGCGGGGTCATTGTTGCCGGGTCATTGTGGACGAGTCCTTGTGGACAAGTCCTTGTTGACAGGTCCTTGTGGACAAGTCCTTGTGGACAGGTCCTTGTGGACAGGTCCTTGTGGACGAGTCCTTGTTGATGAGTCCCTTTGGACTGATCCCTTTGGACTGGTCCCTTTGGCCTGGTTCCTACGGACTGGCCCATGAATTTATTTAAATTATGTCAAAGGGCCTAACTACATTTTGCGTGTAAAGCAGTGTGTTGAACTGACGTTGTTCACAAATCCCCCACTACTGTAATGGGATATCGATATGAAAGGAAAGTGACGAAATACATGTGAACATACAAGGGATCTAACTTGGTGGATGGATGTGTTCTAACGAGTCATTTGTAGTTGAAAGAGAATAATAAATGTTCTTAAGATGTTAAAAACTGCGGAGATGGTACGTTCAGTAAACTAACTTCTTATTTATTGTGTCATATTACAGACATGGCAGAGAGCGCGTAGATCTGTTGCTATGACTAACGCTGCATTAATTTGTAACCGCAAGTGTTCATGAAGACAATGGTTGATGATCATGCAAAGTTAGCAGTTATTGTATATTACACAGGTGTTCCTTCCGGTGTCATGTTGCTGACATGGCAGAGAGCGCGCAGATCTGTTGCTATGACTAACGCTGCAGTAATTTGAAACCGCAAGTGTTCTTGAAGACAATGGGTGATGATCATGCAAAGTTAGCAGTTATTGGATATTACACAGGTGTTTCTTCCAGTGTCATGTTGCTGACATGGCAGAGAGCGCACACTGCTGTTGCTATGACTGACGCTGCAGTAATTTGAAACCTCAGGTGTTGATCAAGACAATGGGTGATGATCATGCAAAGTCAGCAGTCATTGTATACCACACAGGTGTTCCTAGTGTACTTTGGACTCTCAGCTGTATTGGGAAAGGAATTGCAATGATTTGCAAAAAACTGCTGACACAAGCGATGAGAGTTTATATAAGAGAGGTGTCATATATTTCCCTACTGTCAGTCTTTATTACTCGCTTTGAGTGAACAGTGCTCTATTACTGCTCAAGAGTTGTAAAAAAAGCCTTTTTGGTAGAAAATCATTAAATTATTTTGCAAGGTAAGTACTTATTATTAATGGATTGTAGTCTTTTATTACTAATTGATGTTGAGGTTATTAATTGGAATGTATTTATTGATTGATTGATTGATTGATTTGTTTACAGATAATTGGGTACCTGTAGGTTACCAGATTCCTACAATCTGTTCATTCAGTGACAGCAGTTGATAAATTATAAAAGGGTAAGTGCCCCTCTAATAACTTTTAAACAGTTAGAGTGATATTTTCCAATGTTCACCACTACATGTCAGTGAAAATGGTATATTTAGCAGTCAAAAGTTGGAACTACTTGACCATGGTGTGTAAAGCTAATTTTGTAGGTTAGATTTTGATTACCGCTCTATTAAGTCTGAATGTTCATTGCTAGGTGTCAGTGACATAGGGAATATTTAAAGACTTAACCTCAGTTCACCTAACATAACCTAACTTTACCTAACTTAACCTTGTCACGTGACATGTTTTACAAGTTTAGTCTTGCTTTATGACTGACTATGACGTCACACTTAGCACACTTAACTGGTGGCTGCTGGTTTCTACCACTCTATCAAGTTCCAATGTTCACCGCTAAGTGTCAGTGACAGTGGTATATAGTAACCCTCAGTTAGAACTACATGAAGTTGGACTTGCTAGGAGTTCACAGATGATCGATTTAAATACCCTGCTATAACCATTGACTAGAATGTAATTAAACTATTTATATTGTACTTTGTTTTATCATTTATTAACATTTATGATTTCTTTCTTTTATAGGTAATTTCGAAAGAGATCATAATGTTCAAGTGTGGTGATTGTAAGAAACAGTTCTCAAGACCTGACAGCCTTCAACGACATGCAAATGTTAAACATGACATTAAAATGTTTGTGTGCAGTCATTGTGCTACCACATTTAATAGACAAGATAATCTTGCACGTCATGTAAATTTAATGTATGT
The DNA here is from genome assembly GCA_946902985.2 of Meconema thalassinum. Classification (NCBI taxonomy): domain Eukaryota; kingdom Metazoa; phylum Arthropoda; class Insecta; order Orthoptera; family Tettigoniidae; genus Meconema; species Meconema thalassinum. The sequence goes on along the minus strand of OX336389.2, from coordinate 271,917,211 downwards.
TAGTTCAGCACCATTTTCGTGTTCAGTTTGCGAACTTGGTTTTTCTGCTGTAAAGCGATATCAATCCCACATGGTTAAAGTGCATGGTGAACAACAAGAATTAAGAACTGTAAAACCAACAACTAGCACGGAACCTTTAAAAGAATGTGATGCTCAAAAGCGTAAACGTTCTCAAGATTGTGAAAATAGTTGTGCAACAAAAAGAACTAAGAATGGTGAACCTTCGATGACACATTGTGATGTATGTAATATTGATATACCTTCTTCAATCATTCATGGACATTTACGCAGTATTCAGCATAAAAATAACGCTTGCCATGAAGGAGATTCTGGAAATGTTCAACAAATTGGTAGTGCATTTAAAAGTCGAATTGCTTGTTATAGACTTTATAGTAAAGACAAAACTCAAAGTATTGAATCATTTTTAAAAAGTGTTCAACCTACTGTGTTTGACTTGGTAGGTAATGTTTTATTAGAGCATAAAACAATTAAAATGAATTTTGAACTTTTTGGACTCTATGTAAAAACTGGGAGCGAAGGTGAAATTACGGATATCAAATCTTTTAATACAAAAACCTAATTGTTAGCGAATCAACTAATATTAGTGATATATACCAAAATATTTCAAGTGCTATCATTGTGAAGAGTGAAGAGTTCCAGGAAAGGGAGTCAGGCTGGGCATTGGTTGAAGTACTTTATTTAGAAACCAACCTGAATAAATACAACCCCCTTCGAGCATCATCATACATTGATTTACCAGGATGGATCAAACGAAAGAAAGCTGTTGTGAACGTTTTGAATAATGATGACGCATGTTTTGCGTGGGCTGTAACCTCAGCTCTCCATCCAGCAGCGATGAATGAAAAGAGAACATCATCTTATCCTCACTATTCTTCAGTGTTAGATTTAAAAGAAATGGAATTTCCTATGGTGATAAAAGACATTCAACGGTTTGAAGAGCTAAACAATGTAAGTATTAATGTTTATGGAATTGAAAATAAGAGAATAGTAGGTGCTCTATATTATACTCAGGAAAAAAGGATGCTCATGTAAATTTACTATACATAACTGAAGGTGAAAATGCCCACTATTGTTGGATAACACATTTCAGTAGACTTGTTGGTAGTCAGCTATCAAAATATAAGACTAAAAAGTGGTTGTGTGATGGCTGTTTGCTATATTTCAGAAAAGAGGACCAACTAACTCAACATCAAAAATGGGAGTGTAATCATGTGTGTATGGTATTACCGACTCCTAAAAATAACATTCTAAAATTCAAGGATTATGAGAAACAGCTTCGAGTACCATTTGTTATATATGCTGACTTCGAGGCTATGCTAAAACCATTTAATACATGTTCATCGAATCCAGCCCAACCTTTCACCAACACTACTCACATTCATGAACCTTTTAGCTTTGCATATTATATTAAATGTAGTTACGATGATTCTTTAAATAAGTTTGAGCTCTATAGAGGACCTGATGCACCTAAAGTTTTTATGGAAAGACTTGAAAAAGATGCCATTCGTATATCCTCTATTTTAAATACGATCATTCCAATGGAGCCACTAACTTCATCAGAGCAAATGAATTTTGAAACTGAAACTAATTGTTTTATATGTGGTGAATGTTTATATACAGACAGGGTTCGCGATCATGACCATTTAACAGGAAAATATCGTGGTGCTGCTCACCAAGAATGTAATTTAAATTATAGAGTAAGTAAATTCATTCCCGTCATTCTACATAACGGTAGCAAATACGATAACCACTTTATCGTTAAAGAATTTGGAGCTTCAGATGTGAAAATTGATGTGATTGCAAATAATAAGGAACAATACATATCGTTCACAAAATACATCAAAACAAGCAATAAAAACCCATTAAACTGCGATTTTTAGATTCATTCCGCTTTATGCCGAGTAGTCTTGATAAGCTGGCTAGTAATTTAAAATCAGATCAGTTTCATGAAATTCAACGTGTCTTTCCTAAAGAAGATGATTTTAATTTGATTTGTCAAAAGGGTATATTCCCTTATGAATATATTAACTGTGTGGAACGTCTTGAGGAGTGTTCTTTACCACCGAAAGGTGCATTTTACAGTTCCTTAAACACAAGTCATATCAGTGAACAGGAATATTTGCATGCACAACGTGTATGGACACAGTTCCACATTCAAACTTTAGGAGAATTTTCAGACATATATTTGAAGACAGATGTGTTATTGTTAGCAGATGTTTTTGAAAATTTTCGGAATGTTTGTATGGAAACTTATGACCTTGATCCTTGTCGGTATTTCACTGCTCCTGGGTTAAGTTTCAGTTCAATGTTGAAAAAAACACGAAAGTAAAATTAGAATTAATGACTTATATAGACATGATCAATTTTATAAAATCATCAATTCGAGGTGGATTAAGCCAATGTAGTGGACTGTACTCACAAGCGAATAGTAAATACATGCCTAGCTACAACCCTTGTGGAGAGTCAAAGTATATTGTCTACCTCGATGCAAATAACCAATATGGTTGGGCTATGAGTCAATATCTACCACTGAAAGATTTTCGCTGGCTGACACAACCTGAAATTGATGTCTTACATGTTGACACTCTTAATGATAACGATGATAAAGGATATATTTTAGAGGTAAATCTTGAGTACCCTAAAGAGTTACATGATGATCATAATGATTTACCATTTTGTCCTGAGAATATGAAATCTCCATACATCACATCACGAACAAAAATGTTAATTGCTAATGTAAATGATAAATGTAAATATGTAATACATTATCAAAACTTGAAACAGTGTCTTCATCATGGATTGAAATTACTTAAAATTTATCGCGTATTGCAATTTCATCAGTCAGCATGGCTCAAACCATATATTGATCTAAACAATAATTTAAGAACACAGTCAAAAAACGCGTTTGAAAAAGATTTTTATAAACTCATGAATAATAGTATTTTTGGAAAGACTATGGAGAATGTTGATAAACGAGTTGGTGTAAAGCTAATAACAAAGTGGGAGAATGATGGTAAAAGGTATGGTGCGAGCAACTTAATAAGCAAGACTAACTTTCATAGCTGTTAAATTATTCATGAGGATTTAGTTGTAATACAAATGAATCGTCTTAAAGTAACTTACAACAAACCCATATATGTGGGTTATACCATTCTGGAATTGTCAAAAACACTTATGTATGAATTTCACTATGATTATGTAAAGAAAACTATCTTGACAATGCTAAATTACTCTACACAGACACAGATTCTTTTATTTATGAGTTTAAAACTGATGATTTTTATGAGGATATCAAAACTGAGCTAAATAGGTTTGTTACAAGTGACTATCCCGAGGATAATATTTACCATTTGCCTCTAGTAAACAAAACGGTTCTTGGGAAATTTAAGGATGAATGTGCTGGTGTTATTATAGACACCTTTGTAGGCACAAAATCTAAATCATACAGCTATATGACAATTGATGATGTAGTAGTAAAAAATTAAAAGGAGTGAAAAAGAATGTTGTTAGTAAAGAGTTAGATATAAGTGATTATAAAAACTGTATAGTTAGTAACCCACCTGTGTTATATAAGAAAATGTGTGTATTTAGAAGTAAAAATCATCAGCTACATACCAATTTGTTGACCAAAGTTGCTTTAAGTAATGAAGACAACAAACGATTCATTATACCCAACACATTTGATACTCTTGCTTGGGGAAACAGTCGCATTGACGACTATTACTTTACTTAAGTCTAATGATCACTATATTGTAATATTTGTAGTGTGTTTTATATTGTAATATTTTTTGTAAAAACTATAAGAAGAATGCATAATGTTAGGCTACTGTAGTTTAGTAAAAATAAGATAAGTAATACATTTTAGTGTAAAATGTTTGCTTTTGTATATTACAAAAAAGATTTTAAAAAATTTACAGAATGTGTGAACTAAACAAGGGGAATGTAAAAAATGTAAAGTGGAAATTGTAAATATCCATGTGTGAAAAAGTGAAATGGCTATCACCATGTTAAAATTAAAAAGACATTGTGATCTGGTAATCCTTGTTTTTATTTCACAACAACATAAATGTACGGAATGTGTAAACTAAACAAGGGGAATGTAAAAAAATGGAAAGTGGAAATTGAAAATATTCATGTGTGAAAAAAATGAAATGGCTATCACCATTTTTAAAAAATTAAAAGATATAGTGATCTGGTGAACCTTATTTTTTATTTCACAACATAAAAATGTACAGAATCTGTGAACTAAACAAGGGGAATGTAAAAAATGTAAAGTGGAAATTGTAAACATTCATGTGTGAAAAAATGAAAATGAAGAAATGGCTATCACCATTTTTAGAATTAAAAGATATAGTGATCTGGTGAACCTTATTTTTATTTCACAACAAAAATGTACAGAATGTGTGAACTAAACAAGGGGAATGTAAAAAAGGGGGAGTGGAAATTGTAAATATTCATGTAAGAAAAAATGAAAATGAAGAAATGGCTATCACCATTTTTAAAATTAAAGGACATTGTGATCTTGTAAACCTTGTTTTATTTCACAACAAATAGAGCTTTACAAAAATAGAATACAAAAGAAATACCAATTCCTCAATCCCTTTCAATGTTCATGTCCACTCATCATTAACTGTCCTTTTATAACACTAATCACAATGAGAGCTGTCAACCTCTCCCCCACTGAGACATCACAGGATGTCAAAAGTAGTTTAGCTTTTCAATGATACTTTATCCACTACACGTCTTAATTCAGGATGACTGTGGTGATAAGAAAGATGCATGCTTGATCCAAAGGATTAATAGGTATATCACCACGCTGCAAAGGTTCTTCAAGACAAGTTCCAGGACTACACAAATAATAACCAGGTAGGTAGATTGCGAAAGTCAAGTATTGAATTACTTTATCAATGACGCCATTGCCAGTACAGGTCTGGCATATCCTTTTCCATCGATGGTAAAAAGGTTTGATCTACCTCCTCCTCTCTGGATGATGTTTGTTGTTGATGCTTTTTTTCTTCATCACACACGTGGTATGAGGAAACAAAGTCTTTACACTGACTTTTATGACCGTGATACAGTTTGACCAGCTGGCAAGTAGCACACTGTCGCATAGAGGGTATTTTTGCCATAGCCACTTCTTTATGGTGATCATAATCCGTACATGGTTGCAATTCACTTAACACAGGGTCTTGAGTCCATGATTTTGGTACATGTTGCCAGATTTCTTTCACTGCATTTGCTGCGACATAATAAATGAATGATTTTGGAAGAGCTATTAATTCTTCTTTGGTAAAACTGTCTAGTTTCTTTTTACACACAAAGAACTTTCCAATCGCTTTATCGGTAGCATCCCCTTTCTCCATGGTATCACGTTAATGTTTACACGTCGCTTGTAGAAATCTCACTGGTGTCATTCACAGGTAAACCTTTAGTTTCAATTTTATTTAACAACTCCCAGCAGGCATTGGTGGTTAGCCAATGAAACAATTGCCACACCTGTGCCAGGGCTTTATGGGTAATATTGTCACAGGGGCAACGGTCCACGAGTGTTTGCAGCGAGGGACAGCCCATGTCCATTAAATCGATACATTGACAGTAAGACGCCAAAAATGGTTGTAGCCATTGACGTTTTTCACTACCTTTCACAAATACTATATGGGCGGAAGACAAGTGGGCTTTCATGACCATGTCCAGGTGCTTATATGAAATGGTTCCTTGCTTCCAATCTAGTTGCATATGAGTTTCAATCCACTGGGTTTGTTTACGGTCTTTATCGCACAATAAATCGAACGCATAAGGTGGTTTAAACACCAAATGGGTAGCTTGTGATATCCAAAAAGTGGAACAATCAATAATGGCCACTTCTTTAAATATACATTTGTTATCTCCAATTTTAAACCCTTGACAGTCGACAATCAGTGTACGCAACATGTTCACTCTTGTCTGGATCAAGTCCAACTGGCCACAGACTGACAATTGTTCAGTAAAGTGTACCCATGTCATTTACTTACATACCATTCTAGTAAAGGAAAATAAAAACATCGAGTAGTCACTATAGAGGTTAGGATATGATAGGGGGGTGGGCATAAGAAATAATAATATAACAACAACAACCAATTTTTATTACATTATTTTATTAGTTTTACATTCTTTTTTCATTCTAGGATAGAGGCGGTACCATTTCATACAACAAAAAGTCTTTTGTGTTTATAGTGTCCATAACACCGATGATATTCTATTGTCTCTAAACTGGGTGTTTTCGACTGTGAGATGCTCACTGAAGCACTGTTGACACCATAAAGTCCACACGTTTCATAACTTTTTTCATCACTCAGAGGCATGAGTGAGGGGTAACTTGAATGACAGGGTATATTACCCACCTCCATTCTGCACAGGTAGGGGCAGGCAGGTGACCAGCGCTGATGTTCCTGCATGGGTTCATCACTTTCTTGCCATATGTCTAAGATGATAGGACAAAACACACATTTCACTTCATCTCTTGTTTTTAAATAGTAGAATCCAGCGGCCGCTAAGGCTTGAGGGTTTATAAAAGGCACCGGCCACGTCGCAAAGGTCTTGAAACGTTGTTCCTCAGATTTTAAATTCATGGATGTAACTTCTCTTGAGGCTTGAAAGCAAGACATGACTGACCGGTTTGATGTGGGTTGACCTGCTATTTATACACTTGTCACTTGGTTGGACAGTGGATAATAGTTGACTTGTTTGTGATGAATAATCAAACAGTAGGCTGTCGTATTGGCTGGAACATTGTCATGTGATTCAAAATCTAGTCGAATGTCAATATTGGATGGTTTGACAGACTCTTCCAAGTAGGAACAGTCAAAGACAATCAGTGGTGCTCTTGTCTTAAAAGCTTGGGGTGACAACATAGGACAAATCTCTTTTTGATAATACGACCATCTAAATTTAGAAAACAAGTCGTACAGGGGGCCAAACTTATTTTTTGAAAAATCTAAATCCAGTCCTTCATAGGGAAACACAGCACCGTTGAGGAAAAGACGTGCATTTCTCAATTGCAGGTGATCAAATTGCGTGGCATCTTTGGTTTGTTGATACTTGCGATTTGTTTGAAAACCCACAATCATGTAGAGAGGTCTCTCTGTATAGCGGGCTGTATTTATAGACCAACTGTGTGTGTTGGTGGTGGGCAATAGCGGGTACTCATGGAGTGCCCAGCTTCTAAATTCCATGGGTAGAGGTATATCTCTCTTTACCATTTTGATCATGTCCAGTTTTTTGCTATCGTTAAGGGTCACATGAGGCACTTTCCATAGCAAGCGTTGTAGTTGAATTTTTGAATCAATGGGGGCATTGTCGGCTCCCTTGAGTGCATTATTATCACTCCTGTCTCTCACCAGATAAAGCACTTGCCTTGCGTTGACCACAATGTGCTGGTGATCTTCAGCAAAGCCTAAAATCAGTTTAAGAGGTAAATATCCAGTAAAGGTGCCATCGGTGTGTACCATCCAGTCATTGATCGAGTCAGGGAACCAACCCGCCATGCAAAGTGTTTTAGCTTCATCCTCACTATAAGAGGGATATAGTTTCATAACACTGGAAATACCCACATTTCGAGTGCTATCCACCACGATATCTTTAATCACGTAACGCACTTCAGAAAACAGAAAGGCGAAAGCATGGTTGGCTAACTTGGATGTGGTAGGTGTAGAGCCATCGGCTTTGGTGAGCCGACCTTCAATCTGAATAACACTTTCATGCGGTAGAGTGTAAATATCTTGGTTGTTGATAACAAATTGCATTTCATCAATGTTATTGAGTCCAGGCGTTTGAGCTTGATAAGAATGGAGATCAATTCTTACCACTCCTGGTTGCTCCTCGATGTCGTTCGCTACCTCTAGGATAGAATTCATCGCGGGGGTTGACGTGGTAACCCAAATGCTGTAAAATCTGCTTGTTCTGAGATGTTAACGTGTATTCACGTGGTAAACAACTAACACTATTCCTAGACGGTGCTGTTGCTTTATATACAAAGTTCATAGTGGCTTTAGCACCAACTTGTAAGTCACTGGTGTGGTAGAATCTAGATCAATGAGTTGTTGCTCTCTATTGATCAGTCTTAATGTTATATTACTAATACTATCGACAGCCACAGAATGAAAAAGCACCACTGGAGGGGTTTCACGAATAATATAGCCATTGGGCGATGTTACAATAAAGTCATAAAGCCAATGCGACGGTTCTTGATTGGTGTACACTTGACTTATAATATTACACGTCACCGACACATGATGGTCCTCAATGAATTTCACTTCATGGTCTGATTCATGTTTTTGTTGGGCTCCAACACGCGTGGTTTAAATCCTAGTAGTGGACCAATGGAATCGGGGTGTGTTTTAAAGTCAATTTTGAATGTAGAAAAAATACTGCAGCGATGAGTGTTGGTATTTCCTACAAGTTCAAACTTGCGCGTTCCATCGAGAAATGACTTTAAACCATATTTATTGATCAACACCACATAAATGTGTTCATAAATGTCATCTATCGTGTATCCACCAGAGTTCAGCGTGAGCACACAATCATCATAGTAAAACTTGTTGTTCACATTTTCACGTATGTTGTATATTCTATTGTACGTTTCAAGAGAAACAAGTCCTAAACCATAGGGTTTTTTACTCAATTCGATAGGTGGGTAAAAGTCTAGGCTCACTTCAGGTCCACGTCCATGCAGTGTAAACGTCTTACTTTCCACCGACATACTGTTGACGTTTTTGCTTATGCTGCTTCTTATATAAAAAAATTAAACACAAACGTCCACACTGTTGGCTGTTAAACGTTTGCTCACGTTTCACATTATAATATATCTTGATCCTGTTTCCAAAATAAGCCACTAGTTCCATGGGCGGGGGCAAATTCCCAAAACTGTCAAAGTACCATACAGTGGATTCCTCTTTGACATAAGCTACATAATGTGTTCCAGGTCCTCGGTGATCATCCAAATTGACAACAGCACATTCATGTTTCCAGGGTCGTGAGGGTAATTGGTTTCGCATAAACACACCTCGAAAATTAGAAAGCTTCAGTTGTTTAGCATAGCTTTCCACTTGTTGATGTGTCAGAGCACGTCTTGCTATGGCTGAGGTTAAAGATGTTTTTTTATTTCGAAAAGGTGAAATTCCAAATCCTTGTTGATAAAAGGCTGGCTTCAAATTGACATTTCTAACCCCCATAGCAATGGCTTCCATTGTTTCATTGTGTCGCTGACTTTCTTTGAGTTGTTGCTTGCCCTGCTGCGCCGCTTTAATAGTTTTTGCCACTGCACTGGCGCCGCCTAAAAGTGAGCCTAGAGCAGCCAGACCAGCGAATAATGCAGGTAAAAATCCCGCTCGTTTGGGGGCGGGAATCACTCGCCCTTGTTTTGAACCCTGTCGCTGACGTTTTGGAATAACATGTCTCTGTGCTGCTCGAAGAGCTTTCCTTATGGTCAACACATTATTTTTTCTTTTTTTTCTTTCGCAAGGGCTTGTCCACGAATGTCTTAAGCCCAGGCTTTGCCAAGGATAGGGTCATATTTTTAGTCTTTCTCACCACATATCTTTGTTTCACCATGATGATGATGATGACCAACAACCTTTCACAAGTAAGTTTAAGTCACAACTAACGTCAGATTGCTATTTCATGACTGTATATTCCAATTCTACATAATGTGGGAAATCGTTTATGGTTTTTCCAGCTTGCTTTTCATCCCATGTCAACATGAGATGAAAGGATAATTCGTCTCCTGCATTGACCATTTCATGGTTATGGACCAACATCCTATGACCATTTATCTCTATTTGTAAATGGTTCTCATCAGGTATGGCATATTTGATGTGAATGGTTCCATTATAGTGTAATCGATAGTGGCTTAAACCCAAAGCAATCACATAGGTCAAGTGTTGGTCATGAACTAGCGGTATATGGTTTCTCTCATTCACAGGTTTTACATTTGCCAGATACACTAAAAATACAGATGGGATAAATTTATAAAGCCTTTTCATTTCATAGGTCACGTATCGCTTGGTACAGACATCATCATCTTCTTGTGGGTCTTCCACGTGAATAATGCGGTGATGATTAGTGCTATAGCCATCCACCGTAAGCTGAGGCGCTTTATCATAAAACTCATACACCTTGTTATCCACATACTTTTTTGTAGTAACGTCTGTAGACACTTGAGGATGTTTTACATGGGTTAACCGCTTTCCCTTAAAGTCATAATCTCCTTGTTTTGTGCGTGGCACTACTGACCTATCCACATAGTGTTTATTAGCAGGATCTGTTTCTTGTTTAGGATCATGTATGGGAACAGACCTAGCTTTGACCATTAATGCACGTCCAAAGACATCCATCGTCAACCTGTAGTACGAGTCTACTGTTTCTATAACAAGGCTCGGTGCGAGGTATATAGACAGCCTGCTAGCCTCTCTAAGCCTTAGTTGAAATGAAGATAATTAAGCAGCAAGAGTCATTCCCCGTAGGGGACATGGTTTCCCATATCTGCCCCACATCACGTGAACAACGTCATGGTTCACTGTTTCCATCTTCCATTCGCTGCATCATTGTGGGACCTTTCAGTTGTGGAAAGTCCAATCTTTTGCTGACACTTATTACAGCGCCCAATGGTATGTGTTTTCAAAATATTTATATTTTCGCAAAATCTCTCTACCAACCCCTCTACGTGTTTCTGCATCAAGTCATGTCTGGATTACAAAATGAGAATATGGGGTATTTTACATTTTCCGCGCAAGAAAATGTTATTTCACCGGATGAGGTAAAACCTGATTCACTCATGATTTTCGATGATGTATCCACTGAACGACAAGGCATCATTCAAAGCTATTTCAGCATGGGTCGACACAAACATATCGATTGCTTCTATCTTGGACAAACGTATTCTAAAATGTCCAAACAGTTGATTCGTGACAATGCCAATGTCATTGTTTTATTTCGCCAGGACGAGAGGAACAGTCGTCACATTTATAATGAACATGTGAATCCGGATATGACCTTTCAAATGTTTACAGAATTGTGTGGCGAGTGCTGGAAAATACAACGTCATGCCTGTTTAGTGATTGACAAACAAAGTGAACTCAACCAAGGGCGGTATCGCTTAGGGTTTGATCATTTTATTGCTATTTAAGGCACTGTATCATTCATTCCCTCTCAAGTCATTTGTCAAGACACCACGGCGTTAGCAGAGAGTCAATTGAAAAAGCATATTATTAGAGCAAAAAATACTATTCGCCAAAAGTTTCGTCAATTGAAACGATCACGTGCGGATCATGCTTTGTTTATTCAACAACATTTAGCACCACCGCTAAAAGCCATGTTGAAACCCTCTTTCAAGCCATCTGAAACGCCACCTACCGTTTCACAAGCCACTCAGACGCACCACACGGACCTTGAGGAAGAGGAAGAGGAACAGGAAGATTTAACTAGTGTTAGCGAAGTTGAGGATAATGAGGAACAAGTGTTTACGCCTCAAAAAAAAGGCATCACCCCTTGCAGAGTTTTTAAGAAAAAGGAAATCCTTGGCCATGGTCGAAACACCTTGCCCTTCCAGATCGTCTCCATTTTCACAACTCTTGGCCACCCCTCAACATAAAGCTCAACTGAAAAACACTTTAATAAAATATTATGGATCAACACTGGAACCCTATTTCACCAATCTATTTATTGGAAACACAGATACAACGTATGGTGTTCGCTATGAGGATGATAGTTTTAAAATTGGTGATTCATCGAATAAATTTAGTCGTACTAAATCTGTCATTAAAAAGATCAACTATAAATTAACACCAGGACTGTTAAAGCTACTATTCTCTCGGACTCCCTCATCCCAAGATTATACGCTAGAGGAACTTGGTAAATATAAATCCATTTTATTGGACACCCATGCCCACAAAAGACAGTATGATCCCACTCAACAAGTGAATGCCAATATATCTCAAAAACATAAAACCATCATTGCAAAAATGTTCCCCACTAGTCAAAGTGGTCGTCGTAAAGTGTCCGCTTCAGGGGTGACATTTAAACCATTAACACCCCTTGTGGATGTTACCTACTGGCACAATCCAAATAAACTCGTCCAGCGACTACAGCTGTTGCATGCTTCACGTCAAGCCGGCCATACTGGTCACGATTGGGAAATTCAAGAAATTGAGGAAGAACTTCGAAATGCCAAAATTATTGTTTAAGCCCTCACCCATTAAAATGGGTATTGCTCACGAGTTGCATCGTCCAGCTAGACGTCACTATCAGCGACTCAAGGTGATTTCACAGGGTGTGGATGAACTTTGGCAAGCAGACTTGGTTGAAATGATTCCCTATGCTAGCGATAACGATGGTGTACGCTATACGTTGACGGTCATTGATGTTTATTCCAAAATGGCGTTTGTTGAACCTGTGCGACGCAAGTCTGGTCCACTGGTCACTAAGGCCTTTCAACATATTATTCAACAATCCAAACGTCAACCTCAGCTGCTACAAACCGATCAGGGAAAATAATTTTTCAACAAGGATTTCTCCAGTTTTCTCAAATCTAAGGATATTCACCATTACACCACGTACAGCATTCTCAAAGCCAGCGTGGTCGAGCGGTTCAACCGAACATTGAAAACCCATATGTGGAAAGCGTTTACCGCTCAGGGCACTTATCGCTGGTTGGACTTGTTACCTGAGCTAGTGTCACGTTACAATGACACCAAACACAGAACCATTAGGACCAAGCCACGACTTGTAACTAAAAATATTCCACAACTGGATAAACTGTTTAACCCCATAAAAACAGCTACCCTAAACGTCATCGCCTTAACATTGGGGATCATGTTCGTGTGAGCAAATTCAAGTCCGTCTTCGACAAGGGCTACACACCAAATTGGGGGACTGAACTATTTCGAATTCGTCAAGTCAACCTGAACGGTCCAATCACCTATTTACTCGAGGACCTCAACCATCAACCCATAAAAGGCAGGTTTTATCTTCAAGAAATCCAAAAGATAGTGTTTCCTAAACATTACCTTGTGGAAAAAGTGTTGAAACAAAATGGAAATAAACTATATGTAAAATGGTTGGGATTTAACTCAGCCTTTAATTCTTGGATTAATAAATTACATGTTGTGTGTGCCTTGTATTTATTTATTCACTCATGTTGTACTTAACCTACAGTCCTATGTACAGTCCTCAGCTCCACATGTATTATGAGCAAAACATATTTCTTTCTCTCTTCACCTGTGTTCTCTCTTACACTGACTCTCCCCCTCTCCCCGCCCCTTTACCTCCCACCACTCTCAAAACAGGTTGTGACTTGTTAGCTCTTATCGTGCGCGTGTACAGGTGAACACCTGTTTGTTAGGTCATATTACACATGAAGTTGCATTTTCTCACGTATGAACCAAAACAGGATGTGACTTGTTTTACAAGGAGAATGCTAATAATGACATCTCACATGTGTTCACATGTATTTCGTCACTTTCCTTTCATATCTTTATCCCATTACAGTAGTGGGGGATTAGTGAACAACGTCAGTTCAACACACTGCTATACACGCAAAATGTAGTTAGGCCCTTTGACATGATTTAAATAAATTCATGGGCCAGTCCGTAGGAACCAGGCCAAAGGGACCGGTCCAAATGAATCAGTCCAAAGGGACTCATCAACAAGGACTCGTCCACAAGGACCTGTCAACAAGGACCTGTCCACAAGGACCTGTCCACAAGGACTTGTCCATAAGGACCTGTCAACAAGGACTTGTCCACAAGGACTCGTCCACAATGACCCGGCAACAATGACCCCGCCAACAATGACCCGTCAACAATAACCCATCCACAGGGATCCGCTCCCCCACCCTCTTACAAAAGCCATGAGTAGGCATGGGTAAAAACAAAAAACAAGCATGTTAATTCATAGTGGCTTTTCACCGTATACATGTCTCTTGTGTAGAACAACGTTTCATTCCATATTGGCATTCAAACTCTCACATGTTGCACTTGGAAAGAGTGATTTTCTAAAAATTACAATATCGCCCCCTAGTAGGGGTAGGTTTTATTTTGGGGTTGAAATATGTTGTTCATTGGAAAGAGGGTGTCAGCCCGAGTTCAATGACATCTCATTCGTCAAAATCCGACCACGGGTTCGAGAGATATCGTGCCGCCGCCATCTTGTGAGGTGGGGAGGTGGAGGTGGCTGTAGAACCCCTGCAAATACACTACTTCCAATATCTGAAAAAAATAACCTGAAAAAAATTATATATATATATTTTGCTATGGACTATTGAAAAATGTGAAAACTAAGGGATGACATGTTTTAGACGTCATGCGAGCATCATCAAATCAAATTTACAAGACAAATGGTACTACAAAACACTTACCAAAGCTACAGTGACACTCACTATAGTCTCTATCTTCCAAAAACAAAACATAAAAGTAAAAACCTGTCAGAAAACTCAGTAAGTGTGGCAATTATTACTAATAAGTATACAGGCATTAAGCACCCGAAAAATAACTATTTCTTTTAATGTTGCAAAGCTTAGAATTGACGATCCCATCAACAAAACAGTCTTCCTCACTCAACAAATCTATGAAGGTGTAGCTATTAATGTGATATACGTTAGCAATAAGCCCTAATTTAGTATAGAATTGTAAACTAATATGCGGGAATGAACTACAAGAACTCTGCTGTGATGCTAGTAGAAAGCTATAACTACAACATGCGAAATAGTGTTTGTTTACTGATCTGATATGGAGATTTATCTGAATTGTGGAAAGTCTAAAGGCTGCTCGGACAACTACGCTTCGATGTAGTTAACTATAACTATGTAATGAACTTTTGCTTAAAATGCTTTGAATTTGAGAAGCTTTTATAAAAGCTATTGGGCTATCTCTTGAGAAGTTTTCAGATTATGTAAGAATGAATTATCGCATTCAAGGTTACATTTAAAACAATGGTGTAAGAGAAAGGAAAGTTATAAGAATCATCTATGTTATAGTAAATCCAATAATCAAAGATATTAGAGTTCAAATAAAGAAGTATGATTTTGAATTGATTTAAGGGGCAGAATAGCGAGGTCATCTGCCCTTAACCCAAGAAACAAGTCCATGTCTTTTTTTCGACAGTAAGGCATCGATCAAAATACATTTGCATACAATAATAACCCGCCAAATTTTAATGACGACATGCACTTGGAAGGATCACCTTTGATCTTCTTATTAGAAACATAACGGCAAGAAGTTATGCTTCCTTGTACAAGTGGGTAGAGTTGGGAAGAAGGAATAGGGGAAGTGGCATATATAGAAAATATAATTTGTAATTTTTCGCAACGTTCCAACATCTAGATTGGGCGGTGTTGTGGAGTCCATATCCTGAAACTTTGAAACTTAGCAGGGCGGATATGCTTACATACCACGTCTTCGGGTAGCCAAAGCTATTCCAGCGTTGTCAAATCTCCAGCGTAGCCACTGAATGCAAGGAGTGAAACTGGGTAGAACTGTGTGCAACACTGAAGACCTGACACGCGATCAGGCCGCCAGGACCGTACTCTAGACTCCACGTGGAGTGTTAGAGGAAGCATGCTATTGGTCAAGAACTGTCAGCTATTGGTCAGCAGCTATTGGTCGATTTCATGGTGCCTAACATACAGTAACTTATAGTCTTCATTGTATTATTCAAGTGAGTATCGAACTTCTTTGACAGCGAACAGTCGTTATTGTCGGTGCGTGGTAGGCCTGCTGCTTAACGTTTGAGCCGCCGCTCGTTAACGAGGAAAGTGAGAGAACTATAAGAGGAAGGGATGCTGTATAAAAGTTGTGGGATACAGTGAAACCTCTATTAAGAGACCAGTGACGGTTCCATGGACAACTGATCTTTTAGAGGGGTGGTCTCTTAATAGGGGTAGGCATTAAAAATAATTTTATACTGCATTATTAATAAAGTAGAGTTCGAACACATACTTGATTACAATTTATCTGCATTGGTTCACATGTAGTACAAATTAATTACAATTAGTTATTTTCTGAGCTCTGTCATTTAAAAAAGTCTCTGTCTCAGATTAGCACATCCTTTTTTTTTTTTTTTTTTTTTTTTTTACAATTTCACTTTGTTGAATAGCTCTGAGTGAGTTCGAAAGTCCATTAATTTGTTCTGGGTTCGAACAATCTTCTAGGAAAGCCATTTTTTGTATTTTTATACGTTACATAAAACTTTTTCTAATGACATTGTATGCTGATGCAGTCCTGTGCCAACAGAACCATTGTTTACATCATCACCCCCAACCCCATCTCCAATGGGAAGGCAGACGAGAAATGGTCTTTTGAAAGAGATCAGACTGAGAAAATGCCTGGTCTTTGGTCGGGGAGAGGGGTGGTCTTTAAATAGAGGTAACAAATACATTGACCTTACGAGGTTTTAAATCGGTTCCAAGAAAAATCGGCCTTTAAGAGGGGTGGTCTTTTAGAGAGGTTTCACTGTATTTAACTTCCCTTGACCTAAAGTAAACGTTATATCGTCGCTGCGCCTAAAAACTACGCTATGTGACAATGCTCTTATCTTCCATACTTAACATGAAGACCAGTCACGTCCCCCATCCACATGTGGATACATAGCCCCGCATAACAATCTTTTACGGGTTATTTTTCGATACATATTATCAGAGAAAAATAAGCAAAAGTGAATTTTTCGGTTGAACTCTCCACCCACGTAGGGATGAGAGGCATTACTGGTGTTAGGGGAAGGAATGGAAGTGAACGGCATCGTCACATAACGGACTTTTAAGGCGCAGCGACGGCATCTTGGTTAATAATATTTTGATCCATACCTTAGCCTATTCATTATCATAAAATAACACAGCGTTTTATACGGTGCATAAAAGTGGATAATTTAGCACAGATCCGATAAATGTGATATACACAGTAGGTAGAGTTTAAGTATCGAACACTTCCCTAGACCAGGCGTTCCCAGCATGATGCTCTTTGCATGACATTTGGTGCTCCCATCATACGAGCCAAAAAGTGCTCGCGATCATAAGCTCCCCTGAGATCCATACTTCAATTCAAATTCTGTTTCACGAACCGGAATAATAGAGTTTTCGTTACAAGTTTTGACAGTGACAAATTTTATCATTTTGTGAAATAGTATTTTTTTTAGATCTGCAGTAAAAATAATTGGACAACCTGTTTTATGAATGACACGAAAGATGCTGATTCGACTCAACTGTCCACACGTAAATATCTTATCTACACGAGTCTTGCAAGAAGTTGCAGCATGGCTGGTGAGCGGTGAATCCCTAGCTATTTCAGCACTTCAGTGGGAGAGAGAGACAGGAACAGGAAAGAGATGCGCATATTTGCTGTTTTATTATTATTATTATTATTATTATTATTATTATTATTATTATTATTATTATTATTATTATTATTATATTCGATTACATGGTGCTCGGGTATTTGTTATGACATGAGGGTGGTGCCCAGGTAAGGTTGAGAACGCCTGAGCTAGACCAACACAACGTTATAAATCAGTATTAAAAGTGGTATAATTTTCTTTCTTTTTTTCTTTCTCTCTCTTTCTTTCGTTCTTTCTTTCTTTCTTTCTTTACCCTCCAGGGTTGGCATTTCCCACGGACTAAGCGAGGGATCTCACCTCTACCGCCACTGGCAGTGTCCTGGAGCTTGAATCTTTGAGTCGGGGGATACAACTGGGGGAGTGCGACTAGCACGTCGCCCAGGTGGCCTCACCTGTAAATCGAACAGGGGCCTGATGTAGGGATGGCACGAGTGGGAGGGATAGACAAGGAAGAGGGAAGGAGGCAGCCGTGGCCTTACGTCAGGTACTATCCCAGCATTTGCCCGAAGACGAAGTGGGGAGACCACAGAAAACCACTTTGAGGATGGCTGAGGTGGGAATCGAACCCCCTCTACTCATTTGGACCACCCTAGACTGAGTAGACCCCGTTCCAGTCCTCATACCACTTTTCAAATTTCGTGGCAGAGCTGGGAATCGAACCGCGGACCTCCGGGGTGGCAGCTAAGCACGCTGACCACTACAACACGGAGTTGACTGGATATTATAACTTACGTAACTAAATGCTGTAGTTCCCACGTCATTCATGCCAATAATAAGCGACCAGTAGATAAATGAGAACTCAAACCATAATGTGGATCAACATCAAATTTGGCATATTATGTTGAAACCAGCCATCAAAATAATTCCTTTTTTTTAGCGTATGCCTTCTCGTGCCGGGAGTGTCTGAGGACATGTTCGGCTCGCCAGAGTTTGTAGCTAGTTCTATGTGGCCACCCACGGGGTGAGCTACAAGTACCGTCGCGTATGGAGTGTTGTCTGGGGAGGAAAGTGTGAATGTAAGGACGAGGAATTGGAAGGTAGCGGCTGTGGCCTACAGTTAGGGATCAACCCCTGGAAGGAAGATGGGAAACCACAGACCATCTTCAAGGTTACCGGCGGAGGGATTCGAACCTTCTCGCCTGCCGGATGTGAGCGACTGCCTGTAGCCACGCCGTAAAGACCACGGCTAATTCACCCGGTATCGAAATAATAACAGACATGTGTCAGAGGGGTTAGGATTTATTCAAAATTATACAGTGGCATTCGTAACTCTAATGTTGTACAGAGTCACATCAATTTTAAGGGTATTACAGAAAGTAAATATGTTTTAAATATCAAGCTAAGACACTGCTATACCTCCAACAACAGTAACCATGAAGATACACACAAATTTGTCCATCTTCTTGTTAATAAATAACACAGTCGAACACTATAACTGAGCCAATTAGGCTCAAGGAAAGTTCACTCAACTTGTTATTCCAGTGTTTTATAGGTTAAACTCACGAGCTATGTTGTAGGAGTCATAACATTATTGATGGACTTGTTGCTCACGATTGAGGAGGAGACTCGACTCGCATTTACTTGGGGGCCGCAGTTCCATGCGCGCATGCGCGGTAGCGATATGTCTCGGCCATTGGCTTCATATAGTCGAGGCAATGCAGAGAGAGGAGAGCGTAGTTGGTTCAGTAGCTGCCTAGCGGGTAGTGTGCACGTCTCTATAACACAGCAATATCTTACATTTCGCTGTGTTGGCTCAACACAATGAAAATTAACGGATCACTGGCAAATATATTCAACCGTATGTGGTATTGTGGGGTATTGAGATCACGATGATGGAGAGGCTCTCGCCATTTTCGTGGTCTTATTAATTCTGTTTTGGGATTGTATTTCGCTCTTAAGACAGTTAGAAAGAGCGTTTGATATGGAAACAGATTTTTAGACACATTAAATACTACGAAAATCAAATCCATCGGTGCATTCTAGATGTATGCTACCATCGTATTCCTAAAAGTAACAGCGAATGACAAAACCTTTCTTTTCACTTCAATTAGAGGTTGTAAGATCTGTGTGTGTGTGTGTGTATGGGTGTGAATGTGTGTGTGTGAGTGTGTGTGTGTGAGAGAGAGAGTGTGTGTGTTTGTGAGTGGTTGTTGTTAATTCGTATTAAGGGCTTGGGACATCTTCGTCATCAGCCCCGTGTGATTGAGTGTATGTTCAAATTGTCTGATGATCTGTGTTTCTGTGGTGACTGTAGATGTGTGTGTATTTTTAATAATTATGGCCGGGGATGGGTTGATACCCTGGGACTTCAAACAAGGTAGGCTACTATCCCGGTGTTTTCCTGGAAGGAGTGTGGAAACACCCGGGAAAAATCACGCTTGGGATAGCCGCTGTCAACGCCGGGATTTGAACCTCGATCTCCGAACTTGCTGCAGTTTCCCATCGCAGTCGTGGTGAGCATTTTTACGCGCACGGCTATGCCGTGGGGTAATGCGTGTGAGGATGTGGTATTTTTCTAATAAACTATGTTATTGTGGTGTCTGTAGAAGTCAGTGTAATTGAATTTATTAGGATCTAAAATGAATTAGTTGCCCCGAGACATGACATAAAATTCCATCCCGGCATTTGCCGGGAAAGTATGGAAGACAACCGCGGATAAACTACACTCAGGATGTCAGATGATAATACCGAGATTCGAACCTCGAATATCCAAACTCCATATCCCGTTTTCAGTCATGGAGCGTGACTTAGCACGGTCGGCTTTGCTGCTTTGTGCTGCGACTGATACGGCTCAATTGGTAGTTTTTCCTCGTATGCCTGTATTGAGAACTGGAGTCAGAGTTTATAGGACAACTTCACTTCAGAATATCCGAGCTTTATAATGCATCTGAAATCGTATTTCTGTTCGTACAATCCATATTTTTTACTCATACTATTTCGTATTTATCCCAAACGTGGTGTTTCTTTGTCTATCAGTTTGCTTGTCCGTCTGTTTGTTGTGGGATTACGTCAAAACTGCTGGAGTAGTGACAAAACTGACTCTTCACCAGAGGACAGTTTAGGAAAAATATTGACTCCAAATTATTATTTGCAAAGGCCTAAAACTGACGTAGCAGGTGAGAGAGTTGAGCGGAGGCTTTGAGTTTTGTTTAGTTATTTTCTTCTGAACCAGTGGTGTTGGCAGCAAAGCAGTCCGGAAGGCCTGGGAGAATTCTCCTTGCTGGAACACATATCTAGGAAGAGTAAACATGTGCTGGTTTGTCAGCCTGGATGCTAGGAGTTCGCCTACTCGCAGCCATTCGAAGATGGTAAGGAAGAGATAGACAACGCACGCTGTGCGGCATCAAATCTATGGCAGCTGGTGGCATTTTGTCCTAGGTGTTGCACTTCCTTCGACAGTGGAGCTGAACTTCTTCTTGCGTTTAAATGCAAGTTATTTGCCCAATATCCCTGGCAGTCCTGGCAGTTCCGATCTCTTCCATCACCAACTCAGGGAAAGCAATAAATTGGTTCTAATCCAGGCCAACTTAGCTATTCTAGATTTTAAATAATTGCTCATTGGATTGTCACGTAATGATGCAGTCATGCCTGTTTATTAAGAAATGCTATATTAACAAATATCGTAACCTGCCTTCTCCCTACCAGGCGTGATAGCTCTGCGTATTAACGTCCACGGCCATGAGGCCGGGATATCTCCGCATTCGGGACCATTCGGGACCATTCAAGAGCCGTGTGGGTTCAAATCCCAGCGTCGCGTCGGTAGTCCTTCAAAAATTGTTTTGCGTGGGTTCCCCATTTCTAACTCCAGACAAATGCTGAGACGGCACTTTCTAACAGGCCACGGCAGCCTCCTTCAAAATGTTCAACCAAATGTATTCATAGTTCATTCATTAATTCATTCATTCATTTGGGGCAGATGGGCCTGATATTCAACCCCTGAAGCAACAATCACCACCACCGTAAACTTATCCCTGTTTTTAATGTTCTGGAAAATATTCAGCTCTGACAGTTGTCACCCAAGTTGATTAAATTCAAGTTTCTCTTCATCGAAACTTGCAGGCTGTAAGCTGCTGCTCTTGGATATTTTTTGAGGGTGAGCAAATGTGAGATTTACTGGCACGTTAAAGGTCCCCTTCGGGGCGAGATTCCGGCACCCCAGCGTCTCTAAAAGCCACAGTAGTTAAAAGGGATGTAAAACCAATACCATTGTTATATCTTGCATAATGCACACTGACGGCAAGCACAGAACAAGCTTGTTAATTTTTAAGTAGAACATCACAGTAGATTTGTTATTATTACTAAAAGTAACTTCACCACGCGTGTAAGTTAAAATGAGTTTTAAGAAGGCATTTCTGTGACGAATGCATTTTACCAATGGAATGGGCCATGTCATATTGCATTCTTCACATTTAAGTCCCGCCGAAATACACGAGTCAGAAATGTATCGTCGTTGTGCCTGCAAAATCCACTATGTGACACTGTTATTCTCTGACAGTCCTTTCCTTAAGATCGGCAACGCTCCCAACAATACCATATGTGGGTAGCCTAGCCTATATAGCACTGCATAACAATGTCCTATGTTCGGCTATAGGCTAGAGGAAACTGACCTGACGTGAATTGTTGTGATGGACTGTACAGTATATCCAAATAGGCCTGAGGGGCGTGACCGTCTTACGGAACAGAATGGTAGACAAAAACATTTCTCAGGCGCAACGACGGTATGTACATTAATTTTGTATAGATTGATATACAGTATTTGAAATGTGTGTTACTTGCTTAGTTCCTAAGCATTAGGTTTCAATGTACCTCACACGCACACTGATCGTTATGTTAATTTTAATTCGTCCTGACATATATTGTTACAGATAGCAACGACCTTCGGTTAATCCATATTTATGATGTGTTAGGGTAAACTACTGTATATCTCAGGGCCGTCTTTTGCAATTCCTGGCCCATAGACCCCCGATCTCTGAGCCGCGAAGTCTACTGATGTCTTCAAAAGAAATTCAGCAGGTTTCAAACTCATTGCTGAGGAAATCTACGTAATTCGAGGTATCCTTATTCATTAAAGACTTAAGATACCAGCAGCTAGAAAAATGTCATTTTTTTGTATATTAAAATACCTCAGGTTATGCTCTACTAGAAATTGGCATTTTCTTTTCCGGAACCGCCACTTCTTATAACAAATGACAGCCATTTTCGAAAGGTGCTGCGCGAGCATTTAAATGGCAGGTGCAAGACTACCTGGTGCTTCTATCAAAGAGTCCTATCCTGAGAGAACAGTTGAAAACCATAGCAAGATGAATTGTTAACTCTTGGATTTTGAAGATCATGCCATTTTACCGGAGATATGCATCAGATCAGTTGTTGCAGCGTTGCACCGAAGAAGAACACAGAACCTTAATGAGTGTCTTCACAGCATCCTATGGAGCAAATGCCGTAAAGAGATCTTTGTTTTCAAGAGGAAAATTGAACTTGCTAGCCTTAGAGCAGCCAGTGAATTAAATATGAGCTGTTTCAAGACTCAAGACATTCTACATACTCTGTTCGTGGGGAATCGATGTGGACCAGTACACTCTTTGATAGCAGAAAAAAGGACTTCCGGCGTGTGAGGATGAACGACACAGCCCATCAGAAACAAGCCAGAAAAATGCACAAACTGTAGTAATTATTAGAAGAGGGACAAAGGGCTTCTTACGTGAAAACACACGGAGCAGGACAGTTCTGAGATGAGGGCACGGTTATATAACTTATTTTCTCAGTTGCACAATTTAGTAATCTACTTCTTGATGTGTACATTTTGCTCCTCGTGACAGAGTTTTCCTCAAAACCAGTCGCAAATTTATTTCCATGCTGTATTTTCCACTACGATGGAAACTTGCATTCGGTTTCTTATATCCAGTGTATCAGACGGTTTTTCCAGGGCGATTTAATTAGGACGATGCTCTTTCTTTTGTGGAAAATGAGAATTGTAAGATTTGAAAAATTATTGACAGTTATATTTTTAACAAAATTACAAAATTCAAAACAATTTTCATTTGTACATCCATCAAGTACATTCTTGCCAAATGTTGGTTCATTCCTCTTGAAAATTCGTCACATGGAGCGTTTTTGAATATGCATAAACATGTATAAAAAGCTGGCTCTTTCATCGTTCCGTCAGGGTGGGCACCGTTCCTAGATGTATTCAGGACACATAATAGTACTTCACAGTTTTCACAGTTCACATTATATTCACGGAGTCTAGTGGCTTTCTCTAAATACCGTGAAATTGTTTTTGACTGTTTATGACCTCACTAGGTCTCAGTAACTGAACCATTCGCGTTGATAAGTTTTATAGTTCGTGGCTGATACACTTGCTCGTCTTATTACGTGCAACTCGCGATTGATCTTCCCTTTTTCTACTTAGATTGTCTCTCAATCTATGCAACGTCACAAGATTCTTATAGTTACCATACGCGAAATTCCTGAGAACTGAGTTTATAACTTTGTTTATTGTCCTTAATCGGCAATTGTTAAATTCTCGGCGTTATTGTCTTTATACTATCTCTTTTATTATCTCCGAGTAACGTGAACTCCGTGTGTGATATCTCCCGAACTGAAATATTATATTATTTCACGTATTTAGCGATTCGTTTATTATTCACTATTCAATAATCTCACACTTTCTTTCTTTCTTTCTTTTTTTTCTTTCCTTCTTTCTTTGTATACAGGGTGATTCAGCTAAGAGGGCCACCTCAAATATCAAAGGAACCGTTTAAGATATTGTCATTCTGTTTTCAAATTCTTAAATCGTATTAAGGGGCTCATACAACATGGCACATTTTGCCCCCAGCACATACGTATTTACCGAGACACTGGCAGCAACTTTGGTTTCTTAAATGGAATTATACTAATTTCACCGTCTGGAACAACTAAGAATCAAGTGACAAGTTCAGTGATGTGCTTATTTCGCAAATCCAACGAGTACGTTTTGAGATATTTAAGTTTTCCAAAAGTGTCGGCATTAGACAGAAAGCGATGCGCCAGCCACTGAAATGTGGAGTGCATGATTCTCTTGCGTGACCCACTCCTTGTGACAAACTCACATACCGAATGTATTCCATTGATAGCATACTGTAATGTGTACATAATCAAAATCCAGTCTCTTATGTACGTGTGCCTTTCTCCCTCTCCACTTCGTCCTGAATCCTTGCGGATTGAAAACACCTCAATGAAGAAGATACATAAAGTACGTATTTTTAGTGCTGGCGGACCTGCGACAATGACTTAATGTACAGCACATATTAAAATCAGAAATGTAACAAAACTCGCCCATTTAGTTCATTGCGAACGTCTCGTCTAATGTTAATTCTTACGAGTCCGGTTAATCATCAAACATTTTGAATATGTACACATTACAGTATGCTATGAATGGAATAATTGCGGTATGTGTGTTTGTCAACAAGGAGTGGGTCACGCAAGAGAACATGCACTCCACATTCCAGCGACTGGCGCATCGCTTTCTGTCAAATGCCGACACATATGAAAACCTTTAATATCTCAAAAAGTACTCGTCGGATTTGCAAAATAAGCACATCACTGAACTTGTCGCTTGATTCTAGGTTGTTCCAGTGGGTGAAATTAGTATAGTCCTATTTAAAAAACTAAAGTTGCTACAGGTTTCTCGGTAATCACGTATGCGCTGGGGGCGAAATGGACCATGTTGTATGAGCCCTTTAATACGATCTTAGAATTTGAAAACAGAATGATGATATCTTAAACGGTTCCGTAGATATTTGAGATGGCCCTCTTAGCTGAATAACCTTGTATAACTAGAACAGTCGGACGTAGGCTATCGCTCTCACGCACCCGAGGAACTGTGAAACTTGGTCATCTGTAACCCTGTTTTTGTTCATTCTTTAGGAGTTTGTGAAGTTCGAAGCGAAAGAACATTTTAACTGCCCTGATAATCCCTGGCTTCTCACACAAATGACTTATACCTGTCAAGAGATAAAAATTCGCTGATCATATTTATGTAATTAATTCAAGAATCCGATCGTAGGCATCAAAAATATTAGCATGGCGGCCTTTTAAATTTTCATAAAAATGGGTTCTTACCTGAGATCGACTTAGCTGGTTTGTCAGTCCCCTCACTTATATGCGCACTTTCTTAGCCTGTGATCAATAAACGACTTAATTTAATCCATAATCTACTGTATACACACCCTCTGTCTGAAAAGTTCGGTGAATGGGTCTAGGCCTATATTACGAACGGATTGTTGGCTTACCTGAAACAGCCGTTACTATCCTTCGAAGTAGTCCCCGTGGATGGTTATGCACTTCTTAGAACGGCTGTACAAGTCCTGGCATAGTCTTCCTGAGGGATAGCCTTCAGTTGGGTCGTCACATTACGTTGGATGTCCGAAATGTCCGAAATCCTCTGGCCCTTCAGGGCTTTTCGGCGACCCTAGACCCCGATACTCCATACTTTGACGCTTGCCTTCGAGGTCGTACCTCAGGCACCAGGTCTCGTCACCCGTGACGATGGTTTTCAGGACCATGCCATTCCACGGAACATTGCCCCCTCTCACTGCCACCCGTCGAACAGGTGTGCACGTTAGGTTGCATAAATTCACCCTTCTCACTGCCGCCCGTCTATTACGAGTGCAAGGCAGGTTGCATGAATTCACGCTTCTCTCTTGCTTTCAATTTAGAGTTTTGAAAAACCAAACAGAAGGCTATTCCTAAAGAAGACAATGCCAGAAGTTTCCAGGACTTGTTCAGTCGTTCTCAGAAGTGCATAACCATCCACGGGGATTACTTCGAAGGACAGTAACGGCTGTTTCAGGTAAGCCAACAATCCGTTCGTAATATAGGCCTAGACCCATTCACCGAACTTTCCAGACAGAAGGTGAATTTAAAACACTAAGGTAATTTCTGTTACTACGAGACTGAGAGAAGGGCTGAACCGATTGACTTCGTAAAGCACTTTGACGAAAGCTCTTGGCATGTAGATTTGCGGAGTGTCATTAAAAGAAAAACATATATGCCTATTGACGTAGATTTTAGCCTATTTTCATTTATGAAAAAAATAGGCTTATGAGATCACCCTTTGTCCGTGTGTGAGTATGTGTGTTAGTGCGTATGTATGTGTGTCCCTAATAAAATCTAAACGGCTGAAGCGATATCAATGAAACTCGGTAAGGTCATAGTACTATTTCGGCCGACCCCGACCGTACCTTTCAAATATAATTACGTCTCAACAATCCAACATGGCGGCTGTGCGAAATATTTCACTGGCATTCAATATTTCCGGAGCTATTACTGATATTATTTTGAAATTTTGCATGGTGATAAAGGGCACTACTGCTGCAGAAGCTCGTCTATGTGACTTTTAAAATCCTTTTAAGTACAAAACGGACATGGCGACCAAGCGAAGTTGAAACAATTAAATAGACTTTTCTCGCGATTTAACCATCCGAGCACAGTGAAACACGGTACAGCAAATGTTTATACACATTGTAATGCACTGACATCTAATTTAGATAAATTGTTTACATAACCTCAAGATGGCATCTGTACGAAATTTTAAAATTACTGTAAGTTTATATTTCTTGTGTCCTAAACATGCGATCGAAATCAACGTTTGAATAAAGAACCTACGCAATAATCGTCATCTAATAGTACATGACTCCATGGCCTACATATACAAAAATCCAACATGGCGACCATCCGAAATATTTAGATGGTTCTCAATATCTACTAATCTATGACATCAGTCCAACTGAAATTTTGTATGTTGATAAAGGCTAGGAAGATCAGTTCACCTATGGGACTTTCAATAACCTGGTGAGCATAATTCCAACATGGCGGCGACGCAAAATTTAAATATTCAAATGGACGTTTGTCGACATTTAACCAACCCAGCGCTGTGAAACTTGGTACGGTAAGTGCTTATACAAATTGTAATCCTGTGGTATTTAATTTATTTCAATTGTTTTCATAACCACAAAATGGTGGCAGTGCGAAACTTTTAAATCTCGTTTCTATTTGTTGTGTCTAATCATGTGATTGAAGTTTGAATAATACACCTACGCAATAATCTTCATGTAATAGTGCATAACTCTACGGCATACATATATAGAAATCCAACTTGGCGACCATCCAAAATATTTAGACGGTTCTCAATATCTGCGAATCTATTACAGCAATCAAACTGAAATTTTGTATGTTGATAGAGACAGTTAGCATAAGTAGGATATATTAAAATAGGCTATTTAGTTCTTCACAGAACTACTAGTTAAATTATTAAATAAAAATGCAGTATTCCTGGCACTCGCTCGTGCACACAATCGTTTTCACCGCCCGTCAGAGACAAATGACGGACTGTGGACAGAAGAAGCATCCGTTGCTGTGGCCGTCGTTTCTGAAAATTATAGAGGAAGGGAAATATTGCTTCTGATGTTTGTACGAGATTTACTGGAATAGAATTATAGAGAAAGGGAAATATTGAAAAACTTAAACTGGCAGTTGTGTGTGTGTAAGATGCTTACTTACTTACTTAAATTGTACGCTCCCCTTCTGGTTTTGGTGGCGGAAGTGGCAGTGTTGCATACTGAGATTATATTGTGCAGAGCCAAAGGAGTTTGAATGACTCGTCGGATATGTTTTAGAATATTTTCATCATATGAAAAAATAGGCTTATGAGAACACCTTTCATCCGTGTGCGTGTGTCTCCCTAATACAATCTAAACGGCTGGAGATGTTTCAATGAAACTCAGTGAGGACATGGTAATATTTTGTCAAACTCCGACCGTGCTTTTCAAATTTTAATAAGTTTCACCAATACAACATGGCGGCCGCGCGAAATATTTCATCGGCATTCTATATCTCCGAAACTATTAGTGATATCACCCTAAAATTTTGTATGATGATAGAGAATACTAAGGTACATTCATCTATGTGACACTTTAAAGCCTGCTAAGGAAAAAACTAACATGGTGGCAAGCGTAGTTGAAATACGTAAATGCGATTTTCTCCAGATGTAATTAACCGAACGCAGTGAAGCCTATCACCCTACATGTCTATTGTCTATACAAGACGAGCAGTAGTGCCCGGCTTCACCGGGTGGATTTATTTGTTTTATGGATGATAATGAATACTACTACAGAACTGGCACATGTAAAATATAAAAAAATATAAAAATATAACTTTTTGTGGTGGTGGTGGTGGTGGTGGTGGTGGTGGTGGTGGTGGTGGTGGTGGTGGTGGTGGTGTGGTGGTGGTGGTGGTGGTGGTGGTGGTGGTGGTGGTGGTGGTGGTGGTGGTCATAGGGAGGTTGATAGGTATTACAGTATAATGGACGTACCATTCGGGTAATTTGCCCGTAATGATAATGATAATAATGAATTGGGAAACGGCTATTTACTAACTACAGTACTGACACATGTAATTTACGAACGAATTGAAAAATATGATTAGAAAGAGGAGTAAGTGAAATAAAAGACACTGCCTAGGGCCTATATCTCATTGGCTGTTGGAAAAGTAGAGACCAATAGTGTGGTCTTTCGTCACATAGCGCCGTAGGAAAATAATCAGAGCACTTAGGAAATATTCGGCTGTCTCGAGCTCGTGAGGTAGCAAGAATAAGGATCGGAATAAATGAAAGTTAACTTGAAATCTCAAACGCTTATTGCAGCTGATAACCTGAATTTACTGCACCAACACCATCGCACTTATGCAGAGGCATAACATTTCCTTGATGATAACTGTTTTAAGGGGCCTAATTACTAATTACTCCCCGTGACTAAAATTTGATGATGATGATAATTGTTGTTTTAAGTGGCCTAACATTGACTAAAATTTATAAGAAGCGCAAGATGTAACTATTTTCGCAATTGTGCATCAGAACACTAGTAGGGGCGGCGTGATGCAGCCCACATTGCCAGCCAACAATAGACTTATTAAAATATTCTTACAGTTACACTACTACGGAAAGTACACGGGGTTACATGGCCGCTTTGTCACAGCCACAAAACTGAGGAACCAACCAACACTACTACGGACATAGATGATTCCAGGGTCTTAAAACGTGGTTTTCAAGTTCATTTTGTCTTGTTATTCTAAATGTAGGGAGTGGAGAGGGTTGTCCAAAATATCAAGTGGACAGTGTTACTAGCAGGGTTTCAGAGGGTAAGTATGTAAAATTTCCTGCAGTTAGGTTAAACGGCGTAGATTTGTGCTAAAGGGCCTAAATGCACGGAGTGGAGTGGTCTCTCCCAAATTTAAAGTGGACATTGTTACCCGCAGGGTTCTAAAGGTTAAGTAAGTTATACAAAATTTGGTTCAGATCGGTGAAACGGTGTAGATTTGTGCCAAAGGGTCTAAATGCATGGAATGGAGTGGTCTGTCCGAAATTTCAAGTAGACAGTGTTACTCGTCGGGTTCCAAAGGGTAAGTATGTACAATTTTGTTCAGATGAGTGAAACGGTGTAGATTTTTGCCAAAGGTATTAGATTGGTCTGTCTAAAATTTCAAGCAGACAGTGTTACTCATCGGGTCCCAAAGGGCAAGTATGTAAAATTTGGTTCAAATCAGTGAAGTGGTGTAGATTTGTGCCAAAGGGTCTAAATGCAGGGAATGGAGTGGTCTGTCCGAAATTTCATGTAGACAGTGTTACTCGCAGGGTTCCGAAGGGTGAGTATATAAAGTTTGGTTCAGATCGGTGAAACGGTGTGGATTTGTGCCAAAGGGCCTAAATGCTGGGAATGGAGTGGTCTGTCCAAAATTGCATGTGGACAGTGTTACTCGGTGGATTCTAAAGGGTAAGTATACAAATTTTGGTTGAGATCGGTGAAACGGTGTAGATTCGTATAAATAACAGACAAACCAACATTGTGCTTTATATATATATATGTATATATATATATATATATTAATATATATATATTTACACATGCTAGTGCAACAATCACAATAACGCAGGTTATCACAAAAATTCTACGCACACACCCATGTACACGGGGCAACATGACCACGATGTCTAAGCCCCGCAAATGAAATATTAACTGTGGATACGATAGCATAGAGCATACTACAGTCCAATAACTCCTCCAGCAACACTGAAAAATGGCTTCAAATACCATATCCTATCTCCAATTTACACATGTTAGTGCAACAATCACAATAACGCAGGTTATCACAAACATCCTACACACACACCCATGCAGCCTACATGGGGCAACAAGACCTCGTTGTCTAAGCCCCGCAAATGAAATAACAAGTGTCTACACATGAAAACTGCAAAACGGTGATAGGAGAATGTAGGAATGTTTGCCACTATTTTTCTCTGACAGGGTAGCATTACATTACAATTTACTAATATGCTGATTTACTGTGCATACGATAGCATAGCGAATACTACAGTCCAATAAATCCTTGAGCAACACTGAAAAATGACTTCAAATACCATATTCTATCTCCAATTTACACATGCTAGTGCAACAATGACAATAACGCAGGTTATCACAAAAATTCTACACACACACATGTACAAGGGGCAACATGACCACTATGTCTAAGTCCCGCAAATGAAATAACAACTGTCTACACATGAAAACTGCAAAATGGTGATAGGAGAATGTAGGAATGTTTGCCACTATGTTTCTCTGACAGGATAGCATTACATTACATTTTGCTAATAACTGTGCATACGATAGCATAGAGAATACTACAGTCCAATACAATCCTTGATTGTCAATCGGTCAGTTTTCACATGTGTCCTTTAGTAAATTTTACCGAACTATCATGATAAAGAGTAAATCGTTGTTGCCTAGTAACAACCTGTCCATCAATGGTGCGGCGTTGACTGTCATGATACAGTGTTAGTCGTTGTCGCCTAGCGACAATATGTCCGTCAAGTTATTAGATCGGTGAAACGGCGTGGATTTGCGCAAAAGGGCCTAAATGCAGGGAATGGAGTGGTCTGTCAGAAATTTAACATAGCCTAAACTATTCCTCTTGAATCTGGCTATCATATACAAAAATAATTTTTCGAATCCGACTGGTAGTTCCAGAGATTAGCGCGTTTAATGACACAAACACACAGACAAACTATTCAGCTTTATTATATTAGTATAGATTTAATCCGAAGGCATCTAATTTAATTCAAATGTCCTCATTAACTCAAACTGGCGGGTGTGCGAATTTTTTAAATTATGTTTTTATTGTGTATTCATCATGATATCGAAGTGAACGTTTGAATAATAATCCTAGGCAATAATCTTTATCTAATGGTACATAACTCTATGGCCTTCATATAGGACAATCCAACTTGGCGTCCATCCGAAATATTTAGTCTGTTATCAATATCTACGAATCTATTACAGCAATCATACTTAAATTTTGTGTGTTGACAGATACTATTATTATAATAATGTGACTTTCAATAACCTGGTGAGCACAAAAGCAACATGGCAGTGACGCTAAATTTAAAAAAAATATATATTGAATTTTCTCGCAACAATATTATCAGAACGCAGTGAAACTTAGCACGGTAAATCTTCATTCAAGGCTTAATACAGTATATTGCCATCTAATTTAATTCAATTTGAATGAGAACTAAAATGTCGACTGTGCACAATTTTAGGTCTATTTTCATTTATGAAAAAAAAGAAAGGCTTATGAGATCACCTTCTGTCCGTCCGTGTGTGTGTGTGTGTGTGTGTGTGTGTGTGTGTGTCCCCTTCATAAAATCTAAACGGCCAGAGCGATTTTAATGAAACTCGATAAGTAAATTCTACTACCTCATCCGACCTCGATTGTGCCTTTCAAATTTTTAATACGTTTCATCAATCCAAATGGTGGCCGCGCGAAGTATTTAACTGGCATTCTATATCTCCGCAACAGTTACCTATATCATCCTGAAATTTTGTACGGTGATAAAGGGCACTTCTATAAGTTCACCTATGTGACTTTCAAAAATCTGTTAAGTACAAAACCAACATGGCGGATAAGTGAAGTTGAAACATTTAAATGGATCTTTCTCACGATTTAACCATCCGAACGCTGTGAAATTTGTTACGGTAAATGTTTATACAAAATTTCATCCACTGGCTTCTAATATAATTCAATTGTTTTCATAACCTAAAGATGGCGACTGTGCGGAATTTTAAAAGTTAGCTCTTATTTCTTCTGTCCAAATCAAGCGATCGAAGACAACGTTTGTATAATGAACCTACGCAATAATCGTCATCTAATGGTACATAACTGTATGGACTACATATATAAAAATTCAACATGGCGGCCATCTCAAATGTAAGTTATAGACGGTTCTCAATATCTACGAGTCTACTACAGCAATCAAATTGAAATTTTGTATGTTGATAAAGGCTTTTAACATAAGTTCACCTATGTGACTTTCAATAACCCGATGAACACAAATGCAACATGGTGGCGACGCGAAAATTAAATATTTAAATGGAATTTTCTTGCGATTTAACCATCCGAGTGCAGTGAAACTTAACACGGTACATGCTTATACACATTTTAATCAATTGACATCTAATTTATTTTAATTGTTTACATAACTTCAAGATGGTGGCTGTGCGTAATTTTAAAATTAAGTTTCAATTTCTTAGGTCCTAATGATGCTATCAAAGTCAGCGTCATAATGAACCTACGCAATAATTTTCATCTAATGGTACATAACTCTATGTCCTACATATAGATAAATCCAATATGGCAGTCATGCGAAATATATAGACGGTTTCCAATATCTACGAATCTATTACAGCAATCAATTTGAAATTTTGTATGTTGATAAAGGCTTTTAACACAAGTTCACCTACGGGACTTTCAAGAACCTGGTGAGCACAACTACACCATGGCGGCGACGCGAAATTTAAATATTTAAATGGAATTTTCTCGCGACTTTTTATCAGAATGCTGAGAACCTTGGCACGATGTGTCTTCATACAAGCCGTAATATATTCACGTCTAATATGGAATTTTATGAAAACTTAAAATGGCGGCTGTGCAAATTCTTTAAAATCTCTTTTTTTCTCGTGCCCTAATCAAGCAATATAAATTTAGCTTGGAATAATGAACTATCATTTGAATATTTATTAGGTGGCATATAATTCTATAGCTTATAAAAGAAACAATCCAACATGGCATCCATACAATTTTTTTACCGTCTCACAATATCTCCTAAACTATATAAGCAGTCAAACTGATTTTTTATGGTGATAGAGGAATATTAACTGAGTACATATTTGTGACTTTCTAGCGACCTAATAACCCGAGACCAGTGATGCTAAGAACAGCGAATCTTTATTTAGGTAATAGTTTATAGACATCTCATGTTCAATTATTTTCAAAAATTCAAGATGACATCAGTTCGAAATTTTAAAACTTTTATTATTTTACGTGCTCTATACAATCGATTGAAAAGTTGATTCGTATGATACTTTATTATAACAATCATGATCTAATATCACTAAATTCTGTAGCTCACTTTTCGTAAATCATAGAATCCGTCCATTCGACTTAAATTAAACTCCGGTAACTTGTTACAGAAAGATGCCATCACGCGGCAGGAGTAATAATTACCGTTACTGAAGTTATATATTCTAGCATGTACTTTCTCAATGTAATGGTGGTGGGGGAGATTATTGTAAGGGGTAGAACATCAAGATCATCTGCCCCTATTTTCGATTGCGGACATCGTAAATTATGGGTTACACACATGTTTATATCTGAAGAGGAACATGTTTCACTGTGTTCTATTGAACCTGCCTCTCAGTGAGTTGATACTCCACTACCCAAGTCCTTCGATCTATTCTGGAATACACCTCGGCGGTTTGGGATCCATATCAAGTAGGGCTCATAAATGAGTTGGAAATGGTACAAAGAAAGGCCGCTAGATTTGTGCTCAGTGACTTTAATCCCAGGAACAGTGTGAGCCGTATGTTAAAGAAACTTGGGTAGGAATCACTTGAGGCTAGGAGGATGAAATCTAGATTCTGCGCTATGTACAACACGTATACAAATCAACCAGCATGGGGTGAGCTTAGCAAACGTATGGAAAAGCCTACTTACCTGGGTAGGAGCGATCATCCTTTCAAAGTTAAGGGCCGACCACAGCGAACAAATTATGGTAAATATTCTTTCGTAAATCGTGCCATTGATAATTGGAACTCTCTACCTGCCGCAGTCTTAGAGTCTTTTCCCAAACATATAGGTGTGTTTAAGAAAAGACTGACTATTTGTGTAAATACTCCAGTTTAATTGTTAGTGAATTGTTATGTACAGCTATTTATTTGTTATGTATATCTAATTTGCCACCGGGGAACACACCCCCAATTGCAAATAAACAAATTAATGAATGAATGAATGAATGAATGAATGAATTAAGAGCTTTATGGAGCAACTTTGGACAAATATTTTCCAGTGCTGGAGGTGCGTTGACGTGAGATATCTTGAGGAATGATTGAAGTATTGGTTTATGACAGGACATGCACTAGTACCATAGTAAGATGATTAGATTTTCTTAAAATATAATTTCAACGTTTCGTGTCGGAAATGACTACAACTATTGGACATTGAGTTTAGAGTTTGATTTTCTTTATCACTTTATCACAACGTAGGTCGTGTATCAAATTTATTTTGTATATCGCATCTTTTAATAGGAGGGAGAGATTTTAATGGAAATAAGTAGTTCCGTGAAGAACTATACAGCCTCTTTTCATATATCCTACTTATGTTAATTGCCTCTATCAACATACAAAATTTCAGTTTGATTGCTGTAATAGATTCGTAGATATTGAGAACCGACTAAATATTGCGGATGGTCACCATGTTGGATTTTTATATATGTAGATCTTAGAGTTATGTACAGTTACATGAAGATTATTGTGTACGTGTAGTATGCAAACTTCAATCGCATGATTAGGACTCACAAAGTAAAAACGAGATTTTAAAATTTCGCACAGCTGCCATCTTGTGGTTATGGAAACAATTTAAAAAAATTAGATGCCAGTGGATTAACATTTGTATAAGGATTTACTGTACCAAGTGTCACTGCACTCGGATGGTTAAATTGCAAGAAACGACCATGTGAATATTTATACTTCGGGTCACCGCCATGTTGGATGTGTGATCACCAGGTTATTGAACGTCCTATAGGTGAACTTATGTTCATAGCCCCTATGAACATTAAAAAATTCAGTCGGATTGCTGTAATAGATTCGTAGATATTGATATCCATCTAAATATTTCGGATGGTCGCCATGTTGGATTGTTATATGTATAGGCCATAGAGTCATGTACCATTAAAGGGAAGTTATTGCGTAGGTTCATTATTCAAACTTTCACTTCGATCGCATGATTACGACACAAGAAATAAAAACTTAATTTTAAAATTCGCACAGCCACCATCTCGAGGTTATGTAAACAATTGAACTAAATTAGATACCAGTGCATTACAATGTGTATAAACATTTCCTGTACCAAGTTTCATTGCGTTTGGATCATTAAATCGCGAGAAAGGTCTATTTAAAATTTTCAACTTCGCTTGGCCGCCATATTCCTTTTGTAGATAACCGCTTTTTGAAAGTCTTATAGATGAACTTCCAGTAGTGCCCTTTATCTCCGTACAAAATTTCAGGGTGATACCGTTAATAGTTTCAGAGATATAGAATGCTGGTGAAATATTTCGCACAGCCGCCATCTTGAGGTTATCTAAACAATTGAACGAAGTTCGATGTCGGTGCATTAAAATGTGTATAAACATATACTGTACCAAATTTCATTGCGTTTGGTTGGTTAAGTCGCGAGAAACGTCTATTTAAAAGTCGCAACTTCGCATGTCTGCCATGTTGGTTTTGTAGTTACCAGGTTTTCAAAAGTCACATAGGTGAACTTCTAGTAGTTCCCTTTATCACCGTAAAATATTCCAGGGTGATATCGGTAAAAGTTTCGGAGATATTGAACGCTGGTGAAATATTTTGCACAACCGCCATGTTGGATTGGTGAGACGTAACAAAATTTGAAGGGCACGGACGGGGTCGTCCGGAATAGTGCTATGAAATTACCGAGTTTCATTGAAATCACTCCAGCCATTTAGAAGTTATTAGGGGGGGATATACACCATCACACACGCACACACAGACAGACACACGGACAAAAGGTGATCTCATAATCCTATTTTTTCATAAATGAAAATAGGCCAAAAACAAATAGATACATGCAAATAGGCTATTTAGTTCTTTGCGGAACTACTTGTTTATTTCCGTATTGTTCTTTCTTGCTACTTGTATTCCATTGCCGTAAACCTTTTTAAAATGTCGCATATCCTCCCAGCTAGGCTTCTACCACGGACTCAGCGAGGGATCATTCCTCTACCATCAAATGTTGGTGTACGGGAGCTGAACCCATTTTTTCAGTAAATACAACTCGGGATGGCGACAGGCCGATCGCCTAGGTGATCGCTAACTTGGGTTAATTTAAGGAAGGGCCAGGGAAGGGATTTGGGAAGAAAATCAGCCATGGGCCTATTGAAAGGAACCGTCCCAGCATTTGCTTGGTGGTGAAAATCGGAAACCACGAGAACTATTTTCAGGACGGCCAAGGTGGGATTCAAACCCACGTTCAGCAAGGCACGTGTTAGTGGGTTAGCATTCTCGGCCACCATGGACGGCAATAAACATACTTTACTTTAATTATTCCTGTAAAGCAACGAATTCCCCGCGATTCGCTTAGAGGCTCGTTTCAACAATTGCGCAGTATGGGCCGCTGTCTCCTCGCTGTGTTGTAGTCCAGAATACATAACGCTGCTTCTACGATTTGTTAAACATTTCCTTTGATATCACATAGCTAAAAAGCGACTACGTAGAATCGTGATCTGCGTTTGCAAACTGTTGCAAAAATTGTTGCCGACTGGGATAATGATAAAGATTTTATAATTGGCAATCTGTCTTATCGCCTCCCCCTCAACAACCAACATAGATATGAAAGTCTTATGTATCTGGGCGGTGAATATGCTGGTCATGTTGAACTTCATTGCAGGTCAATACTGCTTATTGGTTATTTGTTTAGAGTAGATAACAATGAGACTAACCACGCTGTTGAATATGACAATGGAAGCATTATTTGCCATTTATTGTTCAGTGGCTCCGTTGCGTAGGGCACTACAGTGTTATCGAATACGATGTTAATTTGGGGAGAAATGCTACTGTAAATAAACCCGTTGGACGACACAGATCATTGACCGGTCGGATGGAAAGATGAGAAACAGGAGAAAAGACGAAACCACTTTTAAAATCCATTATAAGTTTGCCATTTCAAAAACAAGTCCAGATAATATATTATTGACGAAGGAATGTAAACATTGCTCAGCATTGTACTTCATTTTCTTAGTTACTTTGGCCTTTGCTGTTGTGATGGTTGGTAAAACTGATCTGCCAAAATAAAAAATACTTGACAGGCTGAAATAACTTTTCACTTGAGAGGATATCTCAAGGAATTTCAGTTTTCTTTGGTGCCAATATTACCGTGCCATCTGTATACGTTCCATATTGTTTTAACATTTCTGGAATTGTACATCATCGCATTTCTCCCTTATATTCCAAAAATATTAGCTACAGTTGTTAGCTAGTTGTATTATATTAGACTCCTCAGAAGCTAATCAAATCAGACTAGCAAATCAAGCGATTTCTTGCATCAGGCATGGCACACTTCATAGCTTAAACAATACTAGTTGAAACCCATCAACACATCATGACGGTTAATGGGAAAATATTTACTGAACGATTTCCTTATAAATGGCATTATTTGTACGGATACTATTTGACATTGTTGCAACTTTAAGGGCGTGAAAAGATCGCAAACTCGACATTGCAGTATATAACTGGCCATGACTGAAAACTTGCTGAGGTTAATAGAGACTTACAGGTTCCAGCGTTTCCCCTTCCAATTGGAAATTGGCGGCTCTTAAAAGAAACTGGAAGTGATTTATCCCATGGTGTTTAACCAACTCAAGGGAGTAGAGTCCTCTGCCCAATTTTATCTCCTCTTATTATTACCAAACCCAAGCAATTTCCATAAACATTTCTTACAATTAATCTGGTTCCGTTCAGGAGCCCTTGGGAAACGTTTAAATTTGTAAGGAGTATAACTATGGCTCCAACATTTAGGAATTCAAGAATTCTGTGGGAAATTGAAGTAGCTGGCTTTCATCTCCAGTGTTCAATCTGCTAACGCTTGTGTAGGTATTTGAACAACCCAGTATAAGTTCAATAACTTTCAAATTAATTTCATTACAGTATTCATTTTTCTTGGTGTAAGAAAGCAAACTTTCAAGAAAATCATTATATCTTTCGCAGAAGTGAATGTTTCGCCCACAAATCTCAGTCAACTTGCGCTTTAAATCGTGGCTGGTAATTCAATAACATTTGATTCCATTTCATCCACAGAGGGATAGTCGCTGTTACCAATTTGTAGCAGACCACATCGTGGTGTTGCGGCTAGCGTTCTTGACTGTCGCCCCGGAGGTCCGGGTTGGATTTTCGGCTCTGACAAGAACTTTTAATTCTGGTGTGACGGCTGGAACGGGGTACACTCAGCCTCGTGAAGCATTACTAAGAAGAGGAGGGTTCGATTCCCAGTTCAGCCATCCTGGAAAAGGTTTCTCGTGATTCCCACTTTTACTCCAGGCAAATGTTGGGATGGGTCCTAAAGTAAGGCCACGGCCACCTCCTTTCCAATCCTATCCCCAATTTACAATATACACATTAGCACAGCCATCACAATAACACAGGTTATCATTCAAATTCAGCACACATACCCAAAATACACGGGGGGTATATGATCGCGATGTAGTAGCCCCTGAAATAAGCAACAACGACAATGTGTAGCAAGAAAATCAGAAAATTTCATTTCTTTCGGTTTCGACCGCATATTTTGAAGAAGGGTCAGAGAGAAGAGTATTAAATACAAATGTGAATAATTGTTTTGCGAGAAGCGTGCGGCACAACAAGCAAAACCTGTCTAAATTCTCCTCCAAGAACAATAATTTTCCCATCAAAAAGAATGTCGTTACCCATAAAATCTTTTAGAAGACGATTCACACACATTAATGAATGAATATTTACCATTGGGGCTTTATCTTATACTGTATTATGATTGCCCACCTCGTGGTGAAACGGCCAGCATACTTGGCTGTAGCCCGGAGGTCCGGGTTCAAACCAGGCTGAGTCAAGGTATTTTTATTCTGATCTGAGGGCCTTAATTTAAGAACTATCTTGGAATTCGCCTGGAGCAGAAGTGGGAAACCACATGAAAACCACTTTCAGGATGGCTGAGGTAGGAATTGAACCCACCTCTTCTCAGTTTTGCCTCACGAGGCTGAGTGGACCCCGTTCCATCCCCAACCCTCGGACCAGAATTACATTTCTTGGCAGAGCCGAGAATCGAACCCGGACCCTCGTGGTGACAGCCAAGATAATAATAATGTTATTGGTTTTACGTCCCTTTTAACTACTGCGGTTTTTAGAGAAGCCGGGGTGCCAGAATTTTTCCCGAAGGGGATCGTTAACGTGACAGTAAATCTACTGACATGGCTCCCTCACATTTGCGCACCCTCAAATATCAACTGACTGCGCCGGGATTTAATCGCGCTATCTTATTTATTTATTTATTGGTGCCTTTATCGTGGCGAAGTTAGGGCTCTAGGCCCTCTCTTACACTTAACCACACACATCTTGGGCTCAACAGGCGAGAACCTTACCGCTGAGCCACGCAGCCAGTCAACAGCCAAGAGTGCTAGTCACTACACTATGAGGAAGACACAACAAATGACTTGTTACATTTCAGTGTGCGATGCTGAGAGAGTTGTATCTGTGAATCTATTCCTCCTATCATGCAACTGGTGCGGTTACTACGACCATCTCAACAGCGATAAGGCTCGTTGTGGGGCATAAACGACTGTTTGAATACCGTTTTTCAGCTATTAAGTCGTGTTGTGTACATAAAACAC
This sequence comes from Meconema thalassinum, assembly GCA_946902985.2. Lineage (NCBI taxonomy): Eukaryota > Metazoa > Arthropoda > Insecta > Orthoptera > Tettigoniidae > Meconema > Meconema thalassinum. Next base: position 271,876,815 of record OX336389.2, on the reverse strand, counting down.
AAGTCGTTATAAATGTTAAGCAGAGAGTTAGCCCTGGTTCAAGTCAACGTCATGACAGATATTTTAACTCTCTGGTTAATCGTTTGATTGCTTGAGCTTTATATACGAGGAGCATTTTTAAAGTAATACCCGTTGTGATATTATGCTGTTGTAGCACTGCGGTCGGCATTCCGTGCAGGTGCGCTGTGTACCTGCATCTATTGGCAAGGCTTAGACGCCATTACGGCAACAGTCACCCATGTGAGAGTGTGTTGACAAACGTTTGAAATGGCATCGCCGACCGAGAGTCCCTCCGACTCGTAGACAAGAGAGAAAACTCCCCTGTAAGATATGCTGCCATTTGGCCACCACTGTCAGGCAAATTGCATGCTTACTCAGGAGAACTTCGCACCTGCACGGAATGCCGACCGCAGTGCTGCAACCGCGTAATATCACAACGGGTATTACTTAAAAACTCTCCTCGTACATAACATGATTGTAGAAAAACATCATTTGGTAAGAAAGAGTTAAATCACATTATATTAAAATTATTAAGTTTGCAATATTTTAGCCATGCCATTTAAACTGTACATATTAAATATAAAAATCAACGCTAAATCATTCTATTACCAGAACAGTTATAACCTTTGTAGTGAGCTAATCATACTAACAGGTTAGTTGCTACTATGGAACTTACTACAACCAACCAAGGTAAAAAAACGTGTACTCTATAAAGGCTACTCTTATAACTATAGACGACAAAATGTAAAAGGAATAATATTCTGGCGATGCTCAAAACAGAGGTCAACAAAATGTCAAGGCGACATGAAAAGTAGAAATGGCGTGGTTTCAAGTGTGAGTGATCATCAATGTAGTGCTCCAGACAAAACACTGATAGTGTTGACAAAAAATCATCAAAATGGTAAAAAGTTAGTTGAAGAGGAAGATGTTGCTACTCAAAAGAGTGCATTGTTTATTGAACAACGTTTAACCCCTGTTGCAAAAGTTATGTTTAATCCATCTTCCACGTCTCAAGAGCCATCAATATCACAGACTATGCAAGAGGTAGTGTTGTTGTTGTTTTAAGGGGCTGAACTACAAAGTCATCTGCCCTTGATATGCAAGTGGATCAAAAAGGACTAGATAGTAATAGACAAATAGAGTGTCGTATTTTGTATATAAATATTGTACAAGTACTTACATTAAATAAGTAAAAAATAGTGTATGGGTATTGTTTGTTTTTCTTAATTGCTATCCCCATGTCCCTCTATTAATGCAATTGTTAACCATCAACAGTCTCTGACTATGTTCGGAAAGAGAGTGGCCTTAAACAATACACTCTATCTACGGTTTGTGTACCGAGTATCATAATAATACAGTGTGGCCAAGCCATGTTAAGGCAATAGTTATGTCAGGTAAGGGATTCAAACCCTTGCTTCCTTGTACAGGAAATTTGATCTTAAGTCAAACACATTAACCACTCGGCCAACCTCATAGTTACTAATTTAATTAGTCTTGTGGACTTAAGTGTTTACAAAACGTTTTCCAGTATACATTGACTAAACCACTTGCATGTTTTGAAATATAGATTTTTGTATGTTTTACCATAACATTGCAGTTATGAGTCTTGTGAACTGGGTGTTTAATATAGGGTTAAAGGCATTTTAAAATAATTTTAGAAAAGCTCTTAGGTATCGTGTCATGATTTCTGTAATGCATTACTGTTCGTTGACTAGCATTTACCGTTACACAACCTTATTTTGGTGAGCTCTACATGTTGTTGTTTGAGTCTTCAGTCTTATGACTGGTTTGATGCCGATCTATATGCCTCTCTCTCCCGAGCTAATCATTTCATCTCTATATAGCTACCACACCCTACATCCAAGGCTATCTGTTTAACATATTCTAACCTTGGTCTCCCCTACAAGTTCTTGGGTTCAATTCCTAGCTTTAACATAAAATTTTAAAAGTGGTATGAAGACTAAAACAAGTCTAATCAGTCTCGGGTGGTACAAATAAGTAGAGGGGGTTTGATTCACACCTCAACCATAGAGCACTATGTTTATTTTTTATTTTTTAAAAATGACGATAGCCATTTGTTCATTTTTACATTTCACACATTGCAATTTGTCAATTTTCCATTTGCATTTTTTTAATGTCAGTTTAAAGTTTTTGAATTTCATGATATGGAAAAATGGATTTTCCAATTTGTTGTTTACACATTTTTTCATTTTGTATATGTTAAAAGTTCATATTTTCGAAAAATGTTTTTTTTGTGTAAATTGTGTTAAAGTGGGTGATTGACTATGGCAATATTACAGTCTGTCTATGTGTTTGCAAAACATAATAATAATAATAATAATAATAATAATAGTAATAATGTTATTGGTTTTACGTCCCTTTTAACTACTCTGGCTTTTAGAGACGCCGGGGTGCTGGAATTTTGTCCCGAAAGGGATCTTTAACATGCCAGTAAATCTACTGACACGGCTCCCTCGCATTTGCATTTGCGTTTGCAAAACATAGAAGTCTACTACTACTACTGAGGTAAGACTGTTCTACAAAATAACGCCTATCTAGCGCTGCATTTCAAAGAAACAAAACTATTGAAAAAAAAACAAAATTACTATTTACCATTTACCCGGGTATATAAAAGTGTTAATTCCCCACTCTACCTCACCGTGTTTGCTCTGGTTAAACAATCAATGCTACCCACACAAACAAGCTTTCTCTCTCTCTCTCTCTCTTTCGGTGTAGTCATACATTTACACAACCATGCCTGTCTTTGACATACACACTCATCCCAAATAAGTTTTAGTTATACATTTAACATTTACCATTACAAGAAAAATGGTTTCCACTATTTACAAAAATAACTATTTACAAGTACAAAAATGAATATTTACAAAATACTAAATCTACTAAATCTACTGGTTACAAAAAACAATGTCTCTAGACAATAAAATATAGAAATCACGCCTCCTCCTCGTGGTTATAACCCCATGATAGGCTAATGGGTAGGTCATTCGTCTGCACACATTTGTTATCCATCAAGACAAAAGTGCATTTTCTCTGTTCCACAAGATACAATTTATGGTTGCTGGATTGTATCTCGCACCGTTTATGCGACATAGCTTTGCCAGTTCATAACTGCTAGGTAGTTCTCTACACATAGCGATTTTACCACTGCTCTACCTACGCCTTTTGCTCATTTGGCTTTCTTACAGTCTTGTGTGGGTTAGGCAGCATTAACTGTATATCAAACCCAGTCCAACTTTGTATTTGTAATCCAAGTAATAATTTGAAAAGAGACAAGTGTAATCAGTTTAAACATTATCTCTGCTTTTATAAATATGTTTATGACATGCATATTAACCTGAAATTGAACCCTGGTGTACCTTAATGAAAAGGCTAACAGCTTAACCACTGCACCACTATGCCCTTATTTCTTAGTTTGATACATTGTAGGCCTTAGAGCTGGAAATCGAGTTAAGATCTCTAGTGAAAGAGGCGCATGTGCTCTCCACTGCAGCACAAAATGGTTAGCTTGTAATATTAGACGACCGGAAATGATTGTATTTCTGTTAGAAATACATTTTGTCATCGGCCTACTGTCTGAGCTTGTTCTGCGTAGCGACCATCTTGTCCCAGTAACCACTGAGAAAGTTTTAACAGTCAACGTAGAGCGTTATCCCTTTCCTTTTTGACATCACCAATGACCACATCGACCCACAAGTTTTACACTTAGACCCTTGGCTTGTTCTCGATTAGGTTTGGTTCAGTTTAGTTCGGTTTGATTCGGTTTGATTCGGTTTGGTTTGGTTGGTTCAGTTTAGTTCCATGTAGTCACCAATTTGGTTTTAGCTATTCTCTTTAACCAATCAATTAAAGATAGTCTACTCTTAATTCTTGAATCGATAAATCAGATTTTGTGTACACATTTGTCATTTATTAACCCATGCCTGCAACCTATACTCTCTCTGTACTGCAGTCTGATCTCAAAACAAGTTCCAATGGTGAAAGACTTGTCAGTCACCATACATGTAGCCAACAATAATTCTTTCTCTACCAAGCTATGTTTCATCACTCACGGTAAACATCTCACATGTCCGTATCCGATTATTAGTTTATAAAATCTCAGGTCGATGACCTTGATATTTTGGGTATTTTGGGATAAATTCATTGGTCATGGGAAAGGTTTGACCATTCTTAGTCCTATGACACCTCACATGTCGATATCCGATTATTAGTTTATAAAATCTCAGGTCGATGACCTTGATATTTTGGGTATTTTGGGATAAATGCATTTGTCATGGGAAAGGGTTAACCATTCTAAGTCCTATGACACTTCACTTGACCCTCTCCGATGATTAGTTTATACAATCTTGGGTTGATGACCTTGCTGTTTTGAGTCTTTTGGGTAAATTCGTTGGTCATTGTAATAGGTTGGCGATCCTGAGTTCTATGACACCTCACTTGACCCTCTCTGAATATTAGTTAGCGAGATATTAACAAAAGTGCAGTTAGGCCCTTTGTCAAAATTTCAAAAATAGATTCAAAAAGGGGGCATCACCCTAAGTCCAACGACCCCACATACAAGTCCCTAGCCTTATTGGTTCATGATATATTTAAAGGCCGATGACCTATTAATTTTGCATCTTTTGGTTAAGTTTTTAAAAATAACTCATCTATAAATCATTATTGAAAAAGCCCGCCCTCTTAGAAAAACCTCAAGTGCGCATACGTAAAAAACAAAAACAAAAATGTTATATCATAGTGGCATCCAGTTGTATGCATGTGTTTTATGTGGAACAACGTTTAATTTCATCATAGCATTAAACTGCATGCATGTTGCATTGGAAAGCCACATTTACCTAAAAATTACTATGTCACCCCCTAGTAGGGGTAGGTTTTATTTTGTGGTGGAAATAAGTTATCCATAGGAAAGAGGGCGTCACCCCAAGTCCTAAGACACCTCATTTGTCAAAATCCGACCAAGGGTTCGCGAGATATTGGGTTGGTCTCACGCGGCGGACATCTTGTTGGAGGAAAGCTGTAGGAGGGTTTAGAACTCTTCAAAAGCAACTACTCTACTATATACTTATTTTCAATTCCATACACATTAATACTTACATTGTTCAGCTCTTCAAAACGTTGAATTTCTTTTATCACCATGGGAAATTCCATTTCTTTTAAATCCAACACTGAAGAATAGTGAGGATAAGATGATGTTCTCTGCACATGCACCACTGCTGGATGGAATGCTGAGGTTACAGCCCACGCAAAACATACTTGATCATTATTCATAACATACATAACAGCTTTCTTTCGTTTGATCCAAACTGTTAAATCGATGTATGATGATGCTTGAAGGGGGTATATTTATTTATGTTGGTTTCTAAATAAAGTACTTTAACCAACACCCAGCCTGACTCCCTTTCATTGAACCCTTCACGACAATGACACTTAAAATATCTTGGTACATATCACTAATATTAGTTGATTCACTAACAATTACGTTTTTTGTATTAAAGGATTTAATATCCGTAATTTCACCTTCACTTCCAGTTTTTACATTATAGCCCAAACAGTTCAAAATTTAATTTGAATGCTTTATGTTCCACTAGAGCATTATATAGCAAGTCAAACACTGTAGGTTCAACATTTTTTAAAAATATGTTTCAATACTTAGAGTTTTTTCTTCACTATAAAGTCTGTAACTAGCTATACGACTTTTAATTGCGCTACCAATTTGCTGAATATTCGCCGATTTTTTTCATGACAAGTGTTGATTTTATGATTATTACTGCGTAAATATCCATGAGTGGTTGAAGAAGGTATGTCAATATGGCACACATCGCAATGCGTTATCGAAGGTTTACTATCCTTCATTCTTTTTGCTCTACACATGTTTTCACAATCTTCGGAACTTTTACGCTTTCGTGCATTTTTTTTAAAACGATCACCCCCTACTTTATCACATTCAATCAAAGGTCTCGCGCTAGTTGATGGTTTTACAGTTTTCAATTCCTGTTGTCGATCATGCACTTGAACCATGTTGGATTGACATTGATTTACACCAGAAAACCAGGGTTCACAAACTCATGTATGCTTTAATTTAACATGTCGTGTAAGATTATCCCGTCTGTTAAATGTGGTAGCACAATGACTGCACATAAAGATTTTAATATTATGTTTAGTACTTCCATTGCGTTGAAGGCTGTCAGGACTTGAAAACTGCTTTTCACAATCACTACACTTAAACATAATGATTATCCGAAAGATCACTTTCCAAATCACCTATAAAAATAAATCACAATATTAAAAGACAAAACAAAGTAAAAGAAAGAAAATATTTTAATTATTCTACATGAATTACAGTCAATGGTCATAGCAGGGTATTTTAATTGAACACCTGTGGGCTCCCAGAAAGTTCAATTTCTAGTAGTTCCAAATTGACTACTAGATGTCACTGTCACTAACACGTGGCAGCGAACGTTGGAACTTGATAGAGTGCTTATATCCAACCAAATATAAGTTAAAAAGAGAAAACACTTATCAGAATAGTAATGTATTTCAAGTCCTCTTCCACCACTATGGTCACAAGTATGCTGTACACATGACGTGCTGTTAACTGTCGTTCACGTAATTCAACTACAAAGTGAAAAAGGCTTTCTCCCTCCCTAGCTTTTTGCACCTGTATTCAAGTGCATGTCTTGTCTTTTTCCCACAGCTCTAAAAATTATATCCAGTTTACTGAGGTAATCATAATATATTTGTTTTTGTTAATGCCAGTTCTCATAGATTAGCAAGTTCCATAATGTTTCGCTTACGCATTCGTAATCAATGGAATCAGGTAAAGACGGCGCTTACTTCAGTGGGACAGAAACATCTGAAGGTTGATAAAAAGAAGCAACACAAAACCTGGATGACAACGGACGTTCTTGAGCTAATGGATAAAAGACGAGAATGCAAAGGAAAAGATCAACAGAGATACGATACTCTACAGAGCTTCAGAATAAACACGACACATTTCACCTGCACAAAAGATTAATGAACTGATTGGGAACCTAGTCGAAACTTCGGGGTGTTAATGGACGATGAAAATAACTTTTGCCACGACATGCGACAAGATCAAGCTATGGGAACGGTATGTGCTCAAGCTCTTCGATGATGACCAAGTTGCAGATCACGGCATTGATGATACGGATATTGGACCAAGTATCCTAAGAGAGGCGGTGATGAAGGTTATTTGTGAGATGTAGTCTGGCAAAGCTCCTGGACCAGATGATGTTCATGCTGAGATACTAAAGGTTCTGGGCGATGAAAACATACATGTTCTCAAATCCCTCTTCAGTAGGATGTACCAGACAGGCCTGATCCCTGAAGACTGGCTCAAGTCTAGTTTCATTCCACTACCAAAGAAGCCTACTGCAAGGCACTGCGAAGAACATCGAACGATCAGCTTGAAGATTCACGTCCTCAAGCTGTTTCTGAAAATAATTCATGGAAGAATCTTCAGAAAGTGCGAAGAATTTATGTCGGACACACAATTCGTATTCCGGGGTGGATTTGGGACCAGGGATGCCTTGTTCTCGATACAAGTCCTTGTGCAGCGCTGACATGATTTGAACAAGGATATATTTTTAGGCTTCATTGATTATGAGAAGGCATTCGACCGATTACAGCACACTAACATGCTAGAACTCCTTCAACGAGTGGGAATTGACAATAGTGACGTACGAATCATTGCCAATCTATACTTGAATCAACGAGCGAACATTCGGGTGGGTAACATGTTGTCCAATAAAGTAAATATTCGACGTGGTTTTCGACAAGGCTGTGTGCTGTCTCGAATGCTCTTCAACTTATATTCGGAGGCAATCATGTCGAAGCCTTGGATGGGTTTCATGAAGGCAATGTCATCAATGGCACAGTCATCAATAATTTCCGATGTGCTGATGGCAGAGTCCTGATCGCCGGAAACATTCACGATCTCCAATCATTGCTGAATCGTGTGAACGCAGTTAGCAATGATTATGGCTTAAGTATGAACATTCGCTAAACAAAATGCATGGTTGTCAGCAAAGAAGTAATTGATACCACATTATCAGTTACTGATAGAGCCATAGAACGAGTTCATTCGTATAAATATCTAGGGTGCTACCTGAATGACAAATGGGACTGCAGCGATGAAATCAAAGCTCGCATTGAGCAAGCCAGGGGTGTCTTTATAAAATAAAGAATCTGCTTATGTCACCGAGATCTTTGTCTGAGAACGAGACCACTTGCCCTCAAGTGTTACATAATTCCCATGCTAATGTATGGGCACGTGGGGTGGACGTTAACTAAAACCTTGGAGAAAAAGTTGGAAGCATTTGGAATGTGGCTGTATCGTCGCATGCTTCGTATATCGCGGACTGACAAGGTGAGCAACACCGAGGTGCTGGATCGGATGGGCAAGGAGATGAAGGTGTTCTACAACATCAAGTGACAGAAGCTACAATATTTTGGCCACGTGATTCAAAATAACAAGTACCGACTCCAGCAGCTAATCATAGAAGGCAACATTGTAGGACGGCGCAGACCAAGGAGGAGGAGGATCTCCTGGCTCAAGAATTTGCGGGAGTGGTTTGAACTTGACTCAGCATCTCTGTTCCGAATGCCAACCTCGAAAGAAAGGATTGCAATGATGATCGCCAATCTTCGACGCGGAGACGGCATATAAAGAAGAAGAAGAATCATAAAATAATAAACACTTATGCTCCCACGTGCACACCTGTATTGCATTAAATATCAGTCTATTCAGCGTTCTCACAGTTTGGCAAGTGAGTTCATATAACGCAATCGTAAAATACTAAACACTTTTGTTCCCACGTGCACATCTGTATTGTATTAAATATCAGTCTATTCAGCGTTCTCGTGGTTTTACAAGCGAGTTCATGTGGCGCAATCGTAAAATACTAAACACCTAAGTTCCCACGTGCACGCTTGCATTGCATGGTGACGTCATACGCTGCTCTTTGATAGGACTCTGCTTGTCTCACCGAATATCATATTTCTCACACCACCTTCCAGTCCAACTCTCTCATTCCTCATCCAATGTGTTGTTCCCGCTTCACAAATCTCTAGCAGCGGTAGTGGCATTAAACCCCACACAGGTTAGGTTATTTTAAGCTATAATGACAATCTTAGAGAAAGAAAAATAGGTTTCAAACCGCGGTTCGGTTTGATTTGGGTTAGTTCGGTTTCGGTTCAGTTCCTTTTAGTTCGGTTTGGGTTCGGTTCGGTTCAGTTTTGGTCGCACCAGGTTAAGTTAAGCTATGGCCACCATCTTGGAAAAAGAGGAAGAGGAGAAAGGTTCAGAACCCAGGTTGAATTAAGTTAGGGCCACCATCTTAGTTAACGGTAGCATTTGGTAGCAAAATCAGGAAGAACTTGAAATCAATCGTCTGAAATTACTCCCTGCTCGGTTACCCTGACAAATCATAATAATATATAAAAATGAGATGGTGTGTGTCTGTCTGTGTGTTACTCAATAACGCAAGAACCACTGGTCCGAATTAAATGAAATTTTGCATGGATGTAGCTGATTTACCAAGTTTACATATAGGATACGTTTGATTTCGATATTTTGCACTATTAAAAAATGCGACCATTTTAGTGATGTCACTACACCCTTTGGTTTCAAAATTTGATATTTCCATATCAAATAAAAGGAGAACGCTAAGAAATAGCAAACTTTTGATGGCGCATGCGAGCTTTAAAATTTAATTTCCAATCCAAAAGGTCCTTATCACTTTTCGTGTATCTCCAACGGTTAGCGAGTAAAACCCACATTTGTGACGTCACTACACCCTTTGGTTTCAAAATTTCATATTTCCATTTCAAATAACAAGATAACGCTAAGAAATAGCAACTTTTTGATGGCATACACGAGCTTTAACATTTCATTTTCTATCCGAAGGGTCCTAATCACTTTTTGCGTATCTCCAACGGTTAGCGAGTAAAACCTAAATGTGTGCAATAAAACACGGTCAACACCAAGCGGTGCAGTATATCTCTATATACATGAATATAAAAATGAAAGTTGTCTGTTTTTTTTAATTTCTACGGAAATATGAGTTATTTACGCGTTTCAGACTGTTTTATGATGGATGCGCGCGAAAATATATTTTTGTCTGTCTGTCTGTTTGTTTGTCTGTGGACGAGAAAATATTTTTGTCTGTCTGTCTGTCTGTTTGTTTGTTTGTTTGTTTGTCTGTGGACAACTTGGTTCCCTTATAACTCGAGAACGGCTAGGTGTATCAACGTAAAATTTGGTACAGATATCCATCAGGGGCATGACACTAATCATTGATGTAACTCTTCTCCGTACCTCTCATAAAAGGGGGCCTACCCCCTTAAAATACATGCTAAAATAGGCGTAGAAGGACGAGACAAACTCATTTTCAGCCCCTCAATGTGAGAGACAAAACTTGGGGACCTCACATTTTAAGGCCCTAAAACCAACCGTTTTTGAAATATTCCCAGAAAACTAATTTCATTTAATAAACTAATGAACGAATGCAAGTCGGTAACCATGGCAACAGATTCTCAGAGGTCCATCTATTGCTGTAAGACGCAATGCCATTCCATTAATTACATTAGTGTGGAAGTTTGCAAACGGCTAGAAGGTTATCACTGAACCAAATTAAGCTGTAAAATTCATCAATACATATAATGTGCTTAAGAATGACAAGGGGTACTCTAGAATTTTTTCACGCGATTTACACCAGCGGGTGTGGTACGGCAGGTCTATTATATTCCTAGCCCTATATTATATTATTATTAGTAGTAGTATTATATTATGGCGTACAACGACGAGACAAAGCCCCTCGGTGCCAGAAACAAAACTCGGTGGCCCTAAAGGGTCCTCGAAAACTACATTATAAGGCTCTAAATCAACAGTTTCTGAAATATTCCCAGAAAACTATTTTTTTTTAAATTTAACAAACTAATGAAGGAATGCAAATCGGTAACCATGACAACATTATCTCAAGGGGTGGCATCCAACTTTCCATCTATTTCTGTAAGAAGCAATGTCACTCCATTTATTACATTTCTGTGAAAGTTTGCAAATGGCTACAAGGTTATCACGGAACCAACGTACACTGTATAATTCATCAATGCAATTCAGGGGTTCAAGGGGTAACCTAGAATTTTTTCATGCAATTTTCACGTGCGACATATAGTACAGAAGGTCTGTTATGTCTCCAATCAGCAACATTATTTTCAAAAAATCCTGAATTGAATCAGCATTTTTTGTGGCTTTTAGGAATTTGGGCCATTTGAGGCTAAAGAACCTCAATTTTCATGCACCACAAGCCTTTATAATATATGAAAGGTGTCTTCCTGTGTATGGGGACCTAACACAACGTAGAGGGTTTTTATATGACGTGTATTGCGTTTGTCTACAAGGCTTTCAATTCTATTTCACGTCAAGGAAGTACACGTTAGGTGAATTTAGTTTGAGAGCACATTTTAACTAATCTTTTTTTTGTCGACATACGGGTTCATCGTAAGGATGATATTGTTTGATACTATGTGGTAGATATACCCATATTTGGATATCTGGGTGATATGTTGTAGACAATAGAATTGTCTGTCTGTCTTTCTGTGTATCTTTATGTACGCCTATAACTTGTGTTCGGATGCTTGGTGCATCGTAAAATTAGGTATGGTAACCATGGGAGTCAATACACCAATCATTTATAAAACTCTTCACCGTACTTTTCATACAGAAGAAGGGCGGATATAGAGAAAAACTTCTCAAAATACATGCTAAAATAGGCGAAATATAAAAATTTTCCTAGAAGGACGATCAAAGCATATCTTGCACTTCTCAATGTGAGACACAAAATTCGGGAGTCTATAAAGGGTCTCCGAAAACCACATTTTAAGGCCCTTAAGTTAACAGTGTGTGTCATATTCCCAGAAAACTAACTTCGTTCTGATAAACTTATGAAGGAATGACAAACCGCTAACCATTGCAACAGTAGCTCAATTGGTAATGTCTGGTGTTAACACCGAACACCGTTCGAAGAACGGGTACTTCTGCTAGTAAATAATAACACCCCCATCGTCCCCTCTCTAGCCACTACTATCTTCGGTTGACCGACTAAAGACACTTCCGATTTTCGGAGATCTCAAGCAGATGTTCTAGTAGTTGATTATTAATTGCTAAATCGATATTCAATAATCCATAGTCAATAATTGCTGATAGTCGTGAGGTTCAGAGGTTAGCTTAGGTTACGTTAAGCTATGACCACCATCTTGGGACTTATTGATCACACCTTGTAGGCTAGGTACAGATAAACAATCATAAAATATCGCATCTCTTGAGGCATGAAAAATGCTAAGTGTCACTTCGGCTGCTGTCGGCTGTGTACAGTTCGGTGGATATGTACTGGAACATGGTCAGTCCGTAATTCTCTCGCTCTTTCTCGCTATCGGCCAGCCCCTTGACCCGCTCTCACACGCACCGTGTCGTGGTAAGACATGATACACTCACAATGACGTGTATTGCGCTGTAGCGTGGTAGGTTAGCTGTCAGGTTGTAAAGTCGTTCATCGCCGAGCAACGACATTTCGAGTCACGCCGCGAATATTATTTTTGTGAAGTAACACACCTTGATGATGTCATGCTACGAAAACAAGCGCGTTTGGCCAAGTTAACGTTGATGATAATGCGTCATTACATTCTGCCATGGCTCACTAAACACACGCATCCAGAGAGCACGTTCTGGCTCTCGTCGAACACTGCAATTACAGTGTGCGTGAGGCTGCAATCCGATATGGTGTCCTACCTAGATCTGCTCAAAGATGGATACAGCAGTGGCGGGTGTCAGGGAGGATTGGTCGTCTACCGAGCACTGGTTTACAGCGGGTTTCTACTGTTAAGGAAGACCACCATTTAGTTACAATTTCGCAGGAAAATCCGTTCTTAAACTCGGTAGAGCTCATGCAGACAACTAATTTTCCTGGATGTCCATACACGGCCTGTAAACGACCAAAGAATGTCTCTCCGTCCAACATATAGGAGTGTTCAGGGCTGGTCTTCTGAGCAGGACTGCATTGAACTGCTCAACTGGGTCCCTCGAACTCCAGAATTGAACCCCATTGAACATGTGTGGGCAAAGTGGAAACGCCATATCAGGGAAGACTGGCCCCACCCTCCCCCTCGTTCACAGGAAGCATTTTGGGAGATTATGTTGGAAGCATGGGAGGAGATTGCCATTGATGAACAGTACTTCAGAAGTCTAGTTCAGTCAGTGCCACGTCGTCTACAGCAAGTTGTCGAAGCCAGCAGATCCTGGACGAGATATTGAAGAAGTGCCTACAACAGTCCTTTTCAGGACTAACAATAAGCAAATTCATTAAGCCAGATTTCCCTTTGTATAGAAACACACACGCAGTTTGTTCTTGAAATATTTGACATGTTTAAAAAATGTACACCGTGAGTACGTCATTTCACGCAACGCCTCTTCCTCTGAGCTAACCGGCAGTCTGCAGAACGCTCATAATATTGTAATGATATTTCCAACATCTCATGCACGTCTATAACAGCTATCATAGACCCAGTGGTAATTATAACTAACGGTTTATTGCAATATTTCGTTATAAAACTTAAAAGGCATCCAGTATCATGCGGTTCCACAATGGTATAACAGGGGCCTTAAAAACAAAAAGAATTGCCTAGACCAATATTAAAACCACGGTGGTCCGGGTTACCAATTACACACCATTCCTCTACGCTAACACAGCTACTCTGTTAAGCGCTTCTCATCCATCGTCACTTGGGACGTGTCCCTCACTTCACGCATTTATTTACGCATTTGGGCGGTTTCTCATTATTTGCATATCATTCTTCTCTGTTATTCTGATATCTGCACAGTGGCACTGCGTTGCATTTTGTCACGAACATGTCGTTGAACAAAGATCGAAGTGCAGCAAATTTGTAGCAACTGTACAGTCACGTCCCAGCACGATGATAACCGAACAGGACTTTGATATTTTCCATGCGACAACTTATGATTGTCTATTTGTACAGCTCTGGCCAATATGTAAAAAGAGAAAGGGGGTTTAGAACCCGTGAGAATGAAGAGGGTTCTAAACTCTGGTTTGGTTAGGTTAGGTTAAGTTAAGATACAGATGTGAAGGAGCTGGAGGTGGGGCCAGAACCGACAGTGGTTAGGTTAAGTTACGTTAGGCTAGGTTAGGTTAAATTAAGCTACAGAGGTGGGAGTGGTGGAGGTGGGGCCAGAATCGACAGTGGTTAGGTTTGTTAGTATGGGTTAACTTAAGCTACAGAGGTGGGAGAGGTGGAGGTGGGACCAGAACTGACAGTGGTTAGGCTAGGTTAGGTTAAGCTACGGAGGTGGGAGAGGCGGAGGTGGGGCCAGGACCTACACAAAACCACTACTCCCGTCTCTTCTCTTCAATTCTACACACATCAAAAAAAGTTTTGCATCACCTCGGTTCCCAGATCTCCGGCATATAGACGTTGACTGTGTATATTGTATCCAAGATACAGTCCCTTTGACTGTTCATAGATGTCACTAAAACTGCTCAAAGATGTAAACAACCATGCATGAGCAGGGCCTATTAGACGGAGGGGGTACGACAGCCGATCAGTTCCAGTCATTCCACCAGGACGAAGGTACGCTGCTCATGTTGTCTGTAGTTCTACCATGCCTAGAAGGTCAATACCGCAGTTCGATCGCGTCCGCATTGTTACTTTGTGTCAAGAAGGGCTCTCAACAAGGGAAGTTTCCAGGCGTCTCAGAGTGAACCAAAGCGATGTTGTTCGGACATGGAGGAGGTACAGAGATACAGGAACTATCGATGACAGGCCTCGCTCAGGCCGCTCATGGGCTACTACTGTAGTGGATGACCGCTACTTACGGATTGCCGCTCGGAGGAACCCTGACAGCAATGCCACCATGTTGAATAATGCGTTTCGTTCAGCCACAGGACGTCGTGTTTCAACTCAAACTGTGCGCAATAGGCTGCATGATGCGCAACTTCACTCCCGACGTCCATGGCGAGGTCCAGCTTTGCAACCCCGACACCATGCAGCGCGGTACAGATGGGCCCAACAACATGCTGAATGGACCCCACGGAATTGGCATCACGTTCTCTTCACCGATGAGTGTCGCATATGCCTTCAACCAGACAATCGTCGGAGACGTGTTTGGAGGCACCCTGGTCAGGCTGAACGTCTTAGACACACTGTCCAGCGAGTGCAGCAAGGTGGTGGTTCCCTGATGTTTTGGGGTGGCATTATGTGGGGCCGACGTACGCCACTGGTGGTCATGGAAGGCTCCGAAACGGCTTTACGATACCTGAATGACATCCTCCGACCCATAGTGCAACCATATCGGCAGAATATTGGAGAGGCATTTGTCTTCATGGACGACAATTCTCGACCTCATCGTGCACATCTTGTGAATGCGTTCCTTCAAGATAACGACATCGCTCGACTACAGTGGCCAGCATGTTCGCCAGACATGAACCCTATCGAACATGCCTGGGATATGTTGAAAAGGGCTGTTTATGGACGTCTTGACCCACCAACCACTCTGAGAGATTTACGCCGAATTGTCGTTGAGGAGTGGGACAATTTGGACCAACAGTGTCTTGATGAACTTGTGGATAGTATGCCACGGCGAATACAGGCATGCATCAATGCAAGAGGACGTGCTACTGGGTATTAGAGGTAGTGGTGTGTACTGCAATCTGGACCACAAATGCTGAAAGTCTAGCTGTATGATGGTACAACATGCAATGTGTGGGTCTCATGAGCAATAAAACGAGCTGAAATGTTGTTTGTGTTGATCTCTATTCCCTTTGTATTTAACGGTTCCGGAACTCTTGGAACCGAGGTGATGCAAAACTTTTTTTGATGTGTGTATTACATTCTCTTCTAGTCTACCCCGTCTGTTCTCTTCTTTCTGTCATATTTTATTCCCGTCTCTGCTCTTCTGTTATATTCTATCCCCGTCTCATCTCTTCAAGGGGGTGTAGTGGCCAAACTGTTGGCCTCTCACCACGGTGGACTGGGTTCGATTCCCGGTCAATTCATATGAGATTTTTGAAGTGAAATGCCATGTCCTGTGGTTGGGATTCCACGTTAAAAGGATGTCCCGTGGCTCATTATCACGTAAATCTACAATCTTCCTTCTTTTTTCTCTTCTCTTCTATTCTATTATTCTCTCTTTTTTGTTTTCTCTTCTATACTTTCTTTCTTTCTTTTTGGACTGGCTGTGAGACGCATCGGTAGCGTACCCGACTGCTGGGCCGATGGTTGCGCGTTCGAATCCCGGCGCAGTCAGTTGGTATTTAATGGTGCTTAAATGCAAGACAGTGGTGTATGTAGATTTACTGGCACATTAATAATCTCCTTCGTGGCAAAAATTTGGTCCCTCGGCGTCTTTATAAGCGTCAGTAGTAAATGACGGTGTAAGTAGTTGTTCATTCATTTAGAGGCTTTGCAACATCGTGTACATGTACTTGGGTGTGTGTGGAATTGGTCTGATAAACTGTGTTATGGTGATTACTGTATTAGTGAGTGAATTTGTAACTGGGACTAGGATTGTGCAAGGAGCCGGCCGTGGCCTTAGCTTAGGTACCATCTCCGCATTTGCATTGAGTAGAAATCGGGGAAGCCACGAAAAACAATTTCTGGGTTGGCTGAGATGGGAATCGAACCCTCCTCTTCTCAGTTTTACCTCACGATGTTGGGTCTACCCTACTCCAGCCCTCAGACCAGAATTACATTTCTTGTCAGGGCCGGGAATACAACCCAGACTTAAGGGGTGACAAATAATAATGATAGCCACTGTGTGACGTTGTGGGCAAGTGACGTAAATCCAATAACATTATTATTATCTTTCTTTCTATCAATTTTTTGTTTCTATCTTCCTATGTTTCTATCTCTCTATGTTTCTATATTCCTATGTTTCTATCTTGCTTTGTTTATATCTATCTTCTTTTCCATCTTGCTTTGTTTCTATCTTTCTTTCTATCATTCTTTCTTTCTATCTTTCTTTTTTTCTTTATTTCTATCTTGCGTTGTTTCTATCTTCCTATAATTCTACCTTTTGTCGTTTCTTTTTTATTTGTTTCTATGTTTCTTTCTTTCTTTCTTTCTTTCTTTCTTTCGTTCCTTGTTTCTATCTTCCTATGTGTCTATCTTGTATTGAGCCCGC
Source organism: Meconema thalassinum (assembly GCA_946902985.2). Classification (NCBI taxonomy): domain Eukaryota; kingdom Metazoa; phylum Arthropoda; class Insecta; order Orthoptera; family Tettigoniidae; genus Meconema; species Meconema thalassinum. The sequence continues at coordinate 271,859,585 of OX336389.2, read as the reverse complement.
CTGAGCTCCTTGCTCGGTGATATTTCTACGAATGTTTATGTACATGCCATCATCACCAAACGTGCCCTGGAAGCAACGCACGGCTTGTCACGAAAAAGTGATGGTGTCTTGACTCTGGACATTCACCCTATATGTTTTTCTGAGCACCCATTATTCTACTTCTTGTTTGCAAAAGTCTCAGAACTTACCACATCGTCATTCTGCATAACATAAACATTATTATGTTTATAATTTAATATTAGGTAAAGGTATTTACGCCACAGATATGCTGGGAAGAAGTCGATAGACTCTCAACGACTCGAGTATCCGCTTGGACACAGCAGGGTGAAGCTTTGTGCTACACAACCACGCTGAGAGCAGTCCGTGTGAGACGTGCCGTCAAGTCCGTCTATAAGACGAGGAAATATAAGTCCACCCTTGTGGTGATGTGAAATCCGATGTCATCGAGTATTACTTAGCACCATAGTGTGTGCAGTGAAAGTGATATTAACAGTATTGGTTATTTGATAAGACCAACAGTGAAATTGGGGAAAATCTGTGTATTATTTTCCAACATTTTCTGAGCCACGTGGAACACCACATTTCACCACGAGGGCCAGTGCAAATTGATGTCCAGGAGGTACATAAAACATCGAGTAATAATTGAAGGGTTGGGTGGAAGGAGGGCGTAACTCGAATTACGGCGTTTATCCATAAAATGGCTCTATATCTGCAGGAACCAGTGAAAGTGGCTTTACACTAGCTCCCATAGATGGCAATGGAGAGTCATTTCTCATACATTTCTGACTTGCGCCCGTCTACCAGATCGTGGCTCTCTTGGGCAAGACGGGCGTAGGTAATCGCAATGACCGCTGTGTCACCACACACAAGTTCCGATGAAAGAGAATACAAGTGTTCTGACGATGAAAATAGTAGTGAAAATGATTTATATTATAAGAAAAAGAACAAGGGTAGGAAACAATTTTTTTAAGAAATTGTAGAAGAAAGAGATCATTAAGTGCCGACGAAATATTGTATTATTATGTTCTATGCAAATGGAAACATCACAGCTTCAACAACATGCAATAAAATAGGTAGCTCTTATTTCACTGTTCGAAGGGTAAAAATAGCGGGTAAAAAACCTGCGAAAGTTCAGGACGAGCAGCAGCTCTTGAAATACGTGAATGATGATGCAAAATGTTGGTTTCATAACATTTTTAAGGAATTCAAAACCCATACTATGGTATCTACAGATGATTCAGCAGACAGTGAAGAGTAACTGCTGACTTGAATGTTATTGCAGGCAGGTTTAACAAGAATATCTGCCAGGAATACTTCATGACATTGTGATACTGTGAATATTTAATATTTTTCTTGCATTGCAAGTTTCTAGTAAACATAATGAACATATGTTTTGTAAAGAAGCTTGTCAAAATAGTAAGTATTATGCAGTATTGTACCTCCACCAAGAAATACCGTAAATACAGTCAATTTGCAACATTACATTCATATTGTTTTATTTTTCAACGAGCTACTATGGAAGAAGGGCGTAATTCAAAGAATCTTAAGGCTCTGGTCTTGCGAGTTATTGAAATATTGCCCATAAAACTCACTGTAATCATATGAGGAAGTGTATCTCTAAGGCATGAATGAATATTGTTACATTCCGGTAACAGATAAAAGGTATAGGTAGTTTTTGTTGATTAACACAAAACTATGTTTTTTGAGTTACGCCCTTCTTCCATCCAACCCTTCAATTATAAATCAACATTTATCGTGTGCGAGAAGGCACGCCACTGTTATAAATTATATTGCCGCTCAAAGTGCAGCTATTTTCAACGCAGGATTACTGCGATCCAAAGTGATACTTGCGATTTTAAAATCAGTGAAGATGACACCAAATGTGTTCTATAGAATCTGTGCTCGCAGACAGTGAGAGCCATTTTTATATCAAAGTCTGCAATAATACCGTGTAGAGACAGGGACTATTTTGATAATTGCCACGACAGTAATTCTAGACTCTGTGCGCAATCACGTGTGGAATTTATTACTGAAAATGTATCATCACTATCTAAGCCACATGTGCGACGTCATTCTACGAGTATTATCCATGTGTGAAATGGAGTAGACGCACCATGATGTGGGGGAATATCTGAAGAGGAAACTTCATCATGACGGAGGAACCTTACTACCACACGGGACATGGAGCCGAGACGCCCATTAACCCGGAGTCCAACCGCAGGAAGGAGATGCTGAACGTGAGTCGAACACGAGGGCGCAGTAGAAGACTGATTCGGGAGAGGCTTGATCTGAGAAGCCTGGTTTTGGAGACACCATGTGAACCGTCCAGATCTTTGTTACCCCTCAATTCTGACGAATATGAGGTTAGGCGATAGTACTGTGAGTCTGTACCTCTTTCTTGTACGGGTTTTGCTGTGGTAGATTAATTGTAGTTTAGTTAACCGAACTTCTTGATAACCAGCTTAGGCAGGCATTTTTTTAGTTAGCACTCATTTTGCTATTCTTTTCAGTGTGAGTTAGTCACCATTTGGTGCAATCTGTTGTATGCCTGTAGGACGTGATGTCCTCACAACTTGCTAGATATGAACATTAGACATTTTGATCTATCATTGGTCAACCATTAGAATGGGTTAGATACAGGAAGGATGGGCAGCCATTCCTTGATTTATTTTTGACTGTGACCCCTCCAAGTTACTTTCTAGGTACGCCACTGCATGTGTAAGATGGACGTATCGTTTGGTGATCAGCTGATATCATCACATTTACATTTTTGGTTAAAACAGTCAATGTGAAGCTTAGAAGCCACATTTGTTCTGATGGAAGAACGTACAGGGATTCTAATTAAATATGCTAGTAGAAGCATCGAACCCTGGTACTCATCGTATCGTTTTGGACATCTCAGCAGATGTGAGATTGTCATCAATGTCTTCTATTTCATTTGTGTCAAGCCTAGAACACACATAAAGTTTTGTCTTAAGATATGTAAACAGTCGAGTGACCTGCCTTTGTCAATCAAAGCACTCCAAAAGAGTGGAATATCAGTGAGTAACTACTACTAGGAATTTTTATACATGAACTATCTTTGTACGCCATATTTCTACGCGGTACAATTACTTTAAGTGATTAATTGTTATTATATGTTAGAGTTTGACCCAGCATAATTCACTACAGGACTCTATTAAGTGAATTACTGCCTACTAAATGTTTTATAAGTTGCCAGAAGCAACGATGAAGCTAGCGTGTTTGCTAAGCACCATTGAGAACAGGTTTCTGTTACCCAGAACGCACTATTCTGTATTGTGAGACAGACTATGAGCTACTTTTTGACAGACGCTTGTGCATCGTATTTTACCGTTTGAGAATTGATTCATTCATTGGGTGAAGGCCAGCGGCCATGCTGTAGAAATCAGATGTTTTTGCTTACGTCATGAGGACGTGCCTGTTACAAGTTTTGATCGCTGTTGGGAAGCGACTTCATTTTAACACTATTGCTAAGTGTGTATTTTTATAGGAAGCCAGATCTTGTCTATTATTAATTGGCTATGTTGACACCCTGTTAGAGGCTATTGATGAAATATTTTTGGTGCATGAAGTGCACCGTCGTACAGAGTTAAATCTGCGACCATATTTTACCGGGACGAGCCCGAGAATGTTTCAGAAGAGCTATGCGCCACTGGCAGTTATTAATGTGTCCGAGTTTTGTCAACTCGTGTTATTGTTGCCGACCAAGTGTTGATGTTTTTGCGAGTGAATTATCTTATGGAAGACTTCACTTTGATTGAGCCTAGGTGTCCTGGTATCATCAGCCAATCATCATAAACCATCGATAAATCTGAACTGCGCTCCTAATAATCATGTATCATAATTATTGTAAACAATTGCTAATTAATTAATAACAGAGAACCTAAACGTGATTTCTCAACGTTGTGCAGGCTGATTGATTCCATGTGCATGTTTGCATTTCCATCCGGAAATGACCATGAGACAGAGTACACTATTTGGAGACGACGGAGCATCGTACTAACCAGTAGTTCACACCTGGTGGCGCGCGAGGCTCAAGCTACTTAAGTCTCGATTTTCATTACGCAGTTGCCACCATAAATACACATTATTAGATGACCTTTGATACAAAGAGTATTCAAACGTGCAGGCAAGGTTCAATAAGATATCATGTGAATGCTGTGTTTTATTTATTTATTTATTGAAGTGTAAATATTATGTGAACCTCATGTAACTTTAATTTTAAGAAGTTAATCTTATTGTTGTGTGTTGGTTATCATGTAGATTTTTCTGTAATGTTTGTTGTTACGGTAGTCATTCGCCGTAAATGCTTGTAATAATGTCAGGACTTAGCTAGATTCAGTAAATTTAAATGTAAATTCGGGAGTGGTACCATCCCAACATTCATTCGATCGTAGCTTTGTTAATTTAGTTTCTGCTTTTTATAATGACCCATTTCATCATTGTAGGGTCTACTTTTCGTGCCACTACCCTAGCTTTGTTGTTGTTGTTTCTTTGTGTAATAGATCTTTCGAGAGGGTTTTCAACTTCATTCAGTGTAGGATTCTCAACCCTTTATTTTTATTTTTTATTAGCTTGCGGGATTAGCCCGAGACAAACCCTCCGAACTAGGATAGGTGTTTGTTATATTTTTAATAAATTTATCACGAGTTTACTTAAGTCTGGATGTTCTTATTTTGTAGTTTTAAGTGTTTCTGCGGTGTACTTCCTGGGTTGTTATGACATATACCATGTCTGCTCAGATCCCCCCGTGATCACGCGTCTCGTGCGTTCTGACCTATAAGAAGTACATCCAATGCTCTTCGGCTTGTGCGTTCGGCGGATGAGTTGTCTGGGAAGTCATTGCGGTTAGTGGCAACCCTGACGGCTCGTCTGACGAGCTCATACACCTTATACTTTAAAATGGCGCCCAACCGGTGACGCCTATTTGGACATGGTAGCCATCAGCCCCTGTGGTTTTAAGGCAAATTGACTGGACTGGGACGAATTCTAGAAGATCGTACTGCTGTTCAATTAGCCGTGTGGCATTCTGGTGATATAAGACCAAGAAGGTGATGCGTAATTAGATTATTAAAATAAGTTTAGGAAGTTTCTTTGCTCACACATCATCTTAAGTAAATGTAATGTCTTGTTTTGTTTATCAAATTTGTTTTGTAAATCTAGGATCACTTAGTTATGTACTCTAGCAGTACTTGTGACGTTTATTGAAAGAAAGCAAGCTTTCTGCCACAGTTATTCCCTGTCTTAGATGTAAGTTCTCTTCTTAAGGATATTTTCCTCGTTTTCTCAAATTTTTATTGTGTTCATGGATGAGGCGATGATCCGCCGTTTTGATGAGATGGTGGCTGGGGTTAATGTTAACCTCCAGCAGATAAGAACTGATTTAGGTGATGTCAGGAATGATTTAGGAGCTAACACTAATTCAATAGGGATTGCTAATGCAGCGGTTGTTGCAAATATTGCTACTATGTATAATAATACTGCCACTCTCGATAATGTAAGTGCTGACATTGAGGCTAACCGCGATGAGGTCAATACTAATTTAGCAGCAGTTAGAACCGATCTTAACAATGTTAGGGCAGACATTCTGCAGATCCAACAGAATAGATAAGACATAGATTAGACATATTATCTGATTATTTAAACCGTGCAAGGGGTGAGGTGTAGATCAGACTAGGCGCTCTGAACGAAACCATCGAGAATAGGGTCCAGAATAGCACTACTCGTTTGGAAGCAACCATGACTAGGATTCAGGTGGACATGAGAGCCGACCTCGACCATACCAGGGAAGAGTTGGGAGGTCGCGTTACTCACGTCGAGGGATTCATAAACCAAGTCACGAGAGAAGTTATGACTGTGAACTCAGGTTTGACGCTCAAGAGGGGTGCCGCTCATACCAATCTTAAGGCTGTTGGGTCAGAAGTAACGCAACTTAAACAAGAGTTAGCTACGACCAGCAAGGGTGTTGCTGAACTCACTGGTACTATAAGTGAACTTCGGGAAAGAATTGACGTTAACAGAGAAGAGATAGGTGTTGACATCGCCCTTTTGAGAGGGGACCTTAAAAACACAAGAGCATTGTGGCAAGAGAAGTTGCGAAAGTTAGGGGCGAGGTAACTGAACTAAGAGGAGATGTTGCCGTCGTAAAGGATGATGTGTTTCAAGTCAAGGAGGATGTATCCGGAATTAGGGAAGAAATTGAAGCAATCCAGGAGCGACTAGAGGAAGATGCCGTTGATGAAAGATTGAAACTTAATTCCAACTTTAGTCTTGCAATCCGAGAAATTGATACATGCCTCAGAGGGAAGATTGAAAGGGTAGAGTTGCAGGTGAATGAATTGGGCCGTCAAACAGAGGAACTAGCCGCTCCAGACTGGATGAGTTAGACAAGAGGATACAAGATTTGATGGAAGCGAAACCTAGAGATCCAACTAATCGATCAACAGCTGATGAGCAACCTACACCTCAGCATGACACGACAGATGTGACAAAGTCATCTGGTCAAACTAATTCACCATTCGCCGTGCAACAGCCACAACTTACGGATGTTGGGCCAACACACAATAGACTGACAATACAACCATCAGCTCCACCTCAATTTCAGATGCAACAAAACTACATGCAAACGCCGATGGCACAGAACACGTACCCAAATACTGCGATACAGGATAGTGGAACTGTACCACTAAATTACAACGCACCATCATTCAGTCCGACATATTCGCAGAATAGACAAAACAATGTCATGATTATCCGGTCACGCGAGAAGAAGCCAGCGAAATTCTCAGGGACCGGAGGTGGTGTCACTCCCGTAGAATTTCTGGCTAATATTGAAAGCTACCTCAGAGACACCATGGTAACTTCAGAGAGGGAGTTACGTGTAATTGATCGTCTTTTGGAAGGGAAAGCTAGTACTTGGTTCAGGGCCTTCCGCTACTCATTTGCGGGGTACTCTGACTTCAGGGACGCACTCATAAGGACATATTGGTCTAGCGACATCCAGCAGCAGAATCGAGCAGAGATGTATACGAAGAGATACAACTCTAATCTGCCAACTCGCTATGCTAATTACTTCGCCACTCAATTGGCATAGCTAATATGCCTTAAGCCGCCGTTGTCCGAAGAAGACTTGATCTTCACCATCATTTGGCAATATCCGGCTGATGTACAGGGAGTACTGATCGCCGCGGGAGTCAAGACATTCTGGGAATGCTACCAGATATTGAAGAGACTTGATTCCACTACCGAACAGTTTTCGTCACACAAACCAGCGAGAGGCGAGACACGTCATGTTAACCTTGCCACTGTCGACAAGGTTTGCCAGACACCGAAGCCGACACAAACTAACAATCAGCAGCAACAGTATCAACGTGGGAATATAAATTCTAACCGTCGTTCATGGAGTGGAACTCCTTACTCCATAAGTGAACAACGCGGGAACCAGGGATTTTGGAACAGTAGGTTCAATCGTGGGAATAATGGAAATCATCGACAAGAAAATGAGAACCGCCGAGGGAACCAGGACACACCTTGAGCTCAACAGACGTAAGAGTCCGCCGTGACTACAGGTATAGTGGGGGATACCGCAGGGATCGCGACCGCCGATACCAACACGATAGAGACTGGCATGGACGTGCACAGGAGAGTCGAGAGTATATCTGACAGCTCTGGGAAAGCAATGAAGAGGCAGACCAAAGCCAGACGCCGCGGGATGAACGTGACTTTCCAAAGGAGGTGTCTGACCACGACCAACCCAGCACCTCCACAGGAAAAAAACGCCAAAATCACGGTAGAGCCTGATCTGCATGGTACCAGAGTAACTGCTACTATCCTACTCTGGGAGCCAGTGCTGGAGGACTTACTTGACGAACGACGGACCACGTACAATTTTGAAAACACACGATTGCCAATGATACCGGCAATGATTAATGAATGTCCTGTAACAATCCTTATTGATACTGGCGCTATGATCAGCGTTATCTCTTCCGACCTCTACACTACGCTGAAGGCACGGTCAGATGTTACCGAACTGCCTGTTTCCACTATGAAAGTGAGAGGAATCATCCCAGACCACACCGTGAAGTGCAGAGTACAGGTCCTATGCTCTTTAACCATAGCCAGCCACGTGTACTTGCACCAATTCATTGTACTCAAAGACCTCAGATACGAGGCTATACTCGGTGCAGACTTCATGCGACAGCATGACGGCATTGTAGACATGGGTCGTAACACTGTGGAGTTTTCTCCAAACGAACCCATAGCCATGAATGTTCTGGAGGATGAACCAGAATTGCATCCCGAAATCTACGTGGTTGATAATTGGAACACTAAGCGGGATGAACAGGAACAGGAAGCAACTGTAGACGAACGACAATTGTCTGGAATAACTCAAGGGAAGCTGGATGCTTTACTCAAGGAGTATAAGGATATCTTTGGAGCGTCGCCAGGGGAGATACCTAATTTCCAATATGACGTGGTATTATTGGACGAGTCACCGTTCCAGACGAAAATTTACCCTATAGCGGAGAAGCACCGCGAGGAAGTAGCCAGGAAACTTAAGGAGATGGAAGCCGCTGGGAAGATCAAGAAAGCGCCGACTTCTTATTTAAACCCGTTGACACCTGTTGTCAAGGTGGACGGTAGTTTCAGGCTTTGTTTGGATGCCAGGGCCTTAAATGAACGCTTGGCGTCTGTGCACGACCGACCGCCGAAAATTAGGGACATTCTGTGGAAATTTAAAGGGAAACTATATCTGATATCCCTGGATTTGGTTCAGTCGTACTACCAGATTCGACTGTCCGACTGGACTGGTCAGGCAGAGTTAGCTTTTGCTGCTCTTTGCTCACACCTTTTATTTAATTTCTTTCCTTGCAGACACCAACAGTGATCTATTTGTATTTCTTTTCTCTTGTAAAGGTATTTATGTATCCCTTGAGTCTGTTCTAGATATATATCTTCCATGGACAACTTAGCGGCATCTGGCAGCTAACCACAGAAGTTCCTCAATATCTCCATGCTCAAGAGGACTTCCTTACCCATCAAACCACTAGGTTTCGTCGTTGTCGCCAGCTAACATCTCCTTGAAGACACCGCTCTAAGAAGAATTATATGTTCTTCATAAGAATTTTGTTTTTATCATGTTTTATACCCTGATGCATCCTCTCTTGTCCCTTACCCCTACCCTTTCTCTCCTTGGTCCCTTCGTGCGTCGTTGAGACGCTCTCACTTCTTCGTTAGACGTCAAACATAGAGTTGGGGCTCTCTCACGAGCTTGTCTAATGTGCTCGAGAGACATTTTAAATCAGACGCCATGTCTGTATTTTAGACCAACCGTCAACAGGAGCCATCGCCAGCTCTACATGCACAGAAAGCTAAGTACCAAACTTCAATGTCTAAAGGATTTTAATGGTTTTAAATAGCTAAATGGCTTTAATCCAATTTTATAGACAGTGTGTGGAATTGCGAAATGTTATGCAATAACCGTCTTCGAGGGATCATTCTTTGTCATGCTATGTCTATCAACGCTGACTTTCTAAAATGAAATTTAGTGCTTCTCTTACCAAATAACGACAATATTTTCTCACAACGAGGGATTTAATTCAAATTGTCCACTGTCTATAACAACTTAGGTTTTTCCTCCGTGGGGCCTCTCTTGCCCATTTAACTGTCATCATGGTTCTAGAACATTCCACATGAACCAATATTTCTACAAGTAAAGCAATCTAGTATTTTCCACTTCATTATGGGAATACTTTTCCTCACTGGGGAATTCACGTTACATTAACTGCTGGTAACCTCTTAATTTGCTTGCCAACGTGGGAAATTTACCTCATCATTCAACTGCAATATATAAACTTTCTAACGCAATAAACTTGTTCAAGCTAAAATTCAACCAGTGATCACCTTAACTACAATAACTTTTCTCTTTACAAACTTTCTGTGCTACAATAGTAAACTTTTCAAATCCATCAATAGACTATAGTGCAAAACAGTGCCCGTTAAACTACCAACCGCGTCGCGTTCGAATGAGAGCAATAAATCTGGCCAAGGCTTTTTCCTAAATCTCCTATTTTCCTTCTCCCAAATACCTTTACTAACATTAATTAAATTAAGATTTCATCTATCTAAATCACTACGAGGCTTCGCTTGCGAGCAAGCGCCCTCTCAAATTTGTTATACTTATAATATCGTAATTCTGTATAAACTGTGGCTAGCCCACATTTTAATCTCTCATCCCTTCTGAAATTAGGGAATTGTACTTTTTCTAATAATGAAAGGGTTGTCTAATCTTTTCTCTCCAGGTTTCGTGAATACGACCTGTACATCCTTGCATTTCAAATAATGTTAAATTCTGCTGAAAATAGCGGTAATCTCCGCTTTCCAATTTTCTGTTCTCTTTTTCCTTATCCTATTATAATCAGGGTTTAATCCATTTGTCTGCAGCTTGTTAGCTTGCTGAAAGTGCAGTCAAACAACGCTTGTAACTTACCTAATTTGAAAAAGTTACAATCGGTGTACAATTTATTGTTCATAAAAGCTTTAAACCCCCAATTTTACGCACATTTTAAAACCTTTGTATAGGTTAGACAGTTAGAATCAGCCACCAACAGTATGCGACGTAGGAGGCTAAAGTTCTACGGGCACCTACAACGAATGAACAGCAACAGGCTTATCAAGAAGATCTTCTCCTTGGTTAAAAGCTACAAGACTGGAAGCCTGTGGCTTAATGGAGTACAAAAGGACTTGGATTCGGCTGGAATTGCTGACCTTGATGTAGAAGATCGTTCTAAATTTTGTGCTATGATAGAATCTTGGACCCCACCACCTAGAGTCCCTAAATGTCGGAAGCCCCTTTCGCAGGAGAGAAAGGAGAAATTATCAGCTGGGCTCAAGAAATATTGGGAACGGAAAAGAGCATCAAAGATCTAGTCATAAGCGCTCCGTAGTGGGCTTAAATCAATAATAATAATTTGTGTAAGTTTAGTGCTTGGAACTAGTTTTAAACTTGTAATTACTTCATTATTGTTAACTATAAACTTTTATTTTATTAGGTCTGAGACCTTTAAATATTTGTAAAATCAGCCAAAGAAAAAGTTTTTCTAACTTTAAAGATAAGATTCTAATTCTATAAATTGTTAATTGTCTAAATTTTATATTCTTTGTTCAAATAAATCGTTGTTTTCCTTTGTTCGTTATCTTTACCGTTAGAATTACGAGTAGGCAGGACCTTCACCTCTCTGATTCTTCCTTTAAGCTTAAGCTCTTTCGAATTTCCAAAACAACAAAGTTCGTACTACTTGTTGCATTTAACTTAAAACTGCAAGTAACACCATTTTCAAAGTTTCTCTTGGTTTTCTTAGCCAATCCTAGCAAGACATTAAGGCAAGTACAGCTAGCTCTGCAAGCTTCCTACTTGTTGAGATTTTTTCTCTTACTTATGGTTTGTTTCCAAAAATTTCAGTTTTATTTGAGTTAGGTTTGAGGATCTTTCTCTTTTCTAAACTTTTAGTCGGCACTCTGCTGGGTAAAAGCTTAGCCTTCCTTAAGTGCAACTACTGGTATTTACATGGGATTTTCACAAAAAACAATAACTTCGCGAAAATCATTAAAATAACTTCCTCTCTTCCCTCTCTGGGAGCATTCGGTTGGTCTGACGGAGATCCAACAGTGCCCAGAAATAAAATTATTATACCAAATTCAATTCTTTCCAGCTCTCTTGAATGCATTATAAAAATAACCTTTCCGAAGTGAAAATTAGTACGTCCTTTCATTTGCATTGCCAGACTGCCACCCGTCCCCACAGAAACGGAATACCGGCTTGGGAGGGAAAGAACGCTCGCCGCTTGCTTGCAAATAGCCCAAGCTCCAGCTACATTTCCAGTTCACTGTGATCAGGTCCCTACCCACTTTAGCTGACTCACGGGCATTTTGCGGAGGAACTTTTTATTGAAGACTCATTTCTGTTTGGTTTTATTCTTTTGTATTTGACTCCCTTCCTATCTACCCATACTTATTCTCCACACCGAAACCCACTTTTTTATTATCATCATCCCTTAGGTAGAGTTAATCCTCAGCTAAAACCTACCACCGACCACACGCAGAAGTACACTGGATTCTTATATGACCAAACCACCTATGTGTTCAGAAAATTACCATTCGGAGTGAAGAATGCAGGATCTGCATTGATCCGCGCCCTTGATGCTAAATTGACTCCTGAAGTCAAGGAGAAAATCGTTTGTTACTAGACGACATAATCATCGCATCGGAAACCGAGGAGGAACACCTAGCTACTCTTCGACTTGTTTTTGAAAAACTCCGGCAGGCAAACTTTAAAGTCAAATTTGACAAATGCCGTTTCTTCCATTCTGAAATTAAATTTTTGTGTCATATCATCAGTGGTAAAGGATACCGACCCAATCCAGCGAAAATCGAGGCAATAGCAGCATTTCCAACACCTACCCGTGTAAAGCACGTGAAACAATTTCTTGGGATTCTTCAATTTTTTGCCGCTCACTGTCCTAGATATTCAGAGACTGTCGCTCCACTGCAGAGCTTATTGAAGAAAAATTGTAGATGGACTTGGAGTGAGGCGTGCAATGAAGCATTTTGTTAAGGCTAAGAAGATGCTAGCAGAGTCGGTTACATTGGAAAACCAGATTATTCCAGGAATTTCATCCTTGAAACGGATGCGTCTCCTGTTGGCATAGGTGCCATTTTGCTGCAGGAAGATGAGCAGTATAATCGTCACTACATTGCCTTTCTGAGCAGACGATTAAGGCCGCATGAATCCCATTACTTCACACCAGAAATTGAGATTCTTGCCATTGTTTATGCGTTGGAGTACTGGCGCAAACTTCTGAGGGGCATAAAATCGTAGTGAGGTCTGACCATCACGCTTTGACTTTCATCACGCGATCAAGACTGGCAAGCGACAGGATAACCCGATGGGCGTTATTTCTCCAGCAGTTTGATTTAGAAATAGAAAATCGCCCAGGCAAAGAGAATGTGTTGGCCGAAATTTTCAGTCGTAACCCTGAAGCTTCAATTAATGCCATTGACATCGAGGGAGGATGCGACATAAGAAGTACAGAGATCAACTCGTCGCGGGAGACCTGGTACTCATCAGACGTCCCGGGATATACAACCCAATCGGCAGAGTATACGGGAAATTTCTATCCGTGTACTATGGTCTTAATCGTGTAACTGAACCCCTAAACAATGGGAGTTACGTCATTGATGATATCCAGACAGGCGAACGTATTGGCACTTTCAACGCAGCCAATCTAAAAAATATCACCAAGCTTAGAATGACCATTAGATAAATAAAAATGCATCCCTACATTTTTATTTAAGCCGACGGGGGAGCATATGAGCCCGTCTGAGCTCATTGCTCGGTGATATTTCTACGAATATTTATGTACATGCCATGCTTCATGACCGAACGCGCCCTGGAAGCAGCGCACGGCTTGTCCAAGAAATAGTATGGTGCCTTGACTCTGGACATTCACCCTATATAATTTTCTGAGCAACCATTATTCTACTTCTTGTTTGCAAAAGTCTCAGAACTTACCACATCGTCATTCTGCATAAGATAAACATTATTATGTTTGTAATTTAATATTAGGTAAAGGTATTTAGGCCGCAGATATGCGGGGAGGAAGTCGATAGACTATCAACGACTCGAGTATCCGCTTGGACACCGCAGGGTGAAGCTTTGTGCTACACAACCACGCTGAGAGCAGTCCGTGTGAGACGTGCCGTCAAGTCCGTCTATAAGACGAGGAAATATAAGTCCACCCATGTGGTGATGTGAAATCCGATGTCATCGAGTATTATTTAGCACCATAGTGTGTGCAGCGAAAGTGATATTAACAGTATTGGTTATTTGGTAAGACCAACAGTGAAATTGGGATAAAATCTGTGTATTATTTTCCAACCTTTTTTTGAGCCACGTGGAACACCACATTTCACCACGTGGGCCAGTGCAAATTGATGTCCAGGAGGGACATAAAACATCGAGCAATAATTATCAATCAACATTTATCGTGTGCGAGAAGGCACGCCACTGTTATACATTAAATTGCCGCTCAAAATGCAGCTATTTGCAACGCAGGATTACTCCGATCCAAAGTGATATTTGCGATTGTAAAATCAGTGAAGATGACACCAAATGTGTTCTATAGAATCTGTGCTGGCAGACAGTGAGAGCCATTTTTATATCAAAGTCTGCAATAATACCGTGTAGAGCCAGTGACTATTTTGATAATTGCCATGACAGTAATTCTAGACTCTGTGCACAATCACGTGTGGAATTTATTACTGAAAATGTATCATCACTATCTAAGCCACATGTGCGACGTCATTCTACGAGTATTATCCATGTGTGAAATGGAGCAGACGCACCATGATACGAGGGGATTATCTGAAGAGGAGACTTCATCATGACGGAGGAACCTTACTACCACACGGGACATGGAGCCGAGACGCCCATCAAACCGGAGTCCAACCGCAGGAAGGAGATGCTGAACGTGAGTCGAACACGAGGACGCAGTAGAAGACTGGTTCAGGAGGGGCTTGATCTGAGAAGCCTGGTTTTGGAGACACCATGTGGACCGTCCAGATCTTTGTTACCCCTCATTTCTGACGAATATGAGGTGCGGCGATAGTAGATTGATTGTAGGTTAGTTAACCGAACTTCTTGATAACCAGGTTAGGCAGGCATTTTTCTAGTTAGCACTCATTTTGCTATTCTTTTCAGTGTGAGTTAGTCACCATTTGGTGCAATCTGTTGTATGCCTGTAGGACGTGATGTCCTCACAGCTTGCTAGACATGAACATTAGTCATTTAGATCTATCTTTGGTCAACCATTAGAATGGGTTAGATACAGGAAGGATGGGCAGCCATTCCTTGATTTATTTTTGACTGTGACTCCTCCAAGTTACTTTCTAGTTACGCCACTATTTGTGTAAGATGGTCGTATCGTTTGATGATCAGCTGATATCATCACATTTACATTTTTGGTTAAAAGAGTCAATGTGAAGCTTAGAAGCCACATTTGTTCTGATGGAATAACGTACAGGGATTCTAATTAAATATGCTAGTACGTAGAAGCATCGAACCCTGGTACTCATCGTATCATTTTGGACAGCTCAGCAGATGTGAGATTGTCATCAATAGAACACACAGAAAGTTGTGTCTTAAGATATGTAAATAGTCGAGTGACATGTCTTTGTCAATCAAATCACTCCAGAAGAGTGGAATATCAGTGAGTAACTACTACTTGGAATTTTCATACATGACCTATCTTTTAACGCCATATTTTTACGGGTACAATTACTTTAAGTGATTCCTTGTTATTATATGTTAGTGTTTGACCTAGCATAATTCACCACAGGACTCTATTAAGTGAATTACTGCTTACTAAATGTGTTATAAGTTGCCAGAAGCAACGATGAAGCTAGCGTGTTTGCTAAGCACCATTGAGAACAGGTTTCTGTTACCCAGAACGCACTATGCTGTATTGTGAGACAGACTAGGAACTACTTTTTGACAGACGCTTGTGCATCGTATTTTACCGTTTGAGAATTGATTCATTCATTGGGTGAAGGCCAGCGGCCATGCTGTAGAAATCAGATGTTTTTGCTTACGTCATGAGGACGTGCCTTTTACAAGTTTTGATCGCTGTTGGGAAACGACTTCATTATAACACTATTGCTAAGTGTGTATTTTCATAGGAAGCCAGATCTTGTCTATTATTAATTGGCTATGTTGACACCCTGTTAGAGTTTATTGATGTAATATTTTGTGTGCATGAAGTGCACCGTCGTACAAGGTTAAATCTGCGACCATATTTTACCGGGACTAGTCCGAGACTGTTTCAGAAGTTATTATTATGTCCGAGTTTTGTCAACTCGTGTTATTGTTGCCGACCAAGTGTCGATGTTTTTGCAAGTGAATGATCTTACGGAAGACTTCACTTTGTTTAAGTCTAGGAGTCCTGGTATCATCAGCAAATTGTCATAAACCATCGATAAATCTTAACTGCGCTCCTGATAATCATGTAGCATAATTATTGTAAACAATTGCTAATTAATTAATAACAGTGAACGTAAACGTGATTTCTCAACGTTGTGCCGGCTGATTGATTCCATGTACATGTTTACATTTCAATCCGGAAATGACCATTATATAGATTACACTATTTTGAGACAACGGAGCAGCGTACTAACCAGTAGTTCACACCTGGTGGCGCGCGATGCTCAAGCAACCTAAGTCGTGATTTTCATCACGTAGTTGCCACCATAAATACACATTATTAGATGACCTTTGGTACAAAGAGTATTCAAACGTGCTGGCAGGGTTCCATAAGATATCATGTGGATGCTGTGTTTTATTTATTTATTTATTTATTTATTTACTGAAGTGTAAATATTATGTGAACCTCATGTACCTTTGGTTTTAAGAAGTTAATCTTATTGTTGTGTGCTGGTTATCATGCAGATTTTTCTGTAATGTTTGTTGTTACGGTAGCCATTCGCCGTAAATGCTTGTTATAATGTCAGGACTTAGCTAGATTCAGTAAATTTAAATGTAAATTCGTGAGTGGTACTATCCTAACATTCATTCACTTGTTGCTTTGTTAATTTAGTTTCTGCTTTTTATAGTGACCTATTTCACCAGTATAGGGTCTACCTTTCGTGCCACTACCCTAGCTTTGCTGTTGTTGTTGTATTTGTTGTTGTTTATATGTGTAATAGATCTTTCGATAGGGTTTTCAACTTCATTCAGTGTAGGATTCTCAACCCGTTATTTGTATTTTTTATTAGCTTGCGGGATTAGCCCGAGAAAAACCCTCCGAACTAGGATACGTGTTTGTTATCTTTTTAATAAATTTATCACGAGTTTACTTAAGTCTGGATGTTCTTATGTTGTAGTTTTAAGTGTTTCTGCAGTGTACTTCTTGGGTTGTTATGACATATAACATGTCTGCCCAGATCCCCCCGTGATCACGCTTCTCGTGCGTTCTGACCTATAAGAAATACATCCATTCCTCTACGGCTTATGCGTACGGCGGGTGAGTTGTCTGGGAAGTCATTGCGGTTAGTGGCAACCCTGACGGCTCGTCTGACGGGCTCAGTATATAACTTTCTTCTTTTCAATCTTGCTTACTTTCTATATTTCTTCTCTTCTATCGAGTTTTGCTTCTATTTTCCTATACTTCGATCTTTCTTCTTTTTCATCTTGCTTTGTTTCTACCTTTCTTGTTTTCCATCTTGCTTTCTATCTTCCTTTGTTTCTACCTTTCTTGTTTTCCATCTTGCTTTCTATCTTCCTTTGTTTCTATCTCGCTTTGTTTCTATCTTCCTATGTTTCTATCTTGTTTTGTTTCTATCTCCCTATGTTTCTATATTGCTTTGTTTAGACCTTTCTTCTTTTCCATCTGCCTTTGTTTCTACCTTTCTTTATTTCTATCTTTCTTCGTTTCCATCTTGCTTTGTTTCTACCTTTCTTTGTTTCTATCTTTCTTTATGACCTGTTTGCCATCTCTTGATGAATACAGTACATTTGCATTAGCCTGTTGGTACAGGCTAGAGTTAAATGTGTCTTTTCACCGTTGTCTCAGTCTCACTCATGGCTGTGATTATATGGAAGCTACTGAGGTATGGGTGGTGGTGCTTAGTAATGACATCCAGGGCATAGTCCGTGCCTGTGGATGCTGACAGGTTCTACTCATAGGGTTAGTACTGCTGTTCTGACTCAGTGAGGAAAGCAATGTCAAACTACCTTACTCCTCATCTTGCCTATTACGCCTCAATATAGCGCTGCCTTGGGATTTTGCGGGTATCTACCCACATAACCTAACGGCGGTACTTTTTGAGGATCCAACCAGCCTTCGGGCTGACTACCTAACAGACAGATATTTCGTTATTTCTATCCCTCTTTGTTTCTAACTTCCTTTCGTTTTAATTTGCTTTGTTTCTATCTTTCTTTCTTTATTTCTTTCTATCTACCCTTCTTTTTTTCCACCTCCCTTTGTTTCTTTTTTCATTTCTTTCATTCTTTGTATGTTTGTTCTTTTGTTTGTTTGTATGTTAGATTCTTTTCTTACCGAAAAGTATTGTGAACTGTGAATACTCGGCCCCTCACCTATTGATGTTTTGGAACGCTTCTGGAAACAGTAATCAATGCCCGTCTATTGTCATAGCATCCAATCATGTCTCTAATAGGATTCCCCTGCTCTAAAGCAATTACTGTGCCTGGGGCAAGGGCAGGGGCAGGGGCGATCAATACAGCCTATCGTCATGGCAACAACTTGTTTCCGTTAGAGCTTTCTGTTGCTGCTCCTTTCCGAGAGTGGCTGGCGTTCATCTTGTCAGGTAAACAAGCCTAGTCGCTTTGCACCATATCGCTTTATGTTCCATTCATAAATTGCTGTTACTGTACCTCCATGATATTTGACAGATGTATGAAGTGTGGGTTCGACCCAAACTACGCCAGGGAGCGAGAGAGTGGGGATATATATCATTATTCACCTTTATATAGTAGGACTACATTATTATTTCACCATTTAGAAATGTGAGCAGAATGGGGTAGGTCTCTCGTGTCGCTGTGGTACAATAGTTTAATGTGTATAAGGGGGACTTTTAATGGTAGAGCGTCGGTGTGGTGGCACAGCGGTCAAGCTGGTTGTCTCTCATCAAGGAGGGCCGGGTTCGATTCCCGGCCAATGCATGTGAGATTTTCGAAGTAAAATCCCTCGTCAGGTGGTTCGGATTCCACGTAAATAGGAGGTCCCGTGGCTTAGGATCGCAAGATTAGGTTTCCTCCTTAATGATAGAGCATGACTTAACGGCTTTGTGTGCTACCAAAATAATGCACATTTCTATCATTTTCAATATAGCCATTCTGCAACTAGTCAAACGACTAATTTCGGAGATAACATAATTCTTGTGGATTTTGTTGGCTATGAAAGACAAGTAGTTCCGTGAAGAACAAAATAGCCTACTCTCATAAAATATTCTACTGGTCTTTTCCATGAAAAATTCTCCCTTATATTACAAGGATTTTCCATGTGAGGTGCTAAATAGCTTTTGGTACACGACCTATGTTGTGAAAAAGTATAGAGCAAGAAAATCAAACTCAAAACTCAAAATACTACGTGAATCAGCTGCCCACAATGATATTGCTGTATGCAGTCCAACTAACGTGTGTTATCAAGAAGGTCGATATTCTTTGCTTGCATCCCGTATGGTACCAATGCACTGGAAGCATGTCCTGCAAACGATACTGAACACGATTATTTTTCGTCAATGTCACTGCAGTCCGTTCGAATAATATGATCGAGAGGAAAATAATAAGTGTTCAGTATCGTTTGCGGGAAATGCTTGCTGTGCATTACTACCGTACGTGAGGCAAGCAGAGAAATATCGACCTTCGTGACAAAAAGCCTTAGTTGGGCTGCATAAAACAATATTATTAGGGGCAGCTGATTCACACGTTTTTTTTAGCGTATGCCTTTTAGTGCCAGGAGTGTCCGAGGACATGTTCGGTTCGCCAGTTTTTTGTAGCTGCTTCGAGGCGGACACCCAATGGATGAGCTACACGTACCGTCGCATGTGGAGTGTTGTCTGGGGAGGAAAGTTTTGAATGTAAGGACAAGGAGTTGGAAGGTAGAGGCTGTGGCCTATAATTAGGGACCAACCCCGGCATTTGCCTGGAAGGAAGATGGGAAACCACAGAAAACCATCTTCAAGGTTGCCGGCGGGGGGATTCGAACCTCCTCACCTCCTGGATGTGAGCGACTGCCAGCAGTCATGCCGTAACGACCACGGCTAACTCACCCGGTTATTCACCCGGTATATAAGCTGTAATCATTTCAAACAAGAGGCAGAAATATTACATCAGAGCCCTTCATCGTTCCTCAAGATAACTCACGTCAACTCACCTCCAGCACTGGAAATATATCCAAAGTTACACGATGAGGCTATTAACGCTAAGGAATTGTGTACTGGTGTATCAACTAACTTTAATAGAACACAGTAAAACATATTCGTTTTCAGATATGACCATGGGTATAATCCATAATATACAATGTCTACAATTGAAAATTGGGGTAGATAACCTGAGTGTTCTACCCATTAAAGCAATCTCTACCAACACCATTATATCGAGAAAGTATCGGTAATTATGAATCCTCTCGCGTGATGGCATCTTTCGTCACGGGAGTTAATTTTTAGGAAAGTCAAATGCACGGCTTCTAGTTGCTTTACGAAAAGTAAACTACAGAATTTAGTACCGTTACATAATGATTGTTGTCATAGCCCATCATGCTCTTCAACCGCCTGAATGGGGTACGAGAAATATAAAAGTAAAGTTTTAACATTTCGAACTGATGCCATCTTATATTTTTGAAAACAATTGAACATGGGATGTCTCTATGCCTATCAACCCCTGGCACTATAGCCCTTGAAGGGCCTAGGCCTAGCAAGCAACCGCTGCCCCCAGATACGGGTGTGACCCGTGGTCAGTGCAACGGGTCCCCTTGGCCGTTAATCTTGGTTTCCGTGACCGGAGCGCTGCCTCACTGTCAGACAGCTACTCAATTATCCTCACGAGGCTGAGTGCACCCCGTTTCAGCCCTCACGTCAGTTTCTAAAATCCCTGCCAGAGACGGGAATCGAACCCGAGGCCTCCGGGTGAGAGGTAGGCGCGCTACCCCAACACCACGGGGCCGGCACTCTCTAGGCCTATACTAAGCTCTAAATTAAGATTCGCTGTGCTAAGTTTCATTGCTGTCGGATGATTTGATCGCCGAAAAAGTGATATGAAATACTTGAAAATCACATGACCGCCATGTTGTTTTTATGTTTCTTGGGATTTTGATAGTCACATATGTATACTTATTTAATAGTCCTCTATCACCACACAATTTTTCAGCTTGATTGTTTAAATAGTTACGGAGATATTGTGAAAAGTATCGCATGGATGCCAGTATTGGATTGCTTTAGCCTACATATAGGCTATAGAAGAAATGCCAGCAGATTCATATTACAGTACAATGGTGGTTCATTATACCAACCTACAATATTCTATTGCTTGTTTAGGACACGAGAAATATATACGTGATATTAAACATTTTGCACAGCAGCCAATTTTAAGTTCTCATTCAAATTGAATTCAATTAGACGTCAATATATTAATCCTTGTATGAAAGTTTATCTTGCTAAGTTTCACTGTTCTCTGATAATTACGTGGCAAGAAAAATCCATATAATTAATAAAATTTCGCTTTTCTGCCATGTTGGTTTTGTGTTCATCAGGGTATTGAAAATTCCATAAGCGAACTTGTGTTAATAGCCTCTTTCAACATACAAAAGCTCAGCTTGATTGCTGTAATAGATTAGTAGACATTGAGAACCGACTAAATATTTCGGATGAACACCCTGTTGGATTGTTCTAAATGTAGGCCAAAGAATGATGTACCATTAAATGAAGATTCATTATTGGAACGTTCACTTCAATCGCATGATTAGGAATCAAAAAATTAAAACTTAAGTTTAATAATTTCGCACAGCCGCCATCTTGAATTTACGAGAAAATTTAATTAAATCAAAAGCCAGTACATTAAGTCTAGTATAGACATGTAGGGTATTAGGTTTGACTGCACTTGGTTGATTAAACCTCGAGAAAATTCTATTTAAATAGTTTAACTTCGCGTGGCTGCAAGGTTTGTTTTGTACTTGACAGGTTTTTAAGCGTCACATAGATGAACTTACGTTATTATTTGAAAGGCTTGGTCCGGGTCGGACAATGTAGTAGTATGTAAAAGTTTGGTGCTTTTCATTCGGTCAACACGAATGTACCCAAATAGAGCTGGGTTATGCCCTAATCCTGAAATAAATTACATAAGATTAATAAATACACTAGGATGACCAGTTTCGATCGTCAAGCGATCATCATCAGATCCATTACACTTAGGCTATAACAGCTATGCTTGAGACTACAGGTGAAAAATATATACAATATGTGCAATTATTTAGTTGCAGTGTTGGTAATGCAACAGTCGGTGTATGCTAAATGTGGTAACTTATATCTAATGTTAGGTGAACTTCAAAAATAGTGATAAAAATCCGGAAATTGTCTGTTAGGGGTGATTATATGGTTATACTAAATCAACTATGGTTATACTGTAATAATGTAGGCTTATACTTATCGTTTATAGCAACTTATCGGGTTGTCTCCTTTACTGGAACTTGAAGCAATTGCGTGTTTCCTCAGGCACCAGTTATGGTCGACTACCCCGGGTGTTAACTGGGCGGAACTGGTTTTTCCCTTTTCTCCCCCTTTAGTTGCTATGTTCTTTCTGAGGTCAGTGCCATGTTTATTTGTGCGACGTTGCCAAATCTAGATAAGAATGTATGCTATTGAATACAGGAGTCTGCAACTATTAAAGACCGTGGAACTATCTTCGCCACGCGTGGACTAAAAAAGCCATTTAAACTAAGCGGTACATGGTCTATTGAAGACGTCCCGGCACCTTTAATACTGCCGCGCATATCGGCCTAGGTTTATTGCAGATGAAAGTGCATAGTACCCTGATCCAAATAACATTTACCTATAACCACCGCTATCACCCCCCCCCCCTTTTTTTTTAAATCTAGCTTGGCTGTATCGCTAAGTTGTGTCTCGTTTTCGACAGGGTGTGTTTTTAGTAGAGCGAAAAGGGGTGAACTCTCCATAAAAGTGTGTTCAATTAGATTGTTGGGATTGTTTTGTTTGGCTAGGTGAATCTCGATTGCTTCCTTTATGTCGAGAGCTCTGCCTTTCGATTCGTGATGAATTATTCCAGTTAAGGAGACAACCCGATATGTATAAGCCTACATTATTACATTATAACCATAGTTGATTTAGTATAACCATATAATCACCCCATCAGACAAATTCCGGAGTTTTATCTCTATTTTTGTAGTTCACCTAACATTAGACATACCACATTTAGCATACACCGACTGTTGCATTACCAACACTGCAACTAAATAATTGTACATATTGTATATATTTTTCACCTGTAGTCTCAAACATAGATGTTATAGCCTAAGTGTAATGAATATGATGATGATCACTTGACGATCGAAACTGGTCATCCTAGTGTATTTATTAATCTTATGTAATTTATTTGAGGATTAGGGCATAACCCAGCTCTATTTGGGTACATTCGTGTTGACCGACTGAAAAGCAGCAAACTTTTGTTTACTTACGCAACACTGAAAAATGGCTTCAAACCTCACAATGTAGTAGTATGTCCTTTCAATAAAATCGTTCCTGCCGTTTAAAACTTATTACGGTGATGCACAATAACAGATCACACATGCTCATACGCACACACGCACACACATACGGACAAAAAGTGATCTCATAATGCAATTGGCTTTTCAATGTGTTCTTTTTTTTTTTTTTTTTAGAAACACTGTATCTCCAGAAGAAGTAAATCACATCTACACATTCTCGAGGATGAAGAATTATTTAGAATACCTTTATAAAGATTTTACGAAATCTCAAATTTATTTCATTTAATATAGATTTTTTTGTGTGGTTCAAATGTTTTCATTGGGGTTCATCTTGTGATATCTGCCAAATTTCAAGTAAATCATCCAATTATGTCATGAGATATCACGTTTCTTGCAATTTTCAGGAAAATGGCTTCTTCTTCCTGAATGTCCGCACAACTTTCCTTAATATCCAATATCATATAGGCGCAAATATCTAAGAACTACTGGTGATTTTTGCACGAAATTGCTTCAGAGACGAAGACTGATGCTTTCATTCAGAAGAACCTAAAAAACAAGAAGTGATTTCTCAAGAATTTCTATTCCCTTAAAAACACCGCGTAATTCATAGATGCTGGTTCCCTAGCCATAGTCCTAAAGGAAAAGACCTACGTATGGAGAATGAACCATCAGGAACGAGGCATTTGGCATTGTGTCTTAATCGATGAATTATAATCTCTGAAGAAACAGAAAACTTCGGCATTCTCGATTTGAAGAGATTTTTCAACTTTCATTTGGAAAGTTTATCATTGCATATATCTTTTATTTGAAGTGAGACAGGCATCACATTTAAACTAGTTACAACTGACTCGCTGCGTCACCTCAATTCTGAGCGCAACACAGTGGCCCAAAGTCTATTGTGAGATGGCAAGTATGGGTCTCAAATTTTCCAACCGAAATATTGGCCTGGTACATTTTTGCGCACTTTCATTGTCTATATAATAGAAAACTGTATAGGGTGGAAAGTGCCCACTACTTAAAAAGAGATGTCACCGTGGAGGTCCGTCCGCGTTCAGTTCCCGGCTCAGCCAAGATATTTAATTCTGGTCTCAGGGCTGGAACGGGGTACACTCAGCCTCGTGAGGGATATGTGAGAAGAGGCTGGTTCGATTCCCACTTAATTCATCCTGGAAGTGGTTTTTCGTGGTTTTCCACTTCCACTACAGGCGAATGCAAGGATGGTTCCTAACTTAAGGCTGCGACCGCCTCCTTCCCAATCCTCATCTGAATTACGAATACTCATACTAATACAGCCACCACAATAACAGGTTATCAGACAAATTCCACGCACACCCAAGTACACGGGGCTACATGACTACGATGACGTCAAGCCCGTAAATGAATCAATAACAACAACACAAATAGAAACGCTTGAATATATCTTGATGAGGGGATTAATGGGCTAAATGCTGTGCACGCAGTGTAAATATCAACGCCACTGCTTCCTCCTTGCTCCCTTCAACCTCTCCACCACCCCACCATCGCGCTTTCCAGGCACGTGCCTGTTCAAAACGTAGCAAGACGCTTTGTGGACTTTTCCCCCTGGTTGATGGCAATATGCGTGAATTTATTAGAAGATGGCACAAACATCACCGACGTGTTCTGGGCCATTAAGATGGTAGATCACTGCAAAATATGTGCCATACACGACTTTAGCGTACCTTCCTCATAACAACGATTTGATAGTAGGTTTATGGGATCAATCACAGGGTGATGAACGTATGTCTGTTTGTCTGCTACCCTATTAACTTCTTAATGGCTGCTCCGATCACAAGGACATTTTGTGTGTTGTATCATTGCCTTCGGACATCCGACTTTTGCTATTTTAATTAATATCACCGTTGCCAATTGTAGGTAATAGATGATTCCAATTTTACAGTTACCCTTCAAGAACTCGCAAACAACTTATCCAATATTGACCAAAATATAAACGAAAATATAGAGAAGCCGGCTCAGCGCAGTCTTCTCTGTTTCTCTCGCTATAGTTGAGTTAATGAGGAGATGAGGAATCACGATCCCAGTAGTTTTCTGGAGTTGAAATCGGAAACAGCGGAAAACAATTTCGAGGAAGGACTTTTGAAATTGGAATTTATTTGCTTTAAGTTAATTACAAGGAGGACTTAGCTGCGACTATTGAACATGTTTCATTTGTAAATCTAGTCAGAAATTACCATAACTACCATAAATACTAAGGAAGAAGTCGATAATGGAATGCGAACGCACCTGACTCCAGAGTCGAAGATACGTGTATGTACTGGCCGTACTAAGCTACCGTCGTCAGAATGTAACATGCAGTAAAAACCAGCAGACCATTTTTCTGGAAGGTCACAACAACACAAAGCTGGGTAATGGATGGAAACGGTTGCTAGTGTTTTATACAAGCTCATTGCTGATTGCGAAACGAACAGATGAGAAACGTCTGTAGTGGAGCTTTTGCTAAGATCAACTTAGATCCCGGCCACTATTAAATACTTTTCGACTAGTCTTCAAACAACTTTTATTTTCAAACAAGGGAAGTATCAGGTAAAACAGGTCGTAGTCTACCTTGAAACTTTATGGACGCAATCGTTGTACTCAAAGAGGACATCGTGCGGAAAATCAGCCACCAGATTGAATTTCAAGGTTCCGAAAACGTACCTGACATCCTGGTACGCAGGCATGACGGCTGCCGGAGCTGGACATCCCTGAGGCACTCGGAGTTGTTGCGAGGCGAGGCTTGTATGCAGGTGGTCGCGTGACCGGCCTTGAGTGCCTGGGCAGTCAGGGTTGTCCCTGCCAACATGCACGGTACTCGCTACCTCCCATTGATTTATATGAGAGATTTCGGAATCTTTCAGTTCAATCTGACGACTGATTTTCCACACGTTGTCCTCTAATAGTAAAACGATTGCGTCCACAAAGTTTCAAGATAGGTTTCGACCTGTCGTACCTGATACTTTCCTTGTAAGAGGTATATTACAATTTCTCAATAATCTGCTTCGCTAAGGATTGCGCCAAAACTACCCAAACGTAAATTCTTTTGTGATTGCCAGAAGTGTTATTCAGTGCAATAGGCTCCGTCATAAGCTAAGACGCATATAAACGAATCGTAGAGCAGTCTACTGCTCTTTCGTATATCCTCATGATACTGTATATGTGATGACAAAAAGGCGATAGCAAACTCAGCTCCCTCCTTCTAAATGCTTGCTTGTAAGCTTTTAGATCGCATAGCATTATTCTTCTTGGACACTACTAAGCCATTCCAAGTACAATATTAATATTGAAAATTATGCAATATGATTCAATTTTGGAAGCGTTCCTCACCATTGCTACGTATGGCAGGTTATCACCTTACCTAGAGAGAATTAAGTGTCTCGTTTTTTGTATCTTAAACTGACCATTGTCTAGATGTAGCCATACAGGAAGAGCTGGTGTGTGACAAAGAAGGAACCTCTACCTTATATGTTCTCTTACTTCATACAATGTTGTACTGGTGGTCACAAGCGGTCTGCTAACGTGGCAAGAAATACTTCCCACTTTCCCACTTGGAGTAGAATATTCTCCAGCGCATGTTTCCATAATCTGATTAAATAGTATAAGACACTTTGCAGTCGGTCAACACAAGTGCGTCCAAATTAGATTGGGCGGAGAATTACCTTAGTTCCCTAGTGCCTCAAATAAACTACATGAATTATTTATCCACAAAAAGAAACATTTCTTACACAAAATGGGGGCTAAATTGGATGACTAGTTTCGTTCGTCAAGCAAACATCATCAGATCCTGCTCACTTAGGCTTAATTTAGGTTCAGTGGATATGTATATAACACTTACGTATACCAGTGTTTACATTATTAAGCTACAGAAGACTTTAATTAAACGCGTCGGACTTTTAAACCAATTATATTTGTTAATCCGTTAGTCTATTACACTTCAATAGTGTTGTGCTTTTAGTTAACGCTTCTTATGTGTGTAAGTGTGGAGCCTTTTTGAATATCTACGGCTATCTTTGCGAGCTATTGAAGTGATTGCGTTCTAGACTGTGTTGTTATTAGCCGATACATTTGAAATGTCTTATTTACGTAATGGGCTTTTGTAGTTGGTTAGTTAGATTAAACACTTAAATGTAACTGAGTTGACACTGTGGTTTTGAAGACTTAGCTGCTTTGCTGGTGTTCCTGTAGCCTACAGATCTCAACTTCAATACACGTCTCACTGTGGACCTGATTAGATTACTTTTCAGAATTTCTTTTGATAAATCTATCGAAAAATGTTTCATTTTCATGTTAATTGCGAGTGTTACCGACTTTGCTCTTCATATAACGATTTGTGTGATGGATACAATTTTTAGTGGTATATAAAACTATAGGCGGGCTAATTTAGTACCAATTATATTACATTTCGTTGTGTATGAACCTTGTTTGAGTCCATCCAATTGGCATAAAACGTAGGAAATTCACCCAACTACCAAAAGTGGAACATTGCGAATGAATTTAATATTATTAGTGCAGTATCTCGGAGAAATATTCATGATTCAAAAATCGATTAACTGTGAATTCCGCCTCGTTGCGTAAAGGTTAGCACTCTTGGCTGTCACCGCGGATCCCCGGGTTCGATTTCCGGCTTTGCCAAGAAATTTAATTTTGGTCCGAGGGCTGGAACGTGGTACACTTAGTATCGTGATACAAAAATGAGATGATTAGGGTTCGATTCCCACCTCACCCATCCTGGAAGAGGTTTTTCGTGGTTTCCCACTTCTATTCCGGGGGAATGCCGGGATGTTTCCTAAACTAAGGCCATGGCCACCTCCTTCCCAATACTCATCTGAATTAATACATTAATACAGCCATCACACTAGCAGAGGTTGTGAGACAAATTCCACTTACAAGTACAAGTACAATACCAGGATGTCACAAAGCCCCTAAATTAATCAACAACAACAACGACTAATGTAAACTCGACGGAGAAAAAATATGACAGCTTGTCCCGAAGAATTTGTAACTTTGTGCTGTACCCAAGCGACTAAAATACAATCCCTGCACGCAAATAATGTTCATAATGACTCTTTTGAACTGCGCTTTTGATTGTTAAGCACATTCCACCTCAACCAATACTCATACTGCGGTGTATTCACTTCTAAACCCACCTTTTGTTTGCAACATTCCAACGTTTGATTCGACATCAAACACAGCAACCACACCAGGAATTCGTGTAATGAATTCATGGCTTTGGTCATGAACAATACCAACGCCAGACCACACTAATGAAACGCTCAATAGGGTGCAGCAATTGATTCCTACATTATTCATAGCACACACAACGAACAACGCCTAAATGCTTGGATGTGATATTAAAATGTATTCCCTGCCCACACAAGGGGACCGCGCATACTCGTCATCACAGATTTCGTCCAAATTAATGGTTATTGCAGGGTTTGACCAGAAATGAAAGTGACAGAAGTGGGAGCACCAGATGGGCGAGCGATTAGAAAGAAGTAGTTCCGTGAAGAATTATACAGCCTATTTCCATATATCTTACACATGTTAATTACCTCTACCAACCCACAAAATTTCAGTTTAATTGTTGTAATAGAATCGTAGATATTGAGAACCGTCTAAATAATTCAGATGGTCGCCATGTTTGTTTTTTATTTATGTACTATTATATGAAGATTATTGTGTACGTGTGGTATTCAAACTTCAATCGCATGATTAGGACACAAGACGTAACTAACGAGATTTTAAAATTTCGTACAGCTGCCATCCTGTGGCTATAAAAACAGTTGAATTAAATTAGATGCCAGTCGATTAACAGTTGTATAAGCATTTACCGTACAAAGTTTCACTTCTCTCGGATGGTTAAATCGCTAGAAACGTCCATTTAAATACAGGGTCATCAATTTAAGTCTCGCATCCGATACCGATCACGGCGCGGCAAGCTCTCGCGCTGACACCCGCTCGCTGGCCGGTAAAAAGTGCGCGACTTCTCCCCACTACTTCGCGTCAACATACAGTCATTTAATAGCAATTTCTAGTGAAAATAATTTTCTACAAACTTACCTGGTTTTACAAGAAATGTTCTCTAACAGAAGAAGAATACTTCGCATAAGAAAGCACAATGAATACACGTTGTTCTACAGAAAACATCACTTCGCGTAACAAAGCACAATGAATACACGTTGTTCTATAGAAAACATCACTTCGCATAACAAAGCACAATGAATACACGTAGTTGTATAGAAAACATCACTTTAAGGCAACACACAAACTGTAAAATTGCCCCGAGACTGCACTGTATGTTAGATCAAATCAACTACATAGCACTTCACAAGCTTGAATACGCCGGAGATACTGACAGCTTATTGCAACATTGCCGATCGCAGCGCACGTGTTCATTGCGGGGAGAACGCCAAGGCCACCTTGACCGGCCTAGCGGCCGCATCTGCCAAGGCCACCTTCACCGGCCTAGCGGCGCGTACATGCGGGAAATAAGATGATGACCCGGTATTTAT
This sequence comes from Meconema thalassinum, assembly GCA_946902985.2. Taxonomy (NCBI): domain Eukaryota; kingdom Metazoa; phylum Arthropoda; class Insecta; order Orthoptera; family Tettigoniidae; genus Meconema; species Meconema thalassinum. Next base: position 271,829,749 of record OX336389.2, on the reverse strand, counting down.
ACTTCGCGTCGCCGCCATGTTAGGTTTGTGCTCACCAGGTTATTGAAAGTCCTATGGGTGAAAATATGTTCATAGCCTCTATGAACATAAAAGTTACCGTTTGATAGCTGTAAAAGATTCGTAGATACTGATAACTGCCTAAATATTTCGGTTGGTCGCCATTTTGGATTGTTATATGTATAGACCATAGAGTTATGTACCATTAAATGAAAATTATTGCGTAGCTTCATTATTCAAACTTTCACTTCAGTCGCATGATTTTAAAATTTTGCACAGCCGCCATCTTGAGGTTATGTAAACAATTGAACCAAATTAGACGCCAGTGCATTAAAATATGTATAATCATTTACTCTACCACATTTCACTGCGCTCAGATGGTTGAATCGCGAGAAAATTCTATTAAAATGTTTCAAATTTGCTTGGCTGCCATGTTTGTTTTGTACTTTACAGGTTTTTGAATGTTACATAGATAAACTTGTAGTAGTGTCCTTTATCACTGTACAAAATTTTAGGGCGATATCGCTAATAGGTTCGGAGATATTGAATGCTGGTTAAATAATTCGCAACGCCGCCATCTTGAGGTTATATAAACATTTGAACTAAATTAGAGGCCAGTGCATTACAATGTGCACAAACATTTGCTGTACCAAGTTTCAAAACGTTTGGATGGTTAAATCGCGAGAAAATTCTGTATAAAAGTCTCAATTTCGTTTGGCCGCCATGTTGGGTTTGCAGTTACCAGGTGTTTGTATGTCTCATAGGTGAACTTCTAGTAGTGCCCTTTATCACCATACAAAATTTCGGGGTGATATCGCTAATAGGTTCGGAGATATTGAATGCTGGTGAAATAATTCGCACAGCCGGCATGTTGGATTGATGAGACGTAATACAATTGAAGTGCACGGTCGAGGTCGGTAAAAATGGTGCTATGACCTTACCGAGTTTCATTGAAATCTCTCCAGCCGTTTAGAAGTTATTAGAGGGAGAGACACACACATACGCACACACATACACACACGGACAAAAGGTGATCTCATAAGCCTTTTTTTTTATTAAATGAAATTAGGCTAAAATAGCAATTTTGGCCTGGGTCGGACGAGGCATGGCCCATGTATGTTACCGTAGTTTCCAGGCAGTGGTTGGCGCAGCGGAAACAGTACAGGACGGTAAACCGAGGGTTGAGGGGTCGAGTCCCTATGAGGAAACTTTATTGTCTTGTTTTAATTTTTAATTTGTACGTTGCTTACCCTGCAAATAAACCGTAATAATTAGGGCTCGGATTTTTAGGTCCTAAAAATCGGGAAAATATTTATTTGTTATGTATTAAAAATACCTAAAATATGTGACAAAAAAGTAAAAATATTTAATTATAATTTAGTTTATTAATGTGAATATAAACAATAAGCAGGACTCACGATTGCAATTTATTCTATGTCTCACTGACTGCTGAAGAATTCAATACACAACGAGATACATCTTCAGGTTGTCCATCACAAATGACCGACGATCATCGCGAAAAACTTCTTCTGAAGGCGGGCAACTGTGGCACTATGTTTCTTGCTCTTGAGGTGCTGTGTTACTTGAAATCGCTGTTCAGCCTTGATTGCTTTCCTACATGGTTGGCATAACAGAACACCCCCATCAGAAATAATATTATCTTTAAATTCTGCAACAGACGATTACTTGTAGTGGCTTTAGGCATCGTAGAACTGCCTTACACTTCACAGTGCCAGAATGAACTGCATGTGAGTGACACTGGTTCCAGGTAGCTGGGGGAGGTGGAGGTCTAGCACGTGGTGCAATATGGCTGTGGATATGGAAATCCTCAGATTCCACAGTGAGTGGCACGGGGCGGCAAGTTAAAAACAACACAGTTGAAAGCTGACATACGCTCTTCAAGAAGTTTAAATTTTAAATTTCAAAGCGTCATCATCCTATAAAAATACATTTAATTTTCTTAGATAGTTCACAGGTTCTTCCCCGTTGAAGTAACACAGAACAAAAGTGCGATAAACACTGATATATCTAGCATAGTGACAAAAAACATGTAAATATTATGTCTTTTTATGCGATAATACGTGAAAAGCAGGAATTTATGTATTTATAGAAAAAATGCTTAAATTATGTACAGTATTTAGATAAAGAAATATTTATTTACCTAAAAATCCGAGTCCTAGTAATAATGCTCAATATATTGTATGTATTAATATTTGCATAAAAGTCACGAAACGGAAAACTAAAGGAAAATTTGGGATGCCAAATACATTTCCAGACGCCTCCGTGGTGTAGTGGTCAGCATGATGAGCTGCCATCCAGGAGGTCCGCGGCTCGATTCCCGGCTCTGCCACGAAATTTGAAAAGTGGTATGAGGACTGGAACTATGTCTACTCAGCCTTGGGTGGTCCAAATGAGTGGAGGGGGTTTGATTCCCACATCAGCCATCCTCGAAGTGGTTATCCGTGGTTTCCCACTTCGTCTTCGGTCAAATGCCGGGATGAGGATGTACCCGTATCCGCATGGTCTTACCTGTTGATATCCGATGGCAAAACTGGATCGTAGAATCTGGAAGTACCCAGCTGAAATAACCCCCAAAATTCTATCAACAAGGATCAAACTGGGATAAGGACATCTCAATATAAAATAATGTGACAAGGAAATGCCAGTGGTAAAAGAACAAAAATTAAAACTAGCTCAAAGTGAACTCGAAAACTCTTAAAATTAATCTCTGGCATATGGCTAAACGTTGGAAAAAGATTGCCCACGGGTTCTCCTAGCACATCCTGTTTTTAATATAAATCACTAAATCATTTTGGAATTAAAATTAGAGAATCAGTTTATTCACTGAAGACGAAGAATCGTAGATTTAAATCTACTAGGCAAAATGTAGATTATTATCTAAGGTAGCATATCACAAATAAATATGGAAATCGCCTTAAACTTGGCGAGAATATACAGCATGAAATTGCATTTTCAAGTAACGTTCAAATCATGAACAATTGATGTATGATTAACTATATCACATGCTATTTTATACAAATACCATAAAAATTATTAGTAGACTAATAAATTATTTACAAGAATATACAATTTAATTGGCTTGCCGAATTTCGCCATGATTTTCTATCATTATCCATTGACACAAGTATTTAAACATTTCTAATAGTCATAGTTCGCCTTATTCGACGATCAATTAAGCTTATCGAACGTATAGTTCTCCAATTAATGTTTCAATTAATTCTCCAATATTTTACAAATTATTTTATGTTTTCAGATCATAGCTTCACACTAGATATATGTTATAATTGGCAATCAAATCTAAATGAGTTGTCTTCTGCTCAAACAACATTTAAATGGAGGGTATTATTTCAATACTTTCATTATAGTTTCGATGTTCATAACCATCTCACGTGTAAATATACTTTATCATAATATAATTCAACGATAGCTCAATAGTTCGCACAATCCACAAAAGTCATAACAAATACGACAATCTCTCCACATATGAGAGTCCTAATATCAACCTTAAATTATTTCTGACCATCCATTGATGTCGAAATGTACTTCAAAAATATTTCATTAACACAACTGTTATTTTATCCAATACGAAAGGTAGCTCTTAATGGCTGTAAATAATTTTCCATACCTTTATAAAAATCATGTATGTTTCAAACAATCACCTAAATATATCATGGTTCATAATTAACACAAGTATCAAAATGTCAATCCAATTTCATAAAAACTGTAATAATAATTGAATAATTATACGATTAAATCATTACATTTGTAAATTCCCAAAAATGTCATTCTGTTTCATGACGGAAAATATTTTTCACAAAATTGAGCTTTAATAATTCACTTATACTTAATTTCATCAAAATTTCCATATTCACAAACATATCTCACAAGATACTATAACTTACTATTGTTTGAGAATTAATTCAGATTCGCAAATACAAATTCAAAAATGGGTCCTCCCCTTAAGAAAGTCGTATGAGTCTACACCATGGAAAAATGCCTAGTATGAGTAGAATACAAATAGACCATTAGAATCATACGGAATCAGAACAGGAGTGTTCCAAGAATGAATTATAAAGGTTGAAAACTGAACGAACTGTGTCTCAACAAAAATATCAATAATCAAAACGTGATTCAAAAATTGGCTATAATTGCCTAATTCAAAAACTGCAATTGTTCACTTTAAATACGTTGCTAGATTTCAATGTCCATATCTAGCTTGACGAAAAATATACAGTAATCTAATATGTAATGCCGTATGAACTGTCGAAGTAATTCTGTTTCGATGCTCACTATTAAACAGGATTATTGTAGAAAAATGTTCATGTAATCGTCGTAGGACATCATCTTCCTATCTCCTATACTTATATAATGATATCGTAGTCTTGGTCCTAAATTCTTCTTGAAATATGCTTCTTCTCAACTAATTATAATGCTCGTAATTATTACCAAAATTGAAAAAGTAATGTTGAAAAAATAACACTACGTTAAAGATTAACTACTGAAAAATGACTGTATAGGTGAATCCTTAGTTAGATCAAAACCAAAAATAGACCATCGAACAGAAATGACTGAAACGTCATGTCTAATTCTCAAGTCCATTTTCAAACTACTGAATAAAAATTGGTGAAAAAGGGCATTCTATAGATATGACATGATTCATACCGTCTACAGATAACAAAAAATCCAGTTACCTTAGTCGTCTTGATGTACGTAAAATGTATGTCAGCACATACATCCCTTGTAGAGATTGAACCGTCATCCATAGCGTTGAGTAGTTGAAATATTGGTCAGGACTGCACGTACTCGAACCCATCTCCCCTCGGCTCGAAACAGCTGTCCGGAACGCAATCTCTCGGTAACTGCCTAGGTTGCCTTAGTAGCGAAGAGATTAATGCCACCTCTTCTCTTCTTTGAAAATCCATATTGTAGAGGTAATTATCTCAGTGTCATGATATAAACTGCCTTTAGTGTCCGTTTAAATAGCCTTCTGCTTAAAAATTCCATTATTCAGCATTGATCATTTCTAGATGTTCAACACTGCTTGAGTGCTGCATTCCTTGTCATTGTTTAGCAATTCATTGCTTCTCTCGTGTAATACTGGTTCATTGTTTCTTTCATAGCAGTACTAAAATCCATGTTGAAATGTAGAATGATCACTGGATAAAATTACAAGTCCTTTTGTAATAGCAAGTGTGTTACAGAACAGTCTATGCGAAACACGAAGTTCAATCGCGGCACTGTCATTTCGCACTATGTTCGTACACTGGGTATACGGTCGTCCCAAGTGTCTAGCCCGTGTCTGCTTGAAAGCAGAGACGCACTTGAACCGTCCCGTACTGTTACAGATCACACAAATATATTAATGATATTGGTGATTATTGCTCTGACCCAGCCAACAAGCAAGTGTCTGTCTCAAACCCGTGCTGCTTTCAGCTGGACTAATCTTACCCACAATACTACTCTGTCCGGTCGATATATGAATCGAAGTTGGCATACCGGTACCATTAATGCGATAAACATCTGATAGCATTATAAACGCATTGGCAATTCCATAAATATCTTCAAATCATTTCTTCTTATGTTTCATTGTATTTCCATGTCGTCGATCCCCTCTGTAATGGTTATTAATTGTATGTATCTATGCCATGCTTGTAAGGCAGCCATCTTGTGAACTAACTGGACCTCTCCAAAACATATGTTCTGCGATGCGTTGCAGGGTTGCCTATCCATTTTCCCTAACCCCGCGTCTGCTTGCTAGTCACACTCCCCAGTTGTATCACTGACTCAGAGTCTCAAGCTCGAGGACACTGCCAGTGGCGGTAGAGGTGGGATCCCTCGCTTAGTCGGTGGGAAATGCCAACAAGCAAGTGAAGGCGTACACGACAGCTTCGTATACAACATTGGATAGACTACATTTATGATTTTTTCTAACTGAAAGGGAGTGGGTTCGATCCCCAACCGGGTAGTGGATTTTAGAAACAAACCTACCGCTTCCGGAAACGCAAATAGCCCTGGGGTTCACTCAGCCTTCAACAGAAATGAGTACCAGGCAATTCCTGCGAGCAAAGACGGCTGGGCGTGGAGTAGACAACTTCATACCATCTATGGCCGATGTCACAGAAAGTGGAAGTCTCTACCTCCCACTAGTCCCAGTGTGCCCAACTCTAGGAATGGGTATTCCAAGTTTCAGACACCTAGATATCAAGGGAAAGGCTGTAGCAGCGTTTGAAAGTTCGGATATTTGAATATCGCGCTACATTGCTTCTCGAAGCCATTCGAAGGAAATTACCGATAGTTGGATGGTAAATGACGTAGCGAGTAACAGCAGAGGTGGAGACTATTTATTGATTAAATAGTTAACTATGGAGCAGAGACTTGAGACTGGGATCAGATTACTGGCACGGCCAAATAAAAGAGAATGCAATTAATATTAAGTAAATCGGACCAGGGATTCAAGAGATATGAGGATTTTTAGATATCAGGCGATGACGCGTGACCCTGACCGTTTTTGTATAAAAGCAAGCTGGAGCAGACTTAGTTAGCTCAATTCATCACAAGCACTTGGCGAACAAGTTGCGTCTACGCTGAGCCAAGGCACATGGTTGCCACGTCTACGAAGAAGTACTTTTCAAATCGTGATAGTCACGAGAAGTGCTGCGCAAACGAGTTGGAACTTAGTAAGTTTCTGGTGAGGAGAATCACTGAGGTGATTGTATTTCTACAGACATTGGTGGAAATATTTATATTTCCTAAAGGACATATGCTAGACTTGGTCTAGAAAGTAGTATTTGTCACAGTCCAATAGTAAATTAATACTTGGATGTTTAAATCCAGCTGAAGTCAGTTTTCATATTTTGTAACTATTTAACCACTTCGATCCGTCAGTACATTGAAGAATAGTCTATAACGGTGGCGTTCATTAGTCTACGCAAGGGAAACTGCAAGTTGTCTAGCGCATGGCAGATGGTGATATACAAACCATGCCCAGGGAACGATCTTCAGAACAGCCGTTAACTGCTTAGACTGTCAACGTTTTTCTTGTACTGATGAGATTACAGTGAGTTAGGTTACAACTGACACATTTAAGAAGAGATCGCTTAGATCTGACCCTTTTCAAACAAACTGTTATGGCTTTGTTAGAAGCCCATATTAAAATGGAACCACAGTCATTTAAAACGTCGAAAGATACTACCACTATGTCTGACTAGACGATTTGTGGGTCTACAATGGCGGCCGATACAAGGATTATACGTGCTTGTCCGCTAGGGCATGTTTACGGATAAATCTGGTATAGACCAGGTTTACTACACTTCAAGAACATCAAGAAATGTAAGCCACATTTGAATTATATTATGCTTAGCTAATTGGAACAAACTATTTTTTTCTGCAGATGACCAACACATTTTTTTTCCGTCATATTTAAAGCTTGTAATGATTTACGCAAGACTAGTTAGATTTATTCTGAGCATTTTCAGCACTCAGAACAGTTTAGGATCGATGACCGAGTATTTTGAGCATTTATTTGAATTTTTCATATTTTTGGGAAATCACGGTAATCAGCCGATGTAACTGTAAAAGTTAAATTTATTTTCGTTGAGGAATGGATATTTTTTCCATATTCGAAGGTTCGAACATGTGGATTCTCACATAATGAGATGATGATTAAACATATCTGAAATAATAATAATAATAATAATAATCCACTAATAATAATAATAATAATTTTCATAATTTTTCTAAATAATTCTTGGATATTATATTTTATAATAATCATATGTATTGAGAAAGAGCCTATGAAGTAGTTGAAACATTTCTAGTTTGGAACAGGAGATTTTACGAAGGAGAGTGGTTAGCGCAAGCCCGCATTCAACCTACATTTCAGTTCTGGTTGAACAGTTGATATTTGCTATGAGCAAAGCATATGTTTCATATAACACGGAGAGGCATGAAACGGGAAGCAATTGATATTTGTATCAAATAGGATATTGTTGTATTTATATAAAATCATGACGTAAATACACTCGAAAGTGAAATGAAGCTTTTCATGAGTATGGTAAATTCACGGGTTGAACTGAATGGTAAAATAAAATAAACTTGTAAGTTTATTAATCTTCCAGTGTTGATAACAAGCAGAGGCTTGATTTATTGTATAAATTTTGGGAAGATAATTTATGTGTGTGGAGTAGTTGAAATGCCATTCCCAGGTGCGCATGTTAAGTCGCAGGAATGAAGGTTTTTTCGAGCATCAATCAAATAGCAGGTTCGATGGCTCAGGTTTATAGTTGGAGTATTGGAGCCACACATTTCGTCGTATGAATAACCCGAAGGTTATTTCTTTGAAACCATCAGTTCTTATTTCAACCTTGTTTACGAATTCCATTTAAACTTTGATTTTGCTAGAACCCGGATTTGTCATGATAGTAGTTTATTCTTCTTCAGAGGAAGACCTTTGCCGTTGTTGTTGTTGTTATAATATTGTGTTCTTACACAAATAGTAGAATGGGCCACTGCCAATTTAAAATAATTCTTTAACCACGAATAATTTGAAGGATATTTTCAATCCTAGTGCCATGAACTAAATGAATTCATTATAAGACTACAATTCTTATTTCCGCATTCTGTCGAAGAATTGCAAGTTGTGAAAGTTGCTAGAAATGGCCATAAATATAAATATTTTTCTCATAATAATTCCAAGTGGAAAATCTAATAGTTGAATGGTTCAACCATTTATTGATCAAGTTGATGATTCAGAAATCATATGTTTTGTTTGGAACTTGAAGTTCATAATCGAGTCACTTCTCGAATGTTTAATGTCAGAAGAACAATTAATTGTTGTTGTGCTTCGCACAGTTCTTCGATGCTATGCTCAATGGTCAAATACTTTTCAGATGTTGTTAATATGTGTTAATAATTTGTGTTGCTACGATGATAATAATAGTTTCAACGATATATTTTTGAAAACTGGAAAACAAATGAAAGTCTAAGAAATTCTATAAACATTTATTCTACGAGTGTTAATACCATGTAAATAGTCAAACAGTGATCTACGTTATTTCCAGTATGGACAATTCATTTTGCACTGGAATAAAATGTTAATAATTTTGGAACACAGTCCACAGGACTAACAATCGGACTTGTGTTTTCAAAAAGATTGTCAGATGTGTTTGGAAGATTTCTGTATATTGTGTGTAAATAAGAGTGTGGATCGCCACACGTGGATGGTGCTGCTTTGAGCATTATTCTTGCAGTCAGATTTTAACTTTAAATAAACTGAGATAATTTTACCAGATGTGTCTTACCCCCATTAAATCTCCTTCTATCCTTATTGTTGCATTGAGCCAAAAATCAGCAAAGCATTTTTATAAATTTGATGTCGTTTTTGCGATTTGCTTTAACCCATCTGGCGCTCCGGGATATTTTGATTCTCGTGCTGACTGATTATTGGTAAAATGCATATGTGGTCGTGCGGACTCCGGTCTAAACGGGCACATAAAATAAGATAGAAAGAGAAATGCCTTCGAACGTGGGTCCCGATTTAGACATGGTCAATCGCATGCCGATTTGAAATTGTGATAATTTTTATAGAAATATTTTGGGAGTTGAGAGATGTCTGGTTTGGATGAATAAATTAGTAGGAAACCCAATTAGTGGGAAAATTAATAATTTAACTTGGTTAATAATTAGAATGGGTTTGATTATTTTTGATAATGGCTTAACCATTAGGGCGTCAAGTAAATTCAGTAGTAAACGTTCGATGACTGGAGATACACATTATTAGAATCCAGGTGGAGGATATTTGAGAATTAGCATATTTTTCTTGTGATATTATGGTAAATGTAATTCGTAAAAGTAAAGAATTTTGTTTTTCCATCACGTCGATATTAGGACAAATCTCATTTTATTATAGTGTTCCAATTAGCTATTCATATTTCTTGTTCTAGTTATAAGCTTGTGTTTGCCACTGTTGTATACCCCTAAGTTTTGAATAATTGAAATTATGGAAGAAATGATGAGGATGATGAGGAGTTTGGAGGAGAGTTCGAAAGAGGCTGGACGGCGTGTAGCCGCTATTATGAAAGAAAATACTGAGGCTTTAGAAAAGAAACTTAAAGAAAATTCTGATTCTTTAGAAAATAAACTTAAGGAAAATTCCGATTTGTTAGAAAGCAGGTTAAAAGATAATTTGAAAGAAAGTTTAGATGATAAACTTAAAGAAAATTCTGATTCTTTAGAGAATAAACTTAAAGAAAATTTGAATGATAAACTTAAAGAAAATTCTGATTCTTTAGAAAATAAACTTAAAGAAAATTCTGAGTCTTTGGAAAATAAACTTAAAGAAAGTTCTGATAAACTCAAAGAAAATTCCGACTTGTTAGAAAGCAGGTTAAAAGATAACTTGAAGGAAAATTTAAACAGTAAATTTAATTCAATGGAAAGTAAATTTAAAGAGAATTCTGAAATTTTGAAAATGACACTTGAAAGTAAAATGAATAAATTATGCGATAAAACACATGAGCTCGAAACTTCATTAGCTACTAACGCTAGTTTAATGGACGATAAATTTCGCGATGCCGATCTTCGATCCCAAAGCTTAGCTGATAGGATAGAACATGGTCTTAGGAAAGTTGGTGAAGACATGGTCAACCTGGAAGTCAGAGTGAAGAAGGAGAGTAACGAGATGGGAATTCTGGTTGTTCAGCGTTTAACGGAACAATTCAAGGAACTTGTCATGGGAGAAATAAGAGAAGGAGTGATTCATGAATTGCAAACTGAGATTAAAACCACAGTTGTTAATGAAATAAAAGACACACTCAAGCTGGAGAATCAAGAGGGAATCAAGGAGATTAGGGAATCTTTGTCATCCCACATTGAAGTAATTGCCAAGGATATTCAAGCAACTCAGAAGGACATATCAGATATGACAGGGTCATTGAAAAGTCATGAGGCTGTTATGAACCAGATATCCATTGATGTTAAAGACAATTGTAAGGAGACTGAAGCAATCAAGAAGATGGCAGAAGAAAACCAGAAGGAACTTGAGGCTATGAAAACTCAAATAAAGGATGAGAAACAGTCTGATCATCTTTTGAAAATGCCGAATGTAAGGGGAAAGGAACCGATACAGATAAATCTAGGAGGAGCTAGAGAGACTGAAAGACAGGATGAGGTCAGGACAGTATTTCAATCCAACCCCATAACTGTGTTTAAGAATATAGAAGACAAGCCTTCTAAATTTTCAGGGCGAGATTCTGTAACACCCGTGGAATTTCTGAGAGAAGCAGGTGATTACCTGAAAGATTCTAAGATCCCTAAAGAAAGACAGATCAGGGTATTAGGGAAGTTCTTGGAAGGTCCCGCACTTTTGTGGTTTAGAGCATTTAGATCCACTCTAAATACTTTTGAGGAGTTTTCTCGTGGGTTATTGAAGAAGTTTTGGTCCCCTGAAACCCAACAGCAAGTTAGAGCAGAGTTGTATTCGAAGAGATTCTCGACGTCACAACCTACTCGATACTCTACATACTTTTCTGGACAGCTGTCTAAACTCCAACATTTAGATCCGCCAATGCCAGATAACGAGTTGATTACTGCTTTGATACGACAATTTCCAGCAGACGTCCAGAGGACTTTGATCGCTGCTGATATCTACAATATGGAACAGTTTGATGAAGTATTGCAGAAGCTGGATCATACAAACGCTCAATTCTTCCATCAGAAGGGAGTAAAGAGTAATAACGCTGTGTATGCTGTTATGGCTGACAGTTATTCTCAGACACCTCGAGAGATTCGAGAGGAGCGAGAAGAGAAATCGCCGAGGGAAGATTCCAATACGAGAGGATGGAACCAATACCGTAAAGATACAGTTACAAACCATATGCAAGACCGGATGGTGGTAATCGATACAACACTCGATGGAGAAGACCACGTGATACTCAAGGAAGGTACCAGGAAAGAAGATCCTATGGTAATAACTATAATAACAGAGGGAATGTAGATACTCGTCAGTCCAACGAAGAATTTAACAAGGAGACGAGGAAAAACTTGGAAGCAAGACACCAAGATAACTTACAATTTGTGGAGCAGAGGCCCAATGATCCAGGTCCATCGGGAACACAACAATCCCGGGGGAATGGTAATGATAAAAAAAAAAAACTTCGAATTCACAGTAGAAGATAGAATTTTGAATACTTTCACTTCCAGAATAATTAAAGGGCAAGCAGAGGATGATGACTTAATTCAACAGAACGACGAACGAAAAGAAATGGGTACCAGAATTAGAATGCCAATCATTTCATGCGAAGTATTTGGTATGCCTGTCGATACTTTGATCGATACTGGGGCTATGCTTTGTCTGGTGAGTGAGAAGCTTTATATTCTGTGGAAGCTCAAAGAGAACTTAGAGGAAATTCCAGTATCAGGAATTAAGATCCAAGGAATAATACCCAATAAAATATCTCTGTGTAAAACACAATTATACTTATGTGTTACGATTGGAGGACATGATTTTCGACATGTATTTGTTGTAATGAAGGACATGGCTTTTGACATGATATTGGGAGCAGATTTCATTCAGAAATATCAAGCAGTGATAGATATGAAGACAGAGACGATTAAATTCAAGAATACCGAAGAGATAAACTTAGAGGGAAAAGAAGAGGAAGACATCGAGGGAGATGCTCAATGGTCTCTGATTTTTCATGAAGCTGAAGGAAGAGAAGTCTACACTGAGAAGGAGTCCCCAGAGCTAGGGAAAATTTTGGAAGAGTATCAAGATATTTTTGACATTAAACCTGGTGAAATTAAGGATTTTGAATATCATATTCGTGTAAATGATGATGCACCTTTTCATGCTAAATTGTATCCAGTAGCAGAAAAGCATCGAGAAAAAGTAAAAGTACTTATCAAGGAAATGGAAAGTAATAATGTGATTGAAAAGTATACTACATCTTATGTCAATCCATTAGCAGTAGTGTCTAAGCAAGATGGAAGTCTGAGACTATGTTTAGACGCGCGAAATTTAAATTCAAGATTACTGCCAGAGTATGACAGACCACCAATCATTAGGGAACTGTTGAGGAAATTCCAAGGCAAGGTCTGGTTCTCTAATATTGATCTCACTTCGTCCTACCATCATATTAGGCTTAGTGAAGATTCTAAGAAGTTTACAGGATTTATGTTTGACCAGCAGACATATGTATTCCGCCGTTTACCATTTGGAGTTAAAACATCTGGATCCGTTTTGATCAGAGCCCTAGAACAAAATTTGAGTCCTGAAGTAAAAGAGATAGCAATTCGTTATATTGATGATATCTTAATTGCATCTGAGACTAAGGAGGAACATTTGCTACACCTTCAAATGTTATTCGCAGATTTGAGGAAAGCGAACTTCAAAGTAAACCTTCGAAAATGTCAGTTCTTTCGAAAGGAAATAAAATTTTTGGGTCACATTTTGGATGGAGAAGGGTACCGTCCCAATGAGACGAAGATACAAGCAATTGCAAATTTCCCTAGACCTACTAGAGTGAAGAATGTCCGCAGTTTTCTCGGGACATGCCAATTCTTTGCAGGGCATTGTCCGAACTTCACAAAGACAGTTGCGCCATTGCAGGAGTTGTTAAAGAAAGGAAATAAATGGAAATGGGATAGAGATTGTGAACAATCATTTCAAGATGCCAAGAGGTTATTGGTAAACAGTGTGAAATTGGAGTATCCTGACTTTACCAAGAATTTCATCATAGAATCTGATGCATCCACCGTAGGGATTGGAGCTATTCTACTTCAAGAGGATGAAGACCACAAGAGACGTTACCTGGCGTTCATTAGCAGGAAACTTCGTCCATCAGAGAGGAATTATTACACCACAGAGTTAGAAGCACTTGCTGTAATATTCGCTTTGGAGTCGTGGAAGAAAATGTTAATTGGACATTCAGTCATTGTGAGGACTGATCACCACGCATTGGAGTTCATTTTGAGAACAAACTTTGCCAGCGATAGAATAACTAGATGGTCACTTTTTATTCAGCAATTCAACCTAGTTATTGAACACACTCCTGGAAAGTTGAATGTGGGAGCTGATTTGTTGAGTAGAGCAGTGGAGTCTACGTCTAAGGTTTTTCAAGTTAACCTAACGCAAGAGGATGAAGATACCTTGAGAAGGTTAAGGTTATTGCATTTATCCCAGAGGAGAGACCGACGTCTTAGGAACATTTTTCGTTTTCTACAGGGAAACATGGATCCCAATGATGATGATTTTGTGGAAACTGAAAGAATTTCCAGAGATTTTATGATGTAAGATGGTTTAATCTACAAGTTTGCAGATCCCGACCATACGAAGTTGAGAGTAGTGATACCTCCACGGTTGCAAAAACCCATTATTTGGATGGCACATCGAATCGCAGGTCATGCTGGAGTAGATAAGACAGTCAACATGATTCAAGAGAAATTTTCGTGGGAGCGAATGCGACAAACTGTCAGGAACACTATTCGAGAATGCGACTTATGCCAAAGGAGTAAGCATAATTCTAGATTATTGAGAGAATTACCAAGGCCTATTATTCCTTCTAAGCCTTGCGAAATCTTCGCGACTGATTTATATGGTCCTCTCCCAAAGTCTAAAAGAGGTAACCCGATATATTTTGGTGACTATGGATGTATTCAGCAAATACACCATGTTACATCCAATTCAGAAGGCAAACGCAAAGTATTGTGCGAAGAGAATTAGAGACAGCGTGATTCCGGAAGCAGGCAAACCGGAATTCCTTTTATCAGATCGTGGACCTCAATTCACATCATTAGAATTTCGAACCAGCATGAATAATCTTGGGATTAGACAATTGTTTTGTTCTATTAGACATCCAGAGAGCAATCCAGCGGAACGCGTGATGGCTGAGATAGCAAAATTTTGCCGCCTCTATTGTCCAAATGAGCATTGGAAATGGATGGATGTTCTTTCTTTAGCATCCGAATCCATCAACTCTACTATTCATGAGAGTACTGGACAGATTCCTATGTTGCTACATCATGGGGTTAAACCAACACGATTATGGGATCGAATCATCTCTATTCCACCTGAGATTGAACCAAGTCGTCAGATGAGGGAAACTCTAGCTTTAGACAAGTTAAGGAGTCAAGCTGAGAAGAGAGAGCGCAGAGTGAGAGGAAAGCGTTTTCGCAGACCCTTGCGCGTAGGAACTCTTGTTTTAGTGAGAAGACCTACACCCTCTGACGTGCAAAATCGAGTGTACTCGAAATTTGCAAGCCTTTACGCTGGACCCTACCGTATTGTGGAAGTAAACAATAATGGAAGCTATGAAGTAGCCAATACACGAACTGGTAACATCGTGGGAACTTATAATGCTTCGAATCTGGAGATCTATTATTCAAGAACCAGATAATTTAATGTGTAGATAGGAAAAATAAAAATTTTTCAATTTTTATTTTTTGCTAGGTGTGGGGTGGATGTGCCCAACTCTAGGAATGGGTATTCCAAGTTTCAGACACCTAGATATCAAGGGAAAGGCTGTAGCAGCGTTTGAAAGTTCGGATATTTGAATATCGCGCTACATTGCTTCTCGAAGCCATTCGAAGGAAATTACCGATAGTTGGATGGTAAATGACGTAGCGAGTAACAGCAGAGGTGGAGACTATTTATTGATTAAATAGTTAACTATGGAGCAGAGACTTGAGACTGGGATCAGATTACTGGCACGGCCAAATAAAAGAGAATGCAATTAATATTAAGTAAATCGGACCAGGGATTCAAGAGATATGAGGATTTTTAGATATCAGGCGATGACGCGTGACCCTGACCGTTTTTGTATAAAAGCAAGCTGGAGCAGACTTAGTTAGCTCAATTCATCACAAGCACTTGGCGAACAAGTTGCGTCTACGCTGAGCCAAGGCACATGGTTGCCACGTCTACGAAGAAGTACTTTTCAAATCGTGATAGTCACGAGAAGTGCTGCGCAAACGAGTTGGAACTTAGTAAGTTTCTGGTGAGGAGAATCACTGAGGTGATTGTATTTCTACAGACATTGGTGGAAATATTTATATTTCCTAAAGGACATATGCTAGACTTGGTCTAGAAAGTAGTATTTGTCACAGTCCAATAGTAAATTAATACTTGGATGTTTAAATCCAGCTGAAGTCAGTTTTCATATTTTGTAACTATTTAACCACTTCGATCCGTCAGTACATTGAAGAATAGTCTATAACGGTGGCGTTCATTAGTCTACGCAAGGGAAACTGCAAGTTGTCTAGCGCATGGCAGATGGTGATATACAAACCATGCCCAGGGAACGATCTTCAGAACAGCCGTTAACTGCTTAGACTGTCAACGTTTTTCTTGTACTGATGAGATTACAGTGAGTTAGGTTACAACTGACACATTTAAGAAGAGATCGCTTAGATCTGACCCTTTTCAAACAAACTGTTATGGCTTTGTTAGAAGCCCATATTAAAATGGAACCACAGTCATTTAAAACGTCGAAAGATACTACCACTATGTCTGACTAGACGATTTGTGGGTCTACAATGGCGGCCGATACAAGGATTATACGTGCTTGTCCGCTAGGGCATGTTTACGGATAAATCTGGTATAGACCAGGTTTACTACACTTCAAGAACATCAAGAAATGTAAGCCACATTTGAATTATATTATGCTTAGCTAATTGGAACAAACTATTTTTTTCTGCAGATGACCAACACATTTTTTTTTCGTCATATTTAAAGCTTGTAATGATTTACGCAAGACTAGTTAGATTTATTCTGAGCATTTTCAGCACTCAGAACAGTTTAGGATCGATGACCGAGTATTTTGAGCATTTATTTGAATTTTTCATATTTTTGGGAAATCACGGTAATCAGCCGATGTAACTGTAAAAGTTAAATTTATTTTCGTTGAGGAATGGATATTTTTTCCATATTCGAAGGTTCGAACATGTGGATTCTCACATAATGAGATGATGATTAAACATATCTGAAATAATAATAATAATAATAATCCACTAATAATAATAATAATAATTTTCATAATTTTTCTAAATAATTCTTGGATATTATATTTTATAATAATCATATGTATTGAGAAAGAGCCTATGAAGTAGTTGAAACATTTCTAGTTTGGAACAGGAGATTTTACGAAGGAGAGTGGTTAGCGCAAGCCCGCATTCAACCTACATTTCAGTTCTGGTTGAACAGTTGATATTTGCTATGAGCAAAGCATATGTTTCATATAACACGGAGAGGCATGAAACGGGAAGCAATTGATATTTGTATCAAATAGGATATTGTTGTATTTATATAAAATCATGACGTAAATACACTCGAAAGTGAAATGAAGCTTTTCATGAGTATGGTAAATTCACGGGTTGAACTGAATGGTAAAATAAAATAAACTTGTAAGTTTATTAATCTTCCAGTGTTGATAACAAGCAGAGGCTTGATTTATTGTATAAATTTTGGGAAGATAATTTATGTGTGTGGAGTAGTTGAAATGCCATTCCCAGGTGCGCATGTTAAGTCGCAGGAATGAAGGTTTTTTCGAGCATCAATCAAATAGCAGGTTCGATGGCTCAGGTTTATAGTTGGAGTATTGGAGCCACACATTTCGTCGTATGAATAACCCGAAGGTTATTTCTTTGAAACCATCAGTTCTTATTTCAACCTTGTTTACGAATTCCATTTAAACTTTGATTTTGCTAGAACCCGGATTTGTCATGATAGTAGTTTATTCTTCTTCAGAGGAAGACCTTTGCCGTTGTTGTTGTTGTTATAATATTGTGTTCTTACACAAATAGTAGAATGGGCCACTGCCAATTTAAAATAATTCTTTAACCACGAATAATTTGAAGGATATTTTCAATCCTAGTGCCATGAACTAAATGAATTCATTATAAGACTACAATTCTTATTTCCGCATTCTGTCGAAGAATTGCAAGTTGTGAAAGTTGCTAGAAATGGCCATAAATATAAATATTTTTCTCATAATAATTCCAAGTGGAAAATCTAATAGTTGAATGGTTCAACCATTTATTGATCAAGTTGATGATTCAGAAATCATATGTTTTGTTTGGAACTTGAAGTTCATAATCGAGTCACTTCTCGAATGTTTAATGTCAGAAGAACAATTAATTGTTGTTGTGCTTCGCACAGTTCTTCGATGCTATGCTCAATGGTCAAATACTTTTCAGATGTTGTTAATATGTGTTAATAATTTGTGTTGTACGATGATAATAATAGTTTCAACGATATATTTTTGAAAACTGGAAAACAAATGAAAGTCTAAGAAATTCTATAAACATTTATTCTACGAGTGTTAATACCATGTAAATAGTCAAACAGTGATCTACGTTATTTCCAGTATGGACAATTCATTTTGCACTGGAATAAAATGTTAATAATTTTGGAACACAGTCCACAGGACTAACAATCGGACTTGTGTTTTCAAAAAGATTGTCAGATGTGTTTGGAAGATTTCTGTATATTGTGTGTAAATAAGAGTGTGGATCGCCACACGTGGATGGTGCTGCTTTGAGCATTATTCTTGCAGTCAGATTTTAACTTTAAATAAACTGAGATAATTTTACCAGATGTGTCTTACCCCCATTAAATCTCCTTCTATCCTTATTGTTGCATTGAGCCAAAAATCAGCAAAGCATTTTTATAAATTTGATGTCGTTTTTGCGATTTGCTTTAACCCATCTGGCGCTCCGGGATATTTTGATTCTCGTGCTGACTGATTATTTGTAAAATGCATATGTGGTCGTGCGGACTCCGGTCTAAACGGGCACACCAGGGCCTCCATTGCCTGTTGGTTTTTACATTTATGATTTTACAGTTGATGATTTACACATGCTGGGGAGTTATTCATGGCAAAAACGCCGCATTTTAAAACATTCATGGTTGGTTTGAAGTTGCTATAGGAAAACAAAAAAGACATATATGGCTCATGCCTCGTCCGCCCCGCCCCAAAAAATGCCATTATTTTTGTAAACATTTTATTTGTACGTTACTTACACTGCAATTTTTTTTTCCATTTGGAACTCCAACTTCTGTCACTTTTGTTTTTTGGTCAAACCCTGCGTATACCATGAATAGGGATGACGAGTAGCGTGTTTAGTTTTGTTCCGTAATATAGACATACCTCTATACGTGATTCACCCAGTTCGTCAGATATTTATGAGTATCACGAAGTATCTCATTACCCGCACCGTAGTCATGCATGTTTCCCCGACTACATTTTCATTAAAAACTGTAATTATGCAGGAGTTTAAAGTTCCTGATTCTTTTAGGTGGATTTTATAGAGCATATAAATGCATATTTGGGTCATTTTCATAGTTATTGTCATATTTGATCAATATTAATGTTTTGAGGTCATATTTTGGTAAAATTTTAGAGGTAGGTGGTGGACTTAAAATATGGTATCCGCTTGCCGCTGCGAGGTTTCGGTCCGTTAGCGGCACTAAACATTTAAAAACTTGCCAATTGTTGGAGACTATCAGAAAATATTAATACTTTTAACTTAGGCCATTTTCTTTCTCTTTTACAGGAGAATGATTATTTTGGTCAGTTATTGGACCACTACAAGAGGTACGCAGTTTTAACGCGAGGAAAGGTGAAGAATGTGCTGCTTTCCGCGAATCTCTTGAAACATTCTGCGATAAAAAAAATTGAGGAAATCATTTTAATCGTAGGCCTATTCACGAAATCAGCATAGATTTTAACAATTTTTTGGTTTGAATGTAGAATTAATAATAAAAATAGCATATCACTACATTATTAGCACCCTTCTTTAGAAAGCATGTAAATATATTAGGTCATATTGTACCTTTCTTTGGATCATATTTCTGTATTTTTAGGGCATATTTGCCTGCATATTTCTCGTTTCTTTAGGTCCTAAACACCTGAACCTTATCACTGTAGTAGGTGCCCCGGGACTTGATACCGAGCTGCGCTAATGGGTATCTCCTCGTGGGTCAATTAGGATGATCCTAACAGGGGAGGTTGCCTGAGGCGTGTTCCACTCCAAACAGAACGTGAAGGTAATATTTCCGGAATGTGTCAGCCTGCGCTGATGAGACTGTACGGTGTTCTTCACTATCCCTTGTTATCTCGAATACGTATTTGGTACTATTTATTAGCAAGTTTTGGCATTATTCCAGATTCCTGGAATTTCTCAGCTTTGCACTTACAGTAAACCTCAATTTTGATCATTTTCTTTGTGTTTCACAGTTACTATTCAGATCTCCACATATAAGTATTATGCTACAAAACAAGGCACAAAATTGTAGACAAGAACTTTACTTCCACTCGCAGTTTGTGAATCTTACAATAAAACTTTGTCTGTGTAAAACTAATTCCTCTTCTTAGTAGTTGTATTTTCATTAAATCAAAAGTTTGTAGTTTTACGTGAGAGTTTATCTGGCGATCTTGAGCCACGGGACCTCTTAATTACGTGGAATCCGAACCACAGGACAAGGCAATTCACTTCGAACAACTCACATTCATTGACCGGGAATCGAACCCGTTCCACCGTGGTGGACGGCCAACAGCTTGACTGCTGCGCCAATCCACCACCCTTCTCATTAAATCAAGACAAAGTACTGGTATTAGAGCAAAATTTAATTAAGAAATTTCGTGACACGTCGTTTAAGGCTTAAACGAAAAAGAAAGGTTCATACCTTTACGATCAGTTTTTAAAAGGAAATTTAGGGTGAGTTGTTAAAGTCTGCAATGCGTAGATGGGGTGAACAAAGTAATACACTCATGGTGGGAGGGGGATGTGAATTAAAATGTACTTCTTCTAGTGGTCCAATAACTGACCAAAATAATCATCGTCCTATTAATTTCCTATAACAACCGCTTTATTTTGGAGGGGGTGGGGGTGGGGGTAAATTTGTCGCCACGCCGATGGCCCCACTAAACCACATTTTGTGGCAATATAATGGAATCCAAAATGTGTATGTATATATCATTTCAAAGCTTGTAAAACAGGCTACAACGTTCATTATGGGAACTTACCATTATTTTTTAATGGAGGTCCGGGTTTGAATCCCGGCTCTGCCAAGAACTTTGATTCCGGCCTGCGGGCTGGAAAAACTGAGAAGAGGTGGGTTCAATTCCTATCTGAGCTATCATGGGAGTGGTATCACGCTTCTACGCCAGGCAAATTTCGGGATTGTTCCTAACTTAAGACCAAGGCCACCTCCTTCCCAATCCTCACCTGCATTGCAAATTGTTGCTGAACTTGCAATACCACGTATCTGACAATGCTCTTCTGTTTCCTTATTTTCCTTATGATTTTTCACGCAGGCCGTTCGACGATACAACACAGCTGAGCGGAGACGCACAATTAAGTAAGTAAATATTTGAAATAGAATTTTCTAGTGCATGCTATTTTTTTGTTTATTTTGTTTATGGTATTGATTTAGTACTACATTGTGTTTTTCTAAATTGTACACACGTGTACATACTTTTTTACTTACGTAATTCATAAACCTTTAAGACAAAACTACCTAACGTATAACGAGATTCAAATTACGAATCGTACACAATACACCAGTCACGTCCGTGGTATAATGGTCAGCGTGTTTAGCTGACAGTACGGAGGTCCAAATTTGATTCTCGGCTTTGCCACAAAATTTGAAAAGTGGTATGAGGACTGGAACTGGGTCTACTCAGCCTCTTGTGGTCCAAATGAGTAGAGGGGGTTCGATTTCCACCTCAGCCATCCTCGAAGTGGTTTTCCGTGGTTTCCCACTTCGTCTCGAGGCAAAATGCCGGGATGGTACCTAACGTAAGGCCGCGACCGCCTCCTTCTCTCTTCCTTGCCTATCCCTCCCAAACTTCCCATCCCTTCCAATCCCTCACAAGGCCCCTGTTCGCTTCGCAGGTGAGGCCACCTGGGCGAGGTGCTCGTCCAACCTCCGCAGTTGTATCCCCCACCCCGATGTTTCAAGCTCCTGGATACTGCCCTGGAGGCGGTAAAAGGTGGGATCCCTCACTGAGTCCGAGGGAAAAGCCTACTCTGGAGGGGAGGGTAAACCGACTAAAAGAAAAATACACCAAGACCGGCTACGAAAACAGTAGTGTAATTATTTTTAGT
The DNA here is from genome assembly GCA_946902985.2 of Meconema thalassinum. Lineage (NCBI taxonomy): Eukaryota > Metazoa > Arthropoda > Insecta > Orthoptera > Tettigoniidae > Meconema > Meconema thalassinum. The sequence continues at coordinate 271,807,627 of OX336389.2, read as the reverse complement.
GTACATTTAAACCTCAACACAGTCATTATGATCTGACGATGGCCACTCTAGGGTCGAAATGCGTAATCATAAATTACCCCCACTTAATAGTGATAATTAGCTAATGGGCTACATGTCATTTTTCCAGGAGTGTATCTCTACTTACCCTAGTATAAAACAAAGCCCCGATTCTTGGATGTCACGGGTAATCTCGAGAACCACTGAACGGATTTTGATGCGGTTTTCACCATTCTGTAAAGGATATCTCGAAGGTTTCTGTAGAAAATAATTTATTAATGATCAAAGGAACACCAGCAGTAACGATTTCAGTGGAAAAAAAATGGAAAACAAAAACCTGGCGTCCGTGCGCTTTTTAAGCTTACGCTGGGCAAACCGTTAAAAGTATCAATGTACTATAAGTGTAAGAAATGTTCAGCATGAAAAGTTCTACAAAACAGTCTGAGAGAGCATATCTCAATCTTCAATACATCGCCCACTGTAAATGATTTTACGTTTTCATTTCTTCCCACTATCTCCATTCAATTAATGAGGCGACAGTTTACGAGCTAGCACGTAATGCATTCATAACTGTTCCCGGGCGAAGCCGGGGCGGGTTGCTAGTTTACTTATATTTTATCTTGTGCCCCGCCCATTCATTGCGCATATTCTTGTTGACCGACTGAAGCGCTACAAATGATTATCACGCCTCTCAGCCATCTGTGACTTTGCCACCCAACAGAACAATTCACGTTAGGTTCATTTTCCTGTGCACAAGCCTAAAGGAAAATCAACCTTAAATAGGAGTGCATAATTACATGGTAATATACTCGTCTACAGTACAATTCATTCTATTTGCACGTACACAGGAAAATGAACCTAGCGTGAGTCGTTCTGTTGGACGGCCCATCCACATACATCTGGGAGGCGTGACCAACCTTCCGAAAGAAACTGTATAATAAGCGCATTGCCAGATACGCGGTATTGCAAATTCAGTGACGAAATACACACACCACAATAACACAGGTTATCAGACAGATTCTACGCACACACCCAAGTACACGGGGATAAATGGTCGCGATGTGGAAGCCCATGAAATGAAACAACAACTAGGCCTATTTGTTCTGAAGTTAGTATTAAAACAGATTGGTATTAGCATCAGAGTGACACAAAACACTTATGTACGACGTAATATATACCTACAGGAAAAGTATACTGTGCCCGTCTGAGGAGCTATCAGGGTTGCCAACAGCCGAAACGACATCCCTAACACCTCACCCGCCGGACCCATGTGCCATGAGGATTAGGTGGATTTCTTATAGGCCATAGCGGCGCGAGAATCCATGATCCAGGGGATCCGTGGTAACATGGTTGCTAAAAAGGTCATAGACAGCCCAAGAAAATACACCTCCTAAAGCTAGACTGAGAAATAAACTTCCAGACTTAGATAAAACTTGTAGAAATATTTATTCAAAATATTCAGACACCTAGCCTAGTTCGGAGGGTTTCTATCGGCTAATCCGCAAACCAACAAATAAATAAAAATAAAAGATCAGTACCCTAACTGTAAACTACTGTAAACCCTCGCGAAAGATCTATCTGACAAAGTAAAGCAACAACAGCAACGCTGGGTAAATGGTACGGCAATAATCTCTAAATCAAGTTACAAAATTAGCTAATAACAGAATTTACATTTAGCAGGGTAGCAATAGCAAGTCTAAGTTAGGATGATACCATTTCCTCATTTACATTTATTTTTAAATCTAGCTAATTCCTAACAATTAATACAAAATTTACGGCGATGACGTCCGTAAAGCAAAATCGATTTAATACAAAATCTACATGACAAGCCGTAAAAAAACACATTACATGCCCTCTTATAATCTAAGTAAAGGGTAAACATGGGGTTATCATACACTTGAGAGAAGTAAAACAAGACCGTAAACATTATTTTTCCTGCCTTCGCCCTGCGTTACTCTTTGTAAACCAGTGTCATCTACGTGCATGTGATTTACGTTGGCGATTGCTTAGTGAAAACTACGTCTAACGTCGCATGAGGCTCACGCTCCACCAGCTACTGACTAAAGGTCGAGCAAGCACTCCGTCGATAAAAATTAGTGTCATCTGTCCTAGATTGCTTCCACAAGAGAAGTGTGCACAAAGCAAGTGCCAGCCATCAGGTCCAAAATACAAGAAAATCAAGGTTAAATGCTATGAGTAGTTAATTATCATCAGGTTTATAATAATGACGTTACTGATTATTAGAATCGTTGGTTTAAATTATCGTTGGTTTATGACGAATAGGCTGACAATCCTGGATACCTTGGGATCAGCAGTAGCAGTCTCGTGCGAGATCAATCTCTGCTATAAAACACCGTCAACGAGCTCTCCCGCTCGGACATAACAATAACACAGGTTATTAGTGGCTCTCGGCTCACTTAATTTACCTCTGGGCAAGGCCTGGTATGAACATCAGTTACCTCCCTATAATAACACAGTCAACAGAATCGAAGTCTGGACACACATAAATATAGCCTGTAAACAGGTGCCTCATCTAGCCTCTTAATTACCATAAATAAACCTTAACATAACGTGAAAACATTCTCAGATGGAGAAGAAAGATATTCGCTTTAGTATCGAAGCAAACACATGGCTATCGCCAGTCATCTCTAAGTAGCAAAACATATGATTATTACAAAATGGTGGCCTGGACATTGACCTACATATGAGACACATCATCTAAATGTTAGTAATGCTATAAGCATTGTCAAAGAATCTGGAAAAGTTATGGTCTCACTGAGTGAGTGGTGCTCTAGTACACTGCATGCTGGGAACTGTTACCACCTGTCCATGATTCGAGCTAGCCTCGCTACTCGCAATCATCTACACGGATGGTTTAGAAAATGCACATCACTGAAGGCAGGCAGCTTTCACGCAGAAAGTCCTATCAGAAAACTGGCCTTGTTATCATGTCCCAGATATAATAGAAATTTACATAAGCATTAGGCTTGAAATCACGCCTCAAAACTATGCTCAAAGATATAGCATGTTTGAAAAGTCAAAGAAAAGAAAAACATAGATATTCCACTTCATTTGAACCTCTTTGAAATGTGCAGATATGTCAGTTCATAACTGCTCTGTCTAAATATAACCAAAATAATAACTGTGTCGAAACACTGACACGAAATAAACGTTATAAAGGCGCAAATCTTACAATTGCTAAGTTTGCCAATGATACGGCATTCGTTGCTGGGTTCGATGCTAGATTGCATACAAACTGTAACACTCTGAACGTGTTCAAACTTCAACTGGATGGCTTCATAGCACATCAAAATGAAAAATGACATAGTATTACAAAACTGATAGCTTCAGTCGGCTATCCAACGATACGGACTGTTCTGACTAAATCAATGGCGTGACAATATTTACTAGAGAGGGTTGTTATAAAAATAACACTGGCCATGACGTCTGATCGTCATCCCAAATAACTGTACACAAAATCACCCACCTAGGGTAGAACAAAACGTAGTAACAAGACTACAGTCACGCTTAGCAGGGGTAGAAATAACATCTTAACGATGTCCCTCAGAATGCACCGTGATCGAAGAGAAATTCAATCACAACGGGTGACTAACAATCACTGAAAGTGAACTACAAAGATTAATTCTAACAGTACAAATCCTACCTATGGCTTGTCAAGGAGTTCCACTGATTCTACAATAAACTACACTAAGCTGCACCACAAAAGAACCTCACAAGGAATGAATATTTCGGACTCACAAGAAAGGATGTCTACATCTCGGTCGTTCCAACGACCCGAGGGATATAATAAGGCTTTGGTCTCCGGACAAGGGTTGTCCAATCTGAGCCTCCACATCGGCTCTATCCATTTCCACGGCCTTTATTCGTCCTCGTTGTTGTCGTGATGATATAACCAGACTCCTCCTCAAAGTCGTCATCTTCCTTGGATTAGCGGGTGCTATAGCCATGGTTCTTCCGTCATCGGCTGTAGTTCTCCGGTCCTCTCCTTCACATTATGAAGCTTAACAGCTTATTTCCACAGGTGATGCGTAACAAGGATTGTCGTACACGTGGGCGTCAAAATATGACATCTTGAAATATGACTTTACCACTTTAAGATACGATGAATAAGCGTAGCACAATTGCACAGAAGCTAGCTTTAACGTGGCACTAAACTCACTGCTGCTACACGGCGCAGATGGTTTAAAAATTGGCCATGCACAATTATCTGCTTCACTGATACAGATTTCACTTGCCCACAAATCACTTGGCATCGGCGTTGTGCTTCACTGAAAAGAATCGGACTTGCGATTAAAGCAATATTTGTAGTTATGAGTGTTGAAATGATCCACTCGGTTAATAATTATTTCACTGTGAGTGATGTATTTATCGCCACTCGACGATGTCGGAATATGATGTTCCAGCACGTGGCTGAAAATGTGGCGTTCCACGGTTATGATCACTTTTCACAAAAATCCACAGTATTCGTAGCACAAGCCTTCTCCGGCAGTAATATTTAATAATATCATGCACTATTCGAATTGAAATAAAGTGCGATGCACTAGGATTGCTTTCCTCGCCTTCAGGCGGACTGTTACCTCGTCTTATAGACGGACTTGACACAAACGGCATCCAACTTGGATGGTAATACAAAGACATGTGGCAAGCTGTCAGCCATGCGCTGCGTTAGCTTGTGACTATACTGGTCGTGCAGCGTCTGTCTGGTTCCGGTTCGCGCATCTGCGAGGTTACTACCTTACCAAAAGCAGAAATCACATTCTAAAGAATGTTTCGATGAGACAGAATTACAGTGTGATAATATCTGAGCTTCGTAGAAAATAGAAGTGTCATAATTTAGCTTCAGATTATTTAATAGTGGTTTTCTCCGTAGTCAAAAGATCAACCATTTATAACTCCAAAGAATGTTAGCATGTAGCGACAGCATGGTCGGTCAGTGGGTACGTTCTAAAGTGATGCATCAAAAATGCGTTGCGGTGAAAAATATCACATGAACCAGTGGTTAGCGGGTTCAATACGTCACTACGACGGTTCAGTTTTCCCTATTATAATCCTATATTTGGCACTGTTAGCTAATACAATAAAGTATTTTACTTCTTTTTCACAAGTTGTAAGGGAATGGAGTCAGTGGGTTCGTAAAATAAAACAATGCTGACGTAAACAAACCAATTAAGTATTCATTTATCTACATATTATGTGCGTTGTAATTCTCCCAAATTCAATGAACAAATTGGTAATAATGCAGTTGTAATAACAGGATAGGGTAAATTACTTTTCATAAGTAACTTCATTACCGTTACAGTAACTTGCCAAAAATAGTAACTTCATTACCGTTACAGTAACTTACCCAAAATAGTAACGAAATTACCGTTACAGTAACTTTTCAAAAATAGTAACTTCATTTCCGTTACAGTAACTTGCCAAAAAATAGTAACGAAATTACGGTTACAGTAACTTGCCAAAAATAGTAACGAAATTACCGTTACAGTAACTTACCAAAAATTGTAACGAAATTACCGTTACAGTAACTTGCCAAAAATTGTAACGAAATTACCGTTACAGTAAGTTGCCAAAAATAGTAACGAAATTACCGTTCCATATTGTTGAAGTAACGAATCGTTACTTTTTCGTTACCTTTCAATATTACTATTGTTGCTTAATAGCATTTTCCCCGCTACTATAATTCACTTGATTTGAATGGACTAGTAACTAGTGGATTCAAGCAATAGGCCTTTGGAAAAACAAACTGAACTATCGCTACAACAACCTGGCGCTCGTCTCGTGGTAGAAGTGAATAGTATGCAGTTAAACTATAAGCTATTTTGTAACTAGAACAATAATAGTCTAATAATAATCATAATAGTAATATCAAGCTATCAAATTACCGATATCTTACCGACAACAGTGGCTACGCTGGCTAAAGCGCAGCGTTAGGTCATGGGGCCAAGGTCTCTGCTGACTCGGTAGACGCGTGGGTTCGAGCCCCACTATCGTCCTTGAAATGGTTTTCCGTGGTTTCCCCATTTTCAACACCAGGCAAATGCTGGGTCAGTACCTCCTGACAGGCCACGGCCGCTTCCTTCCACATCCTTGCCCAGTTTCATTCATCTTCATCCAATCCATCTCTCATCCCGACGCGCAGGTCGCCCACGGGCGTCGACTAGAAAGACCAGCACTGTGACTGCTCTGTATTATTTTTCCACCTGTGTTCACTTTACATCCGATTTTAAGGAGTTGAATATACCGATGTTCCATAACTCTAGACACAAACACATTTTAACTTCAATGTCACCAGAGAAGTAATACCTCACGGATGATTTTAACAATACATTCGGCGTACATCATAAAATATGACAGAGATTCGATTCCAATTCCTCCCCCTCCTCAAACTTTTTAATCAGGTCGGAAGTGAGTAATACAATTTTGCTTTGTGTTCTCAGGCTCTCTAGTAGAAAATGTGTTTCTCAGAATTGCCTCGAGAAGCATGTAAAAATATCTGCTACAGGACCAATTTGACTCGTTTTGTACCAAGAGTGGTATTAAGGGTCGGGCCTAATCTCTCACAGGCTTTTTAGGTAAGCCAGACGTGCATTACAGAAGATTGTGGGAAGTTTTCTAATATCAGGCCTCCAAGTGAATGGTCTACACGGAGACATGTCGGGGTTGGAACGTTTATGGCACCAGTGCGGGAAGCAGATAGACGCAGGTAGTCGTATACATCATACATTCAGGGTTCGTTTATGGTTGTTGTTTGTGTTGAATATAGAGATGGGCTGGTTGTTGGTTCCATTCCCACATGTTTTTACAACTGATTGCTCCATCTTAAGAAAGTAACGTTTTCGTTCCTTTGTTACTCTTTAAAGCAACTTGGTTACCATTTTGGTACTGCAAAAAGTAACTGACACTAGTAATCTCGGTACTCCTCAACCCCGAATATATGAATAGCAGCAAACGCTAAGTAAAAAGTGCATTGCTCTTCCACAATCGAAGAAGTATGAATCTCTACTTAGTATGAAACAAAGTCCCAGATTCTTGGATGTTACGGGTAAACTCGAGAACCACTGGCTGGATTGTAATGTGGTTTTCACCATTCTGTAAACGATGTCTCGAGGATCATTTATGTAGAAAATAATTTATTTATGATCAAAGGAAGCAGAGCAGAAACGATTTCAGTGGAAAAGTCGAAAAAAAAAACTGGCGTTCGAGCGCTTTGTAAGCTTACGCTGGGCAAACCGTTGAACATATCTAAATACTATGAGTGTAAGAATTGTTCAGCATGAAAAGTTCTACAAAAAGTCCGCGAGAGCATATGTCTATCTTCAATACATCGCCCACTATCAGTGTTTTTACGATTTAATATCTTCCAACCGTGTCCATTCAACTACTGAGGCGACAGTTTACGAGCTAGCTAAGGGCGAGTCTATCATCCCTGTTACAGCCTAGCGAGCGGGCGAACCTATTGCCCCTGGTACAGCCAGCAGCAAACCGTTGAGTCATGTTGAGTTAAGACTTCTGAGAAGGGGGGTTGTGATTGGAGTTTCCCTAGAAGTGCAACTCGGGGTTTCTTCATTTCACCTGTGAAACACAGTCAAGTTAAGATTGGGCAGAAGGGGGAGTTGAGTTTCATTCACCTCGCAATTCCCTGGAAGTGCAACTCTCATTTCGCATGTGAACTTTTCGTTCCGCAAAATTCACAGTCAAATTAAGATTGGACAGAAGGGGGATTATACTGTATTATATTAAATTATACTGATTGGCGTATAATCTCTACTTAGTATAAAACAAAGTCCCCGATTCTTGGATGTCACGGGTAATCTCGAGAACCACTGAATGGATTTTAATACGGGTTTCACCATTCTGTAAAGGATATCTCGAGGAAGGTTTCTGTAGAAAATTATTTATTTATGACCAAAGGAAGTCAAGCACTAACGATTTCAGTGAAAAGGTCGAAAAAAAACCTGGCGTTCGTGCGCTTTTTAAGCTCACGCTGGGCAAACCGTTAAACATATCTATATACTATGAGTGTAAGAATTGTTCAGCATGAAAAGTTCTACAAAAAGTCCGGGAGAGCATATCTCTATCTTCAATACATCGCCTGCTATAAGGGTTTTTTCGTTTTCATTTCTTCCAACAATCTCCATTCAGTTACTGAGGCGACAGTTTACGAGCTAGCTAAGGGCGAGTCTATCACCCCAGTTACAGCTTAGCTAGCGGACGACCTTATTGCCCCTGATACAGCCAGCAGCTTCGCTCGAAGCCAAAGACTCTTGACATGTTAGAAAATTATCTGCATAATAGTTATCTTGCTTTATAATACTTTACCTTGTTACAATTTACTCGCGAACGGCAAGTGCAACCCAAGGGCAAAGCAAGGTCAAGCGCGCGGGATGCCGTCACGCTCACCAGAGCGCGCGGGGACGTGCCCCTTCCATCCAGTCTTAAAACACTTATAGTGGGCGATGTATTGAAGATAGAGATATGCTCTCGCGGACTTTTTTGTAGAACTTTTCATACTGACCAATTCTTACGCTCATAGTACATTGATATGTTTAACGGTTTGCCCTGCTTAAGCTTAAGAAGCACACAGACGCCAAGTTTGTTTTCGACTTTTTCACTGAAATCGTTACTGCTTGGCATCCTTTGATCATACATAAATTATTTTCTAGAGAATCTTTCCTCGAGATATCCTTTACAAAATGGTGAAAACCGCATCAAAATCCATCCAGTGGTTCTCGAGATTTCCCGTGACATCCAAGAAACGGGGATTTTTGTTTTATACTAACGAAGTAGAGATTGTCGGGGAACACATGCACCAAGGGGTACTATGACGTCACACACCTCAGTGCATCTGGGTACATTTCGTCCCGTCATCGTAACGCCAGACCCCAGCGTAACGACGAAGTCGACAAGATCATTTAAAATGATAAAACTTTAGAGAAGACGGGTTGTGTTTGGAGTTTCCCTGGAAGTACAATTCGGCTTTTCTTCATTTCGCCTGTGAACTTTTCGTTCCGCAAAATTCACAGTCAAGTTAAGATTGGACGGGAGGGGGATTTGTGTTTCATGCACCTCGCCATTCTTAAATCACGTCTGACAAGAATTTGTTGCACATGTTTCTCCATGATAATATAATTGATAGTCCAGTCAGTGATTTTAACCTATCATGCCGAGACGTAAAACGGATATTGGTCGTTGTTCATTGACATTGAAAATAAAAGCGCTTATCAAGTAATGCAATCATAACTGTTCCCGGGCGAAGACGGGTCGGGTTGCTAGTAAATAAATAAATAAATAAATAAATGCGTAGAATTACCAGTCAACCTGCAAGAAGGCCACACAAGCTCAACTGCTTTGTGGATAGACACTTAAGAATCTGCACCTCATTTTTGGGAATGAAGTATTCTCCAAGTTCCCTACATTTCGCAGATATACGTTGGAATGCACATAAATAACTGCTATTTTTTATCCTTCAAAAAGAGCACAAGAGGAACGCAGTTGTCATTCTCTTCTGAATAATAGTGAAGAGTTGATAAAGGTATTTGCAACAATGCTTGAATGTTCCATCCGTTTAAAAAAAAAAACGCTTTTACACTTGTATTTTAAATTTAATGCAAAAGTAATCTTAATAACGTTAGTCTCTCTCCCATTTACAAGATGTATATATTCTTTTTAAGTTCGATCGTATGTCCATAATGGCTAGAGGTTCGTTCGAACTTCATGCTTATTTTAGGCAGTGGTAGTAAGTTTCTCAGCCGCAATGTTATCTTTATCCCCCCTATGTCGTTTGATAGTAAACTACTGTATCAGAAGTATTTAGGGGCAGCAAGTATGTCCTTTCTGATCAACGTCGACGGCCGTTGACATCTCTCGTCACAATCCTACCTTGTTTCACTGTTCGAAATAAATTCTCGATTTTATCGTACTTAATGGTTCGGGATTGTGAGACCAACATAACTGAAGAGTCCTACCATTCACAAATAATGGGCAGAACATTCTTTGTTCGAACACCGCCACGTTTGGCCCCGTTGTGACAACGTACACTTGCAAACATTATAGTTTGCCATGACCCGCAATTATCCACCTCTTTGACTGTACATGGATTACATGTTAACTACGGAAACTCCAGGAGGTTTAGGTGTGTGCAGCTATCAGCTAACATATCGCCTAACCAACATTACCCGTACTTTCTTCCCGAACCCATTAGCTGACTGCACTCTCTGGGTTTAACCCAATCAGCGCAGTCCACCTCGTTGCATAGTGGCTAGCACTCTTGCCAGACACCGCGGCTCTGCCAAGGAATTTAATTCTGGAACGGGGTTCACTCAGCCTCGTGAGACAAAACAGAGAAGAGGCTGGATCGATTCCCACCTCAGTGGAAGAGTATTTTCGTGGTTTCCCACTTTTACTCCAGGTGAATGCCGGGTAGTGATGCGAGCGTCTCTGAGTACTTGCATAATCCTCATCTGCAACATCCATATACCCCTTCAAAAATCTATACATCTTACGTAAGGGCGCATATCTCTTCTGCGAAGCTCCGATTCGCTCCAATCTCCTTACGGTATCAATATCTTCTTGTTCAAGCTGTACATAATTAATCTGAACATTTCAGACTGGGTTTCTAGATAAAGCATCTGCCAACAGATTATCTTTACCTGGTTGGTGGACTATGGTCGCATTGAATTGCTGCGTGAATAGGGCCCATCTCATCAACCTATCATTGGACAAATCTGCCTGTAGCATGAATTGCAATGCTTTGTGATCTGTGACTATTATAACCTTGTGACCAATTAGAATTTTCTTCCATGCTTGTAAGGCCGTTACAAAAGCTAACGCCTCTAATTCGGTTGTGAAGTAATTTTCTTCATGCCTTTTCCATTTCCTTCCTGTGAATGCAATATAGTGCTTATTTCCATCTTCGTCTTTCTGGTATAAGACGGCACTTATACCTGCACGTGGAGCATCAGACTCAATGAAAAATGTGCGGTCGAAATCCGGATATTCTAGTTTTACGTTGTTCTTCAACATCTCCTTTGCCTTCTCGAATGCGGCTTCGGTTACGTCTGTCCATTTCCAACGATTCGTCTTCTTCAGCAAATCGTAGAGAGGAGCCATAATTTCTGAGTATTTAGGGCAGTGACTACTTATGAATTGGCACGCACCCACGAACTCACGAACTTGTCGGACCTCAGTAGGCTTTACAAATATCATAATTGCCTCTACTTTTTCTAAGTTTGGGTGGTAACCGTGTTGGTCTATAGTATGTCCTAAGAAATGAATTTTCTCCTGTAAGAAGTGGCATTTGTCAAAATGTATCTTAATATTTGCCTCTCTTAAGTTCACAAACAATTTGCGTAAGTGTACTAGATGTTCTTGTACATTCTCGGAAGAGATAATCAAGTCATCAATGTAACAGAGCACATTCTCTTTAACCTCCTCTGTAAGCTTGCTATCGAGTGCTCGGATTAGGGCTGGTCCACTATTTATGAGGCCGAAGGGCACCCTCTCAAATACCCAGCTGGACTGGTCAAATAAGAACCCTGTATACTGCTTACTTTCCTCCTCAAGCTCAATCTGATAGAACGACGCGGTGAGATCAAGTACAGAAAAACAAGCCTTTTCCTTGAACTTCCTAAGTAAATCACGTATCTTCGGTGGTCGGTCTGTTTCCGGCAAAATTAATAAGTACATTTTCCATGCATCTAAACATAGACGTAGCTGACCATTATTTTTTTTCACCACCGTGATCGGGTTGAGATAAGATGACGCCTGTTTCCTGATAATTCCATCGGCTTCCATCTTCTTGATAATCCCTCGTACTTCGTCATAGTACTTCTCTGGGATAAATCCTCTTCTGATACGGGGTATCATCGGTTAATTGGATCCTGTACTTATAATCCTTAATTAACCCGGGATCATCGTCGAAAATATCTTTAAATTCCATTATTAACCCTTCAAATTCATCTTTAATTTCTTCAAACCCATCTGCTTTACAAATCCATGATCCCCTGTTATTCTCATCTTCCTCAATAATATTATGAATGATGTCTTCCCTAATATCCATATCTGGATTGCTATCAAAATCCTTCTCTTCTAACTATTCTGTGTTAATAGAGCCCTCGCTAAATTTAATGATGCGGTTTTTCATGTCTATGAATGCTCCGACTTAGGTAACGAAATCTATACCAAGCACGACGTCAAAATTTATCTTGCTTACTACAATGTAGATGTGTTCATAAGTGCGACCATTAATCTCGAAATTTAACAGCACCTGAACTTTACATTTTACTGACTTGTATTGGAATATACCACGCAATTTGACTGATGATGCGGGTAAAACAGTCATTCCGTCACCTTTTAACAGTCTCTGGTAACTTTCCTCAGACAGTATGGATATAACTGCCCCAGTATCCATAAGAGACTTATACACTTGTCCATTAACGTTTATACTTATGATAGGCAGTTCACATGGCCTCTCCTCCTTAATTACTTCCTTTTCAAACAGTAGATCTTCATCTGTTACTTCATATATCTCGTTAATAGTAATCTGGTTTAGTGGTCTAGCATTTTCTAAAACTTCTACTTCTGTTTTAGAATCGTTTTTTGTTGTTGTCCCTGAGCGTTTTTTTCCTGCTGACTTGTACCTGGCTGGGGTTCAACACTCGGGTTTTTTCTCCCTTCCTTTTCCGTTCTGTTCATCCTGTCTTAAGGTCTTTACGTATTCTTTCCCTTCTCTGTGTCTTTCATCATACTGTTCCTTTGTGAACGAATTTTCTCTGTAGTTTCTATTCCTGTTATAACCCTGGTTATACCTATTATTGCGGTTATAACTGTTGTTATTGTTATTATAACGGTAGTTATAATTATTATGGTAATAACCATTCCTACGCGTATTGTCGTTGTTTCTTCCCTGTTGCCGTTGATAGGGTCTTCCTCCTCGGAATCTACGATATCTTGTTTCGAGTCTCCTGTCTCGGAAAAAATTGTTTCTTTCCGAACCTATGCTGTTCTTATCTCTCTCTTTGGGACTCTCCGTTTGTTGTGTCAGGTCGATGTAGATGGTGTTTATGTCCCGTTGGTCTAGTCTGCTGTTTCTAGACATTACAGTGGGTATCGGACTGGTATAATCTAGCTTGCGCAGAAGCTCGTCCAAGCTAGCCAAATCCTTAATTTGAGACGAGATAATCAGTCTCCTGGCCTCAACTGGAAACTGTCTCGAAATAGCTTCGATCAGTTCTCCCGGTGATAATAGGGGCTGAAGGAACCTAAGTTGGGCCAATTGCCTCGTGAAGAAGTCTGCATAGTGCGTTGGCAAAGTACTCGAGTACTTTTTCGACTATACTTCGGCCCTTAAACTATTTTGTGTCTCAATAGACCAAAATCTCTTAATTAAGGCTTCTGCAAATTCCTCGAAGTCCACAAACGTGTACCTGAACGCGCGGAACCACTCTAAGGGGGCTAGAGCTAGATAGCGTTCCACGATTTTCATCTCCCTATCTCTCGGAACCTGAGCTTCGACAAAGTAATCTCTCAGATTTCGGATAAACTCAATAGGTGTGAATCCGTCTTGGTTGTTAAACTGACGAGGTTTATCGTCAAGGTTACGTATAACTGTGATGTTCCTAAGCTGAGTATTTTGACTGTTAATCCTGGGATCCCTCGTATCTCTTTCAGAGTCTAGAATTCTGAATTCGGGCCTTTCTGTAGATCGAAGTACCCTTGCTTCTGATCTGGCATCTCTCTCTTCGTGTTCTACACTATCTCTTCTATTACGGCTTTCCCATTCACCTATGTCCTCTTTCTCTTTCTCTTCTAGATCGGTCATGATATCCTTTAACTGCTGTTCTACTTCTTTCTTGAGATCTTCTTTATATGTCTCCAAGACAGTAGTATCTCCTATGGTTAAGCTTTGGAGTTTCCTAGTGATGTATTCCTCCAGTTCGGTAGACTTTCCCTCCTGAATTTTATTAATGTTATTCACATCAGTGACTACCTTACTAATCGGATCTTTTAAAACTTTACTTTCTTACGATAATTGATCCTTATTGTCGACCTGTGTCTGCTGGAGCTGATCCAAACGTTTATTTAAATCAGTCAGCACGCTCGTTACCTCCTTACTTAACTGTAGTTGAGTGCTAGCAAATTTCTTTTCAATATTATATTGAATTTCTTTGATATGCCCTTTACTAGATTTATTCCACTCTTCCTTCCATACTACGACATGAGCTTTTAACATTTCGCTTATATCGAGTTCAATGTCATCCTTAAGAATTTTATTATGGTCTATTACTTGTGACCGCAAAGAATCTACATTTACTTTCAGATCACCTAATTGTAACTGAACTGCGCTTAGGTTTTCCTTACATTGCATTTTTGAGACTTCCAGTTCTTTCCTAATGTCATTTTGGAAAACTACATTACTGGACTCAATATGGTTTAATTTAGATTTTATACCGTTAACATTAGTGTTCACCTTATCTACGTCAGTAAACACATTATTTACCTCTGTCTGTATTCTATTAACATCTGTTTGTACAACACTTACTTCGGATTGAACAGTGTTAACATCCGTTTGAATATTGTCAACCCTTTCCTGAACAGTGTCTACTTTTGTTTGAACAGATTCTACATTAAGCTGAACAGTATCAACTTAAGCTTTAACATGGTTTACATCACCCTGAACAGTATCAACTTTAGTTTGTACAGCACTTACATCACCCTGTACAGTGTCAACTTTCGTTTGAACACAGTCAACCTTAGTCTGGATCTCCTTGGAACTATCCTGCAAACGCGACATGTTATCCTTATTTTCAGAGGCACTAGTCTGCAAACCTTCCAGGGATGATTGTACACCCTGAATTTCCTCTTTGACGCTTCCCTTAACACTCTCAGTAACACGACCTGTTATATTCTCTACAATGTTTTCTACTACTTTTACAACAACTCTATCAATGTCTTCCTTCCTACCTTTCTTAACCTGCTGCAGGTCCTGCCTTGCTTCCTGAAATTTGCGATTCATGGATTGAAAATTCACCTTTAAATTTTCAGTGACCTCCTTCTGCAAGTTATCCTGCAAATTAGCTTGTACAGTTTTAAGTTGCTCCGTCAGAGTAGACTGCAAGTTTTCCTACAAATTACCTTGGACAGTTTTAAGTTGCTCCGTCAGAGTCACTTTTAAATTAGTCTGCAGATTCTCCTGCAAACTCTTCTGCATCTCATTCAACATCCTCTGTACTTCTTCCTTACCCATCATTGCCTTTGCAAAGATTCAAATATAAATCGCTACAGGGATACATCAAAACAGAGCGTGACAACAACATTTGGAGCAACAATATCTACCATGTAATTGGGTGTTCTTAACGTCTATCTAAAGCCTTAAAATTAACATAGTAAATCCACTCTTATATTAATAAACGTATCGTTTCGTTCCGCTTGATTGTGTCCTAAATTATCTATACTATCATACTAACATTTAAATTTACCAACGTTAAAAAGTTAACTTTACACTGAACATGACTATCAAAGTCCATGGGCCGTTCTGAAATGAAATTTTCCACATAGTAGGGCCGTCAATTCTTGATTAAGAATGGTTCATCGAATGCTCGTCCATAAGCATTTCAACGCCTAGACGTTGGGCAGCCAAAACTTCTACTGTACCCGTAAAAATCAAGGAGGTGCTCGCTGGTCATCCAAAGCGTAGCTGGATTTTTGAAAAGTGAACGTCCCGGCTTAAGATCATATCACAGTCCCGCCAGTGAGTTCTCCAAGTTTATACACAGCAAGCTTGAAACATGTTATGGATAAAACAACTAGATTTTATACGTAAGTGTGCAAACTTACCTGCTTTTCTCGGGGCTTTGTCGAATGGGAAAAATACATCCTATCTGTTTGAGGCTGTTCCATAACATGTCTCATTTATAAAGAAATAAAGGAACTCCGAACAAACGTGTAGAAAAATATAAATGTATTAATAAAACTAAATAACAATTCAAAATCTACATAACACCCTAAATTTAAATATTCATTTACGCCACTGTCATTCAAATAAAAATTCCCTACATTTATACATGCGTAAGCTGTTGAAATTTAAAGACGCTTTGCCGTCTACAAATGTTGAAAATAAATCTAAACATTATACTGCTGCTCCTACACAGCAAACATTCCATTTAAATAATTGGCATATTTCAGTCGCGTGTCTGAGAACGCATCTGGACTGGTTATGTCATAGCCTTCTCGCCTGCTCTCCTTCCACATTGCAGGTGCGAGACTTTAATTCATTTGTTTCTCGACCCTCACACAGCAACGGGTCTGCTTGCTTGTCAGCTGTTGTGGTCGAGACTGGACCCACAATGCTAGCAATGAACGCTCAAAATGCAGCTCTTGCGTTTGATAAAATAAGCTTTACAAAAACTGTCATATCTCTTCAAATTCTAGTTGAAATTCATTCATATTTTAAACACTCATTCTTACAATGGCGATCGTTGTTCATGAGCAACGATGCTGGCATACACACTGTTTTCACAATAAAAATCAAACACTCATAAAAAAACATTCGCTCCTTCTAGCTATAACCTAAGTCAAAAACATTTTAAAATTATTATTATTATCGAAAATAAACAACCCTCAATATTAACAAAATAAAATATTTACACACTATATACAAGTGTCTATCGCCTCTAAGACTTGTTCTTGAGCGATACGACCGCATTAGTTTCATTATCAACGCTCCTTTCTCATGATAGTATTAATTTACCATAGCCTTCTATTTACAGTACTAGACCACTTTCTTGTCATATCAAGTTAAAAGACATTATTGGTATCTCAATGACCGATCATTCAAGATGAGTACATGGTCGTTACAATTCCAGTTTAATAAAGTTAATAATGATTTAGAGAACAGGGACATTACATCTTTTCCTAATGGAGTTCCGCCAATAAACGACATCTGTGTCGCAGATCTAATCACATGAGAAGTCTTCACTGACTCTCTTTAAAATACAACAGCGCTACTTTTATACAATCCTCAGTACTTCATGACAAAAAAAATACGGTAATCCCCTTCGTATTACCAACAACTATTTATGGCAAAAACCTCCATAACTCCAGTATAAAAATGTCACTAACACTCTTGTTATCAACAATAGTTCCACTGTACTGGTATAGCTTTCTTAGCTTAGATCTTATTGTTGTCTCAACAATACAACATATCAATGAACAGCGATATCTGTTCTACAATTACGTTGATCGTTTTCAAACGATGGTGTTAATAGATCTTTCATGGTTTACTAAACAAAATTACCCAGACATAAAACACCATGTCTCCAAATATTTAATAAAAATATACGTGTTTCCTCATAGTGGCCATTTCAACAGTGGACGGTTGTAAAACTACATTGACACATAACGTAGTGTTACACGTGGGTCTTGATAACATCTTGTGTTATCTTATCGCTCAATAAGGATCGATCATAAACGGAAAAAGTTTTAACTAACATTTCCTAGGATCGAATAAATTATCTTTCAAAAGATAAGTCTCAAATCATTTATATTTATGAAGAGCAAAGTCTTCCTTCAATGCAATATATTTTGTCATTAGCTGAATGTATCTTCATTCTACACAAAGAATGTTCATAACTATTCACCTTCACGTCGTATTCATAACGAATGTAGCTTGCTTAGATCGTCGAATTGTTACTAACTACAGTATAGTGATATTTCACATTATACCACTCGTCGGTTTCTTCTTCTAATTATATATTTCTTCTTACAAAAAGATCACCCAAGTTCATTTTAAACAAAATGAATCTAATGAATGTCCTAGATTGAAAGTCTGAAGTCTTGAATAAAAATCGAAATCGTAGAATAATGACTTCCTTAAAGATTTTCCCAATGGAAAATAAATTTCTCAAACCATAACTTCAGTTCAAAAACTGAATCAGAAATATTTTAACTAGTATAGATGATAAACTGACTTTCATCTTATACAAACTTGAAGAATAAAATTTACTTAACATCGAAGTGAAAATGCATGAAACAAATATGGAGAATTGTTGTTCCGAAATGCCATTAACATACTCAAACAAGAATAATAATGGAAAACATCTACCTTGATCTTGTAGAAAATTGAAGTTCATCATCGGGTATCAGAAAATACCCAACTGAATAGTCATCCAGGTATGATTTGTTGAAATCATACCCAGTCCCCTCCATCGGATACGAGCTGCTTCCTCGAGAATGGGAATGATTCCTTCTCGGCATATTCGTCTCCTCCTGGTATCGAACTCCGTTTTTCGGACTCGAGTTCCATCTCGAACAATCATCAGGCTGATATCTTCTGTCTTCCGTTGATGCTTCTTCAATCGCCAACATCTCTACTTCTTCAATCGCCGACATCTCTAGAAGTTCCTCCATCATCATTGAGCAATATATTCTGGATAGCATCATCGTTACCAAATAAATTCGTAAGTTGAATGTCGATTTACTATTGTAGATGATAAGTTCATTTGGTTGGTCAATGAAAGATTATATCTGCTCATAGTCGAGAATGAATGTACATGTAAATACATTAAATGTACTGGATGGAAGTGTACATAATGTATCATGTTGTCTCGGCATTCTATTTATCTAGATGTTATAGATCTTCTCATTATTTCTTAACGTTGTTCCATTGTTGCTATCACAACTCTATCTTGATATACCCCAAACGCGTAATAGTTTAATACATCATCACACACATACTTAAAAAGTCATAAACTATTTCCTCTTCATAATTGTCTGTAGCCATCATAATGTTCATACACAATAAAGCCACAATGTTTATACAATATCACTGTACTTACTTCGAGCTGCAACGTGGACTTGCTCGGGTTGAAGTCGCACTGCACTAAAATGATATTCTCCACTCGGAGTTGAGTAACTTTGTCTGACAACACAAAGCCTCAAATATCTCGGAAGATAATCGTTGGATTTTACTGAATCTTCTTGTGGTGAAGCCTTATCACTGGATAAGTAAAGTGATAACTCTTATATTTCGACAAAGTCGGACACTTGTCCGCTATTAAGCAAATTGTCCGCCGCTCAACTTCGCCTAGATTGAAGCGGGGCTCTCTTGGCCGGTAACACCGCTGCCTATAGTGTCGCGTAGGACCTCTCACTAAATCACGTCTACGGGAATGAATTACCTCCGGACGATACGTCTTATCGCTATGAAGTCAGTCGAGAGAAGAACACTCTTGGCTGTCGTTCCCTCTTCAACTCGTCTGAAATTCGGGTCATTGCTCATCCCGCGCAGTTAGTGGCGCGTACTTGTAATAATGCTTATTACGGTGAAATTCTTCTGTTTAACTTCATTCAAAGTAGTAGTAATATCTTCTTTTAATTTTCTTCATATTTTCAATGGAGTAAAATTGTTACATAGGGCTTAAATGGCATATTTAATCACATTAACAAGGTAAAAATCCATGTCTGCTTCTACAAACCCTCCCCTCATTGGTTGAAAGCATATATCCAATGATATATTTTATAACAATTAACTGGTAATATTTCGCGCAATTTCCTTCTTTGCTATGCACTTTCCAATGATCGAGAATATTCTGGGCGTCTCTGATCACGTGATGGGTTTCTCCCATAGCTTGCGTTCGCTAACAAATCTCGTCTTGAGCCAACTTCCAAGATTTATATTCCAATGTTAAATTTTATCATGGGCTCGGATAATAACATCATTTTCATCATAAATCATCCAAATTTCGGGCGCAGTACCGTCCAGGCATTTGCCTGCAGTTGAAAATGGGAAACCGCGTAAACCATTTTAAGGACGGCGGATGGTGGGGTTCGATACCAGTCGTCTTCTGCATCCTGAGATAGCGTGACTTCTATAATATTAACAGTAATAATATTAATAATAATAATAACTAGAAAACCCGTTCTGCTCCACAGCATTCATTTCAACAATCTTATAGCACTTCTTTCCGTATGACATTTGCTGCTCGCATGACTTTGTACCAATGACCTGAACAGACAATTACTGTTGCCTTTCTTCTTATTTGGTCGTTTGGGCCACCTATGGACCATGGTGCTTGTTGTTTAGCTGTTGGCTGTCACTTCTGGTGTTTTTGGTGGATTGTTTGGCGGCTGCTTTTGTGCTGAACTTTTGAGCCTTTCTATTGGATAAGTAATCTTTCATTTTCTTGCTGAACTCTATCTTACGTTCCTCGGACCATCTCCTGCACGCGTTGTGGTGAACTTCTGTAATACATATGATGAAAGGTCTGGTTTCAACTGTCAAACGGTAGCGACTCCTAAAATGTATTGTGTCTTGCTGAATAATAAGTTCAGCAAGATCCTACTCAATTTGTTTGAACCACAAGGACCCAGCGGCTTTACCCTTTTTGGCTACCTTGAAGATCTTATAAGACAGCCTGAGGTGGTCCATTCTGTACAGGTGGCCGTAGAAAGCCAGTCGTATCCTTCTGATGGCATCGGTGAGGTATTCCTGGCGTTTGTAGAGTTCACAATTTGGTTTGTACCATCGTCCTTTATCTGGTAAGATCCTTGGTCCCACTATTTTCCGCAAGAATTTTCTTTACTGTACCTCTAGGGCCCTTAGGGGTGTCTTCTTAGTTGGAAAAGAAGATTGTAGTTTTACGTGACCGTGAATCTTGTGATTATGAGCCACGGGACCTCCTTTTCACGTGGAATCCGAACCACAGGACACAGCATTTCACTTCGAAAATCTCACATCTATTAACCGGGAATCGAACCCAGTCCACCTTGGTGAGAGGCCAACAGCTTAACCGCTGCGCCATCACGCCCCCTCTTCTTAGTTAGAAACAGGCACTCAGCTGCGTAGAGGATTGATGGTCTGACTACTGCATTATAATGTCTTAGTTTGACATTCATCGACAGATGTTTCGAGGCGTACAGTGTTATGTCTAGTTTGATCCTCCTTTGTTCCAGAGCCATTATTTTACTGAGATCTTCTGAGATCCATTCTCTAAGGTATTTTACTGCTTTCACTCTCTTGATCTGCTTAATATCACTGACTCTTATGGTTTTGGGGCGTCTTGAATATTGGTAATGAACTCCTTGTCTTTCCGATGTTGATCAGCTGACCTGTTTTCGCCGCTATTGAGCACAGTGTTGCCTTTCAATTTTATGACATCTGTAATTGAAGGGTCTAGTGCAAGAGGAAAGTAACTCCATTTTAGCAGCTTTTTTTTTTTTTTCAGGAGAAACATAGAATTGATTAACATATTTTTCATATAGCATGAATAATTCTTAGAGATATATTAGAAGCGCTTAATTTAAGGTGGCACTGCATGATTACAATTTTAAATTTCAGACTGATTAATATAATTTATATTACCGGGAATATACATTTAAAATGAAGTTACATCTGTGTTGCACCAAAATATTAAAATTAATTTAAAATACATTGTGGGGTTTGACGTTCCAGCCAGGAAGACAACCAGATAAGTAGCCTGTAATATTACATTATAACCATAGTTGACTTTTTACAACCATATAGTCACCCCAAACAGACAAACTCCGGATTTCTATCACCATTTTAGAATTTCACCTAACATCAGATATACTACATTTAGCATATACTGACAGTTGAATTACCATTACTGCAACTAAATAATTGTACATAATGTAAATATTTTTCACCTGTATTCTCAAACACAGATGTTATAGCCTGAGTGTAATGGATCTGATGATGATCGCTTGACGATCGAAACTGGTCATCCTAGTATGTTTATTAATCTCATGTAATTTATTTCAGGATTAGGGCATAACCCAGCTCTTTTTGGGTACATTCGTGTTGACCGACTGAAAAGCTCCAAACTTTTGTAATTCAAAATATCCGAGAATGCCTCTTCATTTAAAACAGAAACGTGTAACATGCTGAAGAGAATGTAGAATACAGATTTTTACTCTTATAATTCAAGTATACAAACAAAATTAAACTAAAAGGTCACCATACTAAGTGGAATGTTTCATTTAAGAGGTATCTTCGTCTTCTGCAAGGGAATCGGTTGTCTCACCTCTTCAGGAATTTACGGTACCACATGCCACCAATTTAGTTTCGCGGTTTTTAATAGCAACCACTTCCTGGAGGTGGCTCTCTATTGCCTGTTGTCCCAAATGCAAGAGGGAGTAATTATTTAATCACATGTATTACCGTGAGTTTCTAGCGGATGTACCTCATTCTTGCACCGAAGATGCATCTAATTTTAACGCACAGTTAGGTGATACAGTATCAGATAGAAAAGAAAAGCATAAATATTGCATGAAAATGAAGGACACCCTAGACCTTGGTTAACCTAATACCGTGGGGTTTACCGAGGACAATAGCTTACCATTGGAGGCTGACAGGAAATAATGGAAGAGTAAAAGGGAGCGAAACTGGAATAGCGTGCTCCTTGACCCACGTGCCAGCTGTCTCGCAGAACCTCAGGGGATAACTCGTCCAGCTTGTCGACTACAGACAAGTCGGGTTCAACGTAGAAGACAATGATTGCATTACGTCTTTAACGATTTAGGGGTGATGATAAAGGCGTGTGGGCTCCGAAGAGGCCTGATGTAGGCCTGTAGCCGTTATGAGAGCCGCAGGGAGAGTAAGAGGTGTAGAAGCAGCAATAGACTACTTACGGTAAATGGAGGATCGTAGAGGCACCAGGGCTTGGAGACTAAACGCTTAAATATACACCTATCTCTTATTGGCTGGCTGCGTGGCTCAGCGGTAACGTTCTCGCTTGCTGGGCCCAAGGTTGCAGGTTCGTGTCCTGGTGCAGTCAGCTGGCATTTGAGGGTGCGCAAATGCAAGGGAGCCGTGTCAGTAGCTTTACTGGCACGTCAAAGATTCCCCTCGGGGCAAAATTCCGCCACCCCGGCGTCTCTAAAATCCAGAGTAGTTAAAAGGCACATAAAACCAATAACATTATTATATCTCTAGTGTAAATGCATTTAAAGAAAGAGTATGACGGCGCAGAAGTCATACACCAATGCTAGCCGGGTTCGATTCCCGGTTAATGCATTTTCGAGATTAACTGTAATGCCACACTTTTTGAATGGATCCAGCGTAAAAAGTAGGTCCCGTGGTTTATGATTGCGAGATTCACTGGCACGTAGAATTACAAGCTTGCTACCATTAATCCTTAATATTTAAATTATCCGGAATGTAAAAATTGTAGGAATGATTATGATGTTGTTCTCATTTTAAGGGTTTAGGATATATTGGTCCTGATCCCCGTGTAGTTAGGCGTGTTTGAACCTGTCAGATAACATGTACTCGTATATGTGTATGTACCTATGTATGTATGTATGTATGTATGCATGTATGTATGTATGTATGTATGTATGTATGTATGTATGTATGTATGTATTGTAACTTGTTATACGCCTGATCGTTTTCATTATTCATGTGATGTAATGATTGCAATGGTGTGTGTTACTATACTAGGGACGGGGATGAGAAATATGCCCCGGGACTTGTAGTATCTCGGCATTTGCCTGGAGGGAGTGTGGAAAATCGCTGAGAAAAACTACACCCAGGAAAGCCACTGTCAGCGTCGGGATTCGAACCTGCAATCTTCAGGCTTGCTGCACCTACCCTCGCGGTCGTGGTGCACGATATAAAGCGCACGGCTACGCTGCGAGTTCCTAAATCAATGAATAATAACAACAGTACTTTGGTTTCACCTTCATGAAAAGAAATATCATTTGAGCTATTCAAGTGGCGTATTGACAAGCATTCCTAATGCCCTCCTCAACCATCCTGTGGGGGTTTTCCTACGGCTTTCCGCTTCTACTCCGGACAAACGACAGAATGGTAGCCTACCTAAATTAATGCCGTGGCCAACTCCTACCCCAATCATTGTATCAATTACAAATACACACGTTAGTAAAACCAACACAATGGCACCGGGTATCAAACACCCAAATATACGGGGATGCATGGCTGCTAAATGGATTAACAACAACAACATCAGCTATTCAAACTCGTTGCTTGGTAAAGTAGTTCGAAAATAAATTAATGTTGTTGTTGGTTCGTTTGAGGTACGTGGACATCGTGTACCTCAGTGAATGCAGAATTTGTTTGATAACCTGTATTAATGTGGTGTATGAACTAGTGTGGAAGGAAGCGCCCGCCGTGGCCTTGAGCATTTGCCTGGAGTAAAAGTGGGAAACCACAGAAAACCACTTCTAAGATGGCAGAGGTGGAAATCGAACCAACCTCTCCTCAATTTTGAGTAACATGTTTGAGCCCTCAGCTAGACCTGAGTTAAATTTCTTGGTAGACACGCGAATCGAATCTGGACATCAAGGGCGAGAGCCAAGAATGCTAACCGCTTCACCACGAGTTGTCTCGAGCAATGAATCGTGTGAAATGGTCTTAAATTTTATATTCGTTTCGTAAAAACAATGACTGATTTTTAAACGGGCTTATCTTGTTACATTGGCGCTGTTATTAAATGGTATCCGTGTGTACTGATTGTTCTTGGAATTTGCCGCGGCAGGAAACCAGCCAATCAGATGAACGATGCCGCTAACGCTAACCAGCCAATGAAATGCTGAATTTAACTCACAGAAATGCACGGGTTGCGCACGCAACGTCCGCAGAGCTCGGGGTCAAACTCGTATTCGCAAGGAGTGACGCGTATCTCAGGCTCCCAAATTACTGTGAAGAAGGAAGTAAACGAGGGAGGGAGATAGAAAGGGATACAGAAGTCAGTGGTACAATAATATCCGACTGTGTAGCGCAATTTATCCAACATTGCCCTTCAAAATTCTTAATAATAATAATAATAATAACAATAATAATAATAATAATAATAATAATAATAATAATAATAATAATGTTATTGGTTTTAAACCCCTTTTAACTACCAAGGCTTTTAAAGACGCTGAAGTGCCAGAATTTATCCCCAAGAGGTATTTTTAACGTGCCAGTAAATCTACTGACACGGCTTCCTCGCATTCGCACACCCTCAAATGCCATCTGACAGCACCAGGATTCAAAATCCTTAATCGTACATCACGTTCATCAGCTCCATGTACTTGTGTGCGAATTTCATCTTATAACCTATTTTATTGTGATGTGTATTTGCGATTCAGGTGAGGATTGGAAAGGCGCGGCCGTGGCCCTAATTTAGGAACCATCCCGGTATTCACCTAGAGTAGGAGTGGGAGACCTTGGAAAACCACTTCTAGGATGGCTGAGGTGAGAATCCAACCTGCCTCTTCTCAGTGTTGTCTCACGTTCCAGCTCTCAGACCGGAATTAAATTTCCTTGCAGAGCAGGGAATTGAACCCGGGCCTCCGCGATGAACGCCATGAGTTCTAGCTACTGTGCAGTGAAGGGACTTCGATGACGATTGATGATTGGATTATTACTTTAACGATTTTGGGGTAATAATTATGGCGTGTGGTCTCTAGAGAGGCCTGATGTCGGCCTGTAGCTGACATGAGAGCCGGAGTGATAGAAATAGGTGTAGAAGCAGAAATACATACGGTAAATGAGGGTTCGTAGAGGCACCAAGACTTGCAGACAGAACGCTTAAAGACGCAACATTTTCTAATTAAATGCAATTAGAATAGGGGAATGATGGTGCAGAAGTCAAACTGCTTGCCT
This sequence comes from Meconema thalassinum, assembly GCA_946902985.2. Lineage (NCBI taxonomy): Eukaryota > Metazoa > Arthropoda > Insecta > Orthoptera > Tettigoniidae > Meconema > Meconema thalassinum. Next base: position 271,781,979 of record OX336389.2, on the reverse strand, counting down.
TCTAGCATGGCTAACCGGGTTGGATTCTCGGTTAATGAATTTTCGAGATATTATCAAACCCATTGGTTGTGGTCCAACGTAAAAAGGAGGTCCCGTGGTTTATGATTCCGGGATTCACTGTCATGTAAAATTACAAGCTTTCGACCTTTCAGCCTTACTACCTTATTTAAATTGTTAGGAATGTAAGCATTGTACGTATGTTTACGTTAGCGCTTTTATTTTAGAGGTGGGATATCTTGGTCCTCAGCCCCGTGTAGTTGGGTGTATTTGATCTTGTCTGATAACCTGTATGTACAACATAATGATTGCTATAGCATTTGTAACAGTATTAGGGACAGGGATATGAGATGTGCCCCGGGACTTGAAATAAGGAACTATCCTGGCATTTTACTGGAGGGAGTGTGGAAGATCCCTTGGTAAAACTACACTCAGGATAGCCGCTGTCAGAGTTGGGATTCGAACCTTCAATCTCCGGCTTGCTGCACCTGCACTCGTAGCCGTGGTGCCTAGCATTTGCCTCGAGTAGAAGTGAGAAACCACAGAAAACTACTTACAGGATGACTAATTTGGGAATTGAACCCACCTCTTCTCAAGTTTGCTTCACGAGGCTGAGTGTACCCATTTCAGCCTTCAGACAGACCAAAATTATATTTGTTGGTAAAGATGGACTTATCCTGTTACACTGATATTTGTATTAAATGGCTTTCGTGTGTTAAGATTGTAGTTGAAATTTGCTTGAGCTTTTGGCGGCAAAACACCAGCCAATCAGATGAACGACCCCAGCGTTATGAACAGCCAATGAAATGCTCACTTTAACGCTTCCATCTAGCTGGGCGGCGCACGCATCAATCGATGGAGTTTGCCCAGGCACAGCCAGGGGTCAAAGAGTGAAACGGAGAATATATCTCCGATCTTTCAACATCAAGGGTTGTTTCTTGCATAGAGCACCTTAAATTCAGTTTATTATTTTGAAGGTATTTACCACAAATTCCCCTTTCAATGCGAGGCACGCTAAAAAAGATGGGTAATAATAGGAATCATGCTTGTGGTTTGTACAGATACGAATTTTCTCAAGTTATAGCCTAAGCGTGTGAGCAGGCAGACAGATAGACAAGCACACACACACCATGCGCCCATTCATCTACAAACAGTCTGAATTACGTAAAAAACTAAAACTCCATGTATAGCCTATTGAACTCATTTAAATAACCCATGTCCAGTATATTCACCAACTGTAATTCGGCATAGTTGGCAGCACTGGCTGTGCTACTTAGAGTATCACTGCTCTAACTAATGACAATTAGCGATGTATTCATGCTTCACTCCAGGCTGCAATATTTCGCTGTTATTGTCCACTTTATGTAACAATCATTATTGAAAGTCACAACAAGATGCCACAATAACACAGGTTATAAGACCAATCACCTATCTATATATAGACACACACACCCAAGTACATGGGACTCAATGACAGTGATGACGCAAGCCTCTAAATGATTTAACAGCAGTACGTTGTTATTGTTTATTTATTTAGGGACTTTGGGACATGGTGGTCATGTAGCCCCTTGTGCTTGGGTGTGTGTGGATTTTGTCTGATAATCTGTCTTATTGCGATGGCGTTATTAGTATGTGTATTTGTAAGACAAGTGAGGATTGGGAAGGAAATGACCGTGGCCTTAAATTAGGAACCATCCCTATATTTGCCTGGTGTAGAAGTGAGCAACCACGGAATACCACTTCCAAGATGGCTGAAATGATAATCGAACCCACCCCTTCTCAGTTTTGCCTCACGAGGTTAAGTGCACCCTGTTCCAGCCCTCAGACCAGACCGGGAATTGAATCCGAACATCCGGGGCGACAGACAAGCATGCTAGCCGCTACACCACGAGGTGGTCAACAACACCAGCGATAACTCTTTTAGTCCGGGGCGTGGTGGCTCAGCGGTCTAGCTGTATGCCTCTCACCAAGGCGGTCCGGGTTCGATTCCCGGTCTATGCATGTGAGATTTTCGGAGTGAAATGCCATGTCCTGTGGTTCGGATTCCACGTAAAAAGGAGGTCCCGTGGCTCATAATCACAAGATTCACGGTCACGTAAAACTACAATCTTCCTTCCTTCCTTTCTTTTAGTCCACGTGGAGTGATGAGCAATGAACAGCAGCGACTTTAACTAACACTCAAGCAAGAAAAGCGATAGCTCCACATCTACCGCTCCCCACCCCCACTTATCTCTAGGTAGCCTCTGAGGTGCCGTTTGTTAACCTGTACACAATTTTAATAATGTTGATGTATTGGTACCACCCAATTCTTTACCTTTTGCTGACTTCCTACGACTTAATGTATGGCCTGTGTCGATTCTTTTCTGTTTGCAGACGTTGACTAGTAAATTCTGCAGTGTCCTGTTATACTATTTCACTCTTGTCGATTACACAGAGATATCTAGATGAAAATGTTTCATGAGAAGGCCGGTTAGTTCTATTAGAAAATTATATTCTTAATATTGTACAGACCTAAGCATTCGTACAATTTTTGCATTCCTAAACATATAAATAGGATGGTAGAACGGAAGGAAGCTTGTAATGTCGCAATTATTAGACACATGACCTCCTTTTTACATTGGATCCCAACCAAAGGGTGTGACATTACAGTACATCTCGAAAATTCATTATCTGGAAATCGAAAATCAAACTCGACACAAAGATTAATTAAAAACGTTTGTAACTTAATAATTAACTTAGTAAAATATCTTTGCACGTAGCCTACGTGTTATATACATATTCATCGAACCTTAATATGATGATATTTGTTTAAGAACGAGACTAGTCATCCAATTAGATCCACCTCTTGTGTGAGAAGTTTTTATTAAGTGTACAAATAATTCATGTATTATATTTATGTTAGGCACTAGGTGATTAAATAAATTGTTACTCCTCACCCAATATAATCGCCACACTCGTATTGAACGACTGAATAACTAGTCTATTAATATATGTCTTAAGGGGTCATCAGCCCATAATGATATGGGTGATCATGAAATATAGCCTACTACTATTAAGTCAAAGTTACTAGGAGAGGAATTGAACAACGAAATGGAATAACGGAAATACAATACAGGGATAAAGAAAAGTCACCACCCAGCATGGCGTCTTTAACGATTTAGGGGTGATAACAATGGCGTGTGACTGACGGAGAGGCCTGATGTAGGCTTGTAGCTGACATGAGAGGCGCAGTGAGAGCAAGAGGTGTAGAAGCAGCAATACTTAAGGAAAGTAAGGGATGGTAGATGCACCAAAACTTGCAGCTGAGCGCTTAAAGAACATTATCTAACGTAAATGCATTTAAATTAAAACAAAAGTTTGGTGCTTTTCAGTCGGTCAACACGAATGTACCCAAATAGAGCTGGGTTATGCCCTGATCCTGAAATAAATTACATATGATTAATAAATACACTAGGATGACCAGTTTCGATCGTCAAGCGATCATCATCAGATCCATTACACTTAGGCTATAACATCTATGTTTGAGAATACAGGTGAAAAATATATACAATATGTACAATTATTTAGTTGCAGTGTTGGTAATGCAACAGTCGGTGTATGTTAAATGTGGTATATCTAATGTTAGGTAAACTTCTAAAATAGTGATGAAAATCCGGAATTTGTCTGTTAGGGGTAACTATAAGGTTTTACAAAATCAACTATGGTTATACTGAAATAATGCAAGCTTATACTTACCGAGTTGTCTCCTTAACTGGAACTTGAAGCAGTTGCGTGTTTCCTTAGACACCAGTTATAGTCGACTAACCCCGAGTGTTCGCTGGGTGGAACTGGTTTTCCCCTTCCTCCCCCTTTAGTTGCTATGCTCTTCCAGAGGTCAGTGCCATGTATATTTGTGTGACTTTGCCAAGTCTAGATAAGAGTGTATGCTATTGAATGCAGGAGTCTGCAACTACTAAAGACCGTGGAACTATCTTCGCCACGCATGGGCTAAAAAAGCCATTTATACTAAGCGGTACACGGTCTATTGAAGACGTCCCGGCACCTTTAATACTGTCGCGCATATCGGCCTAGGTTTATTGCAGAAAATGTACATAGTACATCTCATCCAAATAACATTTACCTATAAACACCGCTATTTTCCCCCCTTTTTTTTATCTAGCTCGGCTGTATCGCTAAGTTGTGTCTTGTTTTCGACAGGGTGTGTTTTTAGTAGAGCGAAAAGGGGTGAACTCTCCATAAAAGTGTGTTCATTTAGATTGTTGGGATTGTTTTGTTTGGCTAGGTGAATCTCGATTGCTTCTTTTATGTCGAAAGCTCTGCCTTTCGATTCGTGATGAATTATTTTTAGATCAGTCTCGATTTTAGTGAAGCTGTGCCCCGTGTCACACATATGTTCGCATACTGCTGAATGTGTTCCGTATCTTATCGCATTCCTATGTTCATTATAACGTGTATCAACTCGTCTTCCGCTCTGTCCAATGTAATTAGCTTGACAACCAATGTCTTGGCATGTAATAGAATATACCCCTGACTTTGAATACGGGTCTTGTTTATTTAGATTGCTATTTTGCAGGTGCCTCCAGGTCGTATTATTCGTTGTGAATGCTATTTTTATGCCATGCTTTTTGAATAGATTAGTGATTTTATATGTGTTCTCATTCACATAGTTGAAGCGCGCGAATTTTTTCTCATTAATATCCGGTTTTGGAATCATTTTACCTTTATTTTTATGTTTGGCTACAATTTGGTATATTTTGCTTGGCGGGAAATTGTTTTCCTTTGATATTTGTTTAATGGTTCTTATTTCCTTATTATAATTGTCTGTTGACATGGGTATGTTTAAAGCTCTGTGCACCATTGAATTGAACCCCGCTAATTTATGCGTACTGGGGTGATTAGACTGATTGTCGATTGCATACGAGGTTTGTGTGGCTTTTCGGAATATGGAGTATGAAAGCTCGTTGTCCTTACGTTCAATAGTTATGTCGAGATAATTTATTTTTCGATCTCTTTCGGATTCCTTAGTGAATTTGTTTGAGTGGTGTAGGCTATTAATGGATTGGAGAATTGTTTCTTCGCTTGTTAATTCAGTATCGTAGATACAAATTACATCATCTACGTATCTTTTCCATATTACTATTCCCCTTGTTGAAGTCTTTTCTAAAAACTCATTTTCTAGTGCATTAATGAAGATGTCAGCGATTAATCCGCTTAGTGGTGATCCCATCGCTAATCCTTCTGTTTGGGTGTACATTTTATTGTCGAATTGAAACGCGTTTTGGCCGAGGACGACCCTCAGTAGTCGCACGATCTCTTCAGTTTCTTTTTCCGAATTGTTGGATTTTAAGTTATTTTCGATAGTGTTGATTGCATCATTAATAGGAATATTGGTGTACAAGTTAGTTACATCGAATGATACAAGCCTCATGCTAGGTTTCATTTGCAGGGTGTTCAGTGCTGTTATTAATTCCATTGTGTTCTTTACAGAGTTGTTTTTGTCGTTGGAAAGGCGGCGTTTTAAGATTTTTAGTAACTCTTTGCTGATTTTGTAATTAGGCGCATTCCTACAATTGACTATTGGTCTCATTGGGCACTCATTTTTGTGTATTTTTGTTTGTCCCCTCAATGACGGTATTTTCGGGTTCATGGTTATTAGTTTTGATTTTTCAGCGTTGGTCAATATGTATTCTGTTTCTTTTAATACACTTTTTATTTGTTTATGGAATTTATTGGTGGGGTCTTTTTCTAATTCCTTGATTTTGTTGTTGTTTAGCAATTCGACTGTTTTTTCAATGTATTCTGTTTTGTTCAAAAATACTGTGGTATTTCCTTTATCTGCTTTTGTGATGATTAAGTCATGTTCTTTTATTTTTTGTTTCAATGACTTTATTTCTTTTTGTTGTTTGTTGTTTTGAGTGTAATTGTTTTCGCCCTCTCGTTTGAGGATTTTTTTGGCTTCGTTGGTGGCAAGATTTTTGGTTGATTCCCTGTCTTCTGCTGGGAGCTTGTGACTGGCTATCTCGATATCTGTGATTAACTGTTTTATACTATGGTTCGTGTGTGCGTCTGTGCAGTTGTATTTCAAACCTTTGTCTAGCATATCCATTTCATTTTGAGAGAAGGTTACATTCGTTCTGTTGTTTAACCTGCTGTGGAAATTGAATTCATTGTTATTCGTGTGTTGTTCACTAGATTGATTATTCTGTGTTTCTCCTAGTTTTCTTAGTTTATATTCTAGCGTTTCGTGTTTCCTCATTGCCCTGATTTTGATGGTGTCATGTAGGTGCTCGGTAAAACTGTCCCATTGGGATGCGTGCCAGAAGTTACTTAGTTGCAATCGGTACGGTTTTAATTGGTACATATTTAGGGGTGAGATTTAGTTCTATACATTTTTTGTTGAACCAAATTGACTTGTCTATGTTCAAGAGTTTAAGCCTGAGTGATTTGAATCTCTTGGCTTCACGATTTGCCTGACTAGCCGTGAACATTGTGAGGTTTTCAGCACCAAACTTTTGTTTACTTAGGCAACACTGAAAAATGGCTTCAAACCTCACAATGCATTTAAATTTCGTGCATGATGGCGCAGAATTCAAGCTGCTTGCCTTCCACCATGGCTTACCGGGTTCGATTCTCGGTTAATGAATTTTCGAGATGTACTGTAATGTCACACCCATAGGTTTGGATTCAATGAAAAAGGAGTTCCCGTGGCTAATGATTGCGAGATTCAGTTTCACGTAAAACTACAAGCTTCCTGCATTTCTTCCTTAATATTTTTAATTTTAGGAATGTAACAATTCTACGAATGCATATGTTGTTGTTTTCATTTTAGAGGTTTGAGACATCATGTGCCTGAGCCACGTGTAGTTGGATATGTATTGGACTTGTCGGATAACCTGTTTGTATGTAATGACTGTAGTATCGTGTGTAACATATTAGGGGTATGGGTGAGGGAGGTGCATCTGGACGTGAAGAAAAGTGTTATCCCGGCATTCGCCTTAGCTAATGTGATGCTGTCGTTAGGTAAAAGTGGACAGAAATTTAATGACAAATTGTTAGCCTATATAATTTCAGCGATATGCAACCACCAAGTACCGCTGGGCTTTAATAACAATGAGAATAATGATTTTAATATAATTTATTTATTAAATACTATTGATATTACATTAATGTGAAATGTCTCACGAATCTGACGGCAAATCCAGTACAGATTATCTGTGAGACATATTAATTATTATTTACAACATGTATACAGATTGTATTTCAATACAAGAGTGAATGCAAAAGATAGACCTATGTTTTCTTTATTTTTTCTTCAAATTTTTAATATATTTATATACTTAATTATAATTATTGATTTTATTATTTTGTTTTGTTTTATTATTCTTTTTTTCTTTTATATATATAATTTGATTTAACATGTTAGGTGATAATGAGAAAAATATTGCTGTAAATAGTTAAAAACACAAATAGTTACACTATAGTAGTTATAACAATACGTTTATGTTATAAGTTAATGTTTATTTTGGTAATAGTTTTTAATGCGACGTATAGCTAGTTGTTTGCTGCTCATGTTCGACAATCCAGGTTGTAGTTCATTAAGTAGTGATGGTATAATATAATTTAGTCTGTTGAAACCATAGCCATTTATACATAAAGGTCTTACATACGTAGTACTTGCTATGGCTCTTGTTTGTATAATGTGAGAGACCTTATGCCTGAATCTTGCTTCATGGTAGTAGAGATTCAGTACAGTAGTTTGAAACAACTCTTTAATATTAAAATAAGGGATACCAGTGAAATATTTAAAGAACCTGTCTTGGCTATCTTGCAGATTTTTAATTAAAGTTGTGTTTTGATTTCCCCAAGCTGATATAGCACATCTTAATTTGCTTTCAATCAGAGCACTATACATGGTTTTATAAGTATTTTTATTTACACAGAATCGGAGATTGTAGAAGGTGTCAAGGTTTGCTCTTAGTTAAAAAAAAATCATGTTTACTGTGTGTGTGTTCATTTTAAAGTGTTAATCAAGGGTAATTCCTAGGTATTTTTGTGTCGAAATACTATTTATAAATGTGTTACATTTGCAACCTGCAAGGATGTTTTGGTGTATGCATGATATGCTGTAGTGTGTCAGTTTCTATTTTTCTTGTGTGAAGTGATCAACTCTGATGTGAATTATTTTAGATTTGGTTGTATTTGTATAGAACTTACTGTCATAACACCATTTTGTGATATTATTTAAGTCTTCCTGAAGTCTATCAGAAGCTGTTTTAGAGTCTTTATGTATGGTAAATATGGTGGTGACATTAGCATAAATAAATATTTTACTATGCTTAATGGCTTTATTCATGTTATTTACGAACATACTATGTAGCGTAGGTGAGATAATACTGCCTTGAGGAGTACCCTGTTTTGATTCTGATGTGTCACTGATTGTATTATTGACCATAACTGCCATTTCCCTATGGTTAAGATAGCTTTGAAATAGTTTGTAAGTCGTACCCGATTTCCCTATTGTTAAGATAGCTTTCAAATAGTTTGTAAGTCGTACCTGTTATACCAGTATCGTGTAATTTGTTGTTGTTGGAGTCTTCAGTCTTTTGACTGGTTTGATGCAGCCCTCCATGCCTCCCTGTCCTGAGCTAATCGTTTCATCTCTACATAGCTACCACACCCTACATCTGAGGCAATCTGTTTAACATATCTAACCTTGGCCTACCCCTACAGTTCTTGCCCTCGACCCTTCCTTCCGTAACTAAGCTTGCTATTCCTGGTTGTCTTAGTATGTGTCCTACCAACCTATCTCTTCTCTTCATTAGCAGTGCCAGAAACATCTCTCCTCTCCCACTAGTCTTAATACCTCTTCGTTTGTAAACCTATCTACCCATCTGATCTTTATCATTCTCCTGTAACACCACATTTCAAATGCTTGAATTCTCCTCTTTTCTGCTGCACCAATAGTCCAAGTTTCACTTCCATAGAGTGACACGCTCCAGACAAAGGCCTTCAAAAATGACTTCAAATACGGTACCTAAATCTACATTCGATATCAACAGATTCCTTTCCTGTGGAAATGCTTTCATTCCCTGAGCTAACCTACTTTTTATATCCTCTTTACTTTGTCCATCACTGGTTATTTTGCTTCTTAAATAACAGAAGTCTCCTACTTCCTTTAGTTTTTCACCTGCAAATTTGATGTCCATAGAGGTTTCTGATTTCTTTCGGCTGCATTCCAGTATTTTTGTTTTACATTTATTTATTTATTTATTTTCATCATGAATTCTTTCCTCAAGACGGGATCCATTCCATTCAAAAACTCATTCAAATCCTCAGGCGTGTCGGCCAAGATGACTATGTCATTGGCAAATCTCAGAGTTGAAATTATTTCTCCTTGAATCCTCAATCCCACTTTAAACTTTTCTCCAATTTCCTTCATTGCTCGCTCAATGCAATGATTTAAAAGTATTGGTGATAAGCTGCAGCCTTGCCTTACAGCTTTCTGAATACCAGCTTCTCTCTCATATCCTTCAGCTCGAATGACTGCTGTCTGGTTTCTGTATAGATTGTAGATCACCCTCCTATCCCTGTACTTCATTCCAATCGTTTTCAAAATGCCAACAAATTTAGTCCAATCAACGTTATCAAAAGCCATTTCTAAGTCTACAAATGCCGTGAACGTTCTCTTATATTTCCTCATTCTACCTTCCAAAATAAGCCTGAGACTTAGTACAGCTTCCCTTGTTCCTACATTTCTCCTAAAACCAAACTGGTCTTCACCCAACTCTGTTTCTATCTGGCTTTCCATCCTTTTGTAAATTATTCTAGACAGGATCTTTGAAGCATGATTAATCGAGCTGATTGTACGGTTATCTTCACATCTGTCAGCTCCCACTTTCTTCGGTGTAGGGATGATAACATTCGTCTTGAAATCAGAGGGTACCTCACCTGTCACATAAATCCTACACACCAAGTGATATAACCTGATCAGACCTTCATCTCCTATGCATATCAATCGGTATATCATCTATGCCTGGTGCTTTGTTCCTGCTTAAATCTTCCAATGCTCTGTCAAATTCAGATCTCAATATTAAATCTCCTTTTGCACCCTCATCAATTTCCTCCTCCCTTTCCATTACATGATTCTCAATCCCCTTTCCCTTATACAAACACTCTATGTAAGCTTTCCATCTCTCAACCTTCTCTTCCTTATCTGTTAGAGGCTTTCCATTTGTGTCCTTAATATTACAGCACTTAGTCTTCATTTCCCCAAAAGTATTCTTAATCCTTCGATAGGCTGTGTCTACTTTTCCTAATTTCAGACAATTTTCTATGCCTGCACATTTCTCTTTCAGCCATTCTTCTTTCACTTCCTTGCACTTCTTGTTAACCTAATTTCTCAAACGTCTGTATTCTGCTTTCCTCTTTTCATCTCTTACATTCTTGTGTTTCCGCCTTTCGTCCATCAATTCTAGTATATCTTGGGTGATGCACGGTTTTCTAACTATTCTTTCTTTCCTACCAATGTTTTCTTCAGCGGATTTTGTTATTTCATTCTTCAAAAGGGCCCATTCGTCTGCAATTGAAGTTTGTTTAGTGTTTTTCATTAGTCCTTCCTTTATACTCTTCTTGAATCTTTTGTTTACATCCTTCGCTTTGAGTCTGTCTATTGCCCACCTTTTTAGCTTTTGACTTTTCTTCAGTTTCTTCAACTTTAATCTGCATTTCATTACAACCAGATTGTGGTCAGAGTTTATGTCAGCACCAGGATATGTTTTACAATCCAAAATCTGGTTTCGAAACCTCTGCTTGACCATAATGAAATCGATTTGGTAACGCCCTGTATCCCCTGGTCTCATCCATGTGTAAATTCTTCTATTGTGGTTATCGAACAAGGTGTTAGCTATGACCAACTCATGTTCGGTGCAGAATTCAATCAGCCTGCTTCCTCGATCATTCCTTTCACCTAATCCGAAATCTCCTACTATCTTCCCTTCTCTCCCTTTTCCTACCACAGCATTCCAATCTCCCATTACTATAACATTTTCATCACCTTTGATATACCTCAGAATGTCATCTATTTCTTCGTAGACCTTTCCAACATCCTCATCATCAGCTTGACTGGTAGGCATATAGACTTGTACCACTGTGGTGCACGTAGGTTTAGTATTGATTTTTGCTACAATAATCCGTTTACTATATTGCTCATAATATTCCACCCGTTGTCCAAGTTTCCTACTCAATATGAGACCAACCCCTGCTTGGCCATTGTTTGATTTAGTGCTAATGACCCTATAGTCTCCTGACCAAAAGTCCTGTTCTTCTTGCCAGCGTATTTCACTAATCCCAACGAAATCCGACCTCAACCCATCCATTTCCCTTTCTAAGTTTTCTAACCTTCCACTTCCCAGCAGACTTCTAACATTCCACGCTCCGATCCGTAGAATGTCAGATTTCCTCTTTGTCACTTCTGTGATGTTAACCCCCTCTCGAGTAGTCCCACCCGGAGATCCAAACGGGGGTTAGTTTACCTCCGGATTGGAATTTTACAAGGGAGGAGGCCATCATCACATGTAATTATGCGTAGAGAGGTGCATATCCTCGGGAAGAGCATTACGGCTGTAGTTTCCTGTTGCTTTCAGCCGTGCAGCAGAACGCGGTGTAGCCATTAGTTGGCTTGTATTATCAATATCTTAACCGTCTATAAGACAAGTAAAGAATTGATTTATTCTGAAAGACTGCTACTCCCTTTCAAAATAAGTAATATAGCAAATCTACTTACAAAAATACTAACCTTCTACTAACAATTAAATACCAAAATTCTACTAACAAAAAATACTTAAGTTCCACCAACAACAAAATACAACCACTAAAACATTCTGTCACCAGGCACACTCACATGCACCCTCACACATCACAGTCTATTGAAACAATGAACTATATCTAATAAACAATGCAACTGCCACCGGACACACTCACACACCACAGTCTAATGGAACAATGAACTATATCTAATAAACAAAGGACAGGAGGAAAAGAAACGCCCTCAACCCTCGAAAAATGCTCATTGAGGGACTTGGAAGGAAGGAAAGCCATAAAAGGCAGATAGGAAAGTGAAAGAGGAGAGGGTCCACCCCACAGGTAATGGATAAAAGTGGGAAAACCGGACCCAGCTCAGGAATCCCTCGGGGTCGCCAACTCCCGAACTCACCAGCCTGAGGGTGTAGCAATATCTAGGGTACTCCAGAAGTGGTGGGCCTAAACTTGAGGGCCTTGTACAGAAGGCAGGAGATAACAGGAAAAGAAAAAGAAGGCTGTCCCCTCGTAGAAGGAGGGTATCAGAAAAGATGAGACAAGGACCAAATAAAATAATTTAGCAAGTAGTTTATTGTGACTTATTGTGCCAAATGCTTTAGAAAAGTCAAAGAAAAGTACCATACCAGAAGTAGTTCAGTACTTTTCCCCTTCCAAAAACCATATAGATATACCTTTAATATATCATATATTTTTAGGAAATTGCTCAATCTCTTATCCAAGCATATTTCCATTATTTTGTGTAGGATTGATAAAATGCATATTGGTCTATAGTTGCCAAAGTCTAAGTGATCACCATTCTTATACTGTATATTGGTTTAATAATTGTGTATTTCAGATAGTTCGAATATCTTGTTTATGAGATGTGTTATGATGGGTATAGTTATTTAAATTTTGCCTTATTGTCTTTCAAGCGTACATCGTCTGCACCGGGTGATTTGTCTGTTTTTAATACCTTAACTAGGTTCTCTATTTCATATTCATCAGTTTCAAGTAACGTAAAATAATTAATTAATGTGTTTATATTCGAATGCCATGTGTTGATATTACAGTTATGAGCTAGACTGTTAATTTTTTCACTAAAAGTACTGTTGAATTTATTAACTATCACTTCATTAGTATATTGTATGCTTAAATGTTCGTTTATGACTTCATTGACAGATTGGGTTTTCCGACCTTTTATATCCTTAATGATTTTCCACATTCCTTTATTATCGTTTTTGAAATTATGTATCTTATTTTTATAATATTGATGTTTTGTTTTGTTTATTAGCTTATTTAATTTGTTTCTGAATGTTTTGTATTAATTTTTATTGCAATATTATCCTTGTTTCTGAGCATTGTTTTCTAAAGTCTGTTTCTTTCCTTACATTGTACTTTTATGTCATTAGTGAACAAGAAGTTCCGTGACGAACTAAAGAGCCTACTTTTCTTAAAATTTAAATATCGAAATTTCTAATTAGTTCGAAATACTGTATACCTGGCATAATATAGCCTAATAAAGAACTACAGTTGGCAGCCCTGGTGACGGAATATATTCTTAGTTCCATCTCTTAAGGTACAGAATACAAAATTTGGTTGAAGTCCAATGGATAGCATGGACGTTACATGCAGTTAAACAATGGATCTAACAGCGCGCGTAAAATCATGTTGGTCAAAAATAATCTGAAATAATATGATCTATTGTTGTGCCAATTTTCAATGAAACCCATTAGTTAGTATATAAGTTACTTGCATTTTAAAATTGGATCTATCAGCAGGCTTAGAATAAAGTTGGCAGCACTGACGTATATTAGTTACTCCATATTAATCAAGAATGCCAGGTACTATGCGTGTGCAAAGTTTAGAGCTATTGGCTTGCATACTTTCTGATATATTGATATTAGGGTAACAAAAATAGAGACAGTATTTATTAACAGTTGGCAGCCCTGGTTACTCTTAAGAATCGGCATAGTCATATCTGTTATGGTACACAGGAAGTTACATGTAATTAAAGTTGGACCTCTCAGCAGGATTAGAATCATGTTGGTAGCACTGACGTATATAAGTTACTCCAAATTAATATAGAATGTCAGGTACTATACGTGTGCATAGTTTAAAGCTGTCGGCTTGCATACTTTCTGATATATGGGTATTTGGATAAAAATAATTGAGATCATTTATTAACAGTTGGCAGACCTGGTGGCTCTTAAGAATACGCTCAGTCATATACGTTTATGTGCACATAGCACATACGAAATATGGTTGAAATCCAATTGATATTGTAGAAGTTATATGCATTTAAAATTTGGACATATCAGCAGGCTTATAATCATTTTGGCAACACTGCCATGTATGGCCTCCTGGCAATTAATCTGCAGTATTATTATCTTTACGTGTGCCAATTTTGAAATAGCTCCCATTCATACCTTCCAGGATATCCAACATGGAGCTCAAATTTCAATTGCGATTTTTCAGCAGTTGGTAATACTGACATAAATTTCAAATATGGCCGTGAGATATTCAGGTATAGATCTTTACTCCTACCAAAATTTGTTTCGATTGCTGCAGCCGTTTAGGAGTTGATAGGGGGGACACACACACAGCCAGCCAGACAGACGGACAGACAGACAGACAGACAGACAGACAGAAGGAAAGACAGACAGTCACACATTTGCCCGATCTCATAAGTCCACTTTTTCCTCATTTTTGCAAAATGTGAAAAGTAGGCTAACAATTGTTTGTTTTTTCTGTGTTTACAAGTGGTTATGTAAGATGCTTTTTAGTAGATTTCCTTAAATTTGGTTGTTATATTGTTATATATTGTACATTTAAAAAAGAAGCACAACACAAGACATATTCGGGGTCATGATCGGTCTTGAAAAAGTGGAATTTGAGGAGAAACGTGCTTCTTAAAATTTCCAGGATTCATAGGGGAACTTAAAGTTATGAATAACTTACATAACACAGGTTAAAATAATAACAATTTAATTCTGAATCATATCTAACAACAACTAAAATGAATACCACCCTGATGCGTTTCATTATATCGTTTGCATGCCATAAATGACACACAAGCGACACAATAGCCCACATGCGGCGTCATAGTAGCCTCAGACCCATGTCAAAACAAGGTAACTGAATAAAATATCAGTCCAACAAATAAACTAAATCACAAACTCAGCTTAGACAGCTGTCAAAACAAGGTGAACCAAAATGTCACCTACGAAATATTAATCTGAACCAAATATCAAAATTCAAAATATCAAAAATACAAAAATAAAACATGTTTTATGTGTTGTGTGCGCGGTCAGACAACTAAAGATAATGAGTACTTGACGAGAATTCATTCCCGTTCGACCACTCTAATAAGTCACGAATTCCCGTTCTGCGGGTCGGAAATCACGTCAATATGGGAATACAATGAAATGGCTAACACTAAATTAAACAAGCTGACATAGTCTAACCCTTTACAAAAAGCAATAATACACTAATTGTTTTTTACACTGAATAGCAGCCGAACGTGCGGTCTTAAGCTCCACAAATCAACATATGCAATCACGTGACATCCTTAACACAGGTTAGCCGTTTGCTGCCTTACTGTGACATCTTAAAGTCTTGGCGAAAACAAGCCAAGCAACAACAACAGAATATGTTAACAGGCCTCAACATGCGTAAAAACAAATACATCACACTACGATAAATATGGCCGGAAACGGGTTAGATAAGTGGCATGAATAACAATTAAATCAATTCGTTATGATCATTCAGGCTAGAAATTTAACTATTTACAGCCCGACGAATGCGTAGTGCGAAGCAGCTACGGCTTATCAACTTTCTCAATCTGTGTATGGCGTTCAATCAAGCGCTCCCCTAATGTACTCAGTTTGTGCCAGACAAAATACCCAAGCCTGCGCGGCCTTGAGTGTTGAAGACAGCCTCTAATGGCTCCCTGAAAACGCGATACATATCAAATTCAACACAATAATAATTTCTTGAAAAATCCACACCATGGGATATCAAGAATCAGTCATCAGCAATTATGCCCCTCAGGTCGCATAAGCTGGAATAAAGTAGCAACGGTAGTGGAACCCATGTCCCTACCTGCTCACTATCGGAGATTCACACTATATTAGCACACACACCTGTCGAAGTTTGACCAATGACCCTTGCTCATACATCAAACCAAGAATAGATTTACCAACAAGGCTAATGACATCTAATACGGTAAGGCAGACGACCTTCCTTGTCAACAAAAGTTGCACCAAGCAAAACAAAATAAACTAGCTGAGCCTGAACAATTATAATCATAACAACGGGAACTTTCCCCCCATGTCTAACATTATTTCCTATCAAAGATTCACTTATCACCAGGTTCTAACCTTTCCGCCATAAAATATCTCCCTGGTACTATGGTTTCATGCGCGCAAGGCGACATAAAAACAAGCACTCTAATAACAACAAGAAAAGGGCAAAAGCCGCAAGAATAAAAATCACACAAATAAAATATTTACAAAATTGTCACGCGATGCCAAGAAAATAATATGTCAGCAACGAAAGAATCTACATGTAAAACACAAAGCAAAGCAAATATTTACAACAATTTCCCAATATTGCGCGTAACCCCGCCCCGACAAAATTAATAAATTAATTTGGTACTCATCACTTCAGCTTGTCTGGTGCCATGATGACACCACGGTCATCGCCCCATCATGACGTCCTAGCCCATGATACTGTTCATCATGCCTGATGAACCATATTTCTTCAAATCATTACGTTCGATGGCGAACATCTTGCTGTAGAAAAAGTTATTATTATTATCACAATACAGCCATCTAACTAGACTGCATTATCAGCTACTAAATTCACTGACAAAGTTCTGTGCAGTACCGCATAATTTGCCCTAATACTGTAGAGTTGTATCCATCTAATATACATTGTAACTAACAGAACACAAGCTGCATCGCACACAACACAAATTAAGCTTCCAAAATCTAAGTGCTAACATTGCACTTCACAAAAGGTATCAGAGTGCCTCGCACTCGGACAGAGTTTCACCCTACAATAGTCTTCAGATTCACAAAATCAAGTCCTAGTCTATTCACATATCATCGTATTTATATGGTTTGACATAAAAGTTAGTGGAAGGGGAATAGAGCTCCGTAATAAATCTTGAAAATTGTCCTATGGACTTCGTAAACATCTCATTGAACTCATAAAAATCAGCACATCACAATGGTATTCGTGTGCAGAAAATCCGATCGGAGGGTCACACACTTCTCGATTTCGCAGGCAAAATAAGTTCCCGCCTAAAGATGCATCATATCTCTTATTGGCTGCTCATTCAAATTATTGAAAGTGTCACTTGCCGAACTCCTCCTACTTTGTGACGTAGAACACTATCTCTATCCTTTACTTGCGACACTGCGCTCTTCGTCTACCTTCTTCAGAACAAGGGAAATTCATTGACCTCAGCTTCGAAATAAAGTAACGAACTTTCAACTCACATCTGCCATCCATTTCTCAGAATCAGATAAATATAGCCTGGCCTGTTTTTCAAACTGGCGACAGTGGCAACTCACGTTGTCCTCCCAGACGGCCTACTCTTGCGAAATATGACCTGCACTTTCCTCTACTGTGCTGCTTCAGAGCTGTAGAAATAAAATACTTGAATACTTAAATATGCCTTAATATTTAAGGATTCAATATGTCATTAGGATTTTTGAATTCGAGCAAACTGTTCAGTCTGTGTTTTTAAGGCTTGTGTGTATTATAGTATCGTTAATTAGCGTAATGTACGATTCATTATCTAGTAATTGTGATTCATAATTTTTTGGCCAGAGATGTCTTATTGTATGACTGCAGAAGTATATTCATCTAGTCTGCTACGAGAGTATATGTGATCAATACATATTCTCGAGTCTAAATTTGGATCATAACGAGTACATTTAGTGATAAGTGGTAGGAAACCATAAGTTGCCATAATATTTGTATATTTGATAGCTCTTAAACTGATATCATTTGATAAAGTATCAAAGTTGATATCTCCTAAAATAGCGTATTCGCTGTACTTTTTATTATTATTATTATTAATAATAATAATAATAATAATAATAATAATTACATAGGTTTATTATTCAATTTAACTTCTGTCATGTCGGAGATACCCAGGTGCTGAGATTTTCCTTGGGGGGGTTCTTCGTCGCACCAGCAAGAGTCTCGCATTTAAGCACCTCCAATTGCCAACCAGCTGTGACAGGACTTAATTTCAGGACTTGGAGCTGTGAAAGTCATGGCATGGCAACTGCCCCACACAACCAGATATAAATAATATAGTAGGCCGGGGTGCACGGGATTAAGATCTTTTCCAAAACACGTGCCAGAAAGAGGTCCATGACTGTTCTAAACGTACGAGGATTTTGAATTTTTTAATACCAATAAGAAATGAGTTTCAATATTTAGGGGTAGCAAAAACACATGTTAAGTGATACTTTTAATGTAGAAACTTAATTTAGGGGCAAACTGCGTGGTGATTCTCACCTGCTGATCCCGAGGTTGTGGGAACGAATCTCTTTATAGTCAGTTGGCAGTTCCCCCCCACCTCCACTCATGTAACCAGAAATGCGAGATACCAGTGTCAGTAGATTAATTGGCACTTTAAAGATCCTCTTGAGAGCAGAATTGCAGTAACCTGAATACTTTGCCGCAGTAGTTAAAAAGAACATAAGAACCATAGCAATATAGTAACATACTGTAACATTTGGTCCACTAAGTTGCAAGAAGGACCAAGGGGAAAATGAAATGTCTATCGTCCCCCCACCCCCTCTCACGTGTAACCAGATCAATACAGACATTACTACATGTTTGGCAAGAGAATGGTTTTCAGAACTGCAGATATTATACATTTAACCGACTGGCTGTGTGGCGCAGTGGTAACGTTCTCGCGTGCTGTTCCCAAGGTTGCAGGATCGAATCCTGGCGCAGTCAGTTAGCATTTGAGGTTCGAAAATGCGAGGAAGCCGTGTTAGTAGATTTACTGGCACGTTAAAGATCCCCTTCGGGGAAAAATTCCCGCATCCCGCCGTCTCTCAAAGCTGCAGTAGTCAATAGGGCCATAAAACCATTATTATTATTATTATTATTATTATTATTATTATTATTATTGTTATTAAAAAATCTTAACCAAGTCAGACGAATATTAAGGAGGAAAAATCTGCTTGAAATATTCTAGTTACTTACTAACTTCCAATTATATAATTATTAGGTAATTTAATTTATTTTTCTGCAAATATTCTTTGAGTACCGATATGCCAACATCGCACCTAATATTAATACTCCACCCTTTTCGTACAAAAGGAATGGAAATATTCCTAAGGAATTGTGTTTATCCCCATCTTCAACAGTTCTACTCAATTTTCCCAAGGATCACGCTTAAATAGGGATTTAAAGCCACTCCATAACGTTCTTCTTATGGAAGACCACCTAGGCCACATCAGCTAATCGCTCCCGAGTCTGATATGGGTCCAATGATCGGCCGGCAGACGCACAGTGGACGCCCATTCTATCTCATTGTAAGCTCAAAGATTCCGCAGAATTCGATGATCGGGAAATACTGGATTATGAACGTCCAGGGCTTGTGGTAGTTGCTCTAATAACATATGTTCCATCATATCAGATTTCCATGTTGAAAATATACCGTGATAGTGATCACTGTGATAGATGACAACAAATCGACTGTTGAGATCGAGAGGTGGCTCTTGGTGTCCTTCGACTGCAATTCTTTTTACGGTTTATTCATTGTGTGGTCTACGTTTATCGGATGTACTGGGTTATGTTCACCCTCGTGCTTCATCTGGGCTTGGGACGGGCAACAGCAACCAATGAGCTACTCAATCCACCCAGTATTTGCAGTAGGTGGAGATTATTATTATTATTATTATTATTATTATTATTATTATTATTATTATTATTATTATTATAGGTTTTTACCTTGAACAAAATACGGTGAAGCATGAAACGGTACTCAAATCAGATGTCCTTTATTCTCCCCTGTCCACTCCTATGTTTTTTTCTTCGACAAGAACATCTTATTTCACAAATATGCACAAGCACCTGTTTGCGTCCTCCTTTTCTTATATTAATCAGGAAGGTACAAGAGCCACTTGAATGTATACAGCCAAAGTTGTAAAGAAAGTAGACCGTACAATGACTGATTAAAAGGCAATATCAGCCGAAGAGAGAGGAAAAAGAATGTCCTTCCTATGTCAACAGAGAGAAAGAGAGAGTGAGAGTGAGATAGCAATCTGATTGGCTCTCCCAGGGGAGGGAGATGTGAGATGTGGGCAGATCGAGTCCATGTTGCTAGGCTACCTTGTAGGACCCGGCAGCAGAGAGTCTGCGCGCGTTCGCAATCGATTACAGTTTGCTGTCTGACCCCGAAGAGGTCAAAACTTACCAAATAATTGCTGTCCTCATGCTGGCTGTCAACGGGCGAGTCCATTGAGATTGGGCGTATAATGGATATTAAATCACAGTTGCCAATCATGGCAGAATTTCTGTACAGTCCAACTTTTCAATGTTTGGTCCTGATAGGAATATTAAACCCTTATCCTTGAGCCTCTTCCCGATCGTAAGAGTTTAAATCCCTGGAAATCGCTTACTTATTGTTAATGAGTTAACAGAGCTGGGAAAGTAATATATGTGTGTAATTGTTTGCAATGGGATATCATGGTGGCCATTTCGGCATTCAGTCTCCATGGTATATTGGAGTGAACGGTCTCAGTATGTCCAAAGCAAAAGAACTGTGACTCTGTGGCGAAACCACAACACTTCTCCACTGCTTGAATCCAGAGCGCAGCACCTCCTTTGTGACTGCCGATCTGGACTCAGGGAGGCAGGATTAAGGTGGCATTGTGAAGCAGCCATTATCTCTGGGGTAACCAGAGAGACAATAAAATAAACAATGAACACTCGTTGTTCTTTGGAGTAGTATTGTACGAGACAAGCTTAGATAACCAGGTCAAATAAACCAAGCAAAACTCACGTCGAAATTTATTACTACATTGGTGACCCTTGACGTGATTGAATATCTATCACGCAAATTTCATGGAGCAGCCACAGGAACAGTTGCAGCAACTACAAGAGCAAAATCACCAGCTGCAAATGCAACTCGCCTCTCATACCCCACAGGTTAGTACAGCACCAGGAGTTAATCGTGTCGCAATACAATTACCTGTGTTCTGGCCAGACAAACCCGCGTTGTGGTTTACACAAGCAGAAGCCCAGTTCAGAATTTCCGGAGTAACACTGGACGCTACTAAATATGCGTATGTGGTCTCCCAGCTGGACAGCCGTTATGCAGCAGAGGTGGATGATATAATAAGTAATCCACCTCCACAAGACGCGTACTCACATTTACGCAAGGAGCTCATTCGTCGGCTTTCCCTGTCAATAGAACAACGTGTACGACAATTGTTAATGGAGGAACAGCTCGGTGACCGTAAACCATCCCAATTTTTGAGACATTTGAGATCCTTAGCGGGTACTACACAAGTTCAAGATAACTTACTCCGTCAATTATGGATTGAGCGCCTGCGCCCGCAAGTTCAAGCCATCCTTCAGACGCAAGGTGACACCCCGTTAGATAAGGTAGCTGAGTTAGTCGATAAAATTTTGGAGGTATCACCACCACCTTTCAACGCTAGCGTTCACGCGATCAACCATCCACCGGACATCACACTCAGCCAACTAACTCAGCGCATTGATGAACTTGCTAAACAGATGGCAGCACTCCAAACACCATTTCATTTGCACCCCAGCTCACGCAGTCGTCAGAACAGTCCCCGTAACATACACTCCCGAGACTCATCGCCGAAAAGAGACCCTC
Organism: Meconema thalassinum; assembly: GCA_946902985.2. NCBI lineage: Eukaryota > Metazoa > Arthropoda > Insecta > Orthoptera > Tettigoniidae > Meconema > Meconema thalassinum. Next base: position 271,760,303 of record OX336389.2, on the reverse strand, counting down.
CAGGGGCATGCTGGTATCATCGCCGGTTCCGCGATAATCCTCGGAAATGCAAGCAGCCATGCAACTATCAGTCAAACTCCAACGGCAATCAGTGATGGCGGTAGATGATTGCCCAACAGGTGGAGGCCGCCTCTTTATCACGGTCAGGAACAACAAGCAAAAATTTCTGATCGACACCGGCTCCGATTTGTGCTATTTCCCACACAAATTCTTGGAGGGGCGTCGTCACCATACCGGTTATGACCTCGTGGGTGCAAACAACTTCACTATTCGCACTTATGGAACGTTGTCCCTGAAGTTCAACTTTGGACTCCGGCGAGATTTCTCCTGGAGATTCGTTAATGCCGACGTCGCAATTCCTATAATAGGCTCAGATTTCCTCGCCTACTATCACCTCCTTCCAGACTGTCGGAACAAACGAATTGTTGACGGCATCACAGGATTATCAGTGACCGTTCAACCGGCAAACTCAATTCAGCCCAGCGTGAAAGTTCTCAGCCTACCGACTCCATCCCATCAGATTTTGAAAGACTTTCTTGACCTGACTCGCCGGTCTGGAACCCCACGAGAAGTATATCATTCCACAGTACATTTTATTCGTACTACTTCAGGACCTCCTGTCTCATGTCGAGCACATCGCCTCGCTGCAGATAGACTTCAAATTGCCAAGAAAGAGTTTGATTCTATGCTCCTTGAAGGAACAGCACGACGCTCTGAAAGCCCTTGGTCATCACCACTCCATCTGGTTCCAAAAAAGACGAAGGATGGCGACCCTGTGGCTATTATCGCGCCTTTAACCCAAGAACCATTCCTGACCGGTACCCACCCCGCCACATCCTCGATTTCAATCACCAACTTCGCGGATGTAACACATTCTCTGCCATAGACCTTGTCAAAGCTTACACCCAAATCCCCGTGAACTCAAATGATATACCGAAGACCGCAATCATTACGCCCTTCGGACTCTTTGAATTTCCTTTTATGACCTTTGGACTGTGCAATGCTGGACAGACTTTTCAGAGGTCCATAGATGAAGTATTGTCAGGCCTAGATTGCATATGTCGACGACATCTTGGTTTTCTTGAAGAGCCCAGAAGAACACGAGTGCCATCTACGAGCCCTCTTTCACCGCCTCTGTGAGTATGGTATCTTGATTAACCCCACGAAGAGCGTCTTAGACTCACCAAGAGTCACTTTTCTCGGGTATGAAGTCTCTGCCGCAGGGACCACATCACAGCACTACAGAATGTTCCCCTCCAGCACACTGCACGTGACCTCAGACGCTTCCTCGGTATGATAAATTTCTACCGCCGCTTCCTGCCTTCAGCATCACAATACTAAGCTCCGCTCCATGCCGCAGTATCTAAATTATGTGGCTCACAACAAGTACCATGGACTCCAGAATTGGAAAATGTCTTTGTTACCTGCAAGTTCAGCCTCGCTCAAGCAACGCTCCTAGCACATCCCGATCCGCAAGCACCACTAGGACTATTCAATGATACCTCCAACAACGCTATTGGATCCACCCTTCAACAATATGTGGAAGATACCTGACACCCCCTAGCGTTCTTTTCCAAGAAACTTTCACCGAAACAGACTGAATGGCCAGCCTACTATCGCGAGTTACTCGCCATCTATGAAGCGGTGCAACATTTCAGATATCTCTTGGAAGCCCATCAGTTCACTGTATATACTGACCACAAACCACTGACACGTCTTCCAACAACGTCGCGACAAACTTCCGCCTGTGCAGTTGAACCAGTTATCCTTCATTGCTCAGTTCACAACAGACATTCAGCACATTGAAGGCTCTACCAATGTTGTCGCAGATGTATTGTCCCGCATCAGTGCAATTACCAATACCAACTTGGACTTCTCCGCTTTGGCGATCACAAGTAGGCGATACAGAACTACTTGATTTGCTGGATAGTGAGTCAGCACTTCGATTACAGCAAGTACAGATCCCAGGAACCAACATCACCTTGTTCTGTGAGACTTCAACTAACCGACCCAGACCTTTCATCACTGCTCCTTACCGCAAACAAGCTTTCGACAATGTCCATGGTCTAAGTCATCCTGCTACTAAAGCGACGACCCGTTTAGCATCCGAACGCTTTGTATGGCCTTACATGCAAAAAGACTGTCGCGCATGGACACAAGCTTGGCTCAGGCATAACCTAGTTACTAGAAAAGGGTTCAATATTGATTATAATATGCATATCTACCATTAGAATGTTCAACATCTAAGTAATAAAGTAGATCATTTAAATAACCTGATAAATTCAAAAAACTACAGTGTTGCTGTGTTCACTGAACATTGGTGTGAGAGGGAAGAAATAAAACCCATGCATGTAGATAATTATATACTAGCCAGTAGTTACTGTCGAGAAGAAATGAAAGGTGGAGGTGTGAGTCTGTACTGTAAAATAAATGTTAGATACCAGGAATTGGGGTGGGTTAATAGCTATGGGAGGGATCATGACTTTGAAGTGGCAGGTATTTTAATTCAGCTGAATGATGATTTTGAAATATTTATAGCAGGAGTATATAGAGCCCCAAGTTGAAATATGGAAATTTTCCTAACACAGTTTGATTTACTTCTGAATAAAAAGCCGAGAAATATAGAAATATAATTGTAGTTGGTGATTTCAATATAGACTGGTTTGCACATGACAGGTCCCTCGAGACATTCAAAGACATCGTATTGTCATTTGGCCTTAATAATCTTTTCAAGGAGCCAACTAGGGTAACGAAACATTCTGAATCATTAATCGATTACATTATTACTAACATGCCAGACGAATTAAATAATTGCACTGTTGTGGAAAATGTTGTATCAGAACATCATGGCCAGGAATTCAAAATTGCATATCCTCATGAGTCTCAATTAAATCAGTCTACATGGAAGTACACACGAAATGTATCTAATAATAATGTAATGAAACCCACAGAAGAACTTGGTAATGTTGATTGGGGGGAAGTGACGAATATTAGGGATGTAAATGCTGCCTGGGAAAAAATATATTCTATTTTTAAAGTGTGTCTTAATTTATCCTGCCCATTAGTTAAAAGAATAAATAGGAATCACCAGAGCAATAAAACAACAAAACTGTCTGATCTGTGCCATAGGAAAAAAAACCATGATTGATGCTTCCGATAGATACAATCAAACAGGATTGACGCTTTATAAAGATAACTATAAAAATTTAAAGTTGAATATTATGAAGAAATAAAAAAAATTAAAGCACAAGAATATGAAAATAGAATAACAAATTCTAACAACTTTGCCAAAGAAGTATGGCAAATTGCTAAAGATATTTCAGGTCTTAATAAAAGCATCACATGGGAAAATATTTCGATAAAGATCAATAACAATGTTGTTAATGCACCTTTACAAGTAGGAACAGCATTCAATGATTATTTCATTCAGCCACCCGTTAGGAACAGTGTGAATGTAAACAGTAATAGAGCAAAATTTAATAATCATAATGTTATAGGAAATAAATGTGGTAATAGCAGTATAAAGCAAATCACATGTAATAAGTCAATATTCCTGAAACCAACTACCAAAGATGAATTAAGTACGATAGTCAGAAAATTAAAAAATAAACATAGTCATGGTTGGGATGAAATTTCACCCAGGTTGTTGAAACAGTGCTATGGTCCAATACTAGATATACTCACAGAACTGATAAATATGTGTCTCTTTAAGGTCATCTTCCCAGATATACTAAAACTATCCGTTGTTAAACCAATTTTAAAAAAGGGTGACAGACATCAACTAGGTAACTACAGACCGATCACCCTTATCTCTACATTTTGTAAAATTTTAGAGTATGTGATTTTCCATAGAATGATTGAGTTTATTGATAAGAATGATTTAATAAATAAGAATCAGTTTGGTTTCAGAAAGGGCTTATCAACTATAAAAGCCATTGCAGAATTTTATAAAACTCTTCTTGCTTCTCATGATGATAATAAATGTGCTGTTGGGGATTTCGTAGATTTGATAAAAGCATTTGATACAGTAGATCATCAATTATTATTGGATAAGGTAAAGGCTTATGGTATATGGGGAGGAGCATTAGAACTGTTAAATTCATATTTGAGTAATAGATGGCAATTTACAGAAATTCCTTTTAAGAATGGTGAAAATATCTCCAAGTTCCAATCCACTCCTGGTTTAGTTAAAAAAGGTGTACCTCAAGGTTCAATCCTTGGTCCCCTCCTTTTTATTCTCTATGTAAATGACGTACCACAGTCAAGAAATAGTTTGATAGTTTCGTATGCAGACGATACCTCAATTTTGAACTGGAACTGTAATAAAACAATTACTCTTCAGGAAACTCAAAATAGTATTGATCTTGTCACTCAATATTTTAATGAGATAATGTTAAGTGTAAACCCTTCCAAAACCAACTTTGTAATATTTAACAAGCATAAGGGAACTAATTGAGAAGTAGATCGAAGTCTTTACTGTGGATCTGATGGTATTCTACAGGTAGCCTCAGCAAAATTTTTGGGTATTACAATAGATCATAAATTATCATGGGAAGAGCATATAAATGAAATCTGTAAAAAAATTAACAAACAATCCTTCGTTTTGAAGAGAATTTCAATATACTTAAGCAGCGAATACCAATTAGCAGTCTACTATGGATTAATACATTCACAGATATCATACGGTATTGAGATATGGGGTGGGGCAGCAAATAAGAATGTGGAGAGAATATTTAAACTGCAGAAACGAGTAATACGATATTTGTTTGGGTTGAAATCGAGAGAATCATGCAGAGTTGCATTTAAGAAGCATAATATTTTAACAATATTTTCATTGTATATTTTTAAAGTTATCTTGCTTGTAAGGGAAAATCAACATAATGTTGGCACAATCAACAATGTCCACAATCATGAAACCAGAGGGCAGAATGACTATTTTCAAAAGAGGGTCAATAAACAATATGCAGAAAAGGATCCTTTCATAAAAGGAGCTATATACCACAATAAGCTACCGAAACACTTAAAATCTTTGACTGGAATTGGGTTCAGAAAGTCTCTCAAAATATACCTAGCCCAGAAAGTGTTGTATTCTTTAAGTGAGTTTTAATGAAACATTTAACTGTTTAATTATGTAAGAAAAGTTGTAAATATGTCAATTTAACAGTGAGTATGTTGTGTGACGTATCCAATTCTGTATGATGCAGGTTCTGGAAATAAAGAGTTTTGTATTGTATTGTATTGTCAAACATGCCAACGCTCAAGGGTTACACGCCAAGTCAATGCTCCAATGGGTAACTTTTCCTTATCGTCTGCTCGCTTCCAACATGTGCATCTAGACATCATTGGTCCACTATCTCCTGCTAATAACTTCCGATATTGCCTGACCGTCGTAGATCGATTCTCCCGTTGGCCAGAAGTCTGGCCACTGGAACGAATAACAGCAGAAGACGTCGCTGAAGGATTCACTGCCTGCTGGATTTCTCGATTTGGATCACCTGTTTGTATCACCACTGATCAAGGACGTCAGTTCGAGTCCCAGCTGTTCCAACAACTCGGGATTCTCACCGGAACCTCGCGATCTCGACCACCAGCTGGCACCCCTGCGCCAACGGTATGGTAGAAAGATGTGCCACCCTGATATGTCCTGGCTGCAAGCCCTACCAATAGTCTTGCTTGGCATCCGCACTGCATATAGAGATGATTTTCATGCATCCGCAGCTGAACTGATCTACGGAGAACCGATTCGTCTTCCAGCTGAAATGTTGTGTGCAACCACGAACAACAAATTCGAGGACACTACAAACTTTGTTGTGAGACTCCGTCAGCAAATGAGTCGACTGCGTCCTACTCCAGCCTCACATCATAACAAAAGACCCACCATTATCTTCAAGGACTTAACCACATGCAGTCACGTTTACCTACGTGACGACACGGTACGCGGTGCCTTACAACCACCATATACAGGCCCATATCGAGGGTTAGACCGCTGCGATAGAAAAGTGATTATTCAGATTCGAGACAAACCTGTCCGTGTCACTATCGACCGGATCAAACCAGCCTTCCTCCTGTCTGACAGTACATCCTTGGCCAAACCTGTTGATATTCGGCATCAGCACATCGGCCGAAAGAACACTCTCCACGACAGCACAGCCTTGCCACAAAAGGCACCCCAAAACGACTGTAAGTCCAGTAGTACAGGACTCACCACCACTCGCTCCAGCCGAAAAGTCATAGCCACCTCATCTCCGTGAGGGGCTGGTGTGGTGAAACCACAACACTTCTCCACTGCATGAATCCAGAGCACAGCACCTCCTCTGTGACTGCCGATCTGGACTCAGGAAGGCAGGATCAAGGAGGCCATGTGAAGCAGTCATAATCTCTGAGGTAACTAGAGAGACAATAAAATAAACAATGTACACTCGTTGTTCTTTGGAGTAGTATTGTACGAGACAAGCTTAGATAACCAGGTCAAATAAACCAAGCAAAACTCACGTCGTAATTTATTACTACAACTCCATAGATTCAAGATGGCGGCTAGGTGTACCATTAACGATTACAAATTAGTACTGTTACTCAGGATGTTATTGCATAATATAGGTGAAACGTGGCAGAAGAGGAGTATTATACAGGGTGTTTCAGGAGGAATAGTAAATATTTTAGGAGGTGGTAGTATAGATGAATTGCAATTTAAAAAAATGACATATAACATGTGTCCCAATTGTATTGCGTACCGAGATACAGCTGGTAGTATTTAACCTAAACAAATGTAAAGCCAAGGCAAATGAGGACGTTCAAAGTTGATTTTCAAAACTTCCATCACCAATTACAATGCATTTTGCACTTCTCTAGAAATCACCCCATGTAGCTCTTCAGAGGGCGTCTTGGCGTTCTTTGATGACGGCTGCACTATGCATAATCCGACCAACTTGGCTCTTGTGTTAACTTTTTCTTGTAGACTTCGCCTTTCAACCATCCCCACAGGCAAACATCCAAAGGGGTAAGGTCCGGGGACCTTGGTGGCCAAGAAACGTGCCCATATCTCCCGGGGAAAGTTACGTTTAGATGTTGTATCACCATATAGACAGCTGGGTACTGCACCAGAGTCACGCAGTGTATTGTAAACACTCTTGAATCTGGTCGTCTGCGGTTAGGAAATCGTATTCCGTATTCTCTACAAGCAGCAGCAGCGTTTCATTACAAAACTCATACACAAATACCATATCGGCATACTCTGCATATGTAAAAACGTACGGCATGTTTAATCGATACAGAACAGTCAACTTGGTTAACAATCACCCTGACAGGTGAAAACATTCAATGGAAACTAAAGCACAATTTCACAACGTGAACAACAACACACGACTGTTGACAATCGTTAAATACGCCCATAGCAACCAGTGTACCAACACACGAAACGACAACTGCCCTGTATCTCGGTACGCAATACAAATGGGACACATGTTATATGGAATTATTCACTGCAAATTCATCTATACTACCACCTCCTAAAATATTTACTATTCCTCCTGTAACACCCTGTATAAGAGGCGTCAGTAGTGTAAGTGTTAAATTTATCAAACTGAATATAGTGCGCAGCGGCCATCCTGAAAATAAATGAATTAAAAATAAATAATTTTCTATATTTTACAACTACCATAACGAAAATAAGTGATAAGATAAAAACCTGTATGGAGTATCGTATGTCCAAAGCAAAATAAAGGCGACTTTTAACTTTTAATATGGCGGCCGGAAGTAATATTAAAACAAAGACGTGAATCATTCAGAATGTAATCGCGCATTTCAAACACAACTTAATTAGAAAAAAAGACCATATAAGGGATCTTGCTAAAATAAGTCATAAGAATACAACACCGAATATAACGTGCGGCGGTCATCTTGAAATATACAATATGATAATGAATAATTCAAAGTACTTGCATGATACAACAACGAAAATTACTAGTAATGTAGAACCTTGTATGTGTCTTCCTATGATCAAGTCAAAGAACAGCAACTCCATACGTACAGTACATGATGGCGACTCGGCGTATTCTTAAGGCTTGAATATCATTAATCACGATATAAGTGCACAACTAACGCGAAACTCACTGAGAGAGAAGTACCATACAAAACACCTCGCTAATTTATTCTTAGTAACACCACTCTGAATTCAGTGTGAAGCTATTTTGAAATAATAAAACATAAAAACAATTAAATCTGTATTTATTTTAGAGATGCAATATCTCAAATTACCATTAATGCAGAACCGTATATGGGCTGTGTTTGCCGAAGGCAAAAGATAACTCCCGCCATATAAACAAGGTCGTGGCTGAGAATAGTCTACTATTAAAACCTCGAAACAGTAAGTCAGGATCCAATTGCGAAATTAGTACGAAACATTGTAAGAGGGGAGAAACAGATATGATATCTGGCCTGTATTAGTCATAAGACTATCACACTGCATACAGCCCGCAGCCGCCATCTTGTCTATTTAAGTCATTTATATCGACAATCCACTATGTTTTACAGTTACGACGACGAAACGCAGCAAATATTACAGTCTCACATTAAAGGCTTTCGCTGCAGAAGGCACACGATAAACGATTCCATACATTCAAGATAGTGGATGGGCGTATTCTTCAAATGTTCTCATCTGGATACTAAAGTGGAATTATGACAAATGTTAGTAAACTTTTTAACAGGGTACAACACTTAATGTACATCACCAGAACATCAATTCTACTCCTTGGTAAAGCTAAGAATTATATTGATATCCATACATTTAGGAGAAAAGAGGCTATGTGTTCTTTACTCAACATCTTGTTTACTTAGTTTAGTTTCATCTTATGTAAAATAAACTTATGAGATCACATTTTGTCCATGTGTGAGTGATCGGTGTGCCCCTAATAAAATATAAACGGCTGGAGCGATTTCAATAAAGCTCGGTAAGAACCTTGTCCAAACTCTACCGTGCCTTTCAAATTTTAATAAGTGCGAAATATTTTATATCTCCGAAAATATTACACATATCACCCTGAATTTTTTTAAGTTGATAAAGGGTACTACCATTAGTTTATCTACGTGCTTTTCAAAAACCTCCTAAGTACAAAACGAACATGGTGGCCAAGCCAAATAAAAATATTTAAATGGAATGTACTCGCAATTTAATCATTCGCCCGCAGTGAAATCTGGTACGGTAAATGGCTTAGCTCAACTGTTTTCATAAACTCAAGATGGCAGGTGTGCGAAGTTTAAAAATTAAGTTTCTTATTTTCTGTGTCCTAATCATGCGATTGAAGTGAACGTTTGAATAATGAAACTACTCAATAATCTTCATACAATAGTACTTAACTCTATTGCCTACATATTGAGCCCGATAGCTCATGGCTGGGAAATATATTTTCAACTTTACGCAGTTGGTATTGCACCAAACTAGCCGGAATGAGCCGAGATAACTTTTGATCCTGTCCTATTGTAATGTTTGACGAAGGTAGTGGTCATCCGCATATTTTCCGACCACATGAAGACATTTACCCTTTTAGAAATTGTACGCCCCCGAATTTGGAAACATTTTGCACCTTAAATCTGCATGAAAGACGAAATTTGGAATTTTTAAGAGTCCACGAAACACATTTAACATCTCAGATATGCAAACAGAGTAATAAGAATATTTTATCAGACGCTAAATTATAAGCCTAGTTGTTCCTGAACCTAGGACTACGCTTTTGGAGAAGAAACACACCTTTTTGTAATGCGTGTGGTGGACAAACGCGTATTTTGTATCAAGAAAAGTGAAAGTGAAAGAAGTGAATTTTAGTGCTTTATAAGAGACGTCGACGCTTCAGCGTGATAGTAAAACACGCCTACATTTTTGTGAGTAAGAAGAGTGAATTTATTCAGTGACATTTCGCATTTTTCAGTAATTCTGTGAATGTGAAGTAGACCACATGGTCTGAACTGTGTGTGGCGAGGCCACGAGGTGTTTAAACAACACGCTCTAAATCGTGAAAATCACATCTGAATTAATAATTACTGACTACAACAATTCATGAACTGTGCAGAGCATTTTATTCTGTGTTACAGATTTATGATTGCACCGATTTCTACAGATAGCCGCAAAACGTGAAGAGGTGCCCACATGGCGGACAGTCAATCTTAATTATCGTGACTGTGAAAGGGACTTGAATTAATATTCACTAATCCACGGGAGATCTTCAAGAACATAGAGAACATAATGTCAGTAATATCCGACTTCATTAAGATGAGGAATCGTATCCAGCGTATGCAGTGGTATACCATGATCTGCTGAGCTGACACTATGAGGGAGAAGCCGAGATAGTAACCTACATGATGAGACGCAGGAGACGATGGAGTCAGGAGTTGAACTAAGGCTCTTTCTTCAAGGGTTGCAGACCTAGAGCTGATCCCAATGTCTCGAACTTCCAGACCGACAGGTTGCAATGCTACAGAAATCTATGAATATGTGGACACTCGACAACTACGTGGGGCAAAGACGCTTTTGTAGCCATGCCACCGCCAACGATTCCACACACACACACACACTCAGATGACCTTCCATTGCAAAGAGTACATGGAAATGCTTAGGAGGGAGTGGTATCATTAACCATGGATTGTTTAGTAATAAGAGTGTTATTTATTTATGTGAATTGTATTATGTGTATTGAAAATTAGCTTTTTCCATGTAATGATAGACTGGTTGCTGTTCTAGATTTGTATTTTTTCGTCACAGATGCTTATCATCTGATATTAACTTCAGACAGGATTAGCTACCGAATTAAATTAAATATAAATGTTGGAAGTGATTCTTGTGGCATGTAGTCGATTAGTTTTCTTGATTGGTAGTAAATTCGATGATGTCATTGTTCGTATTTTTAATTGGATATTCTTCTATTTGCGTAGGGACTTTAATTACGTGTCACATTCTTAGTTTTTACTTGGAACTTCATTCTATTGTTTGTAATTAGGACATTCAAGAGGGTACCTTCACGTCAGTTTAGGTAACAATTATTCATTTAATTATTTGTATTAGCTTTGCGGACTAGTCGAGATTTTGAACCCTCCGAAACAAGATAGGGATTTGTTATGTTTCAATAAATTGTTAACCAGTTTTACCTAAGACTGGACTATTCATTTCTTAGACTTGTTTATAATGGGAGTGTGTTCCCTCGGCACGTCTATGACTTATCTCTCACTATGACCAGATACCCCGTGGTTATTGGTCTTGTGCCGGAGCTGGTCTGAGGACACATCCCATCCTCTCAGTGTTTGGGTCCGGAAGGTAAGGAAGTCGGGAAAGATGTTTGCGACAGGTAGTCCCCCGATGACCTTGTCTGACGGGTACAATATAAAACCATTTAACATGGCGACCATCCGAAATCAGTTCTCAATATCTACGAATCTACTGTATTACAGAAATCAAATCGAAATTTTGTAAGTTGATAGAGACTCTTAACATAAGTTCACCTATGGGACTTTCAATAACCTGATGAGCCCAAAACCAATATGGCGGTGACGCGAAATTAAAATACCGTAATTAAAAGGATTTTTCTCGCCACTTACTCATCCGAGCGCTGCGAAACATGGCACGGTATATCTTCATACACGCCTTAATGTATTATTGTCTAATTTAAAGGAGTTTTATAAAAACATAAACATGGTGGCTGTGCAGAATGTTTAAAATCTCGTTTTTATTTCTCGTCTTTTAATCAAACAATATAAACGTAGGTTGGTATAATGGACTATCATTATAATATTCGTCTGCTGGTATATGATTCTACAGCCTATATATGAAACAATCCAACATGGCACCCATACACTATATTTCACCGGTTCACAATATCTCCGAAACTATTTAAGCAATCAAACTGAAATATGTTATGGTGTGAGAGGGCTATTAACTAAGTACATGTATATGTGAATTTCAAAATCCTGAGAAAAACAACATGGTGGCCAAGTGATTTTCAAATACTTCAAATGATTTTTCTGGCGATCTAATCACCAAAGAGCAATGATGCTAAGAACAGCAAGTTTTTATTCAGAGCTTAGTATACTGTAGAGACATCTCATGTTCAATTGTTTCCGAAATTCAAGATGGCGTCAGTTCAAAATTTTAAAACCATTTTTTCTTTCTCGTACCCTATTTAAGCGATAGAAGAAAAGATTCATACGATAGGCTATTATAAGAATCACAATATAATGGTACTAAGTTCTTTAGCTTTCTTTTCGTAACAGAAGCCGTGCATTTGCTTTTTCTAAATTAAACTCCCCTGACTCGTTACTGACAGATGGCATCTCGTGGGAGGAGTCTTAATCACCGATACTGAAAGTTACGTATTCTAGCACATATTTTGTCAATGTAATGGTGTTTGTGGAGACATACTGTAGGTCGTGTACCAAAAGCTATTTAGTATACATCACAATCATGGAGAATCCTTCTAATAGCCGGGAGAGTTATTATTGGAAAAGACCCGTATGATACATGGAAAGAGGCTGTTTAGTTCTTCACGGAACTACTTGCTAATGCAGCCAATGGCCATTTCTTTTTTTTTCTTTTCTTTTCAGGGCCGAAAAGGGAAGGGAGTTTGGAAGGAAATCAACCGTAGACTTATTGAAAGGAACCGTTCTGGCACATGCCTGGTGGTGAAAATGGGAAACCACGAAAACCAATTTCAGGTCGGCCGAGGTGGGATTCGAATTCACGCTCTCCCGATGCCAGTGAGGCATTAGGTACGCGTCAGTGCTCTGGGCCACCGTGGCCAGTTCCAGCTAACTGCTCTCTATGTAAGTTGTGCTCAACTTTTGAAGCGACTTGTATTGAAAGTTCCGAGTGATGTGGGCATTCTGGGCACTGTCCAATTGCGCTTCTTAATTGCTACTTATCAATCAAACAGCCTCTTAACACGCTGCGAAAATGTACAGTGCCATTGCGCCATTAACCCTAGGATGGTAGGGGTGTACTCTGTACCCACTACCTGCTATGATTTCCTCTATTTGGGATAATTATAATTTTATTGGTTTTACGTCTCTTTTAACTGCTGCGGTTTTTAGAGACGCCGGGATGCCGGAATTTTGCCGCAAAGAGGATTTTTAACGTGCCATTTAATCTACTGACACGGCTCCTTCCCATTTGCGCACCCTCAAATGCCAGCTGACTGCGCCAGGATTCGAACCTGCAACCTTGGACACATCAGGCGAGAACGTTACCGCTGAGTCACACAGCCAGTCCAGTATTTGAGATAAAATCTTGAAAACATTATTATTTATTGTTACTAACTAACAATGACTCATTATGATGTAGTTGGTTTGCAGGGAGATACAGAGGGATTCAGACACGAGATCAGGAAACTGATGTAACTAATGTTTTATATTGGATTGGCAGTCTGTTTCTTTACTTTCTTACAGCATTGGCCACAATGAGTAACATTTTATATACTGTAGTTTCTATGTTGTGGAACTCATTGTTATCTGTGCCAAACGTACGATATTTTTAGTGATTGTGATGATCCATTAGACTGAAAGTAGGACATTGATAATATTTGCATTTAAAATCAACAGATCAGTCAGCTTGTTTATTTGCTGGCAAGTCTTTGAATGGTTGATAGTTGATAATGGGACGAAGTTGAAATAATCTCTGCCATTGTTGGAAATAGCTGTTTACTTGATTGTGAGGGATGTGAAATAAGTTGTTGAAAGTTTTGTATAATTATCAACGCTTATAAACTTCATAGATTCTCAGAAACTTGACTTAAAGCGTTGGTCACTAAGTACCCCCCTCTCCCCCCTCTGCCCCTCACTCCCCTCTACCCCTCTCTCCCCCTCTCCCCCTCTCTCCCCCTCCCCCAGTTGGTATACAACAAAATAAACAAGTAGTCCCGTGGAGAACTAAATAGCCTATTTTCATATATCCTACGTATGCTAAATTGCCTCCCTCTACACACAACATTTCAGTTTGATTGCTGTAATAGATTCGTAGATATTGAGAACCGTCTAAATATTTCGGATGGCTGGCATGTCGATTTCTTATAAATGTAGGCCATAGAGTTATGTACTATTATATGAAGATTATTCAAAGTTCAATCGCATGATTAGGGCACAAGAAATAAAAACAAGACTCTAAAATTTCACACAGGCGCCATCTTTTGGCTATAACAACAATTGAAATAAATTAGATGTCAGTGAATTACAATTTATATAAGCATTTACCGTACCAAGTTTCACTGCGCTCGGATGGTTAAATCGCGAGAAACGTTCATTTAAATATTTAAATTTCGCGTTGCCACCATGTTGAATTTGTGCTCACCAGGTTATTGAAAGTCCCATAGGTGAACTTATGTTTATGGCCTTAAACAACATACAAAATTTAAGTTTCATTGATGTAATAGATTAGTAGATATTGAGAACCGTCTGAATATTTCGGATGCTCACCATATTGGATTTTTATATATGTAGGCCAAACAGTTATGTACTGTTAGATGACGATTATTGCGTAGGTCCATTATTCAAACGTTGTCTTCGATCGCATTATTAAGACACAAGAAATAAAAACGTAATTTTAAAATTTCTCACAACTGCCATCTTGAAGTTATGTGAACAATTGAACTAAGTTAGACGTCAGTGCTTTACAATGTGTATAAAAATTTGCAGTTCCAAGTTTCATTGCGTTCAGATTGTGAAATCGCGAGAAACGGCCATTTAAATGTTTCAACTTTGCTTGGCCGCCATGTTTGTTTTGTACTTAACAAGTTTTTAAAACCCACAAAGGTGAACTCCTAGTAGTACCCTTTATCACCGTAAAATATTTCAGGGTGATATCAGTAATAATTTTGAAAATATAGAACGCCATTGAAATATTTCGCGCAGCCGCCATGTTGGATTGGTGAGACGTAATAAAATTTGAAGGGCACGGTATTTTCATAAATGAAAATAGACTAAAAATAGATTGGTATTCCTAGGGTCAATAGCTAATTACTCTCTCTTCCCCCACTCGACAGCCAAGTTACACTGTTCAACGATTGCAACCTTTCTTCGTGTAGACTGCTGGAGGAAATAACTCTCAGTATGACCTTCTCAAGGCTGTCAAGTCACGTATATGACGTAAACTACCGTTTAGGTTATGGTAACCAACTATATGGAAGAGATTACCCGAGAAATACGGTGTTTTCTCACATATATGAACGTCCGTGAGCTGGTGTTCAAAAAACTGACAGCAAGCAGGCTTAGCTCAGGCCAGAGTGCGGGACTCCTGGTCTAAGCATCTGTCTTCTACCGGTTCCAGTTAGGCTCAAGCATGGGTGTTTGTGTTCCTGTGTCTCTTCCCCACTGATCCACGGAGGTAGCGTCCAATATCATGAGGGGACACTTCCCCACTGATCCACGGAGTTAGCGTCCAATATCATGAAAGGGGCACTTCCCCACTGATCCACGGAGGAAGCGTCAAATATCATGAGAGGGACACTTCCCCACTGATCCACGGAGGAAGCGTCCAATATCATGAGAGAGGCACTTCCCCATTGATCCATGGAGGTAGCGTCCAATATCACGAGAGGGACACTTCCCCACTGATCCATGGAGGAAGCGTCCAATATCATGAGAGGGACACTTCCCTTCTGATCCACGGAGGAAGCGTCCAATATCACGAGAAGGACACTTCCCCACTGATCCACGGAGGAAGCGTCATCATGAGAGGGGAACTTCCCCATTGATCCATGGAGGTAGCGTCCAATATCATGAGAAGGACACTTCCCCACTGATCCACGGAGGAAGCGTCCAATATCATGAGATGGACACTTCCCCACTGATCCACGGAGGAAACGTCCAATATCACGAGAGGGACACTTCCCCACTGATCCACGGAGGTAGCGTCCAATATCATGAGAGGGACACTTCCCCTCTGATTCACGGAGGAGCGTCCAATATCATGAGAGGGACACATCCACACTGATCCACGGAGGAAGCGTCCAATATCATGAGAAGGACACTTCCCCACTGATCCACGGAGGAAGCGTCCAATATCATGAGATGGACACTTCCCCACTGATCCACGAAGGAAGCGTCCAATATCATGAGAGGGACACTTCCCCACTGATCCACGGAGGAAGCGTCCAATATCATGAGAGGGACACTTCCCCACTGATTCACGGAGGAGCGTCCAATATCATGAGAGGGACACTTCCCCACTGATCCACGGAGGGAGCGTCCAATATAATGAGAGGGACACTTCCCCACTGATCCACGGAGGAAGCATCCAATATCACGAGAGGGACACTTCCCCACTGATCCATGGAGGAAGCGTCCAATATCATGAGAGGGACACTTCCCCACTGATCCACGGAGGAAGCGTCCAATATCATGAGAGGGACACTTCCCCTCTGATCCACGGAGGAAGCGTCAAATATCATGAGAGGGACACTACCCACTGATCCACGGAGGAAGCGTCCAATATCATGAGAGAGGCACTTCCCCATTGATCCATGGAGGTAGCGTCCAATATCACGAGAGGGACACTTCCCCACTGATCCATGGAGGAAGCGTCCAATATCATGAGAGGGACACTTCCCCACTGATCCACGGAGGAAGCGTCCAATATCATGAAAGGGACACTTCCCCTCTGATCCACGGAGGAAGCGTCCAATATCACGAGAAGGACACTTCCCCACTGATCCACGGAGGAAGCGTCATCATGAGAGGGGAACTTCCCCATTGATCCATGGAGGTAGCGTCCAATATCACGAGAAGGACACTTCCCCACTGATCCACGGAGGAAGCGTCCAATATCATGAGATGGACACTTCCTCACTGATCCACGGAGGAAGCGTCCAATATCATGAGATGGACACTTCCCCACTGATCCACGGAGGAAGCGTCCAATATCATGAGATGGACACATCCCCACTGATCCACGAAGGAAGCGTCCAATATCATGAGAGGGACACTTCCCCACTGATCCACGGAGGAAGCGTCCAATATCATGAGAGGGACACTTCCCCACTGATTCACGGAGGAGCGTCCAATATCATGAGAGGGACACTTCCCCACTGATCCACGGAGGAAGCGTCCAATATCATGAGAGGGACACTTCCCCACTGATCCACGGAGGAAGCGTCCAATATCATGAGAGGGACACTTCTCCACTGATCCACGGAGGAAGCGTCCAATATCATGAGAGGGACACTTCCCCCACTGATTCAAGGAGGAGCGTCCAATATCATGAGAGGGACACTTCCCCACTGATCCACGGAGGAAGCGTCCAATATCATGAGAGGGACACTTCCCCACTGATCCACGGAGGAAGCATCCAATATCATGAGAGGGACACTTCCCCACTGATCCACGGAGGAAGCGTCCAATATCATGAGAGGGACACTTCCCCTCTGATTCACGGAGGAGCGTCCAATATCATGAGAGGGACACTTCCCCACTGATCCATGGAGGAAGCGTCCAATATCACGAGAGGGACACTTCCCCACTGATCCATGGAGGAAGCGTCCAATATCATGAGAGGGACACTTCCCCACTGATCCACGGAGGAAGCGTCCAATATCATGAGAGGGACACTTTCCCTCTGATCCACGGAGGAAGCGTCAAATATCATGAGAGGGACACTTCCCCACTGATCCACGGAGGAAGCGTCCAATATCATGAGAGAGGCACTTCCCCATTGATCCATGGAGGTAGCGTCCAATATCACGAGAGGGACACTTCCCCACTGATCCATGGAGGAAGCGTCCAATATCATGAGAGGGACACTTCCCCACTGATCCACGGAGGAAGCGTCCAATATCATGAGAGGGACACTTTCCCTCTGATCCACGGAGGAAGCGTCCAATATCACGAGAAGGACACTTCCCCACTGATCCACGGAGGAAGCGTCATCATGAGAGGGGAACTTCCCCATTGATCCATGGAGGTAGCGTCCAATATCACGAGAAGGACACTTCCCCACTGATCCACGGAGGAAGCGTCCAATATCATGAGATGGACACTTCCCCACTGATCCACGGAGGAAGCGTCCAATATCATGAGAGGGACACTTCCCGACTGATCCACGGAGGAAGCGTCCAATATCATGAGATGGACACTTCCCCACTGATCCACGGAGGAAGCGTCCAATATCATGAGAGGGACACTTCCCCACTGATCCACGGAGGAAGCGTCCAATATCATGAGAGGGACACTTCTCCACTGATCCACGGAGGTAGCGTCCAATATCATAAGAAGGACACTTCCTCACGGATCCACGGAGGAAGCATCCAATATCATGAGAGTGACACTTCCTCGCTGATTCACGGAGGAGCGTCCAATATCATGAGAGGGACACTTCCCCACTGATCCACGGAGGAAGCGTCCAATATCATGAGAGGGACACTTCCCCACTGATCCACGGAGGAAGCGTCCAATATCATGAGAGGGACACTTCCCCACTGATCCACGGAGGAAGCGTCCAATATCAAGAGAGGGGCACTTTCCCACTGATCCACGGAGGTAGCGTCCAATATCATGAGAGGGACACTTCCCCACTGATCCACGGAGGAAGCGTCCAATATCATGAGAGTGACACCTCCCCTCTGATTCACGGAGGAGCGTTCAATATCATGAGAGGGACACTTCCCCACCGATCCACGGAGGAAGCGTCCAATATCATGAGGGGGACACTTCCCCACTGATCCACGGAGGAAGCGTCCAATATCATGAGAGGGGCACTTCCCCACTGATCCACGGAAGAAGCGTCCAACATCATGAGGGGGGCACTTCCCCACTGATCCACGGAGGAAGCGTCCAATATCATGAGAGGGACACTTGCCCACTGATCCACGGAGGAAGCGTCCAATATCAGAATGTCATTTTATTTCAACTTTTTTTCTTCCTACCCTTGTACGTTTTCAGAGTGTATGTTTAGATCCTTGGATAAGCCAGTTCTTTCAGAATAATTGCACACAGCCTGGGATTTAGGAACGTTTCTATTGGCTGTAGACTTATTTTTTCTTTTATCCTCGGAATTCAATAGCATTATAAATGTAATGCAACGATGGTACAAGTTTTGGAGTTAATTACGAGTATGTTACAACATGCTCCCTTGTGTTCCTATTGAGTAGAGGAGGGTGTCTCCATGACAACACCCTCCCTTGAACTTGACCTGAGTGCACGCCACATCAACCGTCACATTGCTCCCAGCTGTTGCTAGTCGTCCTATTGTATGCAGGAGGATGTCTGCACGACTAGCCCGTTCTTTGATCTCAACCTGAGTGCTGTCCGTTCCAACCCTCAAATTACTCCCCGCTGCTCTCAGTCTTCCCATTGTCTGCAGGAGGATATCTGCATGACCAGCTCCGTCATTAAGTGCAACCCCTTCAACATTGTGGCCAACTCTATGGGTGGATTTCATATCTACTTATAGTTTGAAATCTTGGAAGCGAGCAACAATCAGGGTGCTTGTTTTGTGTAATATGTACCGTGAAATATACATCGTTATTTCCCTTAACCTTCACTTTCCTTGTTGACGGCAATTGATGGTAACCTAAGCAGCAGTTGGCAGTGACGTGAATAAAAGCAGTGAAGTAATCTTTCAGAATTTTACAAATAATTAGTCTATTTGATTCTCCCTCACATCCGTGCCATAGTCAATGATGTCAACAGGAACTAGCAAAACTTCTGAACACTAAATACACTTCCATAAATTTAATTTTCAAATTTACCTCGACCATCCGATCTACAGCAATGATGGCGAATACAAATAATGAAAATGTAAAGTTTTATGCCCAGGCATTAAAACTTTGATAAGGATGGTAATGAAGAATATCTGAACAGAAGTGGCTGGTGACCTCGCTGTTTCACTCCTTAAAAAACAACAATAACTATCTGTCGACCGGATAAAAATGGTAATGAAGAATAACTGAGTATAAGGGGTTGATGATCTCGCAAACTAACTGTCACCCCGGAGGTTTAAGTTCGATTCCCGGCTCTGCCAAGTAATTTAATTTTGGTCTGGGGGCTGTAACAGGGTTACACTCAGCCTCGTGAGGAAGAACTGAGAAGAGGTGGGTTCGATTCTCACCTCAGCCAACCTGGAAGTGGTTTTCCGTGGTTTCCCCACTTCTACTCTAGGCGAATGTGGGGATGGTTCCTAAGTTAAGGCCACGGCGGCCTCCTTACCACTTATCACCTGAATTACAAATACACACACTAATACAGACAACACAATAATGCAGGTTATCAGACAAAATTTCACACTGTAATGCACGGGGCTAAATGACCACGATGCCCATGCCTCTCAAATCAAACAACAATACGGTGAAACTCGTTCTCCACTTCATTCGTGAACATCGCACATGACGGCGTAATCTCTTCGATACTGCATCCCAGTTTGTTGTTGCTTCTTCTTCTTAAATCTCGTGGTGTAGCCGCACTAGTTAAATCGTGCACCACGGCCGTGAGGGCATCTGAGAGTTCAGAGATCAGAGGCTCATATCCCGGCGCTGACAAGGGCTATCCATTTTGTAGTTTTTCCTCGGTATCTTCCACACCCCCGCCAGACAAATGCTGGAATAGTACCATATTTCACGTCACGGGGCGCCTACCTCATCCCTGTACTTAATACACACTACTACAGTCATCACATAAATACAAGCTATCAGATAAGCTCAACACACACGTCCAACTACACGAGGCTGATGACCAAGACGTCCCAAGCCACTAAAATGAGTTAACAACGAATACAGCTTCTGATGAACCTCAATAACAAGTAGACCTATTCAGTCTTCGGTTTAGTACAGTGTATTTCATTGAACAAGTACTTGACATGGCCTTCAGTGACCACCTCGTGGTGTACCTATAGGCTTTTACCCCAGAGGTCTGGGTTCGAATTCTGGCTCTGGATTCCCGGTTTTCTGCCAAGAAATTTAATTCTGGTCTGGGGATTGGAACGGGATTCACTCAGTCACGAGAGACAAAAATGAGAAGTCTTGGGTTTGATTCCCTCCACAATCATTGTAGCATCCACCATTAGGCCGCCTAAGTTGTAAGCTCTTATTTCACCACATCAGTCAGTTGAGTGTCACATGATGTATATACTACCTGACTAAGGGGCATCCAACTTCTTCAGACCAGGTTGTCATATCACACAGGCTTTTGTGTGACAAGGACTCAGAATTTGTGTGAATATAATATGATTCCCCCTTCGAAGATCCTCCTATTTCATTCGACATAATTCTTATGGTCGCCTCCGTTGCGTAGTGGTCAGGGTGATTAGCTGCCCGTGGATCGATTCCTGGCTCTGCCACGAAATTTGAAGAGTGGTATGAGGACTGGAACGGGGTCTACTCAACCTCGGGTGGTCCAAATGAGTAGAGGGGGTTTGATTCCTACCTCAGCCATCCTCGATGTGGTTTTCCGTGGTTTCCCACTTCGTCTTCGGGCAAATGCCAGGATGGTACTTACCGTAAGGCGACGGCCGCCTCCTTCCCACTTCCTTGACTAACCCTCCCACTCTTCCCATCCCTTCATCAGGCCCCTGTTCGCTTTGCAGGTGAGGCCGCCTGGGCGTAGTGCTGGTCACACACCCCAGTTGTATCACCTTCCCACTCAAGCTCCAGGACACTGCCCTCAGTGGTGGTAGAGGTGGGATCCCTCGCTTAGTCCGTGGGAAAAAGCCAACCCTGGAGGGGAAAACGATAGCGAAATAAATAAAACTTATGAGTTTACTAAAGAAATTACTCTGTTATTATTATTAGTATTATTACTATTTTATCACCGTTATTCTCAGATCATTTTCTGGTAAAATACAAAGCAATTATGCAGATTACATTGAATCAAAGCATAATCAAAACCTTAATTTAGATCACTGCCAATGAATTTACGAACTATTCTAGTTGTAGCCAATATCACTGCTTTCTGTATTCATTTATACAGGTTTGTGTTCAGATCAAACCGACAGCGGTAGCTACGCTCGCTAACGCGCAGCGTAAGGCCATGGGGCCAAGCTCTCTGTAGACTTGGTATACGTGGGTTCGAGCCCCACCGTTGGCCGTCCTTGAAATGGTTTTCCGTGATTTCCCATTTTCAACTCGGTGCAAATGCACCCAACGGTACCTTCTGACAGGCCACGGCCACTTCCTTCCACATCCTTGCCCGGTTTCATCCTTTATTCATTTCATCTCTCATTAACTCCTCTCATGAGGTTGTCGTCAGGAAGGGCATCCGGCCGTAAAAAACATCCACCACAAAGACTTTCACCACATCTTATCCCCGATCCCGTTGGTAAACGGGACTAATATGGGGTAGACATACCATAGTGTTCAGATCACGCTCTTTTAGCCCTTGCAGAGGATGTTTAGGAACCACACCAGTGCTTGAGATGACTATTGGTTCAATTCGAACTCTCTTGACCTGCCATTGCTTCCTGATAGGCTCAACCAGCTCTAAGTATTTGGACACTTCTTCAGCTCTTATTATTATTATTAATATTATTATTATTACTATTATTATTATTATTATTATTATTATTATGATTATTTACGTAATTTACTTAAGCAATATACGAGGGCTATTCCAAAACTAATGTCCGTTTATTTTTTTTAAATTAACCGAACATTTTATTTTGAAACCACATTTATTTTTAGGTTTTACATACCTTCCTCTTTTTTTCTATATAATTGCCTCGTTATTTAGGCACTTGTCATACCTTAAAACTAAGTTCTCAAATCCCTCTGCATGAAAGTTTGCCGCCTGCTCTGACAAACAAGAATTCACACTTGAGAAAAATCCATTGATAGAGTGGTTATCATGAATCTTCGGTCCTAGTGAATTTTCGTGTCAAATGCAGTTACCAAGTCATCTGTGATCACAGACCTGATCGTTCTTCGTCATGAGCATTTTCACGGCCAATTTTGAACTCGCGTACCCATTTTCTCACTTTACCTCCCGTCATCGCATTATCACCATACACCTCACAAAGCTGACGATGAATGTCTGCAGCCGACTTGTTTCTTGCACTCAAAAAACGTATCACAGATCGTACCTCACACGCGGCGGGTGAATCAATAATCTTGAACATTGTAAAGATGCACAGTGGAGCGTACAGGTTAGCTACACAGCTGCAAAAGACGCCTGCTTGTTCACAAAGGATGCCGGGAGGTAGCGCGCACGTATGTTGCAGCGTGCACACTAACTACGGGCTTAAATAAAAAAACGGACCTTAGTTTTAGAATAGCCCTCGTAATATATCAGCATCAGACTCTTGTCTGAGCTAATGAAAAGTGTTCCAAGTCCTCTGAGGTTATTACTGAAGATACAGCGGCTTACGTGCGATGTTTGCAAGGGTAACCTCTTGCATCATGCGCTCTAGTGGTTCTTCAAGGCTAATACAACCTCAGGAATGACAGAATCCTTATTAAATCCATGTTGAGCTCAACAGCAAGTGCGTTTTTTTTTCTCGGCAACTGTATCATGTAGGTTTTCGTCCAGTGGAACCACTACGTCGGTAATTGTTCTCTTCTGAACTTCTTTGACAAAAATCACAAAATAAGTTCTCTTTTGATTGATCTGTTATCATGGTTGTACTGTATCAGTGGAGTCCCATAAAATCTTCCCTCGATTATTAGTTTGAATTTGTAGTAGGGTATTTCTTGCTCTCCTTGGTGGAACATTTTTCGATTGTTGTTGTGACGTTCCAAGTGTTCTTGAGGAGCGAGCGTTTGGCCACCACCCATGAGGTGCTGGATGGATTCAGTGGTTCTCCTACACTTATCACTTATATCTAGTTAGTCGTTGTTGTTTTAAGGGGCGGAACAGTCAGGCTATTTGTCCCTTACACACATACACCTAGCTCAAGGATATGCTTCTCGTAGTGTGTTTGGATTACTTCAACTTGAATGGCAAATACTGTATAAATCGTTACGTTTCACCAAACAAGATATTTTCTGCCATGAAGTTCTTTACGTTTCCAGTCATTCATCCTTTGGTTCGCTGATTTAATATTGAATTATTATTATAATTATTATTAGCAGTAGTATTTTTTGTAAATGTATAGCCTACGTCATTATGCTCACCTGTGGAGCACAATAGAACTTATTTTGCTAATGATGTTTTTTTCCCTCTTCTCCCAAAATCTCTTCATCTGGGCACTGAAAACCTTCCTCCGTTCTTCTATCCTTGATTTCTTGGTCATGGTAGTAATTTTCTCAGAGAAATAATGGTCGTTGATTAATGTTCTGAACTCGAGTAGATCTTGTTAAATTTCCTCCGAAATGCCAATTTCTTAGAGGTCTTTTTCTATTTCACTCAGCTAGTTGTTCTTGACTTTCATTGAGAGAGCAAGGTTGACAATCCTATTGGTGGGCCTTTCATTGTTCACTGTGAGAATGTGGCCGTAGAACTTCAATCGCCTTTTCCGGAAGGTGTCAGAGATCTTTTCAGCATGCTGATAAAGCTCTTGAGACTTCCGTTTCAGCCAGATTCCTTCTGAGCAGGCTGGACCAAGGATTTTCCTCAATATTTTCCTTTCTTGTTTCTCTTCAGTAAGAGATCTCCCGCCAATGATCAAGGTTTGCGAGGCATATGGTGCTCAAAGTTTGATTACTGTGGTGTAATGTCTTAATTTGCGTTCTTTTATATTGATTTTTTGTTGTATCTCTTCCAGGTGATTATATTGTTATTCTTTCTTTCTTTCTTTCTTTCTTTCTTTCTTTCCTTCCTTTCTTTCTTTCTTTCTTTCTTTCTTTGTTTCTTAGTTTTGCCCACTTAGGGAGCACGTTTGAACTTGTTGACTCGGGTTGATGGTGTTTTCCTCTTCTTCTCCTCCCAAAATCTCCTCATGAACTCACTATGCCCCTTCTTCTTTCCTCCGTCCATTTTTTTCCAGTGGTCTGGTTAGGTTTTTTTCGGCGAAAGAGTGATTTGTAACTAGAGTTTCAAAAATCTTGCGATTCATGATGATATCTTCTGTAATGTGTGTTTCTTTTAAGTCCTGTTTGATTTCTTCTAACCAACGGATTTTGACCTTCTTTGAATTAATTATATCAAGCAGTTTTTTTTTCATATCTGGTGTTGTCCATTCTGCAGATATGACCATAAAATTTCAGTCGTGTCTTACGAACGGTATCAGTGAACTTATTGATTACTGTGTACAAGTCTGTGGTTTTCCTTTTAATCCATATACCATTAACATAAACGGGGCCATATATTATTATTATTATTATTATTATTATTATTATTATTATTATTATTATTATTATTATTATTATTATTATTGAAGATATGTAATTAGAGCTACAGTATTTACAATGGGTATTGGATTTTGAATTGCGTATCTCAAAGGTCACGTGAACTACAATGACTTACTTGCAATACCACGTAAATCGCTTGTAAGCTAAGTGACAGAGGAAATAAAGCTTTATTCTTCTCAGTTTTGCGTCATGAGGCTGAGTGTGCCCCCTTTCCAGCCCTCAGACCAGAATAAAATTTCTTGGCAGAGCCGGGAATCGAACTCGATACAGGGGTGACAACTGCTAATGCTAGCCACAACGCCAAGAGGTGGAATGCGGGAAGTAGTCCATGAAAGCCCTAACTTATAGAAAGGGAAACATCCAAAAGTCAATTGAAATACAGGAAAAGCCGGGTCCAGCTCAGGAGTCCCCCAGGGTCACCAGCCGTGGTCCTGTGAGGGTGTAGGACTATCCAGGGTGGGGATAAACACACTTTTGGACCTTGTGCACGAGGGCTGAACCTTCAATCGCCTTTTCCTGAAGATATCGGTGATCTTTTTAGCATGCTGATAAAGCTCCTGAGACTTCTTTTTCATCCAGATTCCTTCTGAGAAGACTGGACCAACGATTTTCCTCAGTATGAGGGTATCAGGAAATAAAAGACAAAAGCCAATGACATGCCTCGGATACCCTAATACCGTCGCATCTGAGTCTAAAAGGACCAAGAGGAGGACCACAGGGAAGATGAAAGACAACTGCCTGGGTCAAGTAATTGGAAGCAATGCTGGAATCAGCTGGGGCCCAGTGGTCGCCAACCTGGGTAGATTATTAGCTTGGGAATAACCTGACCCCCAAGGGAAGATCAAGAAGAAAAGAAGTGGGTTTCGGACTGGAGAAAAGGGATGGAGAAATAGGAAGAGAGTCTGACATAAGTTTTAACTTTAACTTTAAGTACACTCAAAGGCAGCTGCCAGTGTAAATCCGCTTTCCGATACCTAAAGTGGGTAGGGACCTGGGCGAAGCTAACAGGAAACGCAGCTGGAACTTGGGCTAGTCGCAAGCAAGCTGCTATAGCGTATTCCCTCTCAAGCATAAATTTACCTACTATGGGGAAGGGTGGTGGTCTGGCAAGACAAAGAGTAACAGATTTACTGTGTATCCCTTCAAAGGAGTTTGTTTTAAACAAATATTTTGAAGAATGCAAATAATTTGAATCAGCCGTGATGTTTTAGTTCTTGAAATTGTAGAATTTCTAAAGAGCGACCGAATGTTTCCAAGAAAGATAGGGATAAAGCAATTATACCCTAGGGAATAATTTTGGTAAGAGCACCAATAGTTGTATTTAGGAATGACTAAGCTTTTACCCAGCAAAGCGCCGACTAAAAGTTTAGACAATGAGAAACACTTAAATTTTGAAAAACCAACCATAAGTTGTAGAGAGAATCTCAACAAGCAGGAAGCTGGCGTAGCGAGCTATGCTTGCCTTACTGGTCAGTTAGAATTAGCTATGAAAGCTAAGAGAGGCTTTAATAAGTTTATAACTAAGAGTTCTTGCTCAAATGCACTGATAGTGGTCTTCCTCGAATTTTCCACACTCAAACGCTGGGATATTTCGTTAATTCAAGTCCCGTGGCACATTACCTAGACCTAGGTCTTAAAAATACCAAAGCACCTATTGCTATAGTCATCACAATAAGGTAGCTTATAAGACAAACCCAATCCACATCCTAGTATATAGGACTGCTTATCTAGATGTCCCAAGCTCCTAAAAGAACCCAAAACAAAATACTTAGTCACAATTGTAGTCCATTCCCAAATATAAAGAATATATTCTCAACCTACTTATTGTTTGTTGTTGTTGTTGTTGTTGTTGATTCTTTTAGGGGCTTTGCGACGTCATGGTCAGGTAACTCCGTGTACTTGGGTGTGTGTAGAATTTGTCTGATAACCTGTACCAGTGTTATGTCTGAACTAGTGTGTGTATTTGTAATTGAGGTAGGATTTGGGTAGGAAGCGGCCGTGGCTTTCAACTAGGTACTGTGCTCGTATCCACGTGGTCTTACCTGTTGAAATCCGATGGAAGAGCTGGATCGTAGAATCTGGAAGTACCCGGCTGAAATAACCCCCAAAACTCTACCAACTAGGATCAACCAGGGACAAGGATACCTCAATATAAAAGAATGCGATGAGAAGATGCCAGTGGTTGAAGAAACGAAAATGAAAGTCGGCTCAAAATGAACTTACAAGACTCTTAAAAATTAAATTAATCTCGGGCATAAGGCTAAGCATTCACTAAAATATCCTACTGGTCCTCGAAGCACATCCTGGTTTTAATATAAATCACCAAGTCATCCGTAGAAAATTTAAAATTAAATCAACAGATTATTGACTAAAAACTGTAACTTGTGGAACTCCATCCACCAAACAAAAATATATTTGCTTCACTGAAGCACATGGTAGTCAAATATGCCAATAGGCTCGAATTTGGCTAAGTTATGCTGCTTGTAAATTTCAGCATTAAGTGTAGTTCAAATCGTGAACGTAATTAACACTAACAATGTCGTTACAAGTTATTTTACACAAACAAAAAACCCTAATAAATTTATATTAACATAATTACAAATGTACAATTAATTCGTTGTTCGAATTACTCCGATTCTATTCAAGATTCCTTTGACAAATGTATTGTTTAAGTTTTATCATAGTCTTATTCGGTCATATACGACAAACAATGATGGTAATCGAATTCATTATCGCTCCAGTAAATTATTTCAATCAGTTTAAATCATCTCACAAGAATATTTAAATTATCTTCAATTAAACTTTCATTTATTATTTCAATGTCATACAATTATTTTAAGCCTTTCAAATCGTAGCTTTCCACTGAAACATATGTCACTATTAGCAATCCATTTTAGATAAATTGTTACAATGCAAGAATTGGTTTTAAATGTTGGGTTCATAAATCTACTAGCTTTCTAGTAACTGTAATCGTGACTGTATTTCACGTTCAATAATACCTTATTAATTCAATCAGCAATAGCTTATCAGCTTATATAATACTGAAAATTCGATATTGATTATCCATCGATGTCGAATATCTGCCCCAAAATACTTCAATCCACGCAGATATTAATTGCTCTACACGTACATTAGCTCTCAATAGCTATCAATAATTTCCAAACATTTTTAAAATCCATAAGCTTTTATACAATCATCGTAAATTACCATATTTCATAATAGACAAAAAGTTAGAGTGTCATGGACTACTTCTTTCAAAACTGTGTTAATAATGTTGTATTTACATGCCAGAATAATAGTATTCGTGATTTTCCAAAACTGTCATTTCGTTTTATGACGAAAATATTTTATACATAAGTTCTTTCAACAATATTTCAATTCATTATACTCTCATATTTCACAAATGTATCTTTCAAAGAATTATAGATTTATCACTATAAAAGAAACAATTCAGTCTTCGCCTAAACAAAATTCGAAATGGAGTTCCTCCTCCAAGAAAATTCGTATCAAACTACACCATGAAAAAGAGCCTATCTTCAGAAGGTACAAATAATCCATTAGAATCAAACGTTTAACCAAGTCGGAGTATTCCAAAAGAATAAAGAAAATTGAAAAACTGAACGAACTAGAAAAGTGTCTATAATCAACAAGAAATTCACAAATGAAGACTGCAAAAGCCTAATCCAAAAATCGTAATTGTTCACACACAAAAAATACTATATTTCCAAGTCTATATCGAACTCGACGTATAATAGACTGTCGTATCAATTAAATAATGTTTATGGAGTGTCTAAGATATTCTGTTTCGTTGCTCATATTATCACAGAATTTATTCCGAAAAATGTTCAAGTGTACGTGAAATATCGGTCATCTTCTTGCTATCTACTATTCATATACAATGTTATCGTAATCTTGGCCCTGTTTCTTCTTGTATCGTGTATCTTCACAACTAATTATAATGCTCAATTTATCGCCAAAGTAATTTAGAAAAAGATAAGTAATGCTCTAAAATAACATCACATTAAAGTTATCTACAAGGTAAAATAACTGCTTGGACAGAAATTACGAAAGTATCAGATCTAGCCCTGGAATGCATTTTCTATCTACTGAATAAAAATTGGTGAAAGAAGGACATTCTAAAATATGACTAATTCATACTGTCTACTAATATGAAAATGATTCCAGCTACTTTGTTCGTAGTCATCTCGATGAGAATGGAAAAGAATGTTGGAACACACATTCCTTGTAGGGACTGAACCCTTATCCAATGCGCTGGGTGGTTCACGTACCGCCTGGAACTGCATGAGTTCGAACCCCGCTCCCATCCGGCTCGAAAACAGCTGTTCGCGTCGCAAAGTTCCTCACACCGTCACGTCCTAGGTCTGCTCGATAGCACAGATATAAATGCCACCTTTCTTTTCCCTTGGAAGTTCATATTTGTAGCAGTATACATTACAGTGTCAATATTGCAAAAGTGTCTTCAGTCTTTTCTTGTATAGCATACTGCTAGCGAAATCCATAATTCGGCTTTTTGATCATTCTAAATGCTAAATCCTGCTAATCTGTTGCATCCCCGTTATTCATTTAGCCGTCCATCATGATATCTGTAGTATATTGGAGTGTAATTCCACACATTGTAATCTCAATGTTCATGCTGCAATATACAGTATATTGACCACTGTATAATTTCAAAGTCTCTTGCGATGGCAGTAGAATTATAACAAGTCTAAGCGAAAAGCTAAGTTTACTTTCTTCACATTCATCGTACACAAAGTTAACACACTGTGCTATCTGTCCGTCCCATGTTTTTCTCGCACCCGTGTCTTGCTATTACAAGTCAAGACAAACCGTCTTGTAACGGACTTTTCCACACTTCGCACAAGTTAAAGTCACACTCGTAAACGCTTACTTTGAATCATGCCAGCGGACACGTTCCCTAGCAGATTCTGAAGAAGAAGTAAGCAAGTCATGTCTCACTCCCAAGCGAGATGCATCCAACTGAGTTGCCAGTCTACCCAGAATACCTTGGGTTCAAACGATATGATAATCGAAGTCGACACAGTATGATTGCGATACCATCTGATATTCTAAGATTTGTATTTATAATCCCAAAATTGTTCTCAAGTCGTTTCTACTTGCAATACGATGTAATTGCCACTTGTCGATCCCCTCTGTGATCTCAGTAGTGCTTTATAATAGCGTATATCGGAGTCACGTTTCCACGGCGTCCATCTTGTTAAAATAACTGTACCGTGGCTGGTCACATGGTCAAGTCTGTAATGCGGGTTGCTAATACAACAACTAAGCGCACGTCATAGAGTCATCGCTTTCGCTTTCAGTTGAAACATTGTCATAAAAATACCAGCTGTGTCTTTCTAACATGTCCAGGTTCCAATCCAATGCAAAATACTGGCTCAGTACTGTGCCCGTATCCACATGGTCTTACCTGTTGAAATCCGATGGAACAGCTGGATCGTAGAATCTGGAAGCACCCGGCTGAAATACCCCCCAAAACTCTACCAACTAGGATCAACCAGGGATAAGGATACCTCTCTTATAAAGAATGCGATAAGAAGATGCCAGTGGTCGATGAAAAAAAAAACGAAAAATAGCTCAAAGTGAACTAACAAGACTCTGAAAAATAATTAAATTAATCTCGTGCGTGGTGCTAGGCATTCTAAAAAAGGACCCACTGGTCCTCGTAGCACATCCTGTTTCTAGTATAAATGACCAAGACATCCGAAGCATTTAAAATCAACCAACAGTTTATTTATCCAAAAACTGCTGCAATGTGGAATACCTCTCCACAGAACAAAAATAATCTGCCTTCACTTAAGCGTAATCACGTCTTAATGACATTAGCATCGAATCTTGTTGAAAATGCTATTAAAATTATAGCATCATAACCGCAAATAAAACAATCTTAATAAATTTTAAACATGTTTATATACCCTTGTTACACATATTAAATAACCCTTGTAAGTTTATGCAATATTTACATTTTTACATTTTAGTTCACGTTCAAATTATTCGTGTTTTATATATTCAACCCCATCAATAAGCATTCTAGTGTACTTGTTATGTTCAAATCATGTCTTATTCAACGAACGGTTAAGTTAATCGAACGCATTGTCATTGCATAAAAATGTTACCAACATTTTAAATCTCACAATTAATCATATTATTATCTCTTAAGCTTTCAGTCATTATTATTACTGGATTATACAAGTATAACTCGTCTTTCCTATTAGACCTTTCTTCAAAAACAAATGTCATCAATTTGCACAATCCATTCTAGATTAATTATTACAATGCTAGTTTTACTTAAATGTTGGATTCATTAATTTTATACTAGCCTTCTAGTATCTACAATCGTGACTATACTGCACGTTCAAAATATACACATAAGTGCACTCAGTAATAGCTCAATAGGTAATTTATACTGGAAAAATATGATATAGACCATCCATCGATGTCTAATATCCCCTTATTACAATCAAATTCCACAAACAATCATTGCTTTATTCATACATAAGCTCTCAATAGCTTGTAGATATTTTTCCAAACATTATTAAGATTAAATAAGCTTTTACATAATAGTCGTAAAATATCATGCTACAAATTAACATAAGTTAAAGTATCATGGACAATATTTATCAGAACTGAGACAAATATAATGTAATCAGCTGTTCAAATAACAGTGCTTGAGAATTTTCAACATCATCATTTCGCTTTGTAACGAAATTTTTTTATACAATCTTTCTATAATATTTATTTATTTCTCAATATATTCTCATGTTCATAAATATTTCTTTCAAGAAATTGTAGATAGATCACTGCAAAAAAGAACGATTCAGCCTTCTACTAAACAAAATTCGACTGGAGATCCTCCCCCAAAGAAACACGAAAGATACTACAACATGATAAAGAGCCTGTTTTAAGAAGGTACACGTAGACCATTAGAATCTAACGCTTAACTAGGATGGAGTTCAACAAACGAATCATGAAAAAATAGAAAAACTGAACGAACTAAAAAGTGTCTAAAACAACTTCAAAAAGAAAATCTCAAAAGCAGTGAATTGCCAAAAATTAGTCCATAAATCGCAAATATCCACTCTAGAAATCATTATATTTCCATATTTATACTGCACTCGATGAAAAATAGACCCACAAGTCTATTAAAGAAACGTGCATGTAATGCATAAGTATTCAGATTCAAAGTTCAAAATTTGTAGAAGTGTCTATTCAAATAATCTTCAAATATACGTGGCGTATTGGACATCTGCTTGCTAACAACTATTCTTATATAAAGTTATCGCAGTCTTCTTCCTACTCTTCATATGTGTCTTCTCAACAAACTATATTGTTCTATTAAATGCCCAAAATGTAATAAGAAAAAGAGTAAAGTAATGCATTGAAAATAGCATTATAAAATATTAATTTTAACTACAAAATAAAATACACTACAAGACAGAAGCGATGAAGTATCGGGTCTAGCCCTGGAATGCATTTTCTAACTACTTAAGAAAAATTGGTGAAAAAGGAACACTCTAGAGTATGTCTAATCCATACTGTCTACTTGTGAAAATGGTTGTCAGCTACCTTGTACGATGCCATCTCGTTGAAATTGGAATATGCGTAAAACACACTGTTCTCGTTCTGGAACTGAACCCTCGTTCATCAGGTCGCGTAGTTCTCGAAACGACTGGATCTTGAAGAGAACTGAACCCCGATCCCGAACGTTTGAAAAATAAAAACAGCTGTTCGCGCAACAAGTTCATTGTTCTCACACTTTCCTAAGATGTTCTGTAGCCTATTCGTGGAATGCCATTATAGTTCATGTAGTCACAGTATGAATTTACAGTCAACTTTTCCAAACCGCCTTCCATCTCTTCTTAAAAAGCTTTCTGCTGTTGTAGTATTTCATAATTGATATTAGTGATCATCCTAGGTGGTCAACTCCACTATTGTATTGCATTCTTTCTTTCCATTCTAGCCCATTCGTGACATTAACATGTCGTGATGAAGTACTTGTTCATTCAACCTCTGTTCTGTAGTCATGATTATAATATATAGACTGTACTGAACTATTGTAGAATGTAGTCTTGTATTGGCATTGAAATATCACAAGTCCTAGTGAAGACTGAGTTCACTGCTCCTTAATAATGAAGACTAACACAATCTCAAGCTATAACAAGCCGAGACAAAAAATACAGCGTTACGAACTGTCTAACTGCACTGGTTTCAACTTCGCGTCGAACGTCTTAATTTTAAGTACGTAAACGACCGCGTTGCTTGCGCGAGACAGGAGTGTTGTACCCCGAGCAAAGTATAATGTGATCTGCTGTCACTGCCTTGCCAGATTTTTCTCACTGCTCTTGCGAGACCCATAATGCTGTTCGTTGCGAAACGACATTGACAATCGATACCGACACTGGCTAGTGTTCGATAATACTCTGATATTCTGTCATATGCATTTATCTATGTGTAAAATACTCTCAAGTTTCCTCTTCTTTTAATATAATGCATTTACCAGTTGTTGTTCTGTTTCATAAATACTGTAACAAAATGTATCAGGTTGCATCAGATTGACGTTACTGCTGCCTCCATATTGTAGTCATCTCTTGTACTAAAAATATAGCACATGTTCGAAGGATGTAGTGCGGGCTGCCGTATTGCTCCTAAGCTCGCCACAGAGTGTCAAAGCGCTGTATGCCTTGTAAATAGAGCCGCAGGAATTCATCTGAGTACACACCTGTACAACATAGATCCTACTCAATGCAAAATACGGTCTCATCTCTCTCCCAACTCAACAAATAAAAGTGTGAGAATACTTTTATTTTATCGTTCCTGATATTCACTCTATGAACAGTATTTTGTTATTGTTCTATCCTCTCATAATATCTCCTGAGATTTTTCTTCTCTCTTATTCTATCTTCCTAGTAGTTTTATATTGAATGGAGATGAATAACACTTTTAATTCTACTGAGTATTTCTTTTATCTTTCTCATTGGGACGTCTCTCTTGCCTCTCAGCTTGTTGGCTAGTCCCTGGTTCTGGATCACTTTCTGTGTCCCTTCGTCTATTATTCCTTTCTTCTCTTTTATCTCTGTCTTTTCTAGACTGGTTTCTCTCTTCCTCGGTTTGGTAGTTCTTATCTCGGTAATTTTTGTACCTTGAATATCCTCGTTGGTTGTTCTCTTATCTTTGAAAATAACCTTGCCGTTCCCTATTTTCGAAGGTTCTATTGTCGGTGTTCTGATTTTGATACCGATTGTTCCTTGGTTGATTTTGTTCTCTCTCTTGATACCTGGTATCACATCTATCGTTCCTATTCCTGTCTTGATATTGTCTATATCTCTCTTGATCCCTGTTATCAAATCTATCATTCCTATTCCTGTCTTGATATGGTCTATATCTCTCTTGATCTCTATTTGATTGATATGACCTATCTTGTCCTCTGTAATATCGAGACTGGTAATTACGGGAGGGTTCTTGATTATTTCTATAATCACGCGGTTGTTCGTTATATCTGTTGTTCCTAATAGGATCTGCCCATTTCGACTCATTCTGACTGGGGTTTTCAGTTTGTTGGGTCCTATCCATTACCACAGCGTTCACAGTTTTAGCTTCCGTTCTTCCGAATTTTAGTATTGTGGGAGGAATGGATGTATGATCTATTCTTCGGAGTAAATCGTCCATCTGAGCCAGATCTGTCACCCCAGACGAGATTATATTGCGCCTGACTTCTACCGGCAACTGTCCTGAAATGGTATCTAAGATTTCCTCCTGAGTTAATGGGGGTTGTAGGAAACGTAAGCGAGCTAATTGTGAAGTATAGAATCCTGAGTAGCTAGTAAGTCCAGTACTGCTATACTTCCTAGAGTATAGCTCTGCCCTTACCGCATGTTGGACTTCAATAGACCAAAATCGCTTAATGAACGACTCAGAGAATTGCTCAAAGTTGTCAAAAGTATTGCGGAATGCTCAAAACCAATTTAAAGGTCCATCCAGAAGATGTCTCTCTACAATTCGGAGTTCTCTATCTCTAGTTACATGATGTTCTGTGAAATAATCTTGAAGATTTCTGATAAATTCAATCGCAGTTAAACTCTCGGTGTTGGAGATTTTTTATCTTTTCTTCATAATTTCTCACAATCATTACATTTCACCTGTCATTGGGAGTTGATGTTCTGAAATCCCTAGGAACATATTCGAGATTAGTAGTACTTGGGACTTCTGACCTTTGTCTGGGCTGTTCGACTTCTACTGCCTCATTAGAACGTTCTATGAAATTCCTAGCTGGGGATGTCACATCTAAGTTTTCCCTAACATGGGGAACTGTACCTTCCCTATTGGAACTCATATTGATTTTGTGCTTCAATGTGCTTCTTAAATTCGCTTCTTAAAGCATCTACATTAACGTGGTCACCTAAATTAAATTTGTTCAACTCCTGCCTAATCTCGTTTAATTCAGATGTTTTCTTTTCACGTTCTGAGTTGACGTCTAATCTCACTTGCTCTAACTTTGATGTTACGGTCTTAACTCGTGATTCCAAATCTTCCCTAAGGTTATTGACACTATCTATGTGACTATTCTGGACTGAATTTATTATTTTGTCAGGGTCTTCTCTAGCATCTGATATATGTTTGTTTAACCAGATTTCGGATTGAGAAATTTTGAATTCCAAATTGGATCTAACATTTTTAATTATGTCCTCATTAATTTTGGTTATTTCACCCCGAATAATAGTTATATGATCTTTAACAATGGCTTTATGATCAATTTCTATGTCTTTTCTCAAGACCATATTGTGATCATCTACTTTCTCTTTTATGAGAACCATCTCATTTTCTAATTTTGACAAAGTCCCATGTGTGTTAATAGCTTCATTGGAAAATTGTAATTGAAGCGCATTTAGACTATTTTGATTTTCCTTCTGGTTATGTTCCAGTTCCAATCTAACACTTTTGACAGCCTCCTTAATGCCCGAAATATTAGATTGCATGCTGGTTACAAGTTTTTCTGTCTTTACAATCTTTTCCTCTGTGCTAATTATTTTCTCCTGTGTAGCAACTACTTTAGCCTCAGTAGTGTAGGCCTACAATTTAGTTTGAGCTGCATTTAACTTAACCTCAACTGTGGCTACACTGGAGCGAACGTGACTCACTTCAACGTTCACATTACTTATATCAAGTTGGACAAGTCTTACATCCTCTAAAACACTGTCTACACTTACTTCAACATCATTAATTTTCTCCTTAGTTTCCTTGGACCTATCCAAAAAATTTGATTGCTGTACTGTAAACGTTTTAAAGACAAATGAAGTTGGGACATATCTGCCTGTATTGTTTCTGTGTATTTAGTAATTAATTCAGTGTTCTTATTATTTGATTCAGTTATTTGCTCAAGGCTAGGTTGAGCATTTGACTTGATTTCAGCCAAGTCCTGCTCTTGTTTGGCCAACTTTTCCTGCATACCTTGTAACAAAGCTACCACATCATCTAACGTCGCTGCACCTGACATAATTGTACAATATAAAAGGAGAAATACAGGAATGCAACACATATATAGCAGAATTGACACACTCAGAATGACCCTTTTCACCAATATGAACAATATAGTTAGTTTGGCTTCTAAACTTCTAAACTTCTAAACTTAATAATACATGTATATCTATTAGAAAATAGGAGGTATGTGCACTTGGTAATTTATACTAAAAATAATTAAATTATAATCGCAAATCTAGCTTATTAATTTATTATTAGAAAGAAATGAAGTTAGTGTGACCGATGATCTTCCAAATATCATCGCCGCTGACAAGCATAAAATGGCCGACAAGCAGGGAGTGAAAAATGACCACGCTGATCCACAAAAGTTTCCAAGAAATATCTCTTATGATCATGCCGTAATCATGTACAGTTACTTTTAAAGCACAGATAAAATATCTAGCCCCATAGATGGATCCGCCAATTAAGATTGGCTAACCACTAGGTTATTCGAGAATACCAGTTCGAATGCCCCACGTATTGGGTTCGCCAATTAAGATGTACCCGTATCCAAGTGGTCTTACCTGTTGAAATCCGATGGAACAGCTGGATCGTAGAATCTGAAAGCATCCGGCTGAAATACCCCCCAAAACTCTACCAACTAGGATCAACCAGGGATAAGGATACCTCTCTTATAAAGAATGCGATAAGAAGATGCCAGTGGTCGATGAAATAAAAACGAAAAATAGCTCAAAGTGAACTAACAAGACTCTGAAAAATAATTAAATTAATCTCGTGCGTGGTGCTAGGCATTCTAAAAACTGACCCACTGGTCCTCGTAGCACATCCTGTTTCTAGTATAAATGACCAAGACATCCGAAGCATTTAAAATCAACCAACAGTTTATTTATCCAAAAACTGCTGCAATGTGGAATACCTCTCCACAGAACAAAAATAATCTGCCTCCACTGAAGCGTAATCACGTCTTAATGACATTAGCATTGAATCTTGTTGAAAATGCTATTAAAACTATAGCATCATAACCGCATATAAAACAATCTTAATAAATTTTAAACATGTTTATATACCCTTGTTACACATATTAAATAACCCTTGTAAGTTTATGCAATATTTACATTTTTACATTTTAGTTCACGTTCAAATTATTCGTGTTTTGTATATTCAACTCCATCAATAAGCATTCTAGTGTACTTGTTATGTTCAAATCATGTCTTATTCGACGAACGGTTAAGTTAATCGAACGCATTGTCATTGCATAAAAATGTTACCAACATTTTAAATCTCACAATTAATCCTATTATTATCTCTTAAGCTTTCAGTCATTATTATTACAGGATTATACAAATATTATTACTCGTCTTTCATATTAGACCTTTCTTCAAAAACAAATGTATCAATTTGCACAATCCATTCAAGATTAATTATTACAATGCTAGTTTTACTTAAATTTGATTCATTAATTTTATACTAGCCTTCTAGTATCTATAATCGTGACTATACTGCACGTTCAAAATATACACATAAGTACACTCAGTAATAGCTCAATAGCTAATTTATACTGAAAAAAAATATGATATAGACCATCCATCGATGTCTAATATCCCCTTATTACAATCAAATTCCGCAAACAATCATTGCTTTATTCATACATAAGCTCTCAATAGCTTGTAGATATTTTTCCAAACATTATTAAGATAAATAAGCTTTTACATAATAGTCGTAAAATATCATGCTTCAAATTAACATAAGTTAAAGTATCATGGACAATTTTTATCAGAACTGAGACAAATATAATGTAATCAGCTGTTCAAATAACAGTGCTTGAGAATTTTCAACGTCATCATTTCGCTTTGTAACAAAGATGTTTTATACAATCTTTCTATAATATTTATTTATTTCTCAATATATTCTCATGTTCATAAATATTTCTTTCAAGAAATTGTAGATAGATCACTGCAAAAAGAACGATTCAGCCTTCTACTAAACAAAATTCGACTGGAGTTCCTCCCCCAAAGAAACACGAAAGATACTACAACATGGTAAACAGCCTGTTTTAAGAAGGTACACGTAGACCATTAGAATCTAACGCTTAACTAGGATGGAGTTCAACAAACGAATCATGAAAAAAATAGAAAAACTGAACGAACTAAAAAGTGTCTAAAACAACTTCAAAAAGAAAATCTCAAAAGCTGTGGATTGCTAAAAATTAATCCATAAATCGCAAATATCCACTCTAGAAATCATTCTATTTCCATATTTATACTGCACTCGATGAAAAATAGACCCACACGTCTATTAAAGAAACGTGCATGTAATGCATAAGTATTCAGATTCAAAGTTCAAAATTTGTAGAAGTGTCTATTCAAATAATCTTCAAATATACGTGGCGTATTGGACATCTGCTTGCTAACAACTATTCTTATATAAAGTTATCGCAGTCTTCTTCCTACTCTTCATATGTGTCTTCTCAACAAACTATATTGTTCTATTAAATGCCCAAAATGTAATAAGAAAAAGAGTAAAGTAATGCATTGAAAATAGCATTATAAAATATTAATTTTAACTACAAAATAAAATACACTACAAGACAGAAGCGATGAAGTATCGGGTCTAGCCCTGGAATGCATTTTCTAACTACTTAAGAAAAATTGGTGAAAAAGGAACACTCTAGAGTATGTCTAATCCATACTGTCTACTTGTGAAAATGGTTGTCAGCTACCTTGTACGATGCCATCTCGTTGAAATTGGAATATGCGTAAAACACACTGTTCTCGTTCTGGAACTGAACCCTCGTTCATCAGGTCACGTAGTTCTCGAAACGACTGGATTTTGAAGAGAACCAAACCCCGATCCCGAACGGTTGAAAAATAAAAACAGCTGTTCGCGCAACAAGTTCATTGTTCTCACACGTTCCTAAGATGTTCTGTAGCCTATTCGTGGAATGCCATTATAGTTCATGTAGTCACAGTATGAATTTACACT
Source organism: Meconema thalassinum (assembly GCA_946902985.2). Classification (NCBI taxonomy): domain Eukaryota; kingdom Metazoa; phylum Arthropoda; class Insecta; order Orthoptera; family Tettigoniidae; genus Meconema; species Meconema thalassinum. Next base: position 271,720,572 of record OX336389.2, on the reverse strand, counting down.
CAACTTTTCCAAACCGCCTTCCATCTCTTCTTAAAAAGCTTTCTGCTGTTGTATTATTTCATAATTGATATTAGTGATCATCCTAGGTGGTCAACTCCACTATTGTATTGCATTCTTTCTTTCCATTCTAGCCCATTCGTGACATTAACATGTCGTGATGAAGTACTTGTTCATTCAACCTCTGTTCTGTAGTCATGATTATAATATATAGACTGTACTGAACTATTGTAGAATATAGTCTTGTATTGGCATTGAAATATCACAAGTCCTAGTGAAGACTGAGTTCACTGCTCCTTAATAATGAAGACTAACACAATCTCAAGCTATAACAAGCCGAGACAAAAAATACTGCGTTACGAACTGTCTAACTGCACTGGTTTCAACTTCGCGTCGAACGTCTAAATTTTAAGTTCGTAAACGACCGCGTTGCTTGCGCGAGACAGGAGTGTTGTACCCCGAGCAAAGTATAATGTGATTGCTCTCACTGCCTTGCCAGATTTTTCACACTGCTCTTGCGAGACCCATAATGCTGTTCGTTGCGAAACGACATTGACAATCGATACTGACACTGGCTAGTGTTCGATAATACTCTGATATTCTGTCATATGCATTTATCTATGTGTAAAATACTCTCAAGTTTCCTCTTCTTTTAATATAATGCATTTACCAGTTGTTGTTCTGTTTCATAAATACTGTAACAAAATGTATCAGGTTGCATCAGATTGACGTTACTGCTGCCTCCATTTTGTAGTCATCTCTTGTACTAAAAACATAGCACATGTTCGAAGGATGTAGTGCGGGCTGCCGAATTGCTCCTAAGCTGGCCACAGAGTATCAATGCACTGTATGCCTTGTAAATAGAGCCGCAGTAATTCATCTGAGTACACACCTGTACAACATAGATCCTACTCAATGCAAAATACGGTCTCAGTACCATCACGTCATTTGCCTGGGGAAGAAGTGGGAAACCACGGAAAACCACTTCCAGGTTGGCTGAGGTGGGAATCGAACCCACCTCTTCTCAGTATTGTCTCCCCCAGGGACTCACGACTAGTGGGACGCGGGTTGGCACCCACGGGGCCCCAGCTGAGTTTGGCATTACTCCCACTTACTTGTGCCGGACACCTCTCTCTCATCTTTCCTATCCACCTCCCTTGGTCAACTCTTGTTCTTTTCCGACCCCGACGGTATTAGAGTATCCGAGGCCTAGGGAGTCTTTCACTTTCCCGCCTTAATGGGCCCTTGTCTCATCTTTCCTGATCCCTCATTCTTCGAGGGGTCAGACCTCTTCTGTTCTCTTCATTTCTCCTGCCTTCTGCTCAAGGCCCTTAAGGTGGCAAGGTGTGTGTAGCCCCACCACTTCTGGTGCATCCTCGATCGTGCTACACCCTAAAGGGCTCACGGCTGGTGAGTTCGATAGTTGGTGACCCCGACGGATTCCTGAGCTGGGTCCGGTTTCCACCCCCACCCTTTTTCCATTGCCTCTGGGTCGGACCCTCTCCTCTTTCCATTTCCTATCTACTCCTTCCAGGACCCTCAATCCTCATTCTTCGTGGGCTGAGGGCATTTCTTTTCCTCCTGTCTTTTATTATCCTTATTCTCCTTTTGTTTTTGCATTTCTTCTGCTAGTTTGTAAATGTGTAGTTAGTTTTAATCGTAAGCGTGGTTTTAGTTAGAGTTTCCATTAGATTCTCAGCTTTCACTATCACCCAAACCATTAGGGGCCGATAACCGAGATGTTACGCCCCTTAAAACAGCAATTATTATTATTATCATCATCATCATCATCATCATCAGTATTGTCACATGAGGCTGAGTGTACCACATTCCAGCCCTCAGATCAGAATACAATTTCCTGGCAGAGCTGGGAATCGAACCCGGGTCTCTGCTGTGACAGCCGCTCAACTAACAACACTCGTGACACAAAGATAGGCATGTTGTATTTAAAGTAGCGAAGTGCTGTATCGAAACTAATGTTAGTGATGCCACATTTTGTGGTCTACAGGTTCACATTGACATTCCTGTCCCAACAAACCTGAGTTTGACTCCCGACTCTTCCAAGAAACGGAATTCATTTTGGAGGGCTAGGGTGGGGAATGCCACTTATCTCGAGAATTGTATAAACATTGAATAATCAACGCTTATATTTTTTAAGGCTAGCAGGTGTGGGTAAGATATGTGTTATCCCCACCCAATTGAATTGGGCACATTAATGCGTTGGCCGACTGAAAATCAATTCTCAAAAAAAAAACAAGAAGTTCCGTGACGAACTAAAGAGCCTACTTTTCTTAAAATTTAAGATTCATGCCAATGATTAATCTATATGGATCAATCTAGAATAATGACGAAATTAGGTTGGTAATATCGAAATTTCTAATTAGTTCGAAATACCGTATACCTGGCATAATGTAGCCACTTAGAGAACCACAGTTGGCAGCCCTGGTGACTGAATATATTCTTAGTTCCATCTCTTAAGGTACAGAATACAAAATTTGGTTGAAGTCCAATGGATAGCATGGACGTTACATGCAGTTAAACATTGGATCTAACAGCGCGCGTAAAATCATGTTGGCAACAATAACATACATGTATATGTCAGAAATAATCTGTAATAATATGATCTATTGTTGTCTCAATTTTGAATGAAATCCATTAGTTAGTATAGAAGTTACAATCATTTTAAAATTGGACCTATCAGCAGGCTTAGAATCATGTTGGCAGCACTGGCGTAGGCCTATATTAGTTTCTCCAAATTTAACTAGAATGCCAGGTACTATACGTGTGCAAAGTTTAGAGCTATTGGCTTGCATACTTTCTGATATATTGATATTAGGGTAACAAAAATAGAGACAGTATTTATTAACAGTTGGCAGCCCTGATTACTCTTAAGAATCGGCATAGTCATATCTGTTATAGTACACATAGCACACACGAAATTTGGTTGAAATCCAAATGATAGTATAGAAGTTATATGTATTTAAAATTGGACCTATCAGCAGGCCTACAATCATGTTGGTAGCACTGAGGTATATAAGTTACTCCAAATTAATATAGAATGTCAGGTACTATACGTGTGCATAGTTTCAAGCTGACGGCTTGCATACTTTCTGATATATGGGTATTTGCATAAAAAAATGAGAGCATTTATTAACAGTTGGCAGCCCTGGTGGCTCTTAAGAATACGCCCAGTCATATATGTTTATGTACACATAGCACATACGAAATTTGGTTGAAATCCAATTGATAGTGTAGAAGTTATATGCATTTAAAATTTGGACCTACCAGCAGGCTTAGAATCAGTTTGGCAACACTGCCATGAATGGCCTCCTGGAAATTAAACTGCAATATTATTATCTATACGTGTGCCAATTTTGAGAAAGTTCCCATTCATACCTTCCAAGATATCCAACATGGAGCTCAAATTTCAATTGCGATTTTTCAGCAGTTCGTAGCACTGACATCATTTTCAAATATGGCCGTGAGATATTCAGGTATATATATTTACTCCTACCAAGTTTTGTTTCAATTGCTGCAGCCGTTTAGGAGTTGATAGGGGGGACACACACACAGCCAGACAGACCGACAGACAGAAGGACAGACAGACAGACACACATTTGCCCGATCTCATAAGTCTACTTTTTCCTCATTTTTTCAAAATGTGAAAAGTAGGCTAATACTGAGGAGCGGTTGTGAGGATTCCCACCTCAGCCATCCTAGAAGTCTTCTTCCGTCTCCCACAGGCTACTTAAAGCCATGGCCACCTCCTTCCCAATCCCACCCGAAATTACAAGTTAAAACACGTCATTAACACTGGCCATTAGACCAATTCATCACGCCTCCAAGTACATGTGGCTTATGACAATGATTTACCAAGTCCCGTAAGTAATCAAAACAACTACAACAATTTGTAGGGATGTTTGACAAATCATTGAATGATTTTGTCCATACATGTAATGGCGTAATTTCTTCGTCTATACCTCAACTTAAGTGTTTTTCTCACTAACATACTGTACACTGGTGTCCAAAATGAAAGCAACAAACTGCCATTTCTCCGTCCTGTGGCATTCGAGACAAAACGTCAACAAATGTCCGTACAATCGTTTCTGCACGGAAGATGGCATTCCTGTCATCGTACAACCATGCCAACGATGACGTCAACGCACCTGTCAAACGGGGGTGTGTTTACTGGGCATATAGTTCACATCAACACTCGCTGTTTACACATGCACAGAAGGTGCAGTATTGCACAGAGAATAGGCATAGAAGACCCTCTAAGGTGGAGGGCCATAGGAAGAACGGAAGCAGGTCGCAAAGTGGTGTGGCCCGATGGCGTAATGTGAATCGTTCTGTTATTTCTCGGACGGCGCGACAGTTTGTAGAGACCGAGAATGTATCACGTGTGATATCAGAACGAGAGGACCATCATTTGGCTGTAAGGGCACGACGGTACCGCCGTAGTACTGAACGGCAATTGGCATCTGACCTCGCAGCATCCACAGGAACAGTTGTATTTAGGCAAACAGTGTACAGAAGGCTTCGGCAGAGTGGCCATTATTGTCGGAAATCTGCTGTGTGTGTACCCCTGACGTGTCTGCACAGAAGGGAACGTCTAGCGTGGAGTCGTCAACTTGCCAAATGGACTGTCGAACAGTGGGCCAATGTTCTTTTCACAGATGAGTCCCGATTTGGTCTAGAGAGTGATTTTCGACGGATTCGCATCTGGAGAGAACATGGAACATGATTTCGGGACGCTAACATCGTTGAAAGAGACCGATATCGAGAAGGATCCCTAATGGTGTGGGCAGGGATTATGTTGACTACTCGACCACCTCTTCGGGAAATTGTACAGGTAAATCGGCAAGGTTTAACTGCTGTCAGGTATCGTGACGAGATCATGGGACCTCATGTTCGGTTGTTGCGAGGTGCTGTGAGCCTAGACTTCGTACTGATGGATGATAATGCCCGACTTCATAGAGCACAGGTGGTTGATGTTTTCTTGGAAACGGAAGATATAGCACGCATATCTAGCCTGCTCGCTCTCCCGATTTAAATCCCATAGAGCATGTCTGGGACGCACTAGGGAGACGAATTGCATCACGTCAGCATCCACCAACCACTCTCCAAGACTTGCGAGCTGCTCTGCAGGAAGAATGGGCGTTATTGTCGCAACATGAGATTGATGACCTCATTCGCAGCATGACCCACCGTTGTCAGGCCTGTATTGCTGCCAGAGGGGGTCACACCCCATAATGAGCACATTAACCAGTTGTCGGAATGTGTGTGCAAATCCATGAAGTTGGAAAAAGCGAAAAACATTGTTGTCTACTGTTTTGCATGTTGCAGTGGTTTACTTTCTGTATTCTTTACATTGTTGCTACTTTACTATCAGCTGTTTATACGGCTTTGTTGGGAAATAAACGCAACCTTGAAACATTTCCGTTTGTTGCTTTAATTTTGACCACGGTGTATGTTTCTTCTTGTTATGGGATGTTTTATTGCTTAGGGCATAATGGCACAGCGTTTAAGCTGCTTGCCTCACAACAAGAAGGACCTGCTTCGACTCCTGGTTGGTGCAAGGGAGTTTTTCGAGGTGAAATGTCAGCCCGGTGATTCGGATTCCAAGTAAAAACGAGGTCCCGTGTTTTGATTGCAAGCGCGTAACGGTCACGTTAAACAGGCTTGCTTGCTTTTGTACGGGCCTATTTATCTTAGGTGGAAAGTTTGTAAGGTCGCAAATTAACATTTGCTAGATACTCTTTTCACTACTGAATCTGCCACTCGGAAAGATGAGACACATCATAGAATAAAATCTTCAGTAACGCGTAATTTTCGAGGACATGTATGCTTTTGGTTGGAGCAGGATGGCCGATCATTGGAACTTGTTGTGTACGTAACTGCTAATGTGTTCTACAATGTGTTACAAGCTTCTTGGACACTAACACTTGCCACGTACTGTTGATAATCGAAGCTTCGATAATGCAACGTATAGTTGCTGACACTTTCCCTGGGACGTAGGTATGCCCGCAACACGTACAGGTGGGAGGATAGGACACACAACACGGCGTTGTCCTTACATGTTACGTCTCTCTGCCTGGGAATCACGCCACCAGTGATTCCACATAACGAACACGAGTTGGTAATTTTATTTTGTTCGTTAATTGAGGAAAATAGGCCAAACGAATTGTTGGCTTGGACTGTACCAGATGAATCACATACATAAACCAACAGGTCAGAGTGTTGGGCGGTTGAGAACACAAAGTCCGTGAGACAACTTAAACATCATAATCATACGAATAAGAATCATAATATTATTAATAGGAACAGTACGACTAATAATAATAGCCATAGTACAGGGTCATCGAAAAATAATGCCAACATTTCAAAAAATTATAGCACCGAAACCCTTTATGTTAAACTGTAATTCTTTCACTGATTGCCAGCTGGTAAAAGTAAGTTTTGTTTTGGAGGGGACGTGACCTTGCTATGCGCACACTAGATGCGCAGTAGTCAAGGTCGGCCGGGGGCGCGTGCGCCAATGAAGTCCTGACCTAACCCCTTTGGATTTTTTTTTCTGGTGGTACATTAAAAACATTGTGTATGCAGAAAAAAATCGGGATTTTGAGCACCTGCGGGAGCGAATTTCTGCCGCCATCTTGACAGTTACTCCTGAAATGATTGCACGTACCAATCCAGCCATTGGGAAAGCGTGCGTTCAATGCTGATGTTGGTGGTCGGCCTGGCCTAGATTTTTTCTCTACAGTCCCTGTTTCCTTAAACTGATCAAACCATCGAATGACAGCTTAGTAATCAGGTGCAGTTTGACGGGTGGTGCAGTCATTGGCGCGCGCGCTCCCGGCCGACCTTGGCTACTGCGCATCTAGTGTGCGCATATCAAGGTCACGTCCCCTCCAAAACAAAACTTACTTTAACCAGCTAGCGTTCAGTGAAAGAATTACACGTTTAACATAAAGGGTTTCGGTGCTATAATTTTTTGAAATGTTGGCATTATTTTTAAATGACCCTGTATTAATACAAATAATACTAATAATAATACGTATAATAAAACAGCCTCCGCGGCTTAGGCGGCAGCAAGCGGCCTCTCACCGCTGGGTCCGTGGTTCAAATCCCTGTCACTCCATGTGAGACCTGTGCTGGACTAAACGGAGGCAGACAGGTTTTTCTCCGGGTACCTCGGTTTTCCCTGTCAAAATTTCATTCCAACAACACTCTCCACTACCATTTCATTTCATCTGTCATTCATTTAATCATTGCCTCAGAGGAGAGTGACAGGCTTCGGCAGCCGGCACAGTAGATATCCTCGCCGCTAGATGGGGGCTTCATTCATTCCATCCCTGACCCAGTCGGTTGACTGGAACAGGCTTTGGATTTTCATTTCCAATACGTATAATAACCATAATAATAATAATAATGATAATGAGCATACTAACACTACTAATAGGGCGCAGAATGATACTACTAATAATATCATTCATAATACTAATACTCATAATACCCCTTATAATAGTAATATTAATAATAATGCCAATAGGAATTATAATAAGAATAGTACGAATAATAGTAATACATTTTTAATTTAATTGGTATTCTGCCCGAAGGCAGGTCCGAGCCTCCGAAGAGGCTATCCTCAGGCAGCGTTTATTTGCGGTAGGGTGGCCAGGTCCTTTCCGCTCCTCCTTATGTTGGCCAACAGCATGCTGTACCCCGAACCGGCATACCATCCAATTTCCGACCACGCCCAATGCTGCTTACCTGCGGAGTTCTCATGGGATCCGGTGTTTCAACATGGCCAATACATTTATGATGATGTTTACTATTAGCTGTTTCCGTGCTACCTTGTGTAATACAGATGTTCCAAATTACGGTGAGTTGCGCTTGATTCCGGGTGTTTGCTTCAAGCAAGTAGACTCGTCACAACATCTGCCTGATTGCAACTGTTTGGAACAAACACAACGTTTTGAGTGATTGGTTTGACAAATAGCGCACTTTCCTGCATTTCAGGGTCGAACTGTGTGAAAAATATAGTATGCGGATGTTTCTGACAACCTGAAACGGTTTTGTTGCCTTCAGTGGGGTGTGTACACCATACAGTAGTCGCTTCTCAAACGCCCAGCGAATTATGCAACCCAACACACTGACCCCGTATTTAAGTGATTCAGCCTGTATGTCCAAATAAGCCTGGACGGCGTCACTAATGATAGGGGCAAGAATTGAAGTGAAGGACAATGTCACATAGCGTATTTTTCTACCGCAGCGATTAGTACAGAATCTCATACAGCGAATCATGTTGAAGAAAGATAGATTATATCTGACTATAAGACTGTATGCAGAGGCAAGGGTCTTCAACATTAAACAATTGTATGCTTTTGAAATATATAAATACGTCTTTAGCCTATTTTCATTTTATGAAAAAATAGGTTTATGAGATTACCTTTTGTCCGTGTGTGTGTGTGTGCGTTTGTGTGTGTGTGTGTCCCTAATAACTTCTAAACGGCTGGAGCGATTTCAATCAAACTCTATAAAGTCGTACCACCATTTTGGCCGACCCCAACCGAGCCCTTCAAATTTGTTTACGTCTCACCAATCCAACATGGCGGCTGTGCGAAATATTTCACCGGTATTCAATATCTACGGATATCACCCTGAAATTTTGTACGCTGATAAAGGGAACTACTAGACGTTCACCTATGTGACTTTCGAAAACCTGGTAACTACAAAACCAACATGGCGGCTAAGCGAAGTTGAGACATTTAAATAGACGTTTCTCGCAATTTAACCAACCAAACGGAATAAAACTTGGTACAGTATATGTTTATACACATTGTAATGCACCGACATCTAACTTTGTTCAATTGTTTACATAACCTCAATATGGCGGCTGTGCGAAATATTTCACCGGCATTCTATATCTCCGATACTATTACTGATATCACCCTGAAATCTTGTACGGAGATAAAGGGACCTACTAGAAGTTCATCTATGTGACTTTCGAAAACCTGGTAACCACAAAACCAACATGGCGGCTAAGCGAAGTTGCGACTTTTAAATAGACTTTTCTCGCAATTTATTGATCCAAACGCAATGTAACTTGGTACAGCAAATGTTTATACACATTGTAATGTACTGGTATCTAATTTAGTTCGATTGTTTACATAACATCAAGATGACGGCTGTACGAATTTTAAAATTATTATTTTTATTTCTTGTGTCGTAATCATGCGATCGAAGTGAAAGTTTGAATAATGAACCTACGCAATAATTTTAGTTTAATGGTACAAAACTCTATGGCCAATATATATAACAATCCAACATGGCAACCATCCGAAATATTTAGACGGTTCTCAATATCTACAAATCTATTACAGCAACCAAACTGATTTTTTAACGTTCATTGGGGCTATGAACATAAGTTCACCTATAGAACTTTCAATAACCTGGTGATCACAAATCCAACATGGTGGTGACGCAAAGTATGAATATTTACATGGACGTTTCTCGCAATTTAATCATCTGAGTGCAGTGAAACTTGGTACAGTAAATCCTTATACAAATGTTAATCCACTGACATCTAATTTATTTCAATAGTTTCCATAACTACAAGATGGCAGCTGTGAAAATTCGAAAATCTTGTTTTAACTTCTTGTGGCCTAATCATGCGATTGAAGTTTGAATACTACACGTGCACAATATTCTTCATGTAACAGTACATAACCAAGACCAACATATTGTACCCAAGTGTATTAGGCTGACTGGTGTCGAACCTGGGTCACAGGGGAAATGAGAGCAGACTGGAACTGCCTGCGAGAAATGAACCCAGGGTCTCTGAGGGAGTTAAGTCTAGAAATCCCCCTAGAGACGGGGCACATAAAATTACCAAGGTGATATCAAGCAAATTCTGCTGTTATAAGTGGATATAACACAGAAATAATGGAAGAATATGGCAGTATTTGGCTAAAAAGTGCATGATTTTCTTAGCAGAGCACTAGGATTTGGACCTTTTGACATCCAACTAATGACTTTAGGAAGTAGGCGTGTTTTCGTGGCGACACGTCAGCAACTTGGAACTATTTATACTGTCTGGGGAGGGTGAGTGGACCAGATGTTGGACCAAAAACTCCCCTAAGCACAATGGAGAAGCGCGTTGGAAGGGGGCGCGGGAAAGGTAATTTAAAGATTACTCGCAAATGGAATATGATAGACACATGAGGGTTGCACCAATGTGAATCAAATTCGAGGAGGCTAATTGTCAAGCCATAAAACGTCCAAATCGTAGCTGGAATAAGTAAGGTGCGGAAGAACAGGTTGAATTGAGGTCAGCGATTGAATCGCAAGAGTGAATAGGGTAAGAACCGCGGACATAGTGTCCTGACTACGTGAAGGAATTAATTATTTTTAATTAATTGGCCAGTTATGGAACCAGCGATACAAGACGGACAATAAAAACGTTATTTCAAGCCAGGAAAGGCATTTAGAAGAGAGATGAAGCTCCGGGGGAATTAGGGACCTACTATTCCTGTGGAAAGCCATATAAGCCCACCCGAGGAGTCAGTCGAAGACAGTTGTATCAGATTATTGCGCGGAACGTATGTCGGCCGGGTCCAGGAAAGGACGCGCGCACAAAGATTTTTACGTTTTTAGAGTTATTAAATATATTAGCCAGGCAGTGTAATGTACGAATTAAAGACAGTTGTACAAGAATCTAGTGCGGAACGTATGTCGCCCGGGTCCAGAAAGGGACGCTGCGCGCCAACACTTTAACATTTCAAGTAATCAGTGAGTATTATTCTCAAAGTGCAACGTACAATGTCAAATGAAAGTGATTATAATAGGTCAGTAGAACCTCACAATGCAAAGACAATGTATTTTTATACATATGCAGATTTATTTCAGTAGAATAGTATGAAAAGCGTCGTAGTGTAGGACAATGTATGTTTATACAAGTATACGTGTGACTGTATAAGACACTGTTAGGAGCGCACCGCTCAGGGAAACAGTAGGTGCAGTATGAGAACAGTAATAGTGGTATATGTACAAGTGGAATGTACAATAGACAAGAGCAGCGCAGAACATATCAGTTAGCTGAGTTTACGTGTTTAGAAGCGCGCATGTATAAATAATTTGTTAAAACGGGTGAAGCATTTTCACGCGAATACCACACTATTATTGGTCAGATCGATATTGGAGCACACTTATGCTATTATCGATAATGTACAATTTGATAGAAGTTGATAGACATTGGGAACAAAGGAAATGCTGGGAGAGGCATGTCTCCATGAGAATGGAATCTAGGAGCTATAACTAGACTGGAACATTGGGAATCGTGAGGGATTTGCCAGGAACAGAGATACGCTAGGGATCTTCGTGCAGATGTTACGAGACTTTCAATCAGGAGACAGGATTATTCGGGGGAGGAAAGCTCTATGGAACCTGTATATCTGAGGTACTGCAGGAAGCATCGCCAAGTGAGGAAAGTGTATATAAATATCGTGTGTTTTAAGTAATTTTTGTATATTTTAAAATGTATGTTTTACAAGTGTAGTGATCAATATAAATGTGTTATGTGGCAAAACGAAGCAGTAGCTTCAATATGATAAATGAAAGTGAAGTGCATTTCTTAGTGGAAAAACCACGCAACATGTGTGTTCAAAGCGTAATTATGCATTGCTAAGTGCAATTATGGCAGGCATAATGGAGCGTAAGTGGGCGAATCCACCATGGAAGATATGTGAGTACATGAAACCATGATTTTATTGTAAGATGTAATCCACTGTATGTCGATATATCTAAAGATGTAATATATGCCAATGAAAGTTTGAATCTTGAAAGGTATGATTTTCATGCCTTCATTCTTGTGTTGGAGATATTGTTCAAGTTAAAAGATGTTCGTTTTACATCGAGTCGTGTGTAACTCCGTCACAATTAACGTTGAAATGGCAATTGATTAAAGGGTTAAAAATGTAATGAGCACGGTAGCTCAGTTATTGATGATATAACTATCGTTACGATGTGTCGGGACAAGGGAAGGCGTGTCAGTAATAATAATAATAATAAATAAATAAACATCAGGGAAAGTGTATGTAAACATGTTTTAAGGTAAATGACTGTATATTGAAGCAATGTTATTAAAATGTAAAGGACCTCTCAGATGAAAAATCAGCGTTATGATGTCATAAAGAATTATATAAATAACAATGTACGGAAAGATGATAAGAATATGGAAAATGGAAATGTTTAAAAGCGAATTGAATTGCAGCTTGATGAAAAAGCAAATAAGATTAATTGATAGAGGTTTTTTTTTAATAATTAAGGAAGAGTTCATCCACATGAGTAGTCAGGAAAGTCAGGTTTGCTAAGTCGACGTATGAAGTCTCGTATAGCCGAGGGCATACGATGATATGGGAAGCAATCGAGCGTACATAGTGGGAACCCTAGCTCAGATAATGCTAATAAGCGGCCCGGACTCGAATAATTGACGTAGGAAGGACAACTGTGGAAACCTCGCCATTACGCGTGATATCGACCATGAGCCAGCTAATTGTATGAATTAATTCATCTCTGTTAGAGTGAATTCGACACGGAGGGAAGTTGTGCCCTTACCGTGGTCTTTAACATTAGCCACCGACTAACCCGTGGGACTCCATGTTTGATGAATCTCGTTGCCTTGGCTTGAATTAAATGTGCATGTGAGCCCAGCCATTAAATCCTAACGATAGGTATAAATGTTTTATACAAGTCCATATTTCCAAGCATATTCTGTAACAATTAGGTCACCAGTGCACGAGGGGCCATTGTAACCTTGCATGGTTTGTTATGTCTGAAAGCAGAAGGTCGCTCAGTGTAAGCGAGTTAAAGAGTGTGGCAGGAGGGGAGGTAGCGGCCATGTTGTTGACTCCCCGCAGCGAGGGTCCATTCTATACAGAAATGAAGGTTGGGGGTGAACCTCGATCGGTATCTTACTGGAGTAGGATGTAAGAACTATAAATTTGTGATCCCTTGAATGTTATAAACTGAGTATTGTATTAATTAATGTTAATTACATGTGTGGTAAGACATATTGCTAACTAAGAATCGTCCTGATATCTTAATATTTGACCAAGTTACAAAATGGTAAAAGTTATGTTTTTATATTGACAGAGACACCTAGTTTTGAAGGTTGAAACTTCACGTTTGAAGCTACACCCTAGCGACGGGTAGCAGTATGTCCCAACTTGACACAACGGTAACATATTAATGATTTGGAAGAGAACCCATTACGACATATAGTGGATTTACAAGTAAAGATTTGGTAAACGCATGGTAGACTCGAATGTTTTGGTGGGAAGAAAGGAATAAGACATGATTGTACACATATTGTATAGTTAATAATTGTATGCACTAGTTAATTAGAAAGTTGTAAGATTAACATTGTTTGTGTTTGTTTATCAGGGCATTAGCGCACGTGGTAGTGATTACAATGGTAATTGGAGTATAAAATTAAAGCAACAGTTATTTGGATTTTTGAGATGATAAAGTGTGATTGTTAATTAAGGGAAGGAGTGATATTTTTGCATTTTTGTGTAGTGACACGGCATGGTTGTTAAACCACATGGACTGATATAGACCTAGTCAGTGGATTAGGATGCCAGCCATGGGGGCGGAGATGAGTGTAACGTAAGGGACTCTCTGTTGATATCATCTCAACGCTCCAATTTTATTGCTTTCTGTTCATAAATGAAAATGTAATGTTGTTTTGCTGTGTGATAAGCCATGATATTAGCTCAAATTAAATCCTTTAGAATAGAGTTGTGTGTTGTCATTGTAGAGTTGATACCTATTAGTTTCAAATCCTAAATATGTAACCGCTCAGTGGGTTGGACGGCACACGCCTGGGAGCTGCTGCTAGCTGGACGCGGAAGCATATTTTCCATGGAAAGTCATCATATGGATACAATATATAAAAATCCTTCATGGCGACCATCCGAAATATTTAGTCGGTTCTCAATATCTGCGAATCTATTACAGCAATCAAACTGAAATTTGGCATGTTGATAGTGGTAATTAATATAAGTAGGATATATGAAAATAGGCTTTAGTTCTTCACGGAACTACTTGTTAAAGATAGAAATAGAATTCCAGTTGTAAATCACGGATATGAAACCAGAAGTATTACGGCGAATCACTCTATTTTGTATTAACCTACTCGAAGATAAGTATAGCTAAACGTAACTTTCTGTATTTCTCACCAAAATTATTGCACAGTATGAATGAAATGAAAATCCACAGAGCCTGTTTCCAGTCGACCGACTGGGTCAGGGAATGGAATGAATGAAGCCCCCATCTAGCAGCGAGTATATGAACTGTGCAAGCTGCCGAAGTCTGTCCCACTCCCCTCGTGCAATGAGTGAATGGATGACAGGTGAAATGAAATGATAGTGAATAGTGTTGCTGGAATGAAATTTGTGACAGGGAAAACCGAAGTACCTGGAGAAAAACCTGTCTGCCTCCGCATTGTCCAGCACAAAGTTCACATGGAGTGACCGGGATTTAAACCACAGACCCAGTGGTGAGAGGCCGGCGTGCTGTCGCCTAAGCCACGGAGACTCAGTATGACTTTCTCCCAATTAAATTAAAAGAATTATAAGGAAATCATTCAAACCTGAAGATGCAAATGAAACATTTTCTCAGGGAAAACAAAATTAAAATTGAAACTACGGGGTCTTTCATATAAAATAAGAGCGCCAAGCGGCGGCATTGTTAACCGCAGCTTCGATCACCTTGGCCGAGCTTGTGGCGTGCCACGGCCCCCTGCTGTAGTATTGAAAGCGTGCGCATAATAAATATGAGGGTTGTTTTTTTTGTGGTTTTTTTTTCAAGTTACGATGGACTGTATAAAAATAACCGATTGACATTACCAAACTTGACCTTGCAATAAGCGTGCAGGTGCACAGTCGCCAGTCTAAACCTCAAGTGCTAACATGGTGAGACAGTTATCATTGCAACATCGTTTATGTAAAACTTACTTTAAGTACGAGTCGGCTCGGCGGGTACGTGATGCATTTGTTCAGCAATTTCCTGATGAAGTGCCACCTTCACTAGCACAGATTCACGTAATTGCAAATAAATTTGACACTACTGGCTCGGTGCTCGATAAAAAAAACATGCCCGCACAAGATCAGTTTTATCAGAGGATGAGCTAGATGACATCGGCGAGAATCTTGAACGGTCTCCGAATAAATCACTCACAAAATTAGCACAAGTAGGGGTTTCGGTTTCATCAACAATAACTAACAAACTAACTAAAGTAAGATTTCAGCATTGTACACACGCTAGCAAGGCCGCTGCATCATATAGGATTGTACACACGCTTTAAACAGGGGGCCTTGGCGCGCCACAAGCTCGGCCAAGGTGATCGCAGCAGCGGTTATCAAATTATGAATGAACCATCAGATCCCCAATACAGAGTAGGATAGGGATCTGAGAAATAATAAAATTGTGGGGAGATTTATCCTAATCCTGCGTTAAACTTTCAGATTTGATTTTTTACGTTTTGTGGATGTACATTTTGGGCTAGTTTCTTAACATTACCTCTCCATACCCGATGCCCCTGAGATAAAACTCCATGTGCTGAGCCTAGTCTGAATGTATATATAATACCTTCCATATGGTTTGTTTGGTAAGAGATCTCATCTTATGGTGGCTGATTCGGCATTTAGTCCCCATGATAGTTCGGAACAAACGGGCACAGTGTGTAGGATTTATGTGACAGGTGAGGTGACCTATGATTTTTGAATATTGTTTTCATCCCTATACCTAATAAAGTTGTTGTTGCTGTTGTTGTTGTTGTTGTTTCATTTGAGGGTCTTGGACATCGTAGTCATTCAGCCACGTATATCAGGGTGTGTGTAGAATTTGTGTAATAGAGCAGGAGCCGATATATGTGGAGGTTATCATACAATTAGCTTCATCACTCATGCTTCAAAAATCCAAACAAAAATAATTTACGAGAGGATGGAACGACAGACTGAAACCGAGTTGGGTGGAGGACCAGTTTGGTTTCAGGAGAAATACAGGAACAAGGAAATCTGTACCAAGTCTTAGGCTAATCTTGGAAGACAGAATGAGAAAAGATAAGAACATTCATGGCATTTGTAATTTTAGAAAAGGCTTTTGATAACGTTGATTGGAGTAACGTCTTTAATATTTTGAGAAGGATTGGAGTATAGTGCAGGGATAGAAGGGTTATCTACCCTATATATATATATATATATATATATATATATATATAGTAATCATACTACAGTTATTAGATGTGAGGCTGGTGTTCAGGAAGGTTAGAACTTACCGTCCATACTTTAAAAATCTATTCATTGAAGAGAAAATGAAGGAAATGAGAGATACATTTAAATTAGAAACAGTGATTCAATGTGAAATTATTTGAACTTGCAGATTTTCAGATGACATTCTCATCTTGGCCGGTTCACTAGAGGATCTCAATGAGTTTCTAAATGGAATGGACACAGTCTTGAGGAAAGAATTCATTACGAAAACCAATAAATATAAAACGAAAATAATGGACTGAAGCCAAAAGAAATCAGAATCCCGTATTGGCATCAATTTTGTACGTGAAAGGCTAAAAGAAGTTGGAGAATTATTTTACTTGAGAAACAAAATAAGCAGTGATGGATGAACCAGAGATTGATCTCTTGACATCAAATATAGATTTAGGTATTAGAAAGTCATTTTTGAAAGCCTTTGTCTGGAACGTGGTGTTTTATGGAAGTGAAACTGTTCGTGCAGCAGAAAATAGGTGATTGGAAATATTTGAAATGTGGTGTTACAGGAGAATGATGAAGATTGGGTAGGTAGGTAGGTAGAGTAACAAATGAAGAGGTAATGGGACTAGTGGATGAGGAGAGATGTTTCTACCGAGTGCTAATGAAGGAAGAAACTTAGTTATGGAAGGAACGGTCAAGGATAAGAACTGTAGGTATAGACCAAGGGCAGAGTAAGTCATTCAGATTGCCTCGGAAGATCTAGGGTGTGGTATCTATGTATATATGAAACTATTAACTCAGGACAGGGAGCTAAAGAAGATGCAGGGTGTGGTATCAACGTACAGATGTGACACGAATAGCCAGGACAGGGAGTTATGGAGCGCTGCATCAAACCATTCTAAAGACTGAAGACTCAAACAACAACAACAACAACAACAACAACAACAAGGATTTGCTAAGTTCGTGTAGAAGTGGCTGAACGGGACCATTTGGAAGCAACATCAGAATGTCCATATCACTTACCCAGGCCAGTTCCCCAATACAAATGGCACGCCACCCTTTTCCAAACTCCCTTACTTGATTCTCATTTCATGGAATGCATTATATGATTTTAATTATAAATATGTACTTCAAAATTGTATAAACAAAAGTATTTTATATTTTCACTTCAACACGAGGCCCTCGACTTCAATTTCTCGAGACGAATAAGAGTTGTGTTTGATACACCTGCTCTAACTGGTCATAAACCCAATGTATAACATGTTTGGAATACATAGTATTATGATCATAGGTAAATATAAAATATTACATAGTTTCTAGTAAATACAATAAATCAAACCTCACAATACAATACATACATTGCACTGTACCTCAACACAACCTCATCCACATTCTGCACCCATATCAAATGCCAAACAAAGGTATTAACATTAAAATGATTACCAGCTGCTTCCTTATGGAAACTTACATTGTAAATATTAGTATTTGTGATGGAAAGTTGTTGTACAAAGTTATTTTTCATCTTTGAATCGCAATTTCCCATATGACTTAAGCTAACGGAGATATGAACAATGTATGGTATTAATCACCATCTTTTCTAAGCATTTCCAGTAATGTTATATACATATCTTTCGAGAAATCACTTTTGTTATCTAGCTCCCTTATTTGTAAAAGGGTTAATATTGGCATATCCATTCAAGAGTGCTGCATGAAGTTGCTAGTTAGCAAGACTCGCAGCTTGCTTGCTGCGATGGAAAATGAAGAATGTGGACAGTGAAGTCCCCTTTTTTAATTCACTGATGGGAAACAATAGAGCATGAGGGCTGTAGAAGTTTCATTAAGTAACCTGTCAACTACAGATAAGGCTGCTACTCACTTATTGTATAACAACTATGCATTTCCTTTTGCCGGCTCTGCGGTGTAGCCGGGAAGGCTCTTGCCTACTCCGCAGAAGTTTACGGGATATTACTATTATCATTATATTATTATTATTATTATTATTATTATTATTGAAACCATTTTGCTTGATATACTGTATATCTTTTACGTTGGACTTTGTACATAGAATTCTTGCATATACGGAATGTTGTAATTTATTATTTTGTCAAGGTACTGACAGATTTCTCAGGAGTTAAGTCTCCACTAGTTAGAATCAATTTGCATTCTTATGATGGATGATCGTGTGGCCTCCGGAGAGGCCTAGTGCAGGTCTTTCTTGTTGACGCCCGTGGGCGACCTGCGCGTCGTAATGAGGATGAAGTGATGATGAAGGCGGCACATACACCCAGTCCCCGAGCCACGGGAATTAACCCCAGGGTATTAAAATTCCTGATGGTTCGGCCGGGAATCGAACCCGGGGCACTTAAAGCCAAAGCCTAGTGCCACGGAGCCGGACATTCTCATGATAATAAAGATATAATATATAGTAACAGCACTGTGTAACCCGGAGGGACAGGCAAGGGGGGATGGGGGAGTACTTCAACTTCATCCCTCTAGATTCCGAACTTCACCAGTTGCTACACGAATATTAGTTTTTTAAATTTCTGTATGCCTTTCACCAAGGTAGACTGGGTTCGATTCCCGGTCAATGCATGTGAGATTTTCGAAGGGAAACACCATGTCCTAAGGTTCGGATTCCACGTAAAAAGAAGGTCCCTTGGCTCATGATCGCGAGATTAACGGTCACGTTAAGCTACAAGATTCCGTCTTTTTTTTTATCAACAGTTATTTCAATATATCGAAATAGATTGCAAAATAACACAAGATAATAGTCTACTGTATAAGAATATCAATCTATATTTCCCTGTGTGTCAATTAGATGTCTTTTGTGGGGCGTTGTCTTCCGTTTACCTGGTGCATGCGCATACTGTACATTACTTGGGAGTCAGCTATTCAATGATGGCTGCTGGGAAGCTGGAGTGTAACCATGGCAACATTGATCCGCCTGAGATGGAGTAGCATCATTGATTTCTTATTAACCTGCGCTCCCCTGGCAGAGACGACACGCCCCATACAGCATTATTTTTACCTACTGGTTTGTATATTATTATTATTTATTTTGCGCATGCGCTTACACATTCTCAGCATTTGCTGGAAAGAAAACATTTACAATCCCCGATACCGTACATATCACAAGGAGCAAATTCTTGGTGACTGCATTGAGTAGTAGCTTCATATTCCCCTCATTGCTTCAGGCCTGATTGCCCAAGAACAGCCTTACTACGCGACACGTAGAAAGTATGACTGTTTTCTGCATCAGTTTGAAAAGGCCTGGGTCTAATTTCAACGCCGTGAGCGATTCCTTTAAGTTGTTGGGAATCACGCCAGTGCTGGAGATAATAATAGGAACTGTCCTGACTTGTGCCATGTGCCATTGCTTCCTTATCAGTTCTGAAAGCTCTGTGCATTTTGACAGCTTTTCAACATGCTTTGTTAGTATGTTGCCACTGTTTGGGATCGCCACATCTATGAAGGTGGTGTGCTTCATGCATTTGTCAACAAGAACTAAATCAGGTCTGTTGTGCACAGCTGATTGGTCTGTCAATACAGTACGATCCCAGTACAACGTAAAGCTGTCATTTTCCAGTACACTTTCAGGAGCATATTTGTAGTACGGCACTTTCTCTTGGCTCAGCAGTTGAAGTTGTATAGCCAATTCTTGATGGACTATCTTGGCAACAAAATCATGTCTCTTCCTATATTCTGTCCCTGCAAAATGGCGACAACCTGTTATAATATGCTGAACAGTCTCAGATGTTGGGCAACATTATCTGCAATGGTCATCTTGCACAGATGCATCCTTGATTATGAACTTTAGGTAGTTCCTCGTGGGGACAACCTGGTCCTGAATAGCCATCATAAAGCCTTCTGTTTCAGGAAACATCTGCCCAGAAATCAACCAAAAGTTCGACGCTAGCTTGTCGACGTGAGTTTGGATGACTTCATTGGGATGTCTTGCGTGTAGTGGATTGGACAACCAGGCATTGAATCTATCCAAATCACTGCGCACCTGAATTTGAGTCTCTTGCTGACTTAAGAGTAGTGGAGTTGAATCATCTGTTTCTGTGACAGCCCTGTGCAGCATCGAATGGTTCGATACAGAACAGAAGTATTTTCTTAGCTCATAGATCTGTCGAGCTACTTGGTTGTTTATATCAACAATTCCTCTCCCACCCATATGTCTCGGTAACATGACTCGTTCCACAGATGTCCTGGGATGGTGTTTTCGTGACTTGGTCAGTGATGTTCTAATTTTCTGTTCTAAACTTGCAATGTCAGTTTTACTCCACTTGATGACCCCAAACGAGTAACTAAGAATAGGGACAGCATAAGCGTTGATTGCCTTAACCAAGTTTTTACTGTTGAGGCTGGTGTTAGAAACAAGCTTAATTCTTCTGGCAAATTCCTTCGTCAGATCTTGTTTCACTACTGAGTGTTCTATGTGTCTGGCTTGCTTCATTCCCAGATACTTGTAGGTCTCGCTAGTGAGCATTGTTGCAATCTGCTGGCCCTGAGCTGTTTCATATACACCTTCCTGCAGCTTGCCTTTCATAATGTTCAGCGTCTTACATTTATTATTATTATTATTATTATTATTATTATTATTATTATTATTATTATTATTATTATTATTATTATTATTAGGGGAACAAGAAAGGTGCCTCCCCGAGTATTGTGACCTACAGTAGAGTTATGAAGCAATCGGTCGTTCCCTGGGCAACGGCGAAAACGCCGGCTATTCCTTTCACACCGGAAACATCATCTAGATCCTCTTCAGGACCACAGTTGACCATCATATCAGTGAATATAGAGGGTATATCATCGTCAAAAGAAGAACTGCAACGAGATCTATGTAGGTAAACCAAGTGCGATGTACTGTGCATACAGGAGACTCATAGAGGCTGTGAAATGCGCCGACCAAAAATAAGTGGAATGCGATTGGTTCTCGAAAGCCTCTTTTCAAATACGGAAGTGCTATATTTGTCCAATCCGATATACAGGTAATATCAGCAACCTCGTATGAGGCAAATGATCTTGAAGTTCTAAGTCTGGAAATCAGAGGCTGTACTATCACATCCATATACAAACCACCAGGTGCTGATTTCAAAACCAATGTACCCGATAACTTTTATAATCAACATACACAAGTAGTGATTGGTGACTTTAACTGCCACAGCACCATGTGGGGCTATGATCATGATGATGAGAATGGAGTAGCATTGCAAGAATGGGCGGAAGGCAATCATCTGAGCCTTATACATGATCCTAAGCAGCCTGCATCTTTCAACAGCGGCAGATGGAAACGTGGCTATAACCCAGATCTGATATTCAGCAGTGAAAACATCTTACAGCAGTGCATAAAAACAGTCTGCAACCCTATTCCAAATACACAACACAGGCCTATCATGTGCGAAATATACGCAGCAGTTAGACCACAGACAGTTTCGTTCAGAAGGAGGTTTAACTTTCGGGAAGCCAACTGGCCGAAGTTTACAGATATGCAGGATACTGCAGTTTCCACTATAGAATCTACACTTGAATCATATGATTGATACTTTCGTGGAGGCTGTAAAGAGATGTTCCCGAATGGCCATTCCTCGGGGTTGTCGAACATCATACATCCCCGGTCTTACGTCAGTAGCCTACTTACTGCTCAATATACCGAGTATAAGGTGTTATTTGAAGAAGATCCTTTCGGCGAGGCAACAATGGCGGCTGGGAATAAACTCGTCACATCTCTGAAAGAATCCAGAAGGGATTCTTGGATTAAGTTAATAATATAGAAGAACTTGATCTATCCAGAAACAGCCATCAAGCGTGGAGATTATTGAAACGACTTAATAATGACCCAACTAGATCCAATGCACATTCCAACATCACCGCAGATCAGATTGCCCACCAGTTACTCATGAATGGGAAAGGCAGTCACAGAATTAAAGTACCTAAAACACACCAAGAGATCCAGGCGCAAAGGTGTGATCTTACACTCCCATTCGAGATATCAGAATTAAACAAGGCTATCAAGGAGAGCAAATCTGGTAAAGCACCGGTTTAGATGACATCCGTATGGAACAAATTAAGAATTTCGGGCCAGCGTCAAGAAAGTAGATCCTGCAGCTTTTCAATAATTGCCTGAGCAAGTGCCAAATTCCAAAGATCTGGCGAAAGAGCAGGGTGATAGCCCTTCTCAAACCTGGTAAGGAAGCAAACCATCCTAAGAACTTCAGGCCAATTAGTCTTCTGTGTAACCTCTATAAACTATTTGAACGTATGATTTTGAATAGAATTCTACTTGTAATTGAACCTCTTCTCATACCTGAATAAGCAGGATTTTGACCAATTAAATGCTGTACAGGGCAACTTTTAAACCTTAGTCAGTTTATAAAAGATGGGTTTGAAACTCGGCAGGTGACAGGCGTGGTGTTTGTGGATCTTTCAGCAGCGTTACTCCATGCCAAGTTGTACAGTATGACCAAGAATTTCCATCTAATTAGACTTACCAGCACTCTCCTTCAAAACCGTAGGTTTTTTGTGGACTTCCAGGGGCAACGCAGTCGTTGGAGAGTACAGAAAAATGGCCTACCTCAGGGAAGCGTCCTGCCTCTAATTCTCTTCAACAGGTATACCAACGATCAGCCACTGTCCCCAGACACAAGTATTTTTTGTATGCAGACGACCTAGCCCTTGCTGCGCAGAGCGCAATTTTTGAATCAGTGGAAAGAGATCTGACATCTGCCCTGAGAAATCTATCAAGTTATTACAGTTGGAACCAACTCAGACCAAATCCATCTAAGACACAAGTATGCGCCTTCCACTTAAGGAACAGGGAAGCACATCATGAGTTACGCGTAGAATGGTCAGGTATCCAATTGCAGCATTGTCACACCCCTAAATACTCGGGTTTAACCCTTGATAGAGCTCTTACATTCAAAACCCATTGTAAGAATAACAAAATGAAAATTTCCACACGAAACAACCTGATTCGCAAACTAGTAGGGACACAATGGGGCTCACATCCAGAGACTATTCGCACTTCTGCAATGCCACTGTGCTTTTCTACTGCTGAATTTGCTTCCCCAGTTTGGTACAGGTCATCTCATGCCAGACAGGTAGATAGAGCTCTGAACGAAACCTGTAGATGATAACAGATTGCTTAAAACCTACCCCAACAGAAAAGCTCTACTACCTGGCTGGAATAGCACCACCTTGTGTACGCAGAGAGGTGGCTGCCAACAGGGAGAGGCTGACAGTGAAAGTGGAAGAGAACAGCGCCCACCCACTGCATGGATATAATCCTCCTCAGCAACGGCTGAGGTCCCGAAAGAGCTTTCTGAGGACATCTGAGATGCTTACTGTCTCACCGGAGAAGGCAAGACTGGATATATGGAAGAAGTCGACCCCTCATCCCTGTGGTTGGATGCCAGTAGTTGAAGAACTACCACCCGGACACAACGAAAGCTGGTTGGTGTGGAAATCCTTAAACAGGTTACGATCAGGAGTTGGAAGATCCCGAGACAATCTGAGGAGATGGGGCCTCAGTACACGTGACACGTCTTGCAAATGTGGATAAGAACAAACCACAAGACACATGCTTCATTGCCCTCTGTGCCCTTCATCTTGTGCAGAGGAAGATCTCCTGTTAGCCACTCCGAGCGCCTTGGATGTTGCTCAGTATTGGGCACGTGTTATATAATTAGACAGTTTTACCATTATACCATTATTCGTATGTATAGCAACTGTACATTTGTATGTTTCCGACACGAGAAATAAAAAAATATTGTTATTATTATTATTATTATTATTATTATTATTATACTCGCCAAGTTAGCCCAGTGCGTTGACGTGTTACTTGTGGAAGCCTGGACGCAGCTAATGGAACACTACACTATCAAAACTTTTCATGTAGTAGCAGAGAGTTTGTGATTTCAAATATCAATAGGTCGCACTCTGTAGCCAGCAATATAATCCAGAATTCACGCCTAATTAATCGAAATTCATTACAAAGACCAATAACAGAACACAGTCTTCACAGTTTTGTTGGGGTTACATAAAAAACTCTTAACTGTTTTGATGATACGTCTGCTGGAAGATCCACAAGCATAACAATAATATTAACTAGCAGTAGTGCCCGGCTTCGCCCGGTGGATTTATTTGTTTTATGGATGATAATGAATACTACTACAGAACTGGCACATGATACTTAAACGACCAGAAAAAAAATATAACTTTTGTGGTGGTGGTGTTGGTGGTGGTGGTGGTGGTGGTGGTTGTAGTGAGGATGATAAGCAGTACAGTACAGGGTCTTTCATATAAAGTAAGAACGGCAAGCGGCAGTTTTGTTATTCGCTACTGCGGTGGCCTTGGCCAAGCTTGTGGCGCGCCATGGTCCCCTGCTGTCCTATTGAAAGCGCGCGCATAGTACATACGAGGGCTGTGTGTGTGTTTTTTTTCCAAGTTCACGACCACACTGTACCAACGTTACGATAGACTTTTGCAAAGAATTCAAGTGTGAAGTTTTGGACCGTGTGCCGTTTAGTCCAAACCAGCACTGAATGCTTTTCACCTTTTTCGAGCATTGAAGGTATGGTTGGGCGGCAACACCTCGTCAAAAAGGAAACACTGCAGGAGGCTGTCCAGACGTGCCCACCTCAGTGGCGGCAGAATATTTTGCCGAGGGCATTGGAAAGCTGGTGTAACGATACGACAAATGTTTCAATCGTTTTGGCGATTATGTTGAGACATGCGAATAAAACAGCAAGTAGTAAAATCAGTTTGGTATGTCAATCTGGTATGTCAGTCCATCGGAACTTAAAAAAAAAAAACAGCCCTCGTATGTACTATGCGCGCGCTTTCAATAGTACAGCAGGGGGCCACAAGCACGGCCAATGCCACCGCAACAGCGAATAACAAAACTGCTGCTTGCCGTTCTTACTTTATATGAAAGACCCTGTATAATGGACGTAACATTTAGATCATTTTCCCCTAATGATAATGATAATAATGAATAGGGAAATGGCTATTTACTAACTACAGCACTGACACACGCAATAAACAAAAAACAAAACAAAACAAAAATGATTAGAAAGAGGGGTAAGTGAAATAAAAGACACTGCCTAGGGCCTATATCTCATTGTCTGTTAGAAATGAAGAGACCAATAGTGTCGTCTTTTGTCGCATAGCGCCGTAGGAAAATAATCAGAACACTTAGGAAATCTTCGGCTGTCCCGAGCCCCTGAGGTACCAATAGTATCGTGTATGGCCACATAGCGCTCAACGATAAGTTTCGGAATAAATTACGGTAAATTTGAAAGCACCAACGCTTATTGCAGCTGATAACCTCAATGCATTGCACCAACACCATTGCACTTATACAGATGCATAATATGTTCATGATGATAACTGTTTTAAGGGGCAAAAGAAATCATTTTGCACTAATTACTCCCCGTGACTGCAATTTATAAGCAGCGCAAGATTTAACTATTTTTGCAATTCTGCACCAGAACACTGGTAGGGGTGACGTCATGCAGCCCGAATTGCCAGTCAACAATAGACTTATTAAAATACCCTTACAGTTACACTGCTACGGACATGAATGATTCTAGGGCCTTAATCCATGGTTTTCAAGTTCAGTTTGTTTGTTATTCTAAATGTAGGGACTGGAGAGCGTTGTCCAAAATATCAAGTGGACAGTGTTACCAGCAGGGTTTCAAAGTGTATGTATAATTTGGTGCAATTAGGAGGAACGGTGTGGATTTGTGATAAAGGGCCTAAATGCAGGAAATGTAGTGGTCTTTCCGAAATTTAAAGCGGACAGTGTCACCCGCAGGGTTCCAAAGGGTAAGTGTACAAAATGTGATTCAGATCGGTGAAACGGTGTAGCTTTGTGCCAATGGTCCTAAATGCAGGGAATGGAGTGGTCTGTCCGAAATTTCAAGCAGACAGCGTTACTCGTCGGGTGATCCAAAGTGTAAGTATGTGAAATTTGGTTCAGATCGGTGAAACGGTGTAGATTTGTACCAAAGAGCCTAAATGCAGGGAATTGAGTGGTCTGTCCGAATCGTCAAGCTGACAGTGTTACTCGCAGGGTTCCTAAGGGTAAGTATACAAATTTTGGTCCAGATCGTTGAAATGGTGTAGATTTGTGCCAAAGGGCCTAAATGCAGGGAATAGAGTGGTCTGTCTGAAATTTCATGCAGTGTTCCTCTTAGGGTTCTAAAGGGTAAGTATACAAATTTTGGTTCAGATTGGTGAAACGGTGTAGATTTGTGCCGAAGGGCTTAAATGCAGGAAATGGAGTGGTCTGTCCGGAATTTCGTGTAAACAGTATTACTCTCAGGGTCCAAAGGATAAGTATACACATTTTGGTTCAGATCGGAGAAACGGTGTAGATTTGTGTAAAAGGGCCTAAATGCAGGGAATTGAGTGGTCTGTCCGAAATTTAAAGTGGACAGTGTTACCCGCAGTGTTCCAAAGGGTGTGTATACAAATTTTGGTTCAGATCGGTGAAACGGTGTGGATTTGTGCGAAAGGGTCTAAATGCAGGGAATGGAGTGGTCTGTCCGAAATTTCATATAGACTGTGTTACTCGCCGGGTTCCAAAGGGTAATTATACAAATTTTGGACCAGATCGGTGAAACGGTGTAGATTTATGCCAAAGGGCCTAAATGCAGGGAATGAACCGGTCTGTCATAAATTTCACGTAGGTAGTGTTACTCGCAGGGTTCCAAAGGGTATGTATACAAATTTTGGTTCTGATCGGTAAAACGGTGTAGATTTGTGCCAAAGGGCCTAAATGCAGGAAATGGAGTGAGTGGTCTGTCCGAAATTTAACATAGCCTAAACTATTCCTCTTGAATCTGGCTATCATATAAAAAAGAATTTTTCGAATCCGACTTGTAGTTCCAGGGATTAGCGCGTTTAAACACAAAAACACACAAACAGACACATTAACTCTTCAGCCCCTGAAATGCCTTGGCCTACCAAGTGACCGCTGCTCAGCCCTGCTAACCTACAGATTGTAAGGTGACGTGTGACGAGCACGTTGGATCCCCTCGTCCGTTAATCTTGGTTGTCTTGACCAAGGCTCTGCCTCTCTGATCAAACAGCTACTCAACTATCCTCACGAGACTGAGTGCCCCCTGTTCCAGCCCTCACGTCAGTTTGTAAAATACTTGACGGAGCCTAGAATCGAACCCCGGTGAGAGGCAGGCACGGGGCCGACAATGAGTAAATTCCTCATCCCATCCTCAGCCCTGGGATCATCATAAACTGGAGAGGGGGAGGGGCTGATATATTAATCAACAATGTGCATACATATAACTTAGACAGAATAAATCACAATAATTAATAGTTACAATTTTAATACACTGAAAGTCTATCATTTAAATAACCATTTCCCACAAAGTCAACCTGTGACTTATCTGTGGGAGCTGCTTTAAGTACATACATCATAATAATATGAGATAAAACTCGTACCGTGTCAACTAATATCTAGTAACCAATTAAGACTACATTATCTTGAGTTCCATCTCCAACCCTGGGACTTCTAAAAGCTGGAGGGAGGGACCACAGTAAGATTATCCATATACCATATACCAATTGATATATATAACATATCGTAGGTTGTTCTGAGATCCAACAATCAAAACAGGCTGCTCAATTCTTTCTTGTAATATTTCTTAATTTGGTCTTTGGCTTTATTTTTTATTTTTAAGTATTTAAGAGACAGAGGTAATTCATTAAAAGTTGTTGGTAATACTAACCTTAGTTCCTTCTTACCAATATGTACTTATACATCTGGGAATATTATATATCCCCCTATCTACTTGTCTACTGTAGTTAGTTTTCCATGTTGAATTTGATTCTTATACCTGTTGTCAAGGCTTCATAACGTAACAGAATTGTCAGAAATAACGAATTAATTTTTGATACGTTACTGCTTCCGTACCCAAAACAAATGATATATGAATAACGTTTTTAGTGCGGCAACGAAATAAGGGGTTATAATTTTCCCTGGTTTGTGCTATTAACGTTATAACCAGCAGAGGAAAAGATTCCGTTATTTTAAAATGCGCTCCCGTTATTAACGTTATACGTCTAGTAACGGTATGACAGCGATTTTGACCCGCTGCGCGCCATCAATAACGTTATTCAGGCAGAGTGATCGATTCGGTTATTTCAAAATGCAAACCTACTAATAACGTTATAAGCCTAGTAACGGTATACGAGAGATTTTTACCAGTTATACGCTATCAATAACGTTATTCAGGGCAGAAAAATTAATTCCGTTATTTAGAAATGTGAACCCACCAATAACGTTATAAGCTTTGTAACGGTATACGAGCGATATTTACGAGCTTTGCGCTGTCAATAACGTTATTCATGGCAGAAAAACAATTCCGTTATTTAGAAATGCGAACCCACCAATAACGCTATAAGTCTAGTAACGGTATACGAGCGAATTTTACCAGCCATACGCTATCAATAACGTTATTCAGGGCAGAAAAATTAATTCAGTTATTTTGAAATGCGAACCCACCAACAACGTTATATGTCTAGTAACGGTATACAGGCGATTTTTACCAGCTATGCGCTATCAGTAACATTATTCTAAGCGGAGAAATTGATTCCGTTATTTCAGAAAAGAATCTCGTCAATAACGTTATGGAAGTGTCTATTTGTCCGCTACCCGGACAAGCATGGAAGGTGACCGTGAACAGACGATGCTGGGCCATATGTAATTCCAGGCCAATTATTTATTCAAACATAGGATAATTACTTCTTGAAATATCAATAATAATCAACATAATGATTTCAATCTGAGCGCGTGCCCCTTCAGACAGGGCAAGGCACCTTGCTCGTTTCGATCGCGGTCATATTTTAGCCTACGTTAGAAACATGTTTCCTAAAATCAATACGATGGATCCCATTGATTCGAAATATTTCTTGTTGCTTCATATAGGGGTTTGGAACATAGCCTATTGTTCATCAGTCCCATGTAGTTGAAGTCTGATAAACTTTGTTATTTTTGGAGTTGGCAATGGCCTTGACTTAGGAAATATCCACGCATTTTCCTGGAGTGGGAGTGGGAAACCACAGAAAAACACTCTAAGATAGCTAGGATGGGAATCGAACTCACCCTCTCGCAGTGTTGCCATATAAGGCAGAGTGTAACCTAAACACCAAACTTTCACTCCTTTGTGACCAATAAGAGTATTTCTTTCCTAAATGAAACCTCCCGTTCTTGCTTTTCGTTTACTTGGTATCCTATTTTCATTTAGTAGTGATAGAAGCCATTTTTCAGTGATGGTTATTTCTAATGAAGAAAGCTATTCAGTCGGTCAACACGAAATTCGCGTAGACCGAATGAAAAGCTTTCTTTATTATTTTCATTTATGAAAAAATAGGCTTATGAAATCACATTTAGTCCGTGTGTGTGCGTATGTGTGTGTCCCCCCTAATAAAATATAAACGGCTGGAGCGATTTCAATGAAACTCGGTAAGGTCATAGTACTATTTTGTCCGACCCCGACCGTGATCTTCAAATTTTATTACAGCTCACCAATCCAACATGGCGACTGTGCGAAATATTTCACTGGCATTCCATATCTCCGAAACTATTACAGATATCACCCTGACATTTTGTACGGTGATAAAATGAACTACTAGATGGGACTCTCAAAATTCCTGTTAAGTAACAAACAAACATGGGGGCCTAGCGAAGTTGATACATTAAAATAGTTTTTTTTTCGCGATTAAACCATTCGAGCGCCGTCAAATGGTACAGCAAATGTTATACACCTTGTAACACACTGATATCTTATTCAGCTCAATTGTTTACATAACCGCAAGATGGTGCCTGTGAGAAATTTAAAAATTAAGTTTTAATTTCTTGTGTTCTAATCTTGCGATCGTAGCCAACGTTTGAACAATGAACCTACCGTACGCAATAATCGTCATCAAATAGTACATAGCTCAATGGTCTACACGTATTTAGAAATATTTAGACGATTCTCAATGTCAACTAATCAATGACAGCAATCAAACTGAATTGTTTTCATAACCACAAGATGGCGCCTGTGCGAAATTTTAAAGTCTCGTATTTAGCCTATTTCCATTTATGAAAAAATAGGCTTATGAGATCACCTTTTGTCCGTGTGTGTGCACCAGGGCCGTGCAATGGGCAAGGTGAAGCAGTGTTAGCAGGTGAAGCGCAGCCCTATTCTGCCTATTTCTGAGCAGTACAGCACGACATCACACTAGCACTGCAGCGCTTAGTCGCACAAGCACTGTCCATTTGACGGGGTGCTGCAGTACGTTTTGTACTGAGCGCAGAGCCTGGACACTAGACGCACTGGAGCCAACATTTTGTCATATGCTTGTGGTCTGCCGTGCTCATAACATCTTTTGTGCCTGGGGAGCACAAATATACCATAGTGGGAAAGTCACACCTTAAAGAAACACACCGAAGACGTATAAAACATGATATTTGGACGTACATGAACCAGATCTGCAGCAAGGATACAAGAAGTTGCATATTTTTAGCCTATTTTCATTTATGAAAAAATAAGCTTATGAGATCACCTTTTGTCAGTGTGTCTGTCTCTGTGTGCGCGTGTGTGTGATATGGTGTGTCCCTCCCCCCTAATAACTTCTAAATCACTGGAGCGATTGCAATGAAACTCGGTAAGTTCATAGCACTATTCCACACCACCTCGATCGTGCCCTTCAAATTTTGTTACGTCTCACGAATCCAACATGGCTGCTGTGCGAAATATTTCACCAGCCTTCGATATCTACGAAACTATTACCGATATCACCCTGGAATATTTCACGGTGATAAAGGGAACTACTAGAAGTTCACCAATGTGATTTTTGAAAACCTGATAACTACAGAACCAACATGGCGGCCAAGCTAAGTTGCGACTTTTAAATAGACGTTTCTCACGATTTAACCAACCAAACGCAATGCAACTTGGTACAGTATATGTTTATAAACATTGTAATGTACCGACATCTAACTTCGTTCAATTGTTTACATAACCTCAAGAAGTCGGCTGTGCGAAATATTTAACCGGCATTCTATATCTCTGAAACTATTAGCGATATCACCCTGAAATTTTGTACGGAGATAAAGGGCACTACTGGAATTTCATCTATAAGACTTTCAAAAACCGGTTAACTACAAAACGAATATGGCAACAAAGCGAATTTGAAAATTTTAAATAGACCTTTCTCGCGATTTAATGATCCAAACGCAATGAAACTTGATACAGGAAATGTTTATACACATTGTAATGCACTGGTATCTAATTTAGTTCAATTGTTTACATAACCTCAAGTTGGCGAATGTGCGAATTTTAAAATTAAGTTTTTGTTTCTTGTGTCGTTATCATGCGATCGAAGTGAGAGTTTGAGTAATGAACCCTTGCAATAATTTTCCTTTAATGGTACATGACTCTATGGCCTATACATACAACAATCCAACATGGCGACCATCCGAAATATTTAGATGGATCTCAATATCTACGAATCTATTACAGCAATCAAACTGAATTTTTTAATCTTCATTGGGGCTATGAACATAAGTTCACCTATAGGACTTTCAATAACCTGGTGATCACAAATCCAACATGGCGGCGACGCGAAGTATAAATATTCACATGGTCGTTTCTCGCATTATAACCATCCGAGTGCAGTGACACTTGGTACAGTAAATCCTTCTACAAATGTTAATCCACTGGCATCTAATTTTTTAATTTGTTTCCATAACCACAAGATGGCAGCTGTGCGAAATTTTAAAATCTCGTTTTTACTTCTTGTGTCCTCATCATGCGATTGAAGTTTGAATACTACACGTACACAATACACTTCACGTAACAGTACATAACTCTAAGACCTACAGATATAAAAATCCAACATGGCAACCATGCGCAATATTTATCCGGTTCTCAATATCTGCGAATCTATTACAGCAATCAATCTGAACTTTTGTATGTTGATAGAGGCAATTAACATAAGTAGGATATATGAAAATAGGCTGTATAATTCTTCACAGAACTACTTGTTGGGTTAGTTATTGTTGTTTTAAGGGGCGGAACTACGAGGTCATCTGCCCCTACATTCTGGGTGATGTAGCAGGTGCAGCGAGATATAATAATCCTAAAAATGGAATCAAGCATATTGGTAATCATGCATATGACAGTAACAGGGGCCGGTATGGAATCAGGAGTGTTAAAATATATATTTTTAGCCTACTTTCGATTTTTGCAAAAAATGAAAGTAGACTTATGAGATCAACACAGGGCGAAAAATTGTGTGTCTGTCTGTGTGTGTGTATGTGTGTGTGTGTGAGTCTGTGTGTGTGTGTACTCTGAATGTATGTCCCCCCTATCAATTCGAACACGGTGAAACCGAATCGAACGAAATTTGGTACAGAGGTAGCTCTAGCATAGGGCACCTCAGTGTCATACTTTATATCGCCGCCATCTTTACCAAAACTGAATGGCGGCCACTCAAACGTTCAAAACGTAAACTCAAATTACGGCTAAACTAATCATCCGATCTCTACCAAATTTGGTGACAACACACCTTTATATAGGACGCGTCTTTCACCCAAACTTCAAGGTCATCGGCCTTGCCATTTCAGGATGGCGGCCGTGTGAATTATGCAACCATTATAATCAATAGCTTAAGACCCACCAATTCAGATTATCAAGCCTAGGGTGGTTTAAGCTATCCTGAAGGTCGTGATCCGTTATTTATTATAATTTAATATTATAATATTATTCTGTATGAATGGCTTAAAAGTGCTGAGCCGTATCTGCCACACGACAAGATGGCAGCTGTCCTCATGAGCCTGTCTTATATTTCAGTAGTTTTAGTATGTTGTATGTGATATACCCTACTGATACAATAACATAAACTTTGTATGAAATGATCTATAATGAAGATGTACTGCAGAGAAGAAATAGTATATTTCAAGTCATTATTTGCCAACAGGTTGTATCTAATATATCAGTTAAAATCGCCATGATGTTAAGGATATAGTTAGCTCTGGGCTAGCGTGTTAGTCTGTCACGCAGTTGACTGTGGATCGAATACTGCTACAGTTAACTTGTTTTTTTCTTGAATTATTTTACAAATGATGTGCACAAGCTCTTTCCACAGATACTGAATAAAATGTCGTTTAGCTCAAAGGGGAGGCTAATGTATACACTCGTTTATTAATAAAATCACAGTCCCAGCATTGCACATAAACAGAAGACATTAAGAAAAGGAGAATAGAAGAACTAGATACACGTTGTTATCAACCACAGCCTTCTTAATGTCTCTGTACGGTGCTGTCCTCTTGTGGGTTATGTGGGTAATATTGTTCCAAACATACCGCTGTGTAAATATCTGGCCTCCGGAAGTATGGCAATTTTGTAATACTGGTAGTTCAACTATTAGCCACGATCGCGCTCCGATTAACTTTAAACACTGCCAGCTGGATCGCCTCCCTCCTGGCTACTTTAAACTGCCTGCTCGTTGAACATCCAGAGGCGTACAAGATAAATATTAATTCACTGCTAGGTCTCAACACCAACCTACTGTGATCGGCGCGGATTTTTAAAGGGGAAGGCACCCAAAACGAAAGATTCTTAACTTTGCAGGCTGGCTTAATATAGAGATTAACGGACGTGAATGCATTACAATGAGTTCGTAGTTTTGTTATTCAATCATCATAAAGTATATAATATTGATTTTGACACTTACTGGCTAATTTTCAATATAAAAGAAAACAAACAATACATGGTGGTAGAGGTGGTTTTAGGGATGAGGACAAAGAGTTATAAATATACCCATACATTTAGGAGAAAGTAGGCTATATGTTATTTGCTGAACATCTTGTTTAATTTGTTGACAGAATGTCACAAACCAGCCGACGTAGCTACACACGCTAACGTGCATGGTCAGACTACACCGAACTCGAAATACCACACACAACCATTTCATACCTTGCCTCATTAATTTCATTTGTCATTAAATCCTCTCATTAGATTGTCGTCATGAAGGGCATCTATCCGTAATATCATTCCCACAAGGAAACTGTCTCACCACATCCCCTTCCTCATAGCAACCTAAATAATTACGGGTAGAACAAAAAAACTACATTAGGACTATAAAGCTATAGTCTACAGTATTTCAATAACAAGATTCTGAATTCACCAACTGATTAGATTGATGCTGTTCAGGGATATGTGAATTCGAGAAACGTGCGTTAGTAAATTTATCAGGTTTTTAAACTGAACAATATTCCGTCGCAATCTGAGGTAATTTATGTCTTTTATTCGTATTTTCAACATCGCCTGAAACAATAACTCATGGAATTTACCTACACATAAGATATACGGCAAAATAAGCAAGTTGACATGAAATCCTTCTAACTTTTGAAGATTTAGGACAATTTTCATTATTTCAACAGTTTGGAGACCAAGAGTGCTCTTCATTGTAAAACAATTTTGCTCTGAAAATTACAAAATATGTTGTCTGTCTTTCTACCAGCTTGTCGGTATTTCTTTCGGTTGTTTGTTGTTTTTTGGAACTATTCGGCTCTTTGGTTATGGTATGCGAACCATCTCTCTAACTTACCAGGGGCAATGTAATGCCAAAAATACGAAGAAAGGTGTACTATTATAGTTCGTGCTGAAATTACATGGCATCGTGCAATAGATTGCGCTGACAATGAAAGAGATCAACTTGTGGTGTAGCGGCTAACATTCTTGGCTGTCGCCCCGCCCCGGTGGTCCGGGTTTGATTCCCTGGCCTGCCAAGAAATTTAATTTCGGTTTGAGGTACTGAAATTGTATCGATGATACGTAAGTCATCAAAGGGGTGTTCATTTCGAGGACTTGCACCAGGTCAGTGAGCACAAGTTTTCCTTTTTTTCCCTACATTCTTATTCTGCAATTCGAACATTCATAAGGGAACTCGGAGAGAAACTCACCTCGTAGGGTTGTTAGAATAGCTTCCGTAAAATATTCTCAAAGGCCAATGCCACAAGTAGCCGTCGTGAGTTAATCCAATTGCATATTTATATGTAATCCACACATCGTATTTAAGAACATTTGATTTTCAGAGCATTCTATGTTCTGGGCATAGGAAAACCTCGAAGCTAATTTCGCAATTTTCAGTGAATGAACATCCAAAGTATAGCAATCTTCATCTAGGGACACCGTGCCACATATATACAGAGAGTGCAAGAATTGCTTGAAGGCAAGGTGACATGGTGCGTAATTTGTGTTTGTACAACGAATGAGGTTTTCATTACGGTGATGATGATGAAGATGGTGGTAACGATGAAGACAGTGATTTACTAGTTAGGAACCAAAGGAATACTTGAGAATTAAGCCTTGCCCGTTGCACGGCCCTGGTGCACACACACGGACAAAAGGTGATCTCATAGGCCTATTTTTTCATAAATGGAAATAGGCTGAATAGGAGCTTTTAAAATTTCTCACAGGCGCCATCTTGTGGTTATGAAAACAATTCAGTTTGATTGCTGTCATTGATTAGTTGACATTGAGAATCGTCTAAATATTTCTAAATACGTGTAGACCATTGAGCTATGTACTATTTGATGACGATTATTGCGTACGGTAGGTTCATTGTTCAAACGTTGGCTACGATCGCATGATTAGGACACAATAAAGCTTGTGGTACGTTTCGAATAAGGGAAAGAAACAACATCAACATTTTTAATAACTTATCGTTTTTGGGTATGCCTAACTTAAATATAAATGGCATAATTTTGCTATCAAATGAATCCATTCAATAATAGAGAATTGATCTACAATGTACTCGGGAACAGTATGAGACGTAGTCTATTGGTATCCAATAACATTTTATTGCCAATAATAATAGTCTAATAATAATAATAATTGCCACCCGTGGATGGCTACTTACCTGTATTTAGAGGTCCGCCTCACTTCAGCAACAAAATCACCTTCAGAAGACATGTCCCAACAGAAGAGCTCCAAAGGGGTGGAAGGAAAATGGAGAAGGGGAACGCACAGGCTATTCTACAGACACCCCCAATAACCGACAGAACTGTCGATGAAATAATGCCACAACAGCTGCTTAAAAATGAAAATAAAAATTTAATGTTAAAATCTAAAGGAGCACCTCCACCTGAAACAGAACATGCTTGCTTGCAAAGCAAAAAAAGGACAAGAATTAAATTTAAAAATTAAAATGTTATAAAGCCCAAAGATTAAAATAAAATGAGAAAGGGCTTGATAATTTACAAGGGATTGCAATACCGATCCGACATGCGGAGATCCAGACCACGATGAAACGAGAAATTAAAAATTAAAATTAACCAAATAAAATAGGATCAGAAAATAATTCAAAATTTGCTTGACGGAGAAAAACACAGGAACATTTACCAAAAACACAAAGTTAAACCAACAAGATTAAATTAAAAAATATTAAGCTAACACCACAACACGTTAGAGCTTCGCGGTCGGCGCCAAGAGACTGACCTCGAGACCAGAATGCATCTCGGCAAAACAAAAAACAAACATGGCCACAAAAAACAGGAGACCGCATGTCAAATCGAAATCACGGCAAACAATTAGCATTAAATTAATTTAGAATCACCAGAGAGGAATGACAGGAGGAAAACAATTACATCTAAAAACTATTAACACTAGTCGGTTTATGTTGCTTCGGATCTTACATCAGATTAATAATATGCCAATCCCAAGATTGCCAAAAGAAAATAAATAATAATTTAAAACGAAAGATAAACTAGAAATGTGTCTCCAGAAGGTACGAAGAAAAATATAACAAAATTAATATATATCTGGTAACATTATTAAAACATTAAAAAAAATTAGGCCTACCAGGCGAAACAAAAAAAGATCAAACATTCATACAAGGCCATATTGGAGCTCCCAAAATAAAATAAATAAATATATAAAATAATAACGTACCTTACTACTTCTCTGTGGAGACACAATGAAAATAAAATAATTAACACACAATATAAATAAAATATAATCTGGCACTTGATTGCCTTTAAAATGGCTAACACGCCCATGCGCCGTTTTGATGTCACAAGCACTCCTGTTGTATCCATATGCGATTTACTTGGCATATTTCCTCTTCATGGCGGAACGATGAAATTAAATCCTTATGTAGCACAGGCGTTTCCTTTTTCTTGAATATGTATTCATATTTTGTAAAAGCTAGGGGCAAATGCCCCCAGCGCAACGGAGAGATACTCTTCCAACCAGCTGGCTTTGTTGTTTACAAGACGACAGACAATCAACACACAACATGGCGGAGAATTCCGCGTCAGAAACAGCATTGTATTCATGTAAATATTCATCGTCCAATCAAGGCTTGACACATCAATCAACAATGTCATAATTAAGTAAAAAATTTGGCGGTATCATGAAGTATATATATTCTTTTGTTTATGACGTAGAATATAATTGCCATCCATTATGCCACGAAAAGGAAGAGTTTTATAAGGCACAACTAACGCATTCTAGCGGAGAAGAAGGAACCACTTGAAGGAATCCCGAAGTCCGACAGCAGGTGCCACCTCGTGTCCACAAACGGGATCAAGTCACCAGGCGGTCGATTCAAAATGTCATGAATTCCATCCAGGGGTAGATACATGTTTGAACGTTGGGACGGGCTCTTGCACTAACAATAATTATAATAATATGTAGAGAAGAGAAGAACGACTTCGAGAAATCCAGCCGCGACAGGCTGGACACGCGTCCCTGAACTGACGAGTTCCAGCGTAGACAGTGCTGACAGTGTGCGCCTGGGTCATATGGCCCTAAAAGCACTTGCCTGGCTTGCAGGGTACCACGACATACTATACACAGCTCACTCGCACACGTAGCTAGCGGCAGGCGGGGAGAGTCAAGGACACAGATTACCTACTGACCTGACATGACGTCACGCACCTTCGCCGGGCCTTGGTGTGCACCCCCCCCCCTCCCCCCCCCCCCCCTCTTCCCCCACACCCCACCTAATAAAATCTAAGCGACTGGAGCAATTTCAATGAAATTCGGTAAGGTCATAGTAGGCCTACTATTTTGGCCGACCCCGATCGTGCCCTTCAAAGCTTATTGAAAAAAAAAATACACAACCTGTTTCCAGTCCACCGACTGGGTCAGGGAATGGAATGAATGAAGCCCCCATCTAGCGGCGAGGATATGAACTGTGCCGGCTGCCGAAGGCTGTCGCACTCTCCTGGGGCAATGATTAAATGAATGACAGATGAAATGAAATGATAGTGGTGAGTGTCACTGGAATGAAATTTGTGACAGGGAAAACCGGAGTACCCGGAGAAAAACCTGTCTGCCTCCGCTTTGTCCAGCACAAATCTCACATGGAATGACCGGGATTTGAACCATGGACCCAGCGGTGAGAGGCCGGCGCGCTGCCGCCTAAGCCTCGGAGCCTTCAAAGCTTATTATGTTTCACCAATTCAACATGGTGGCTGTGCGAAATATCTCACTGCTATTCTATATCTCCGAAACTGTCACCGATATCACCCTGAAATTTTGTACGGTGATAAAAGTCACTTAAGTGACTTTCATAAACCTGTTAACTACAAAACGAACATGGCGGCCAAGTGAATTTGAAAATTTAAATAGACTTTTCTGGCGATTTAACCATCCGAACACAGTGAAACTTGGTACAGCAATTGTTTATATACATTGTAATGAACTGATATCTAATTTTGTTAAATTGTTTACATACACTCAAGATGGCAGCTGTGCAAAATTTTAAAATTCTTTTTTTATTTCTTGTGTCCCAATCATGCGATAGAAGTCAACGTTTGAATAATGAACCTACGCAATAATAGTCATCTAATACTACATAACTCTATGGTCTACATATAGGGTCTTTCATATTAAGTAAGAACGACGAGCGGCGGTTTTGTTATTCGCTACTGCAGCGGGTTAGGCCGAGTTTCTGGCGCCCCACGGCCCCCTGCTGTAGTATTGAAAGCGCGCGCATAGTACAAACTTGACCTTGCAATAAGCGTGCAGGTGTTGTCAGTCGCCAGTCTGAACCTCAGATGGTAACATGTTGAGACAGTTATC
This sequence comes from Meconema thalassinum, assembly GCA_946902985.2. Taxonomy (NCBI): domain Eukaryota; kingdom Metazoa; phylum Arthropoda; class Insecta; order Orthoptera; family Tettigoniidae; genus Meconema; species Meconema thalassinum. The sequence goes on along the minus strand of OX336389.2, from coordinate 271,681,184 downwards.
ATTGCAACATCGTATTTTTGTATGTAAAACTTATTTTAAGTACGAGTCGGCTCGGTGGGTAAGTTCAGCAATTTCATAGCACAGATTCACTTAATTGTAAATAAGTTTGCCACTAGGCCTACTGACTCAGTGCTCAATAAAGAACATAAAATACAAAATCAGAAACATTACAGTGGCAGAACTCACTCGCGTGAGCCAAAATGTGGTTACCGGATACAATGCCTGTATAACTCAGGAAGGACGACACTTCCAGCATCTTTTATATGGTAATATTTCTTACAGGATTGTACACACGCTTAAAGCAGGCGGCCACGGCGTGCCACAAGCTCGACCAAGGCCACCGCAGCAGCAGGAAAGGGGAGCGAAAGTCAAGTGAGAGAGTGATGACCTTACCCCTTACCTGACGGTATGGGATTCCAGAGCATCTAGTCCGATGTTGCGATTGACTGTGACTGTGATGGCTAGTTCTGAATTATTGTTCAGTTCTGGATATTTCTGAGTGATCCTTTGAAATTTTACCAGTTTGTACTTAAGACTTCTAATTTTCTATGTTGTTTTTCCTGTTTTTAGTTCATCGATCCCTTTAATTACTTTTTACTTAGTTTATTTTACCTGCAACACCATTATTTTTAGTGTTCGTTAGGTGATCTATTTTCGGCAATTTATTTTTGGACGGTATCTCTGGTAGATCATATACATGTACGATGTACATATAGGTACGACTGATGGAGAGCATTACGGTCATCAAGTGCAGTTAGTTTTACATTTTAGGTGAAAAATGGAGCCACCACCAAAACCGATTCAAGGCAGGACTGGCATGCAAAACGAAATGTATCATCAATTTAAATTAGCGTCGCGAAATTAAATTGTTCATAGGAATAAAATTTCACTCCTGGCGCGAAGTAAAATTAGTAACAGAATTTTAATTTCGCTGCAGAGGCGAAATAAAATTCATTAGTCTTTTAATTTCGCTTCCGGCGCGAAATAAAATGCATTACTGACTTTTAATTTCGCTCCCGGTGCTAAATAAAATTCGTACCAGACTTTAAATTTCGCTCCCAGCGTGAAATAAAATCCGTTACAGACTTTTAATTTCGCTCCCGGCTACAAACAGAATTCTTAACAGACTTTTAACTTTGCTCCTGGCGTGAAATAAAATTCATTAAAGACTTTTCATTTCGCTCTTGGCGTAAAATAAAAACCGTTAGTCTTTTAAATTCGCTTCCGGCGCGAAATAAAAAAAATTACAGACTTTCAATTTCACTCCGGGCACGAAATAAAATTCGTTACAGACTTTCAATTTCGCTCCCGGCTCGAAATAAAATTCATTACAGACTTTTAATTTTGCTTCCGGCTCGAAATAACATTTATTACAGACTTTTAATTTCGCTCCCGGCTCGAAATAAAATTCTTTACAGACTTTTAATTTTGCTTCTGGCCTGAACTAAAATTCGATATAAGACTTTTCATTTCGCTCCTGGCACGAAATGAAAACCGCTACAGTCTCTTAATTTTGCTCCTGGCGCGAAATAACGTTTTTAACGACTGTTATTTTGCTCCTGGTATGACAAAAATTGCTGGCCCCATGGTGTTGGGGATAGCGTGCCTGCTTCTCACCTGGAGACCCCGGGTTCGATTCCCGGCTCCGTTAGTGATTTTAGAAACGGACGTGTGGGTTGGAACGGGGTGCACTCAGCCTCGAGAGTAGCTGTCTGAAAGTCACGAAAACCAAGATTAACGGCCGAGGGAACCCGATGCGCTGACCAATATCTGCAGATGCCTAGGCAGCGGTCGCTTGGTAGGCCTAGGCCTTTCATGGGATGTAGTGCCACGGTTTATTTTAATGACACAAAATTCCCAAACAGCATTTAGTTTCGCCCCCCGGCGTGAAATTAAAATGCATGGAACATATCATTTCATGTCTGGAATTAAATCTGGTCTGGCATGCGAAACAAAATGGTTGTGGACGCGTTAACATTTTAATTTCGCCATGAGCGTGATATTCGGGTGCGAAGTGATATTGATTGTAAGCGCGAAAATTAAAATGGAAGCAAAATGTAATTCTAAGCACAATAACATAGTGAAAGGCGACGCAAAACTAATTGCAGTGCGAAACGAAATCCTGTACGTGGCACAGGGGTTTGCTTTCGTCCCATGGTCAGTATAAATGCGCTGAGGGTAAGAAGGAAGTAGTAAGGAATGCCAAGCCCCCCCCGAAATTTCCGGAAGTGTAAGAATAAAGAATGTAGAAATGAGAGGAATGACCCCTCAACCCTGTTGTTCGAGTAACCCGCCTCCGAAACAGAACTCCATATACGCCGCGGTACTACCACAGACGATTTTCTGTTATTTGTAACTCTTCAGTCAGTCAACATTAATTTACCCGATAACTGGGTGGGGTACAACGTATAAAAGGTGTAAGTAACACTCCTGAAAAAAAAATACATGTATTAGATTTAAGATCACTAAAATTGCTGCATTATAATCGTGACCATAAACTAATACATATAATGTTATTTACATATTACTGTATATACATTGTACCCCTCCCAGTTATTGGGCAAATTAGAGTTGACCTGTAGAGTTAAACTGACAATTTGTATTGTAATTGGAGTTCTTCACTTATCTTGAATGTCTGTCCACACAGCACATTCGTCTTCTTGTTCGCTATAGAACAAGTAAAGGTACTTGTTGCCCCATTGCGTTTTGAACGTCAGGGAGGGCCAGCCACGAGTCCGAGGTGCAGTCAACGACGATGATGTTGATGCCATTGCACTGACTTTCTCCTCTACTGGAGTGATTACCATTGAAAGACTCGCGTTGCTGTTGCAGCCCTGCAGATTGTGCAGGCGGTGAACGGTAATAAGACTGCTACTGCTGCCAACGTCAGGACTTTGAAAATCGCTCCGAAAATAATTTCACTCTCGAAACGAATACATTTTAAATTCAACAACGAAATGAAATGTTCCATTCATTTTAAATTCACATCGGAGGGCGAAACTAAATACCGTTTGGGAATTTCATTTCACGCCGGGTGCGAAATTAAAGGTCAGTAACGAATTTTATTTCGCGCAGGGAGCGAAATTAAAAGTCTTTAACCGAGTTTTATTTCGCGCCGGGAGCGAAATTAAAAGTCTGTCACGAATTTTATTTCGCACCGGAAGCGAAATTAAAAGTCTGTATTGAATTGTATTTTGCGCCGCGAGCAAAATTAAAAGTCCGTAATGAATTGTATTTCGGGCCGGGAGTGAAGTTAAAAGACTGCAACGAATTTTATTTCGCACCGGAAGCGAAATTAAAATTCTGTATCGAATTTTATTTTGCGCCGCGAGTGAAATTAAAAGTCTGTAATGAATTGTATTTCGCGCCGGGATCTAAATTAAAAGATTGTAACGATTTTTTTTTCGCGCCGTGAGTGAAATTTTATTCAATTGTACAATGTAATTTCGCGTTGCTATTAAGTTTCGCGTTGATTTCGCTACGTCATTTCGCTTCGAATTAAGTTTCGCTTCTATTTAATTTCCCGCCGACAATCATTGTCATTTCGCTCCCGAGTATCGCGCTCACGGCGAAATTCAAATATATTCGCCCCCACAGCCATACATTTCGTTTCGCATGCCAGCCCTGATTCAAGGGCATACCACTAAATCCCAGGGGGAATTGCGACTACTATCGACCAAAATATTATGTGTACTCGAGTTTGAAGGTTGTTTGTGAAGTAACCAATAGACCTACATAAAATCCAATAACATCATCATTTTCGTCGTTCTGTTTTACGTTAGTTCATGTTGATTGGGATTTGTTTGTTTATATTTTAATATTTCTAATCGCAGTTGGAACACAAAAAGTGCCCGTTTTTAAGCGTGTTTCAACCATGCGTCACATTTAAGAATTATTATCTCACAAACCCGTCAACAGATCGAATCCAATTTTTAACACAATACACATTGGAATGTTGTATAACTGGTTCATTAATTTTAAAATTTTGTATGGCCAAGAATCAAAGTTGTTATCATTTTGGTAAGGTAACTTTTTCTCGGCTCGGGTTGGTTTGAAAATGTAGTTCTTGATCGCGTTGTAATCCTTATACATCAAAAAGGTATGCTGTATGACTGTGAAATACGTAAATTAATTCACTTATTTTATATCGGTTTGTATTTGTATGGGGAATTAAGACATGGTTCACCAGTTGGCCGCTCCAGTAAAAGCTGTACAGCGTTGCCAAGATGGGCTCCCTCACGCGTCATGGCGCGCTTCGCTCGGAAGTGATGGGCTGCATATCAGCAACGCTGCACAGAATTTCCCGGAGCGTCTAGCTGGTGAACCATGTCTTAATTCCCCGTACAAATACAAACCGATATAAAATAAGTGAATTAATTTACGTATTTCACAGTCATACAACATAACTTTTTGATGTATAAGGATTACAACGCAACCAAGAACTACATTTTACAACGACCCCGAGCCGAGAAATAGTTACCTTACAAAAATGATAGCAAAATTCGTTCTTGAACACACAAAATTTTGAAATTAATAAACCTGTTATACAACATTCCAATGTATATTGTGCTAAAATTTGGATTCGATCTGATGACGGGTTTGTGAGATAATAATTATTAAATGTGACGCATGGTTGAAACATGCTTAAAAACGGTCACCTTTTGTGTTTCAACTGCGATTAAAAATATATATATAAATAAAAAATTCCAAACCTACATGAACTAACGTAAAATAGAACGACGAAAATGATTATGATAGTGGATTTTATATAGGTCTATTGGTTACTTCACAAACAACCTTCAAACTCGAGTGCACATAATTTTTTGGTCGACAGTAAGTACTGTACCAAGAAAAGGAAGCCAGGCCCTAAGAAAAACCTCTACACATACATAAGATTTTTTCCCTAGTTTATATTTGAAATTATATATTTCTTTACGCTTGCATTAGTGAATGTGTAAAGTACTGAGCAGTTTTGATTTCACTTTAAATTTATTTGTACAAGTTGGATGACTAAACGTCACCCCACAATCTGCAAGCTACATGGCTGAACAGCGGTTGCTTGGTAGAACTAGGCCCTTCAACGGCTGTCGCACCACGGGTTTAGTCTTTTCTTGAACTTCTAATATATAAGTGTAAGAGTACAAGACCACGGACTATTCAGTGACAACTTTTTTCAGAGAAGAGAGTTTGAATTCAAACGGAAACAATGCCTTGTGTGGAAAAGTAAGACGTAGCCATTGTGAAAATGGAAAATTGGTGTCCATAGATACTGACGACAGTCAAGCGCAAGTTCTCTAGGTGAAAGCGTCCTGCATAAATATCCACTTCCTTTGTACGCTCACAGAAAACGAAGAAAAGTCTCAGCAGAGCTTGTGTATTGGCGTATTGAACGAAATAAAAGGTAAGGAACTGAAACAATGTTTCTTACAGCAGATGTTTATTGCCATTCAGAAATTCCTTCTTATTTTATGATTTTTTTCCTATGAAACTGTCATCAGTCCAACATCTCTCATTGACTAGTTCACCTGTCAATCAACCTACCATTGTGGTTGCACCTGAAGTTCAGTTGTGTCTTGTGTTTCGCAGGGTTTTCCACACTCCCTCCAGGTAAATGCCGAGATAGTACCTTACTTGAAGACTCAGGGCACCTGCCCCATCCCTGGCTCTAATACAGTAACACACATAGTCAACTACATGGGACTGATGACCAAGATGTCCCAAGCCCCTACAATGTATTATTATCAACAAGAACAAGAATGTTTGAGGAAGTAAGAAAGTATCTGTATAAACACATTGTGCCAACGTAACATAAGCGTGACATTACTATAATTTTATTGCTCGCATATTGTTCCACGCCTAGGCACTTGTACATGTAACTCGCCGAACTACAATATTCGTCAACTCGGCGTGTTCATCATTTTCCTTGCGCTAGAGATCTTGTGTAGCCGCGCCGCTACTCCTACCACCCTTTTCAAAACAATTCCCAAACTAATGTCGACGATTCCATTCACCCGATTTTATTTAAGAAATATGCATTGGAATCAGGAAATAAATCTCCGTTTTCGTTTTACCAGTTTTTTCATATTTTAAGCAGAAATATAAAAAACTGCTAGTAACGTCTTTGTTTTTCACATTTTGGAAAATGCATTGAATTGATATCAATTCTATTGCACTCTAGTATACATAGTGGTTTTGACATCGCAAATACGATCTTTCATTCAAGAGAAAACTTAAAACAGAAATTGTCTCACTTTGGTGCTACTACGCGGTGTCAGAATTACAAACTAAAAATCGGGAATTTAGTCTTAGTAGTATCTGGCTGCTGCACAGACTGCTGTGTTGCCTGCTGGTGTGTCCCTTCCCCGTGCTGTTCGATCGTGACGTCACAGTTCCCTCTTCATTGCTATGTAAAGTAGTCAGGGATGTTTCAGCTACGTTATCTGATGGTTGAGTTACTTCCGCAATGCTATATGTGTTAGTAGAATGGGGCCTGTTATGAAAGGCCTCTGATATGGCTGGATATTCAGGGGAAGGTACTGCAGTTTCAATGTCGGTAGTGTCGCTTAGCTTACTACTCCCATCTGACTCGCCCAGCACCGTGCTGTAGGTTTGTTGTCTGACATGAAGTACCGGGCGATTCCTTCTGTTCGGACAGTCTATTTGTAATTGGGAGGTTTCTTTACAATAAAAGCAATACTTAGCTTGTCCTTCATATGTTAACAGAACTTTACAATCATTGACCGTCAAATATGGTTGAATGGGGTATTTAAGTTCAATTGTTACAATACGTATGCCATTACTTACAGCAGAAAATTCGTATACTTCATTCCAGCACTCGTTCCGTATGTCCTTGAGAACTCCATGCGTAGAAAGCACGCGGGAGAGCCTTTCATTTTTGACTTCGGGAGGAGATTAACAGACACGCCCACGTTTTGTTAAAGAGTCTGAAGCAGTGATAGTTATCTTTGTGGTGTCCCCTCTTGCTAGCCGGAAGGATTTTACAACTTCATGTCGAGATAATATGTTTTCATAAAGTAAGGTGTACACTAATTTAATGTACACTGAATTTTCCCCGTTGTCTAGTTGATTCGCTAGTACTTCATCTCTATTAAGCTTCAGGTCGTTTGCTATCCACCTAGGCCTATGTATTTCAAGTGGTGTCGGTCTGTTGTTCCTTTCTTCAAAAGCGCATTTAAGAGTGTTTTTCCGGACATTCGCCACTTTCGCAAGTTCAACAAGCAGTTCCGTGACAAACTAAGGAGCCTATTTTTCTTAAACTTAAAGATTCATGCCAATGTTTAATCTATATGGAACTATCTAAGTTAATGACGAAATTAAGTTGGTAATATCAAAATTTCTAATTAATTCGAAATATACCTGCACTACAGTTGGAAGCCCTGGTGACTTAATATATTCTTAGTTCCATCTCTTAAGGTACAGAATACAAAATTTGATTGAAGTTCAATGGATAAGGTGGACGTTACATGCAGTTAGATATTGGATCTATCAGTGCGCTTAAAATCATGTTGGCAGCAATGTCATGCATGTCTTGGTCAGAAATAATCTGACATATTATGATCTATTGTTGTGCCAATTTTGGACGATATCCATTTGTATGTATAGAAGTTGCATTTTAGAATTGAACCTATCATCAGGCTTAGAATCATGTTAGCGGCATTGGCATAATATTAGTTACTCCAAATTAATCTAGAATGTCAGGTACTATACGTGTGCAAAGTTTAGAGTTGTTGGCTTGCATGCATTCCGATATATTAATATAAGGGTAAAAACGTAGAGACAGCAATTATCAACAGTTGTCAGCAGCTGGTTGCTCTTAAGAATACGCATAGTGATATCTGGTTATGTACACATAGTAGACTACATACGAAATTTGGTTGAAATCCAATTGATAGTGTAGAAGTTCTATTAATTTAAAAATTTGACCTATCAGCATGCTTAGAATCATTTTGCCAACACTGTCATGTATGGCCTCCTGGAAATTAAACTGAAATATTATTATCAATATAATTATGTGCCAATTTTGGAATAGCTCCCATGCATACCTTCCAAGATATCCAACATGGAGCTCAAATTTCAATTGCGGTTTTTCAGCAGTTGGTAGCACTGACTTCATTTTCATGGCCTTGAGATATTCAGATATAAATCTTTACTCATACCAAATTTGGTTTTGATTGCTTCAGCCGTTTAGGAGTTGATAAGGGGGGGGGGCATGCACAGACAGACAGACAGACATTTGCCCAGATCGATCTCATAAGTCTACTTTTTCCTCATTTTTGCAAAATGTGAAAAGTAGGCTAAAAATACAATACCCTATCTCGGTAAGCACTTCCGAGTATTTATTAACCTCGCGGCTAAACTCAGAACCTAACACGACGTAGGTCGCAAAGTGACACTTCCACTCTTTCTACTCTATGGAGTTCTCCAACGCAAAATGTATCAAAATGGTGCCATTATCAATCGATGATGCCGTTTGTAATATATAAACGATATGCGAATAACGTTATTAGTCCGAATAACGGTATTGAGGGAATATTTTTCGATAGATTTATTCAAATAACGTTATTTCTAGTGAGCACTACCATTTCGTTCCTGTGATAACCGATATCCGAATAACGTTATTAGTCCGAATAACGGTATTGGGGGAATAATGCTCGAGAGATGTATTCAAATAACGTTATTTATAGTGAGCACTACCATTTCGTTCCCGCAATAATCGATATCCGAATAACGTTATTAGTCTGAATAACGGTATTGGGGGATTTTTTTGGAGAGATATATTCAAATAACGTTATTTCTAGTGAGCACTACCATTTCGTTCCTGAGATAACCAATATCCGAATAACGTTATTAATCCTAATAACGGTATTGGGGGAATATTTTTCGAGATATGTATTCCGATAACGTTATTTCAGGCGGGCACTACCATTTCGTTCCTTGGTTAACTGATATTCGAATAACGTTATCAGTCCAAATAACGATATTAGGAGATTTTTTTCGAGATATGTATTCCGATAACGTTATTTCAGGTGGGCACTAGTATTTCGTTTCTACGATAACCGATATCCGAAGAACGTTATTAGTCCGAATAACGGTATTAGGGGATATTTTTCGAGAGACTTATTCAAATAACGTTATTTCTGTCGGACAATACTATTTCGTTTCTACGATAACCAATATCAGAATAACGTTATATGGCCCAATAACGTTACCATGCGATACAAATGACTTCCGGATATGAAACGTAACGACCACAATGTGACCAAGACCCATTTTGTTACATAATCTACCCAAACAACCATTTTCGTTATGTTAAGTTATGAAGCCTTGCCTGTTGTCATAGCAATACGTAAATATTACATTTGCTTTATACAGGTCTTCCACAGAGAGAAAGACCTCATTCTTGGTTAGCTTGTCCTTAATTAACCTAATAAATCTCTCCTGGATATCACGTATTATTTTCAATTGACACTTGCTGGAACTTCCCCAAGAAGCAATAACATAACTCATAATGCTTATCAATAATAATGCCAAGATATTTGTAGTTATTGACACTCGCAATTGAGTTATTACATGAACAATTTGTGATTAGAATATCTCTTTATTTACATGCAGACAATTACAGTTGTGAAATTTTACCTTAATATTTTGTCTTATATTATGCGACATGAGAATGTACATCAATTTAGAATTATTGTAATTTATTATTGACCCATTATGGAGCAATTGAAAGTTAATTCCAACTACGACCATAGGGAAGATGCAGAAGATAGAGGAAAAGGGTTGGAAGCTAAATGACAAGAAAAGTTACAAGGGACGGGCCCCAATAAAAAGTTTATCTATAAAAAGCAAGAGAGAAAAAAAAATTAATAGAAACTCGATAGTAAAATCTTAAGGTAATATACATAACTGAATGAGCCAGATAAAGTAGTGCCAGGAAAGGGGAAAGCTCGTAGCTCATTTACAAATTGGTGATTATTATTATTATTATTATTAAGATCACAATTATGATCAAGCTTAAAGTTCTTAGAATGAATCAGAATATGTTATTCGAAAAGCATCCTAAATCCAATGGAGAAATGGTTTAAAGTACAAAAGCAAAAGGGTAATAGTGAACAAAGTTCACTTGGCACATCAACAAATTGCAGGCAAGTGAAATTTGACAATAGCGACTGAGGTAATTAACTTAAATAAATACTAAATGTGGGTTAAGAAAAACTGAGAAATCATTAAATATCGTGGCACAAGTCCAGGAGACGGCCGTGGCCAAGAGTAAAATTCATAACTAGGAGTAATCTCAAAGGGAGAATACTTGTTGTGCTCGAAATACACTAACTTTTTCACCAGCGGGGCACTAATAAAAAAATTGCGAGAGAATGAACCATCCAAATCTTGATTGGGAAAGAACCACAATCAAGATGCATAGATTCCAGTGTCACCAGGTAGGAAGTTGGCTGAGCGAACTATACCAGTATTTGACAATCTAAAGATAATAGTTAAACAAACTTGACAAATTCGCATTTAACAAAGTTTTGTTCAGAGCAATAATAATTATTCAAATGAACGTGGAGCATTTAAAATTGCTTCCGTGAGTGAAAAGGAGACTAGAGAAAACAGTAATAAGCGTTTCAAATCATTTTGAATACTCTTCGAATACATATAATGAACAGGCTCAGTAACATACCAAAAGGGGGCGGCCGCGGTCTTGAGTTTAAAAGCTATGCTTAGCATATAAAAATAAGCAATTCAATTGCTTTCAAGACTTCGTCACTTCGTATCATTCAGTCAACGTCTACGAGGCCACTCTTGCCTCTCGCCGCCTGGAAACGGTCGTATATGTAGCGGACATTGTGTGTGGGTGAATTGGGCCTCGGCGCTCACCATGATATTCAACGCATAAAGGAAATCTATCATTCTACCTACCAGCTCAACTGTAACGACAAGCTAAGTACTTTTCAGCGTTTCTTCCAATATTTGAGAGAAGGTGCACTTTCAATTAGACCCATGACGTTTAAATTGTCTGCTACATTTTCTTCTTCTACGCTGGTTCGTATTTCTAAAGGATCATTTTACTAGTTGCTCCCAACGGGAGATTTTGCTGTATTTTTATATGCTGAGAATAGCTTCTAAGCTCAAGGCTGCGGCCGCCCCCTTTTGGTATGTTACTGACCCTGTTCATTACCTTTACTCGGAGAGATGTCAAAACCGAACCTGTGTTGGTGGTTACGAATCATGAGCGCACGTGGATTTTCGTCCACCAAAATGTCACAACTGTTCTCAGAATTCGACGCTCTCCAGCGCCCACACCATGCCTTTCCGGACAGGGGATCCTTCTTGAAAACCGATCGGTCTGCCTTCCCGCTCATCATACCAAGCCTTGTCGGTGTCGTTTGGTACCTCATGCAGACCTCATGTGTTCAGCATCGCCAAATGATTCGAGCAGAAGTATCACGTGCAAATAATGAGGTGGCCCTCCATGAGCCAAGAATTTAATCCGACACAACGTATGGGACTAATTGGAACGTGTTCGAGGAAAGGATAGCTCTTGTGGAGTGCGAACCACATGACACTTTGAAGATCTCACATGCATTGGCCGGGAATCGAACCCGGTTCACCGTGGTGCGAGGCCAACAGCTCGATCGCTGCGCCACCACGCCAAGTGAACGAGTGAAGCGTTGTGATGGCATAGCCTACTCTGTACCAGAAAACCCGATTTATTCCCATAAAACCACCCGGATTTCTTTAGTATGAGTTGGGTGAGCAATTAGTTTCAGAGCACCAGAAGATCTTCTAGGATTTGCCGAATATCTTGCTTCGTTTCGCCCTGGTGTACCAAAATGGGCTCATCAGCAGGTGTGTGGTACGCCTTGTCTGGAACTACAGTACTGCGCACTACGTGTCAATCATGTAGCGCATTGTAGTGCCTCTTGGCTAATGGAGCCTAGAGTTCCTGTAGTGTTTTTACTCCCTACGGAGATACCAAAATTGGAATATCGGCCGATATTCCAGTTTCAGAACAGTTAAGGGAATTAATTCATGGATTGGTTGCCAGCCAACTAGTAGAATGTTTTGGTCCCTTGTTGGGGTAGCAGCGTTTCCGCCACTGAGGGCTTTGCCAGTGACCTCCTCTTCTCATTGCCAAAGTGTGTCTGTGTAAGTAACCCTTTTTTTTCTTTTTCCAGAAACAAGATGAAGCATCATGAGAACAGTGTCTGTCACATTGGTACGAATATATGAGGAGAATGGCAGATAGGCTGTCGAGTGGCTCCAGCTCTGAGGATGACGACTTTGACAATTTGACTCCAACAACTAGGATATCGTCCAGAGAGTCGAGGAGAAAGCTTATACTCCAAGGAGCAGCATGGGCAGACAAAGACGGTCCAAACAGACAAGAATTGGATTCTACAGTCCCACCATTCGTAAGTTTTGAAATTAATGATAGGTAATAAATTAAGATAGCTTTTCAACTTAGCTATGAAGTGTAATCTGAGGTTCAAATATTGCTTGCCTTTTTAGGCTGATAGTCTATAATTCTGTGATAGTTTCAATAAAATTATCACAAGTACCGGTATTGTTTACAATCCTCCTCAAGAGTTCTCTCAAACGCTGAGTCACTCAAACTTTGTCAATAATATATTTTTGTTTGCGACTCTCATCTCCTCCTCTCACGTTTCCTTCAATTGAAGCTTATATAACTCTAGTGTTTTTAAACCACACTAACGAGTCAAATATCCTCAGGAGACTTAACATTGTTATTAGATAAACGAAGCTAAAATCATGCACTCAAACAATTTGGGCCTTACGTTATTGAGTTTTTTTTTGTCGTGTGGCCTCCTGAGAGTCCGAGTGCAGGCCTTTCTATTCGACGCCCGTGGGCGACCTGCGCGTCGGGATGAGAGATGGAATGGATGAAGATAAATGAAACTGGGCAAGGATGTGGAAGGAAGCGGCCGTGGCCTGTCAGAAGGTACTGTCCCAGCATTTGCCTGGTGTTGAAAATGGAAAACCACGGAAAACCATTTCAAGGACAGCCGACGGTGGGGCTCGAACCCACGCGTCTACCGAGTCAGCAGAGAGCTTGGCCCCATGGCCTAACGCAGCGCTTTAGCCCGCGGAGCCACTACTGTCGGTACGTTATTGAGTGCTAATGTATCATTTGGTTCCTTATTTATATGATGACAAACTATGGACATTGTAATAACTAAGGAAAAAATGTTCAAGAAAGAATGCTAGGGAGTAATTGACAATACAGTGGAGACCCTTTCATTAACAGGAAGACCACTTCGTGGCGTTGTGAGGAGCATGCTTGACTGTCACCCCTGAGATCCTGTTTCGTTTTCTGGAAGTACAGTTTGGCGCTTTGGCTGTTTTGTTCCTGCACGACTGTGTAACTTGGTAATTAGGGTCTACCTAAGTTATTCATTTATTTTACAGAATCTCCGATGGACATTTGGCAGAAACAAGGATGTCGGATTCTTGAATCTCACATCAAAAACACGTTCCCTTGTGGTATTTGCAGCGTCTCACACTGCTGTTGTCTACGACTACAAATCCGAGGAAATGAAGTTTCTACAAGGCCATGTGAGTATAAGAATGGGTCATGTGCTAAGATTAATAATTCGAGTAAGATTTTAAATATAGATATAGTAGGCCCTCTCCCACTAATCCAGATTTAGGGGATCTTGTTGACATTAATGACTACCAGTAGTTATTTATACCAAAGAATCCACAGAGTGAGACATTTATTTTTAGGAAATAGTAAGTTTGCTAATAACTAAATTCTAGTAAGACATTGTTATACTTTCCGGCACCTTATTATTCCCGTTTCTAGGGGATCGGGAATGAAATAAGGTGTATTTTATATGTTGGCGATTGTTTTACAGCCGGACGGATTTCCTGATGCACACATCGTCAGCAGAGTTAATGAGAGATGAATGAAACTATTAGATGGTATACTCTTAACATTTGGCTGAAATTGGAAATGGGAAACCACGGAAAACAATGTTAAGGATGACCAATGCACATTGGTAATGTCAAACATCCAGCTGGTCAAAATTTATATTTTCCAGCCTTGTTTTGGATGTGTAGTTCTTCATGCTTATGAAACTCTTGGTCAAAATAAAGAAGAATTGACAGGTCGTTCCGTCTGGCAAGCTGATTTCAAGCAAACCTTCCGTTGAAGGCAGATTATAGATGAAAAAAAAAAGACCCCGAAAGGCTAACAATTAAGATAATATCTGCCACACTACGTATGAACTTCAACTTCAAGACAGCTTTTCTTTCTCTACGTATAACTACATGATACGTGAGATATCGCTTTTGGCTCTGACAGCAGGAACCATACAACAGTCCCTGGTATTCCAATAGCTCCTCTCTCCACGATTTCAACGCACGCACCATTACGGTTGGATGCTGGCTGGATTATCAGAAACAAACCAAACCATTTCCAGAACACAACGGACTATTGCATTAAGAATTTGAAAATACTATGTGATAAATGTGAAAAGCGGCGGTCGTAATTATGATGTCTTTCGATCTATGGACATGTCCACAGGCTCTGCTAGACGCCTTCTCAACTACGTTGCTGAAAAGACAGGAATTCATTCCTCACGAGCCACTTTATGGAGCTATTCTACAGTCACGTCGGGATGCATACGAAGACATTTGTCTGCAACCGGGTGATCGAGATTCTGGCCCACACCACGTCCAGCCAGTGGAGACACTGTCGAGGAATCGACAACCCTGCCGACCACCTTTCGAAAGGACTTCAAGCGCAACGACTAACGTCTCTGAACTCATGGTGGCAAGGACCTACATGGTTAACTAGTCATCCGAACACTTGGCCCAGTGATGTTTAACATGGATCTACCAGAAGAAAAGATGACAACTCAAGTTCTCGTAACCACCACTCCAGAACCATTGTTCACCGCCTCACGATTTAGCACTTACTGGAAACATTTGCAAAATACAGCATGGTTTCTGTGATTTGTGAAGTGCTTGAAGGAGAAAACCAAATATTGTCACAGTTTCACAGCCGCAGATATGGCAGAAGCGAGAACGTACTGGATACGGCAAGTCGAACAAGAATGTATCACTTCTGAGCTGCAAGCCTTAAACAAAACAAAAACATTAGCACGAACTTCAAAGATCTTCCGATATAACCCTTTCCTGCAACATGGTGCACTCAGACTTGGCGGTCGACTACAACTCGCAGACCTCACAAGTAGTGAAAAACTCCCTATACTTCTAGACAGCTCCCACGCTTTCTGTAAGCTTCTGACAAGACAAACTCACATAAGATTTCCTAACTGAACTGCGCACTGAATTTTGGAAATTGCGAGCACGCCAAGAAATCAAGAAAGTCTTACACGCATGCCTTCCGTGTAAAGTTGCTCACCAGATGAGATGTGAGGAGCTGGAAGCACCACTACCCCTAGATCGACTACGTCCTTCTAGACCATTTTCGGTAAAGGGGATAGACTTTTCAGGACCACTATACGCTACGTCTGGAAATGTCTTGAAAATAGCCTACATCTCGTTATTCAGTTGTGCAACAACCCGAGCCTTACATTTAGAACTGTATAGTGATATGTCAAAAGACAGATTCCTCCAGGCCTTCCAGAGATTCATTAGCCGACGCGGCATACCACACACTATCTATAGCGACAACGCTCCGACATTCCAGGCAGTTTTTTTTAGCGTATGGCTTTTAGTGCCGGGAGTGTCCGAGGACATGTTCGGCTCGCCAGTTTTGTAGCTGCTTTGAGACGGACACCCAATGGGTGAGCTACAAGTACCGTTGGGGAGGAAAGTTGGAAGGGAGGGTCGAGGAGTTGGAAGGTAGCGGCTGTGGCCTATAGTTAGGGACCAACCCCGGCATTTGATTCCAGGCAGTGAACAGAGAATTGTCAGGCCTATGGATAGCATTCTCAGTGGCAAAGACACACCAGTATCTGGCCCAACAAGTTATTACATTGAAATGTATTGCTTCACGTGCGGCTTGGTGGGGAGGATGGTGGGAGACTGATCGGCTCTACCAAGAGATATCTACGAAAGTTACTTGGACGTTCTACTATTGATGATGAAGGACTGAGGAGTGTATTGATCAGCATAGAAGCCGCAATTAACACAAGACCCCTGACTCAAGATGGCAATGGCGACGTACTGACTCCATCCCACTTCCTCGTTGGCGATCGGTTCACCACGATACCCACCGGACCAGAACCACCTAGGATTGACCAAGTACAAACCTTCAGACTACGATCTTGCGATCTATGGACATATCCACAGGCTCTGCTGGACTCCATCATTGGCCATAAAACAAGGCTGCATTTTATTGTCTGATTTCTAATCCTATCCCTTCTGGGTTTACTGTCAATTTTACGAAGGAATCTCATTTCCATGCCTGAAGCTTGCATGCCTTAGTAGTTAGCGTCTAGGTTTCACTACTGCAAAGCAGCTGGGGAAGAATGCAAACATATAGATCTTTCACTTATTTTCATTCGTTCACCTACCGTGTAACGCACCACTTTCGCTTTCATATGCAACACAAACTTTCGGTTTAATAATAGGTAATCGAAGCCATGGAAACTGTAAGCTACAATTTTCCTGGCCAGTAATTGAACAATTCGTTGTAAAATGCGAAACGGTGTGCCATAGTAAATAATTCGTTGTCTTTGAATGTTGCATATTTTCCCGTTATTTTAATGAACATCTTGATTGAAAAATGTTTAAGATTTTGAGAAAGAGAGTGCTTCTTCAAAAATGAGAATGTATTTAACGGTATGATCGTCGCATAATCTTGACAAAGTTGGCTTTTCCACTGGACGATTTTACTCTGTAGTAATCATGCAGCTTATTTTTGATATGTAGTTTTCTAGCATCTCCTGTTAAATTACTGTAGTGCTAAATGTACCTAGGTACATATGGAAAACAGAAAATTAAAAAGTGTGACGGATGAGGTAGTCAAATTTGCGACCTCTGGCTTTAGCCACCGTTTCTATACCAACTGAGTAGAATGGAAATCTGAATATCGAAAGTAAAATGATGTTTTGCTTGCCCACGTTTTGTGTTATATAAATACTGTATCAGTTATAATAAAACATTCAAATTATTATTGATAGCAATTTCATATGGCATTATTCGAGTTTTATTGTTAACCGAAAGCAGTGGCTAAGCTCGCTAAAGCGCAACGTTAGGTCATGGGGCCAACCTCCCTGCTGAATCGGTAGACGCGTGGGCTCGAGCCCCACTGTCGGCCGTCTTTGAAATGGTTTTCCGTGGTTTCCCATTTTCAACACCAGGAAAAGGCTGTGACGGTACCTTCTGACAGGCCACGGCCGCTCCCTTCCACATCCTAGCTCAGTTTCATTCATCTTCATCCATTCCATCTCTCATCCCGGTGCGAAGGTCGCCCACGGGCGTCAACTAGAAAGACCTCCACTCGGCCTCTCAGGAGGCTACACAACAAGAAGAAAGTTTGGTTGCTTCATTTATGAGCTTGGGCATCATGATCAACAGTACATGTACTTAAGTGCGAGTAGAATTCTTCTGATAATCTGTGTCATTGTGATGTCAGTAGTAATGCGTGTATTTGTATTGGAAGCTAGGATAGGGATGGAGACGGCCCTAGCCTTAAATAACGAACCATCCTGACATTTTCCCCGAGTAGGAGTGGAGAATCATGGAAAACCTCTTCTAGAATGGCTGAGCTGGGAATCTAACACATCTCTTCTTAGTTTGAGGTTGGGTGTATCCCGTTCCAGCCCTCAGATCAAAATTCAGAACTACTAACGACTAACATTTATAATAACAAATTTCAGCTTCCTTTGGTCTAGTTAATCTGTCAAACAAGTTGTCGATATTTCGAAATGAGAAACCTATCCTGGAATTACCTGAATACCCAGGCCACTTCTTCCCATTGGACCAAACAACAAGCGACGTAATAAATAATAACATCATTTTACTTTGAGTTATTCAGATCTCCCATTCTACTCATTTGGTAGAGCAACGGTGGCCAAATTATAATTTAATAATTAACAGACAACACATGAAACGTCATGATCCATTCTTTAAACACTTACTCTTCCCAAAGATCCGCACTTCTAGAATTACGACTACGATTTTGATTTCAGGATATCCATTCAGTTTTGAATGAGTGACGCTACAACATGCACGTACGTCAACTAGCCATGAATCACACCTAGACGTCTCATTCCTTCTCTTTGTATAGCATATCACTAAGAAAATCGCTTGAATATTCGATTTCTTAAAAAGCACTCGATTGATTTGAAAATTAATTGCATTCTGAATTTCTTTATTAAAACATACGTCATGCTCTTGAAAGAAATCGGTACCATTCCATTTAAAAATCTAAGTTGATACTGATATTTCAGTCATTAGCAAAGCAATGGATCAGTGTGCGTGTTTTTCCATGACACGCTCAGCACCATGCATAGAGGTGAAAACATAATCTTGTATTTAATGATTTAGAAGATATATGAGAGGGTCATCTGGTAGCCTCCGTGGCTTAGGCGGCAGAACGCCGGCCTCTCACCGCTGGGTCCAAGGTTCAAATCCCGGTCACTCCATGTGAGATCTGTGCTGGACAAAACGGAGGCAGACAGGTTTTTCTCCGGGTACTCCGGTTTTCCCTGTCAAAATTTCATTCCAGCAACACTCTCCACTATCATTTCATTTCATCTGTCATTCATTTAATCATTGCCCCAGAGGAGTGCGTCAGGCCTCGGCAGCCGGCACAGTTCATATCCTCGCCGCTAGATGGGGGCTTCATTCATTCCATTCCTGACCCGGTCGGAGACTGGAAGCAGGCTGTGGATTTTCATTCATGAGAGGGTCATCTAAGGCATCTAACCCTATATATGAAAGGGAGAGAATTCAATTTCTGACGCATTAAGGAGTCGAACGATAATCCAAGGTGGCCAAAGCCGGAGTTTACAACAGTTGAGAAAGTAAATATGAAAGCCACTTTGCTCCAAAGAATAAGGAATTTGCTTTCTGTTGTTAAGTGTTACAAGATTTGGAGTGTATATGACTTGATTCGGGATAACACAATTTGCTAAATGTTGGTAATTCTGGAAGCAGTCTACAGGAGTATCGGCCGGGAATAAGGCCGCAGCGTTATACAACGGCCAAAGGTTTCACAACGGATAAGAGGTGATTTTAGAAAGCTAAAACTTTCGCATTTTATATGTTGATTCGCATCAACTGCGTGGGAATTGATAGTTTTGTCCTTTAACAAGTCACAATGTATGAGCACACGCAAAGTGGTCCTTGCAAGGCTCAAGTACCGACAGATATCTATGTCTGCTGTTATGACGCAGATGCTAGATCGAGGAACTCCTATCCCAGCAGTGAACTCCAGTCGCTATTACGTGGTGAATACAACAAGACTCGAGGTTCTTTCGATGCACTACTGTATTGCCGCACATTGGAAATAGACTGTACGATACTTCCTGTCCTCTTCATCCCGCTCTATAAGGTCTGACACGTGGTTTGTTTGATTGCCATTGAGATTTAATTATGTGCAAATTACAGTACAGCAAAACAACAATTTGGAATAAATGTACCCGATAATGGGCAAAGGTTTGCATTTCAGGGCAACAATAGAACAACAATATAATAATCATAATAGACTAATAATAATAATCTTATATTTTGAAATAATTGGGAAAAAATTCACCTTCTACTAAAACATTATGGTGTTTGAAGCCATATTTCAGTCTTGCCTTTGTAAACAAAAGTTTGGTGCTTTTAAGCCGGTCAACACGAATGTACCCAAATGAGATGGGTTATTCCCTAATCCTGAAGAAAATTAAAAACACATGGATGACCAGTTTCGATCGCTTGACGATCGAAACGGTCATCCAAGTGTTTTTAAATTTTTAGCCTACTTTTCACATTTTGCAAAAATGAGGAAATAGTAGACTTATGAGATCGGGCAAATGTGTGTCTGTCTGTCTGTCTGTCTGTCCTTCTGTCTGTCTGTCTGTCTGTGTGTCCCCCCCCCCCCCTATCAACTCCTAAACGGCTGCAGCAATCGATACAAAAATTGGTAGGAGTAAAGATCTATACCTGAATATCTCACGGCCATATTTGAAAATTATGTCAGTGCTACCAACTGCTGAAAAATCGCAATTGAAATTTGAGCTCCATGTTGGATATCGTGGAAGCTATGAATGGGAGCTATTTCAAAATTGGCACACGTATAGATAATAATATTGCAGTTTAATTTCCAGGAGGCCATACATGTCAGTGTTGCCAAAATGATTATATGCCTGCTGATAGTTCCAAATTTTAAATGCATATAACTTCTACACTGCCAATTGGATTTCAACCAAATTTCGTAAGTGCAATGTGTACATAAACAGATATGACTGGGCGTATTCTTAAGAGCCACCAGGGCTGCCAACTGTTAATAAATGCTCTCAATATTTTTTATGCAAATACCCATATATCAGAAAGTATGCAAGCCGACAGCTTTAAACTATGCACACGTATAGTACCTGACATTCTATATTAAATTGGAGTAACTTATATATGTCAGTGCTACCAACATGATTCTAAGCCTGCTGAGAGGTTCAACTTTAAATACATGTAACTTCTATACTATCATTTGTATTTCAATCAAATTTCGTGTGTGCTATGTGTACCATAACAGATATGACTATGCCGAGTCTTAAGAGTAACCAGGGCTGCCAACTGTTAATAAATACTGTCCCTATTTTTGTTACCCTAATATCAATATATCAGAAAGTATGCAAGCCAATAGCTCTAAACTTTGCACACGTATAGTAGCCTACCTGGCATTCTAGATTAATTTGGAGTAACTAATATAGGCCTACGCCAGTGCTGCCAACATGATTCTAAGCCTGCTGATAGGTCCAATGTTAAAATGCATGTAATTTCTATACTAATTAATGGATTTCATTCAAAATTGACACAACAATAGAACATATTATTTCAGATTATTTCGGACCAACATGATTTTACGCGCTGTTAGATCCAATGTTTAACTGCATGTAACGTCCATGCTATCCAATGGACTTCAACCAAATTTTGTATTCTGTACCTTAAGAGATGGAACTAAGAATATATTTAGTCACCAGGGCTGCCAACTGTAGTTCTCTATTAGGCTACATTATGCCAGGTATACAGTATTTCGAACTAATTAGAAATTTCGATATTACCAACTTAATTTCGTCATTACTCTAGATAGGTCCATATAGATTAATCATTGGCATGAATCTTAAATTTTAAGAAAAGTAGGCTCTTTAGTTCGTCACGGAACTTCTTGTTTCATTCGTGTTGACCGACTGAAAAGCACCAAACTTTCTACTAAAACTTAAATATCTTGACAAGTAATTGTGCTAGAACCACGTTTGTTAACTTGAAGCACTGTGCTCGTTACGCATTATGCATTGAGCCCCAACTTACTTGATTATGTCATCCATGCGAAAATTCATTTCATCAAGGTCATTCTTCCGGCCAAGCTGAAGTAATGAAAGTAAGCGAAGCTCCACTTTCTTCCCCCAGGCATACCCAGCGCTCCAGGGATGGAATGGCTGGCTATATCCTATCCAACTACTCACAAATAAACCTAGGAATGTATAATATTAACATCAGCATGGCTATTACAGACAGATGTTGTACAAAATGATCAAAGGCATATTCTAAGTGACATTTCACACCGCATTTGAAGCTCACACATGTTATCAAGTTATGTTACATGCAGTACATGTCAAAGGGAAGTGTCGTCTGTTTATGCTACTAATTTTGGGCGCTTCGAATCCCACCAAAGCAGATTAATTTTGCCAAATTTTCGTTTAATTTGCATGCTTGGTAATTCATTACATCCCATTTAATTATATTATACTAATTTCTGTACGCGTTTATATAATAGAAATCATTTGTGTAGGGCTGCCAAAGCTTTGGCTCATTACAGGAAAGTGCTTGAGTTAGGTACTTGGACATCGGCTCTTCAGCCCCGTAGAAGTTCCACCAACATTCGCCTACTGCGCTCTGGGTATCGAATAGCCCTTTATCTTATATAATAAAATAATAGGGAAGAAACTAAAATTAGAGGGTGGGGATGGGGTGGAGGAAAAGGCAGCAGTGATTAAAATGCTTGCTAAAAGGATAGCTTTTACGCCATTCTTCAGTGCTGCTTTATTAATAATTGATATTGTAACTTTAGGTTGATCGACTAAAATGCTTGCCTCTCACCAAGGCAGACCAAGGCTACCAACTGTGTTCGATTCTCAGTTCTTAGGAAAGAAGCTTTTTTGTTTTACGCGTGACGTTAATCTCTTGATCATGAACCACGGGGCCTCCTTTTTACTTGGAATCCCAACCACAGGACATGGCATTTCACTTCAAAAAACTCACATGCATTGACAGGAAATCGAACCAAGTCCGCCTTGGTGAGAGGCTAACAGCTTATCCGCTGCGCAACCACGCCTCGATTCTTAGTTCTGTTCTGGTCATTATCATAAAGGCATGCGAACAGCAAATGTCGTGTTGAAAGAAATGGTACGGGAGTTTTGAAATGAATGCTGCGGAGCAGCGCGGGTCTTCTAGTAATAATGATACATGTCCACAGACGCTGCTGAGTATGATGGCTGTCTATCACGACAGGATCAATACAGGTACATCTGGTCCTGAAATCCTCCAACAACGAGCGCGCCGTGTTAACAGGGACACGAGCTACCCGCTCCGCCTCCCAGGTGTGGGTCCAGCTGAAGCTAGGGGAGGAACGCGTAGCTTGCTTATCTCCAGATCCAGTGTTGTTGATGATAATAATAATTATTATCATTAAAATAACAAAAATAATAATAATAACAAGACACGTGCGGCTCCGCAGCATTAATTTCAACAATCCTACATCACTTCTTTCCTTATGACATTTGCTGTTCGCATCTCTTCATGCTGGTGACATAAACAGACAGTTACGGTACCGTCGCATTCGATTTTTCGCCAAATTTTCACTTTTTGGAAAAATGATGAAAATTAGATTTATGAGATCAAATGTGTGTCTTCCTGTCCTCCCCTGTTTTTCAGTGCCATACCTATCAATTTGGTTTGAGTCAAGATCTCTACCAGAAAATCTCCAGGCCATATTTGAAAATAGTGTCAGTGCTACCAAATGCTAAACAATTACAGTAGAAATTTGAACTTTATGTTGGATATTTCAGTATATATTCATGGGAACTGTTCCAAAATAGGCACACATATACCGTAGACCATAATATTTCAGATTAATTATTTGGAGTCCATATGTCACAGTGCTGCCACCATGATTCTACGTGTCCTGATAGGTTCAATGTTTAACTCTATGTAACAGCAGTTTGTATCTCATAGTATTTCAGAATAATTTTTAACAACCCGTGCATGGCAGTGTTGCCAACATAATTCTACGCGTGCTGATAGGTTCAATGTTGAACTGCATATAATGTCCATACCTACAAATGGATTTCATCCAAGTTTTGTATGTGCGATGTATGCTTTAGTACATAAGACACTGCTTGTTATAAGAGTTGCCACGGCTACCAACTGTGTATTAATAATCTCAAGTCTTTTGAACCTCTTATTCAATGTCTCTGAATAAGTGCACGGAACAAAATTTATACTTAGCACACTGAAAGGTAAAGATATTTTAGACTTAGTTATATGCACGTTTATAAATTTCAATGTTTAACTCCATGCAACTGCCATACCAATTTACGGGCCTACCGTAACCGTACACCTCACTATCAAATTACTTTCCTCAGTTGGTCGATAATAATAATTGTACAGACCCGCATGGGCTGCTACAACTTAATGAACTATCCCTACTTTTAATTACATACATAGATAAATAAAATATTCGGGGTTCGTGGGGGTTGGACACCATAACGATTATAATAAAAGCAATAAAACATTCACCCCCATCTACACCTTATTTCACGTCTACCATCATCACCAATATCCCTACTGAGTAAATTAGCCACTATTATTATCTTTACCCTTGATGTGAGTAACTTCCATTTCGTGCTCACGAATTGTCAAATCCATCTTAACATCCTGTTGGAGGTCAACTTGCAAGAGCCAATAACACTATAGCATTGTGATCTGTGAGCACCCTCAACTTGATCCCTAGAACATAACTACGAATCTTACGAAGAGGGTAAACAATTGCCAGTTATTCTATCTCAGTGACAGTATACCGCTTCTTAGCCATAATCAAACCCCTACTAGCTAATGAGACTATTCATTAAATTACCGTCGTCATCATACTAGGACAGCACACCTGAAACTCCTAATATACTGGCATCAGCCATAAGGACGTAAGGACAATCTACTCTAGGGTATTTCAGCGTGACTGAATCCTAGAAACCTCTCTTCAAATCAGCGAGAGCTACCTCATGCTCATGGTTCCACACCCATCTCGCAACCTGTTTCAACAGTTCTCTAAGAGGCTCCACCAGGTTGGAATACTTTACTACAAATCACCTGAAAAATTGAAAACCCCTAAAATGCTTAATTGTTTGGCGTTTCGTGGTGTAGCGATATTGTTGATCTTTTCTAAACGCATCTGTTCTGGAAAAATTCCTTGTGTGGTGATGGTGTGTGCTATAAATGTTATCTGTTTTGTTGCAAGCAAGGACTTGCTAAGTTTCACTGTAAAATCCCCTTCCCTTTATTTTCTCAAAAGTTTGTCCACGAGTACTAGGTGCTCCTCTTCAGTGAGTGATGCAATGATAAGATCGTCTGTATACATTGTTACAAAATCGTGCGTATCCCTCCCTAACACTAAATTTAACGCCCTGATTAATGCTGAACTACTAGTCTTACAAACAAATGGGACTACACACTGCTGAATGATGATGATGATGATAATTGTTGTTTTAAGGGGCCTAACATCTAGGTTATCGGCCCCACTGCTGAAATAAATCACTCTTATAACTAAATGCTCTCAACTTCCTGTCTTCTACACTTAAAGGGACTTGCCAAAAGATGGTGCTAAGGTCCATGGTTGAGAACCATTTCCTACCATTGAACTTCTGTACCAGAACCTCTAAAATGTGTATTGTTATTGGTTTTACGTCCCTTTTAACAACTGTGGCTTTTAGAGACGCCGGGGTGCCGGAATTTTGCCCCGAAGGGGATCTTTAACGTGCCAGTAAATCTACTGACACGGCTCCCTCGCATTTGCGCACCCTCAAATGCCAGCTGACTGCGCCAGGATTTGAACCTGCAACCTTGGGCCCAGCAAGCCAGAACCTCTAAACCTCTAAACACTCGGTTCTCTGGGAATCCCCTGCAATCGTTGAATTCAACTGGCGAACGTTAATACACAATCTCACCGAGCAATCACTCTCGCCAACAACACGTGGGTTGGATTACATGCTCGTAGAAGGCTCAATTATACCTTGGTTAGAGTGTCCCTTAAAATTCAACTTTTCCAGGGACCGCGGGCCGTTATTTCATCTTGTGGAACTTCATCTAAAAACACTCTGTTTAAAATTTCAGCCCGATATGTCACTATTTGACTGTGCCACAAGGCTTTCAAAGTTTCACATTTTCGAATTTTTTAAAAGTTCGTGAAAGTGTATAATATGGATACGAAAGACTGTACAAAACGAAGAAAAACATCTCTGCGACAAAGTGTTTATTTAATAGATCATACTGAAGGTAATTTAAAGGGAGCAAGATTGCCGTCTAATTTACAAGTGCTACGATTGTTTATATACAATATGAGACTGAAACCTGTCAAAGGATCGGCATCGAAAGCCTTTTTGAACACGGCTCACGACATCGTGGAAATTTGGAATAAAGAGCGGATTCCCACAGTTGCCAAGAAACATGTTATTACTAAGTTGAAAGGTATTTATAATGAATGAGGTATTTGTAATAAACAGCAAAAAGACGTGATGCTACACAAAAGTCTCGCGAAAATGCATTTAAAGACAAGTTTTACGACTTATTTGATGTCGCTCCGGAAGACGTTATGAAACAAATACGTATTGAAGAAGATCGACAATTTTTAAAGTTGCAACGTCAAAAGATGCTTGTTGGTACCTTTGAAGCTCTGCCAGAAAGAAAAAGAATCATCTGCCAGATCTGCGAAAGTTTCGATGACAGAAGAACGCGAGAAGGAAAAAACAAAACTCCGTAAGTTATTAAACATTTATTATTCACTGTTTTACATTCCGTTCAATCACATTTCGCTGAGCAACTGATCATGCTCCTTTGTTTCAGTTTTTAAAAAGGCGACCATAAGCTCGAGTTGTTTTTAGCGACTCCTCCGAATCTGGCAATGACCACGGAAAACCTGGATCTAGTACCGCAACTACGACTTCTACTGAACCATCTGGGAAAAAGGAAAGAGGACGTAAAAGTGGATTTTCACCAAAACTAGCATCTACGCTTGATACAGAAAAAGTTAGCATTCGGTCAGGCACAAAAATTGTTTTCCATTTTGCTGAGAATTTTAACGTTAGCACCAACGAAATTAATATCAATAAGAGCAGTATTCATCGTATATGAACTAAGTACTGAGGAGATGCTGCGCAGAAAATTAAAGATGAGTTTGTCAAAGGTTTGGATGAAAACACTAAGTTAGTGGTTCATTTTGATGGGGAAAAATGAAATTAAGCGGCATTACTACCGGGGAACACTTACCTACTTTAGTTACAACGCCCAATGTCCCTGAGCAGTTACTTGGATCCCCGGCATTACCGAATGGTACAGGCGCTGGGCCAGTTGAAGGAATGGGGATTGTGTGATCAGGTTGAGGCGCAGTGCACTGACACTACAAACGCAAATACAGGTAAGAAACGGTTTTGTGAATATTTTTGCTTTATCTATTCAATACGTCTGTCATATACTAAAATATTCTTGTTTCAAGGTTTGTCGAATGGAGCTTGCGTTTTAATTGAAGATCTTCTGGAGAAACCATTACTTTACCTCGCCTGCAGACACCACATGTTGGAAATTGTGTTGAAAACGGTATTTGAAACGTTAATTGCCGTTTCTTCTGGGCCAGACATTCTTCTATTTAAAAGGTCTTCAAATGAAATGGCCTGAAATAGACATGAAAACGTTCTCCATGGGTTCAGAAGATGCTGAAGTTGCCGTTTTCCTGGGAGGAAAGTCGGGTGAAATACTCACATTTGTGTAGCAGAAATTGACTGTAAGTTATCCTTGTTAGATAATAAAACAACTTGTGTTTTTTCTAGCCAAACTGAGAAGTACTCACTTGGTGTGTTTCAGGAGAAGCAATGTCGGGACGAT
The DNA here is from genome assembly GCA_946902985.2 of Meconema thalassinum. NCBI lineage: Eukaryota > Metazoa > Arthropoda > Insecta > Orthoptera > Tettigoniidae > Meconema > Meconema thalassinum. The sequence continues at coordinate 271,653,872 of OX336389.2, read as the reverse complement.
TACAGAGAGCTCTTGGAACTGACGTGTATCTTCCTAGGAGGAACTCCTCCCAGTGGTATCAAATTTTACAAACTCTGTGACTATCAGCGAGCACGCCAGTTCTTTTTATGTTTACAGGTAACCAATGATGTTGCTGAGAGAGGTGTGGCCTTAACCCAAGAAACCTAGGGAGTGTGAAATCACAAGAAAATTTTCAAAACTTGCTGCTGGTAGCTCAAACCAAGCGCAGGCAATACACAAAATGTACTAAGGGAAACTTAGCTAAGTAACCTTGTTAAAGAAGCAGGTAACATGCGTCTTTCTTTTGTTTTTTTCTTGCGTATTGTATATTTCATTTTGATTCATAAATCCGTAAAAAATGTTCTTGACCTGAAAAAATGTTCTCTGCGCATTGTTTTTACCTAAAATGATTAAAAAATACTTTTTGTACTGTCTTTGCAATAAATCATTTTTATTTAAAAATACAAAAATTATTTTTTAAGAACTTTGACAGTCTTGTGGCACAGTCAAGAAATGTTCGATCAGCCTTGGATTTTACACAAAACCTTCTTTTTATAAACGGCATCGATTTAAAAAACGGCCCGGAGGATCCCATCAAAATTTTTAATTGCCCAAATATCAGGGACACCCTAACCTTGGTCCAACATACGGTTGATTTCCTGTTTAACTGCAGCTGCATATCTGAAAGGAATGGCATATCTGGGACCAGAAAATGATGAAATATTAACCAGTTCAAATCAATGAGTATGCATGTGTGTAAATGCAGACTTGTCACTAAACACTTTCTCATTTCTCACTAATACCTCAAATAAATCCTCCTTACCTTCATCACAAAACTTACTATTAACCACGGCTTCCAAGAGTAGATCACCTCTATCTTCCACCGGCACAATGTGGCTCACATCCACCAAATGTACCTTCTCGTCAGACTCACCTGCTGACATCCCCTCCAACACCTTGGTGGCACAAGCCCTACTCATCTCATCAACTAGTTCGCATCTTTTTCTAATCTCCTGATTCTTCATACCTCTCTCCAGGCATATAACTCCGTTATCACAGTCCATCAAAACCTTTTGTTTATACAGCCACTCAGTGCCAAGAACTACCTCCTAAATCAAATTAGGCATAACCAGACAGCATTGATTACTACTTCACCCTTTAACGTGATAGGCAATAACATCTCCTTGCTTACACTGGGGCTTGTTCCCAACAGCAATAATATCATACATGGATTTAAGGGGTATCTCTTCTAACCTACGCCCATCCTTAATATTATCCTCGTATTCTACCTTGCTCATACAAGTTCTATCACTTCCCGTGTCTACTAAAGCCTAAACTTCCCTACCTAAAATGTCTATTGCAATAATTGATGAATAACCCTCGTTTTTACCTCTTACCTGAAACTCCTGTTGGTCAGCCAATAACTCTTACTTTACTATAGGCTTGAAACTTACCTTATCTTCTTTAATCACACACTGCCTAATATACTTACCTTCGGGCTGTCTACCAGACAGATTTACGCAACCCGCTGAAAGTTTAAATTATTTGTATCTGGTCTCTCAGCTTGCTCAGGTCTCCTCACTGTCTCGCTAGCTCTCTGAACTGTCCTCTCCTGTTGGCCTCTCTGAAAGTTAGAATATGTTTAACAGATTGCCTGAGATGTAGGGTGTGGTACCTGTGTAGGGATGAAACGATTAGCTCAGGACAGGGAGGCATGGAGGGCTATATTAAACCAGTCGAAAGACTGAAGACCGAAATAACAACAGTCTATTTGACTGAAATTTTAGAGCCACAAAAGCCTGTTGGTTGGTTCCTCAGATTAGGAGCTGCGACAACGCGGTCATGTAGCCCCGTGCACTTTGAGAGTGTGTAGAATCTGTCTAATAACCGGTGTTAATTTAGTGTGATGGCTGTATTTGTGTTTAAATATTAACCATTATTACAATGGTAGTAATTAATAAAAATCCGTGTTGACTGATAGTACTATGAAATGGAAAACCACCTTATCAAATTCTATAGAATGTAGTTTGGTTGTTTGGTTCCTTAGTTTAGGGCCTGCGACAACGCAGTCATGTAGCCCCATGTACTTTGAGTGAGTGTGGAATTTGTCTGATAACTGGTGTTAATTGTGATGGCTGTATTAGTGTGTGTTATCTGTGATTCAGGTAAGGACTGCAGGCGATCAATGTTTCAAGTAGTTCCTACTTTTGCTACAAAATGCTACCGTCAACGAAACCTAGCTGTGAACTTGGTTGCTAGATGCCACCGCAACCAGCAACTGGCGATGAACTTTGGACCTAATAGAGGATTAATGAAATCCAACGTAGAAATTTAGCTTCACACAATTGTAGTTAGTGGGAGGTTCTTTTTCATGACACAAATCTATGATATGGGACCGCCGGCGTTACTTCCCCTCCGAAGGAAGGCATACTGAGGGATTTTAGAATGTAGGTTAATTAATGATTACGTGTAATTATTTCATAGTTGTATGAGTGTGTGTGTTATCTGTGATTCAGGTAGGAACTGCAGACGATTAATTGCAAGTAGTTCCTACTTTTGCTACCAAATCCTACCGTCAACATCACCTAGCTGTGAACTTGGCTACTAGATGACACCGCAGCTAACACCTGGAGACGAACCTTGAAACATTAAGGACGTTTATCAAATCTAACCTACAAATTTAGCTTCACACAATTGTGGTTAGTGGAAGGTACTTTTACATGCCAACCATTTCTGACATGGGCCCACTGGCTTTACTTCCCCTCCGAAGGAAGGCATACTTAGGGATTCATAACGCTCTTAAAAAATCCGATGACTTCGGTCGAGTTTGAACCCTGATCTCGGGCATAGAAGCTCAGCATGTAATGCCTCATTTCAAATTATTTTATTTTTATCTTTCCTGCTGTGCAATCAGTCCAAGTTTCAATTCCATAAAGAGCCACGCTCCAGACAAAGGCTTTCAAAAATAACTTTCTAATACCGAAATCAATATACTGTATAATGTGAACAGAATTATTTCTGTAGAAATGCCTTCTTTGCCTGAGCCAACCTACTTTTTATATCCTCTTTGCTTAGTCCATCACTGTTTTTGCTTCATAAGTAGCAGAAGTCTTTTACTTCCCTTACCCTTTCACCTACCGATTCGACGTCAATAGGAGTTTCTGATTTCTTTCGGCAGCATTCCATTATTTTTGTTCCACGTAGGCAATACGAAATTGCGAGGGATGATTAATTACATCTCCAACAATGCATATCACTTCGAATCCGTTTGTATTTAAAGAACCACATATCATCACATCAGCAACTGTCCGAGAAGTTTTGTTTGTTTGCTACTTTCGCTCGGTCCGCATCGTCGTTTTTCAGATATTTGCTGAGAATGTTTGGTTTTCCTGCCAAAACCCATAATTAACAACACACGAGTATGGGCAGGTACACCCTCTGTCTGAAAAGTTCGGTGAATGTGCTATATTAGTAACGGATTGTTGGCTTACCTGACACAGCCGTTACTGTCCTTCGAAGTAATCCCCGTGGATGGTTATACACTTCTGAGAACGACTGAGCAAGTCCTGGAAACTCCTGGCATAGTCTTCTTTAGGAATAGCCTTCAGTTTGTGTCGTCAAAACTCTAAATTGAAAGCAAGAGAGAAGCGTGAATTTATGCAACCTGCCTTGCACACCTGATACACGGATGGCAGTGAGAAGGGTGAATTTATGCAACCTAACGTGCACACCTGTTCGACGTGTGGCAATGAGAAGGGTGAATGTTCCGTGGATTGGAATGGTCCTGAAAACTATCGTCACGGGTGACGAGACCTGGTGCCTGAGGTACGACCTCGAAGGCAAGCGTCAAAGTATGGAGTATCGGGGTCCAGGGTCGCCGAAAAGCCCTGAAGGGCCAGAGGATTTCGGACATTCGGACATCCAACGTAATGAGACAACCCAACTGAAGGCTATCCCTCAGGAAGACTATGCCAGGACTTGTAAAGCCGTTCTAAGAAGTGCATAACCATCCACGGTGATTACTTCGAAGGATAGTAACAGCTGTTTCAGGTAAGCCAACAATTCGTTCGTAATATAGACCCATTCACCGAACTTTTCAGACAGAGGATGTAGTTTGAGTTTAGTTGTATGTTACTTCAGAACTGTACACATACGCAACAAATTTTAGTGGTCAATAGCACGAAAGATTTATGATTTATTTTAATACTGAAACCAATGGTCTTCTGCAATTACAACCTGAGATATAGTCGCTTACATGGAAGAACCTCTCGAAGAAGGCATTCGCTGATTTGGTTGTTACCTCCGACTCAGCCGATTTCAGTGGCCATCTACGCAAAAGAGAGCTCTTTGTCCTTGAAGTGTTGTAAGACATAAACCAACGATGTACAGCAATTACAGCCTGAGATATGGGTGATTGAATGAAGAGAAGAGTGGAAAATATCAGGAACAAATTGTATTTTACTGTAATATAACTCAAGTAAGGTGAGAGGTAGGTGGTTTTATATGACAATGACATATCTGGGCGTATACCATGTGAGTCAGCCGCTCCTTATAATATTGCTCTTATGCATCCCAACTAACGTGTATTATCAGGAAGGTCGATATTTCTGTGCGTGCATCCCATGGTACTAATGCAATGTAAGCATATCCCGCAAACGATACTGAACCCTATGGCTTATTCATACTAAGGCGATATAAGATGAGCGATATGTCGTAAGGAATATATTGCGACGATCTACCCTGCATTGCTAAGTAGGTTCAGACAACGGGCGATGAATCGGCGAAACCTGGGCGATAAAAATTTGATGGGAACACAATTCTCACTACTTCAGTTACAAATATAAGCCCAAGTGAGGAAGGCATTGTAGTGGCTTATTGGTTCAGGCGTAGGATGAGGAGGAGAAGAAGGAAATACTGGGCACACAAACGTGCACCATACCTCGGCCGTTGTTTCTCGAGAGCTGCCTCAACATGAATCAAAATTCTGCACTCGCAGTTCGCACATCTGTCTTGCTGTATGTGGCAATGGATGAGTTTCAGATGCACTCATGAGCTTTCACTAAATTACAGAATGTTGTCTTCTCTTCTTCCCGTCATCATGTACGACACTAATAGCTCAAGAGACCAGCAAGCGCTACTTCGAGATATATGTCCCTTGAGATATGCTGTGCAATCGCGCGGTTGTGGACCTTTTTTTATCGCCTCCATTTACATTTCACGTTCACCAAGGCGGACCGGGTTCGGTTTCCGGTCAATGCATGTTAGATTTTCGAAGTGAAATACCATGTCCTGTGGTTCGGATTCCACGTAAAAAGGTGGTCCCGTGGCTCATGATCGCGAGATTAACGGTCACGTAAAACTACATGCTTCCTTCCTTACATTTCACGTGTCTGCCTGTGAGTGTGGCGTATCAAGTATCGCTTATCACGTATCGCTTAGCGCCTTAGTATGAATGGGGCCTATTTTTCACCCATCCGATGTGACTACAGACTGTTCGAATAACATGATGTACCTGTATTCAATTATTGTAGTTTAACATATCAGCTGCGTTAAGATGTCATGCCAAGTGGTTGGGGGTATCGGAAAACATGAAATTAACGCTTCTAACTATGTTATAGTGACGTGGAGAGTGTTTGAAACAGCGAACTGGAGAAGCAACGTACTCTAAGGCGCTCTTAATACTTCTGTAATTCATAGCTGAGGCGTAGCTCAAGTAGATAACTACTGGAATTCCAATTGATGGGCTGGAGTATTGAAGGTTCGATTCCCCCATTGGGAAAATATTTCTGCAACGTTACGACTAAGGCCCGAAAGGTCATGCAAACTCACATTTTTGCATATTTATGCCTATTTTGGTTATTTTGGCACAATGTAACATATTTTTCTCCTTTATCTGCTTAAGTGCATATCTCTGCTTGAGAAGGGCGTGTATCCTAATTTCCTACTGTTTGGAAGCGCTTTTAGTTGAGCTGCCTTTCTCCAAAAAAGTAAGGGGCTGTATATACACCCAAGTATACGGGGCCAAATGACCACGTTGTCCAAGCCCCTCAACTGATACAACAACAACATTGATTATTTAATTAAGTTTCATATAATGAACTTACTGGTTTTTATGTATTTTCCTCAGCAAAGTTTAAAAAAATTCAATGGACAAGTGAATTTCTCTTAAATCATTTGCTGACTGCAATCGACCTACTGCCACTGTTTACTCTAAGCGGTCGCCGACCCTGTCTGGCGAGCTTAGTCTCTCCTTTCCCCTCTCGGGTCTCCAGGCTGTTTTGTAAGAGGGTATTCTCTTGTCTGAGGCATTCATTCATGGCTCGGAGTTCCTCCGCTGCTTCGACCAGTTGGTCATAAAATTCCAACAACTTACAGTCGCATGGGCTTCCTCCCTTTTCTTGCTTGGTGAGCTTGCTGTTTACATTGCTTTCACGCTGTGGTGGCTGCCTCTCTTGATTCTCTGACTGTGCGCACATAGTTTCCCTGTCTACTTGAATGTGTGTGGCTACTTCTTCTTCTTCATATTCTTCTGGAGGATGATACAATTCAAGATTTGCTGCATTCATAATTACTTCACTTCCATTATCCTTGTGTTTCACTCTATAGGCATTATTTTTCAGATCTCTAATGATGATATAGGGTCCCAGATAATTAGCATTGAACTTCTTGTATTTCCTGCTCTGAGGATCAGAGCTGGCGGGCTTTTTCACAAGTACCCATTCCCCGACGAGTAGTGGTCTATGGTACCGTTTTCCTCTGTTCCTTCTCTGCTGTCTCTCTGCTTGCGCCTTGAGGTATTCAAAGGTTCGCTGGATCCTCAATTCGCGCGAAGGTTGCGCGTCTACAGGTGTCAGTATAACTCCGTTCCATGGTCTCTCTGGTGTTTGGTCGAGATGTAGTCTCACGGGTACCTGTCCTGTAGCTTCATGGACTGTATTGTTGATACGATACTCAATACTGTCTAATACATCGATCCATCTCCTGTTTTCTTCAGAGCAGTATATCTTCATGTACTTCTGCAACTCTCTCATGACTCTTTCAACTAAGTTCGACTCTGGGTGGCGTATCGTGGACAAAATATGCTTAATTCCAAAATTTTGCAACTTCCTGCGAAAATCTATACTGGTTAAACAGCTTCCGTGGTCGGATAGTAGATTTTCCGGTTTCACCAAGATTGGAATAACTCGTTCCTTCAATCTCTTGAGTACTTGCTTTGTAGTGGTTTTCTGGATAGGACACAGTACTACCATCTTCGAAAAAGCGTCCATTGCGACAAATATATGTTTGTTACCCCTTCTAGCTCTCGGCAGGGGCCCAAAGTTGTCCACCGACATGAGCTGACAAGGTTTCTCTGGCAAGAGTGGTCTAGGTCTTTGCCTCATTAAATACGAGTTGGGTTTTACTCGTTGGCACATGTCACAGGCCCTGATGGTGTTCCTCACAGTTTCCCTCAATTTAGGCCAGATAAATGCTTCTTTAAGTAGAGCAAGAGTTTTATCTACACCGGGGTGACCAAAGGCCCTGTGTGCTAACCATACTAATTTCCTCTTCAATACAGGTGGTATGACAATTCTCGGACAGGTGTGTTCTGCATCACTCCATTTATGCAACATCTGATTATACCATAGATAGCCCGTTGACAAAGACTCGGCCTCCGAATACATCGATGTGTCCCTTACCAGCTTTCACTCGAAGTAATTGATCATCATCCGTATCCAGGGATCTTGACGTTGAATCACGGTGATGTTCTTCAGTTCATCCAGGGTCCTTCGATCTCGGTCTTCGATTTCCACAGCTAGAGTTTCCTCTTCTCCCATGGCTGCTGGATATCGGCTTAGTAAGTCTGGGATCACATTTTCCTTACCAGGACAATACTCAATTTCGACATTGAATTGTTGTATATAGAGGGACCATCTTGTTAATCTCTGACTAGACAGATCAGTCTTTAACAAGAACGTCAGTGCTTTATGGTCTGTCCTCAAAACAACTTGAAATCCATATACGACCTTTCTTCAATACTGGAGAGCATACAGTATCGCGAGAAAGGAAGGAAGCTTGTAGTTTAACGTGACCGTTAATCTTGAGATCATGAGCCACGGGACCTCCTTTTTACGTGGAATCCGAACCACAGGACATGGCATTTCACTTCGAAAATCTCACATGCATTGACCGGGAATCGAACCCGGACCGCCTTGGTGAGAGGCATTCAGCTAGACCGCTGAGCCACCACGCCCCCCCCAGTATCGCGAGAAGCTCAATTTCTGCAATCGTATAGTTTTTCTCGTGGGATTTCAGTCTCCTGCTTATAAAAGCAATAAAAATTTTCTCGTCGGGCCTGTTAACGTTTTCTTGACAAAGCATCGCACCAATGCCTATCAATGACGCATCCGTCTGAATAATAAACTTCTTAGTATAATCAGGGTATCCTAATTTCACGTAGTCCATAAGTATCCTCTTCGACTCCACGAAGGCTTTCTCACAGTCCTCAGTCCAGCGCTACCTACCGCCTTTCTTCAAGAGGTCTTGCATGGTGCTACTGTTGCTGTATAATTAGGGCAATGGCTCGAGAAGGACCCAATTACACCTAGGAACTCCTTGATGTTCTTCACCTTCGTTGGTCTAGGAAAATTCTTAATGACTTCCGATTTTCCACGGTTAGGCCTCACACCGTGTGCATCCACAAAGTGACATAAAAATGTGACTTCCCTCTGGCAAAAGTTGGATTTTTAGATTAACCTTAAAATTGGCTTCCCTAAGGTTATCTAATAATTTTTGCAAATCTCTCAAATGTTCCTCTATTGTCTCTGACGTGAGCAGAATGTCATCCACGTATCTGATGGTTTTTGCTTTGACCTCTTCGCATAAGTTCCAGTCTAATGCTCTTATCAAGGCTGAGCCTGCTGTTTTAAGACCAAACGGTAAACGTAGGAATGAATACGTGTGTAGGTCAAAAATAAATCCAGTCAATAGACTTGTTTTACTTTCCAACTCAATATGTTGAAAACTCGCGGTGATATCGAGGTTATAAAAGATAGTCTTTCCCTTGAATTGCCAGAGAATCTCCTTGATTGGTGGCACTTGGTCGAATTCTGGTATCACTCTGATATTCAAATTTCTCAGTTCCAAACATACTCTGACACTGACATCTGGTTTCGGTACTATAACCAGGGGACTAACATATGTTGTGGCTGTTTTGGCAATAAAACCCGCCTGCAACATTTCTTGAATGGCTTCCTTGACTTTAGGGTAATGTTTCTGAGCAACAGGATAGGGTTTCTGTTTAAATGGCGTCCAATCATTTACTTGAATCGCATATTGGAAGTTCTTGATTCGGCGGGTCTTGAATCGAAGACTTCTCTCTGCTCAGCTAACATATTTCTTAATGCTTCATTATGCTCTGGACCTACCTTGGCTTCTGTTGATTTCTCTTCTAAGCATGTTCCGAATTCAGGTTCCAATTCCTTTTCCAGAACCGCGGCTAGTGTTATCAACTGTTCTTCAATAACTTCAGCGGCTAACACTGCTTCTCCAGTCATCTCTTCGAATGTATGCCATACGTTTTCTTCTGGCCTTAATTCGTTCTGTTTCAATGATATCTGAATATCTGCGGCTTCGTTTTCCACACGGAACAATACAATGTCCTAGGATAAATCAATGACAACTTTATACTCTCTAATGAAGTCCGCCCCTACGATAATATTATACGGGAGTCTATTTACTACTAAGAAATTCTGAGAGAATATAGAATTTCCTATTTTTAAATCCAAGAAAACTTGGTATTTACAGATCATCATTTTATCGGTTATAATACCTCTAATTTTCACGCTTGAAATAGGTAATTTCAAGACGTGACCCTTGTTTTCTATTTCATTTAACAGTGTTTGAGTGATTAAGCAAACTGTCGAACCCGTGTCCACCAGACTTGGTATTTTCATGCCTGCAATCTCCACAAGGATAATGAGTAATTCTCTCCTTACAATGACCTGTCCTTCGCCTGTCTCTTCAATCAGCTCTTCAGGTTTGGCAATCCAGTTGGCAATATCGACTGCATTCCATCCTGTGGTTCGGCTTGCTTGTTGTTCCTTTAATTTTGAAGTTTTTTTAATATTTGGCACCGCTCTTTTCAGCGCGCCTTCTTTCATCCTCATGTCGCTGCAGCTCTAGGCTTTTCGCTCCGTCGTTATTATTATAAACATCTGGCGATTTCCTGTTTCTTATCGCTTCATCCCATTTGACTTGAGATGGTCTATTTTCATCATCCCGTTCCTCCATGTATCTCAATGAGGCATGGTATCTCTCTTCAATTTGCTCATCAAACCCTCGGTTTTGTTCTTGGCCTCTCCATTGTCTGTCATTCCTCTGACGGCAATACATTCTCCTATTGTTATGCTGTCGTCCCCTAGAGCCGTGCTGATCCCAGGGTCTCTGTACCTACTTGTCCCGGTTCGCATTACCTCGATATACTGGCTGTTGCCTTCTTGCTTCGTTCTCCGCTGGGTGCCAGTTCGAATTCATCGTTTCCGTACTCGTGGACTTATTATTCTTACTAGGGGCCTTAACTTGTTCCATTTGTGTGTCTGCCACGTGAACTTGTTCTTTAGTTCTACCCTGTCTCATGTTATGTGAAGTAGTAAGGTCTAGCTGCCTCAAAACTGCTTCCATTTCGATAGCTGTTTTTGCATTTGCTGATATCAGCTGCCTTTGTACTTCGCTTGGTAACTGCTTCGCTATAGCTATGCAGAGATCCAGCTCTGACGGCGCTTGATGAAGCTCGCGGAATCTACAAAGTTGTGATACGAAAAACTCAGCATACCTAGTTGGATTATTTGTGCTGTAACGTCCAACCTCAAGTTTTGTTGTACTGAGGGATCCCAATAACGCTTGAGAAATTCCTGGTGAAACTCCTCTACTGTATCAAATGTGTATCGAAAGCTTCTAAACCAGAGCGCACACCCTCCTTCAGTGGGTATTTTTATTGCCCTCAACCTTCGTTCCGGTGGTACTTTCGTATCGTTTAAATATTCACAGACTTCTTTCAACCAATACTTGTGTGTCATGGTGGATTGATTTTCCGAAAATTTTCGCGGTTTTTCCTCGTCCGCTCGTATAACCGTAATTATTTGGTTTTGAGCATTATTTTCATTAGGAGTCGACATGGCCATTTGTACACCCGGCGTCATGTACGGACTCTCATTCGGCTGTACTGGGTTTCTTGGCGTAGGCTGGGTTTCGAACTCCGCCCACCTGTTCCTCTGAATGTCGCCTATGCTGCCCTCACTGGAACTAGGATTTCGTAGTGCAGTTTCCTCTTGCACGATCATCCTTGTCTCCATCTGGTTGTGTTTGGCTACGGCTCTTTCTAGACGTGCCAACATTTCCTGTTCTATTTTCATCAGACGGCCTTTATTTTCTTTAGCTATTTTGAATATACTTTCTTTGTCATCCCTGAGGCTTTCCTTAATATGGGAAATTTCCCCAGCTAAATCTTCTTTCAATACGGCTAGCGTATTTTCATTAGCTTCGTTCTTTAATCCTTCTCTGACTTCTAATTCTCCTTTCAAGCCCTTTATTTCGTTCTGCACGTGCCCGTGCACCTTTGAGATTTCGGTTTGTATTTTCTTAATATCACTCCGATTATCTTCCTGTCTTTTGTTAATTACTGCCAAGTCGCTTCTAGCTTGATCCACTTCTTTGTTGACCTTGCTAACTTGAACCTTAATATTCCCTACTATTTCTTTGTTTTCTTCCACGGTATCCTTTATTTCTGAGATTTCCTGGCATTGGTTTAGGATGTTCCTATCCTACTTCCGCAATTACCCGTCCACGGTCTTTGCGTAGCCTGGCAATTTTTCGCTCCATTTAGCTTCGCTCTCTTTAAGCCTTTGATCTACCGTACTAGTAAATGTGTTAAATTGTTCCTTTTGGCGCTCAGTATTCGCTGTGTTTTGGTTCTGTATGTCTTTAATCTCAGTTGACATAATGTCCAATCTATCATTAATTTCGCGCTGTGACTGTTTGCACGCTTGCAAATTATTTTCAAGCTTTACTTCGATAGATTCGAAACGCTTATCGTTCGCTGCCTGCATCTCCGCAATTACACTGGTAACATTTTCAATAACTTCTTCCTTAATGGAAACGTTGAAATTTTCTAACTGTAAGTTAACCTCAGCTTGATTAGCTTTCATTTCAGCTTGATTAGCTTCTAACTGTGTATTCACATCAGCCAATTCCTGGCTTATTTCGGCCTGAAATACCTTGGCACTCTCTTTACTCTCTGCTTGGGAAGCGTCAAAGTGCTCCCTCAGTCCGGCTATACACTTAAGTATATCCTCCGTACTCGTCATCTTTATCAATCTGTATATGAGGATACTGGTGGGTTTCCGCTGTATTATTTGACTGCGTTAATTTCGGAAAGGGATTACGATGTTACACAAATCTTACTAACTTTCAACATAGTGCAGTATGAACATCAATATAAGAATGGGTTTAGGGCCTGGTACCCGTCTGAACCCTTCTTATCGTCTGACAGTGCTGTCTAGTGCTTGAATGCTATGAAAAAGACTCACAAGTTCGCTCAATTAAAGTTTCGAGGAAAAATTAATTCTTAAGTTTTCCCCCGTGAAAACAATACTATTCTATGGGGTTTACTGAATCCGACAAGCACCACGTTGGGCGCCATGATAATTATGTAAGAAATTATCATGATTTTCCCCACGTGCGGGCGACATGATAATTATGAAATAGGTGGGTGTATGGTATTTACATGCCTCATGTTGCCTGGATCATGATAATTAAATAGGGCTGGCATACCATATGGGAATTATCAATTATTTATATGAACGTGTGTGCTCATATCAGTTACGGGATTCGGCCTTTTCCTATTCTACCCTATATGGTAAACAACTTATGCTTTTACCATTGATTCGATCGGCCGACTTTAGTAGTACCAGTAGCTCAGATCCAATTATATAATGCTGCCCCATGTACCCATCTGGCATTATATATGGAACATGTACTCGTAACCCAACAGTCAGCGGTCTTTCGGGGCATGTGACATCCTCCCACTGTACGAATACATATTCAGGATCTGATAACTACAAGATAACTACTCTACAGTAAGAACAAACATCTTCCTATAATAACAAGATTTAATTCTGAACCATGGCATAAAAATAACACAAAATATAAAAATCCTACATTACAATTACTTCCCAACAAATCAAATTAAAGTTCGGAGCACACAGATGACATTTTGAAGGGTCACAAGTCCTACACTTACTCATCTGTGCTCCGCAGCTTAGATAAAACTTTGACCTCCTCAGGCATGCTGCAACACTATCTCTTGTGAGCTCCTGAGTTCCTGAGTGCGGTGTCTCAACACCCTACTTCACTGTCACAAACATCTTTCACATTTTAAAATATAGCATTCACTGTCACTCGACGAATGTTCATATTCCATGCGTATCACTACAACAACGATAATAATAATAATAATAAACAAACATTACATAAGACTGTACACAATAATTCACTTCATATACTTTAATGAACTCTACTTGGTTCAAACTGCTTGTCCGTATCACTTACGGTACAGCTACTTTATAACTCAGCAATGCTTTTATCATTACATTATTTACTTTACTTATTTAAAATTTTAATTGTTTATTTCATTTGTGCAACCTTTTATTTGTTTATTTTGTGTAACATCTTCGTCCCTCTCCATTCCTCCTAAACGCGGACTATAGTACTTCCATTCCTATAACTAAACAATGCTAGTTAAATACTTGATCGCTGCGCCATATGTCGTCGCTTCTTGGTCAGATATAAAAGTCGTTTACTGTTAATATTGCATCAATGCGTCCTTTATGCTACCCGTATGAAGAATTAATTACCATATTACGCTGGGTTTGCACATCTCAAGTGTGTCAATTATGCTCCTCAAAGTTACATGTTACAACATTAACTTGGGTATTTCTCGTGCGATTTCAACAATTCAAAATTGGAATCCAGGTCCTCTAAAGGCCTACAATTCAATTCTGCATTCAAAACAATCAATTTCTCATGAATTAACAATGCCAGCTTAAACATTACAGTTTCCCAGTACACTTTTAACAGGATCGGTCATTAGCCGTACCTCCCACAGTGCTAACAAAAGCTTATACCTGCCAGTCCTAAACAAAGATGGACGCCTGGCTCGACCCTTGGCCGACCAGTTCTCTCCTTCTCCAGCAGTCTCATGAGTCATTCATACGATACCAACACAATCTTAACTGTTTCTCACCAACTTTCTTTTCTATGGACAAGGGCTTAAACTGTGTCATCGGTTATGATCTGGAAATCCAAATACTTATTTCCTATCGATAAGGTAATGTTAATTGGCTCAATACATGGCTCAATAAAATATTATGGCAAAGGAATGGGCTTCTGATAGCTACAAGGTCTTGAGGAACGAATACGGCTTTTAAAATGCGTGGGATAGTGGTCTTACTGCTTGCCACTCCCGCATGCGAAGTATCGGTAAGGCATCCACTGATCCTTCCGTAAATTCAATGGTGTCGCACCACGACGGGCGGATCACTCCATAATGCAGCTCAATTAAGGTGACACAGTTATTCCTTATTGGCTGAAAATGATGCTGGTATGGCCGACCAGGTACCAACACCTGTCTCCATCCGCAGTCAACAATATACCAGTACGATCTAGGCTGTACTACAATAATACCTTCGAAGAATTAGCCCAATATTGTCCTGACAATGTTCTACAGAGTTTTCCTTGCATTTAATAAAGTAAACATCTTTACTTTACTTTAAATGGCTCGCATATCAGCGGCTCAAACAACTAGGTCTGTTGGATTATTCCGGATCATATGACAATTCAGTTTCCCTTTCATACAGTTTACTCGGTGACTTCACATTATTTCTCAATAAGTTGGCATGTGTTAATGGTATAACTACAGGTTTTTACGTTACAACGCTTACTACGTGACTCATAATATTCATTAGCTTTAGGCCTGTATAATACCATCCTAACATTTATTTTTACACACTTTATATTTATAAATTACCTTACAGATTCTCGGGATTGATGCAATTTAACTACTCATGTAATCATGCTTACTAATATTTTCTCTTGCGACTTTGACCATTATATGAAATTATTCGTTAACTTTATTATTAAATTCATTGTATTTTTACCCATCTCTGGCGTAAGCAAATTCAATCTTACAAGCAAACCCTTTATTGCAATTACGAGGAATGATAGACTCGTATGAAACATTAAATCAAGTTCCCTATTACACATTATTACGATCGACATATGGCGAGCCCAATTTATACATTATTACATTGGAATTGTACTCACGTCCTCCTCCTCGGGTGGTCGTATCCAACAATACAGCGCATAACCCAACATTGTTGCCTTTTAACAACGACACATGGTGGTTATCCTACATTTCTTGCTGCTTCAATTCACTGATTTCTTTTTAGATGTTACACATTATAACTTGTACACTCTCATGCATTTTTATACAACACTTCATTATAAAACCTATTACACAACACTAAAGCACATAAATTTTATATAACACACGTTTTGTACACTGGTGCCTTGCTGGCTTCAATTCTGCGTAATTACGGAAATACAGGCTGCGCTTTCTCTCGACATCTCTCTCCTCCCAGTGGCACTGATATAGCGCCTATCTCCTGATGACACATCCTACAGTTCCCAGCATTTCCTACTTCAAAGATTAGTGTATCTGTTCTGGCGTACGTGATCCTTGTTCCAGATCGCCTACCATCAATATGGTGTCTGTGGCTTGAACTTAATCACAATGCCTGTGATGCTCTTTCCTGCCCATGACTATCGTGAATTGACCATAGTGTATAGTCACGATACTAACAAGATCCAATTTACAAGACCTCTCTACTGTTCTACACGTTAGATTAGTGTAATTATATTGTTCAATTGATATTCGCGTCACTTGTTGCGCGGCTTGTATAATAATAATAAGCTTTACTTAGCTTCACTTTAAATTGCTTTACATTTTCACTCGCGGCTTTGTTTCCAATACAGGCGCGGCTTTTTTCACAACTATGAACTCTCAAAGATGACTTTATGTAATACTTTTGCGCGCGTAGCGTTGTTTACTGATTTCCGACACGCGGGAGTAACATCCTCCCCGTGTGAGTTCTGACTTTAGACTGCTTGCTCCAAGCTTCTTCGAAAACATAGTCCCGTCAGATTTCTGGAGCGTCTTCTTCTGTGCTAATGCATTTTCCGGCTTGGAAATGCATTCATCTGGATCGCGCTTGCATGGAGGTCACAGATCTTACCTTGTGCAAGCGATTCGATCGATATTAATTGTTTTCTCCAATGGATTGGGGGCGCTTAGCTTAGGGGATTCCCCAGTAGAATTCCGCTAATAGCCTTCCTTCCGCAGTTCGGGGTTCACAGTCCCTGCAATGTTTTATATGCTCAGATTTGAATATTTCTTGTGTCTACAATTATCCTCTCTAGATTTCATTCACCTGGGTGTTCATCTCGAATCTCTCGGATGTATAGTTTCCACGTAATCAATGTATTTCTCTTGGTGAAGTTCCCCTTCCAACTTCCTTTCCTTATGTTCCGGGGATTCCTTTGGTTATTTATAACTGTCCTGCTCCCCTCATGATGCTCTAAAGTAGTCCGCTAGAGACAGTCTGCTCCACTCCCTCGTTCAGGCTAATATGTCAAGTGTCAACTTGCCTCGAAATCTCGTTTCTTGGCAAAAATCCTGCATGTTACAGTAGTAATCATACATTCTTTATGTACAAAATTCCTTATAGTTCCTTATGGACAGTAGGAATCAAGCTGATATTATCTCTGCAGTCTTACTTTATGTGGGTCTTGGGTTCCATGCATTTATTTCTCCTCAGAGACCTCCGGTTCGATACCCTATAAAATCATTAGTATGATTTTTTCGTCATAGAGTATCCGGTTCGATGCCAGTCAGCGCCAGTACCGTAGGGTACAGTATGTCAGACTATTTGATGACAAATAGGCATACCTAATTTCTTGTGTGTATATCTGTCTGTCTGTCTGCCTGTCGACCTGTTCATACAATTAGGCAATAACTTGATAAAGTTGGTATCTGTATCAATCACAGGTATGGCTGTACTATTCTAGCGTACCAAGCATTGAAATGGGAATATGGGGGAATAGCTTCAACATGAATGTTTTCTTGTAATGCAAAGTTGAATTAAAGACAAAATGTGAGCATGAATCTCATAATGTCTGCGTAACTCAGATTAACAAATGAAGGAAAGGGTCCTAGATATTCGCGGGCGGAGCTGTAGTGTCACGTCTGAAGATTCTTAGCTGCAGACGTTTTACCATCGACCTCAGTCATATTAGAATGACTTCGCCTACTGAGACAATGGTGTAACGTCTTCAGCTAAGATAGTTCGAGACACTACAGCTAACAGCAAATGATAAATGAGTACACTAGATACTTTATTATATTGCATGTTGGACATTACGTCCGAGATTCTAATAATTTCAGGCGTATAATCCAAAATCGGAATGGTGTAAAATGGTTTTGTCATTGGTGAAACCTGCTTCTTTCAGTGGTATGAAGTGACACACTACAACATCGCTGGATATAGGCTGATAATCAAAAAATGTTCTATTTGACACTACGTGTGGGCCCTCAAAGTTCGTCAATATATCACCCGAACACTTTTACATGTGGATTCTTCTGAAATCAGTATAAAGGTGCTCATTCGTGATGGGTACAAACGTGTGAAATACGTTGCACAAACTTTTCTTAACAGGGTCAATCGTCATGATGAGCCATGTGCGTTTAGTGATAGTGTGAGTTCCCTACTCGAAGATTTTCAATCTCTGAGACCCAGTTACCGGCAGTTAGTTCTGCACTTCCCCATACCACTCCCTCTGTAGGGTAAAATATTTACTACGCTGAGCGTGTTTGTGTGTGATTGTAAGAACCTACTGCCACGCGTGTCAATGTTCTTCGCACCACTCTACATCCAAGTCCTACCGCTGAGCTCTTAAGGTCAAGTGCACAACTAACCACCGGCATCTGTACCTTGTTCGAATCTCTGCGATATTACTGTCTGAGAGCAGGAGAGGGGTACTCTTAGCCTCGTGGGGATAACTAAGTAGCGCGTGAGTTCGTTTCACATCTCAGTTATTCTAGTAGTGGTTTTACGTGGCTTACCACTTTTACTCCATACAAATGCCATGATGGTTTCTAAATTAAGGCCACTTACTCAAATACAAGTACTGTATACAAACCTCTACGGACGCCAGAATAATACAGGTTATAAAACAAAATACACACTCAAGTACACGGAATTGAGTGTCAGAATGTACAATCAAGGATTCTGAAGGGCAATGTTGGAACAATATGCGCTACTGAGCCGTAGAGCATCTGAACCACCGTCTTTTAATAGGTGTACATCCATAAATTTTTACCGAAGGCTATATTAATCAAAAATACTCATTTTTCATCCAAATTTCTTTATTAATTTTCTTTCGCTTGTCGCACTGAGCACCTTTCACGCAACATTCCTTGGCATATGGAATCGTCCGCTCTGTTCAGGCAAGCTGCAAGGTGGCTCAACTACGCATTCATATTGCGCAGGCTTGCTATATAGGTGGGTTAAAGTTAGTATCTCATAGGCCAACTTAAACATGCTGTCGTTCATCTCAGCGTATGGTAGTCATCCCACAAAAAGCCGTGGCAAATTCCAATAATGAATATTTACACATGAAGCCCATTTTAATAACAGCATCAATGTAACAATATAAGTCCGTGTATATATTAATCATTCATTTTACAAAACTAATATAACCAATTTAAGAACAATTCACGCAATTGCTACAATACTCACACCTCCTGGTGTAGTAGTTAGCATTCTTGGCTGTCGCCCCTGAGGTCCAGGTTCGATTCCCGTTTCTACGAAGACATTCAGTTCTCGTTTGATTGAGGGCTGGAACAGGGAACACACAGCCACCTCACTGCTACTCTATGCAAATGTGGTGGTACCTAGCTCAAGGCCATGGCCGCCTCCTTCCTTATCCTCGGTCTCCCATTGCTACTCTACACAAATGCGGTGGTTCCTAGCTCAAGGCCACGGCCGCCTCCTTCCTTATCCTCGGTCTCCCACTGCTACTCTATGCAAATGCGGTGGTTCCTAGCTCAAGGCCGCGGCCACCTCCTTCCTTACCCTCGGTCTCCCACTGCAACTCTATGCTAATGCGGTGGTTCCTAGCTCAAGGCCACGGCCACCTCCTTCCTTATCCTCGGTCTCCCACTGCTACTCAGCAAATGCGGTGGTTCCTAGCTCAAGGCCACGGCCAACTTCTTCCTTACCCTCGGTCTCCCACTGCTACTCTATGCTAATGTGCTGGTTCCAAGCTCAAGGCCATGGCCGCCTCCTTCCTTATCCTCCATCTCCCACTGATACTGTATGCTAATGTGCTGGTTCCTAGCTCAAGGCCACGGCCGCTTCCTTCCTTATCCTCGGTCTCCCACTGCTAATCTATGCTAATGCGGTGGTTCCTAGCTCAAGGCCACGGCCACCTCCTTCCTTATCCTCGGTCTCCCACTGCTACTCTATGCAAATGCGGTGGTTCCTAGCTCAAGGCCACGGCCGCCTCCTTCCTTACCCTCGGTCTCCCACTGCTCCTCTATCCAAATGCGGTGGTTCCTAGCTCAAGGCCACGGCCGCCTCCTCCCTTATCCTCGGTCTCCCACTGATACTGTATGCAAATGCGGTGGTTCCTAGCTCAAGGCCACGGCCGTCTCCTTCCTTATCCTCGGTCTCCCTCTGATACTGTATGCAAATGTGGTGGTTCCTAGCTCAAGGCCACGGCCGCCTCCTTCCTTACCCTCGGTTTCCCACTGATACTGTATGCAAATGTGGTGGTTCCTAGCTCAAGGCCACGGCCGCCTCCTTCCTTATCCTCGGTTTCCCACTGATACTGTATGCAAATGCGGTGTTTCCTAGCTCAAGGCCACGGCCACCTCCTTCCTTATCCTCGGTCTCCCACTGATACTGTATGCAAATGTGGTGGTTCCTAGCTCAAGGCCCCGGCCGCCTCCTTCCTTACCCTCGGTTTCCCACTGATACTGTATGCAAATGTGGTGGTTCCTAGCTCAAGGCCACGGCCGCCTCCATCCTTATCCTCGGTTTCTCACTGTTACTCTATGCTAATGTGGTGGTTCCCAGCTCAAGGACACGGCTGCCTCCTTCCTTACCGTCGGTCTCCCACTGATACTGTATGCAAATACGGTGGTTCTAGCTCAAGGCCACGGCCGCCTCCTTCCTTATCCTCGGTCTCCCACTGCTACTCTATGTAAATACGGTGGTCCCTAGCTTAAGGCCACGGCCGCCTCCTTCCTTATCCTCGGTCTCCCACTGCTACTCTATGCAAATTCGGTGGTTCCTAGCTCAAGGCCACGGCCGCCCCCTTCTTTATCCTAGGTCTCCCACAGCTACTCTATGCAAATGTGGTGGTTCCTAGCTCAAGGCCACGGCCGCCTCCTTCCTTATCCTCGGTCTCCCACTGATACAGTATGCAAATGCGGTGTTTCCTAGCTCAAGGCCACGGCCACCTCCTTCCTTATCCTCGGTCTCCCACTGATACTGTATGCAAATGTGGTGGTTCCAAGCTCAAGGCCACGGCCGCCTCCTTCCTTACCCTCGGTTTCCCACTGATACTGTATGCAAATGTGGTGGTTCCTAGCTCAAGGCCACGAACGCCTCCTTCCTTATCCTCGGTCTCTCACTGTTACTCTATGCTAGTGTGGTGGTTCCCAGCTCAAGGCCACGGCCGCCTCCTTCCTTATCCTCGGTCTCCCACTGCTGCTCAATGCTAATGTGGTGGTTACTAGCTCAAGGCCACGGCCGCCTCCTTCCTTACCGTCGGTCTCCCACTGATACTGTATGCAAATACGGTGGTTCCTAGCTCAAGGCCACGGCCACCTCCTTCCTTACCCTCGGTTTCCCACTGATACTGTATGCAAATGTGGTGGTTCCTAGCTCAAGGCCACGGCCGCCTCCTTCCTTATTCTCGGTCTCTCACTGTTACTCTATGCTAGTGTGGTGGTTCCCAGCTCAAGGCCACGACCGTCTCCTTCCTTATCCTCGGTCT
The DNA here is from genome assembly GCA_946902985.2 of Meconema thalassinum. Lineage (NCBI taxonomy): Eukaryota > Metazoa > Arthropoda > Insecta > Orthoptera > Tettigoniidae > Meconema > Meconema thalassinum. Next base: position 271,632,713 of record OX336389.2, on the reverse strand, counting down.
CCCACTGCTACTCAATGCTAATATGGTGGTTCCTAGCTCAAGGCCACGGCCGCCTCCTTCCTTACCCTCGGTATCCCACTGATACTGTATGCAAATGTGGTGGTTCCTAGCTCAAGGCCACGGCCGCCTCCTTCCTTACCGTCGGTTTCCCACTTATACTGTATACAAATACGGTGGTTCCTAGCTCAAGGCCACGGCCACCTCCTTCCTTACCCTCGGTTTCCCACTGATACTGTATGCAAATGTGGTGGTTCCTAGCTCAAGGCCACGGCCGCCTCCTTCCTTATTCTCGGTCTCTCACTGTTACTCTATGCTAGTGTGGTGGTTCCCAGCTCAAGGCCACGACCGTCTCCTTCCTTATCCTCGGTCTCCCACTGCTACTCAATGCTAATATGGTGGTTCCTAGCTCAAGGCCACGGCCGCCTCCTTCCTTACCCTCGGTACCCCATTGATACTGTATGCAAATGTGGTGGTTCCTAGCGCAAGGCCACGGCCGCCTCCTTCCTTACCGTCGGTCTCCCACTGACACTGTATGCAAATACGGTGGTTCCTAGCTCAAGGCCACGGCCGCCTCCTTCCTTATCCTCGGTCTCCCACTGCTACTCTATGTAAATACGGTGGTTCCTAGCTCAAGGCCACGGCCGCCCCCTTCTTTATCCTAGGTCTCCCACTGCTACTCTATGCAAATGTGGTGGTTCCTAGCTCAAGGCCACGGCCGCCTCCTTCCTTATCCTCGGTCTCCCACTGATACTGTACGCAAATGCGGTGTTTCCTAGCTCAAGGCCACGGCCACCTCCTTCCTTATCCTCGGTCTCCCACTGATACTGTATGCAAATGTGGTGGTTCCTAGCTCAAAGCCACGGCCGCCTCCTTCCTTACCCTCGGTTTCCCACTGATACTGTATGCAAATGTGGTGGTTCCTAGCTCAAGGTCACGGCCGCCTCCTTCCTTATCCTCGGTCTCTCACTGTTACTCTATGCTAGTGTGGTGGTTCCCAGCTCAAGGTCACGGCCGCCTCCTTCCTTATCCTCGGTCTCCCACTGCTGCTCAATGCTAATGTGGTGGTTCCTAGCTCAAGGCCACGGCCGCCTCCTTCCTTACCGTCGGTCTCCCACTGATACTGTATGCAAATACGGTGGTTCCTAGCTCAAGGCCACGGCCACCCCCTTCCTTACCCTCGGTTTCCCACTGATACTGTATGCAAATGTGGTGGTTCCTAGCTCAAGGCCACGGCCGCCTCCATCCTTATCGTCGGTCTCTCACTGTTACTCTATGCTAGTGTGGTGGTTCCCAGCTCAAGGCCACGGTCACCTCCTTCCTTATCCTCGGTCTCCCACTGCTACTCAATGCTAATATGGTGGTTCCTAGCTCAAGGCCACGGCCACCTCCTTCCTTACCGTCGGTTTCCCACTTATACTGTATGCAAATACGGTGGTTCCTAGCTCAAGGCCACGGCCACCTCCTTCCTTACCCTCGGTTTCCCACTGATACTGTATGCAAATGTGGTGGTTCCTAGCTCAAGGCCACGGCCGCCTCCTTCCTTATCCTCGGTCTCTCACTGTTACTCTATGCTAGTGTGGTGGTTCCCAGCTCAAGGCCACGGCCGCCTCCTTCCATATCCTCGGTCTCCCACTGCTACTCAATGCTAATATGGTGGTTCCTAGCTCAAGGCCACGGCCGCCTCCTTCCTTACCCTCGGTTTCCCACTGATACTGTATGCAAATGTGGTGACTCCTAGCTCAAGGCCACGGCCGCCTCCTTCCTTACCGTCGGTCTCCCACTGATACTGTATGCATATACGGTGGTTCCTAGCTCAAGACCACGGCCGCCTCCTGCCTTATCCTCGGTCTCCCACTGCTATTCTATGTAAATACGGTGGTTCCTAGCTCATGCCACGGCCGCCTCCTTCCTTATCCTCGGTCTCCCACTGCTACTCTATGCAAATGTGGTGGGTCCTAGCTCAAGGCCACGGCCGCCTCCTTCCTTATCCTCGGTCTCCCACTGATACTGTATGCAAATGCCGTGGTTCCTAGCTCAAGGCCACGGCCGCCTCCTTCCTTATCCTCGGTCTCCCAATGATACTGTATGCAAATGCGGTGGTTCCTAGTTCAAGGCCACGGCCGCCTCCTTCCTTATCCTCGGTCTTCCACTGCTACTCTATGCAAATGCGGTGGTTTCTAGCTCAAGACCACGGCCGCCTCCTTCCTTATCCTCGGTCTCCCACTGCTACTCTATGCAAATGCGGTGGTTCCTAGCTCAAGGCCACGGCCGCCTCCTTCCTTATCCTCGGTCTCCCACTGATACTGTATGCAAATACGTTGGTTCCTAGCTCAAGGCCACGGCCGCCTCCTTCCTTATCCTCGGTCTCCCACTGCTACTCTATGCAAATGCGGTGGTTCCTAGCTCAAGGCCACGGCTGCCTCCTTCCTTATCCTCGGTCTCCCACTGCTACTCTATACAAATGTGGTGGTTCCTAGCTCAAGGCCACAGCTGCCTCCTTCCTTATCCTCGGTCTCCCACTGCTACTCTATGCTAATGTGGTGGTTCCTAGCTCAAGGTCATGGCCGCCTCCTTCCTTATCCACGGTCTCCCACTGCTACTCTATGCAAATGCGGTGGTTCCTAGCTCAAGGCTACGGCCACCTCCTTCCTTATCCTCGGTTTCCCACTTCTACTCTATACAAATGTGGTGGTTCCTAGCTCAAGGACACGGTTGCCTCCTTCCTTATCCTCGGTCTCCCACTGCTACTCTATACAAATGTGGTGGATCCTAGCTCAAGGCCACGGCCTCCTCCTTCCTTACCCACGGTCTCCCACTGCTACTCTATGCAAATGGGGTGGTTCTTAGCTCAAGGTCATGGCCACCTCCTTCCTTATCCTCGGTCTCCCACTGCTACTCTATGCAAATGCGGTGGGTCCTAGCTCAAGGCCATGGCCGCCTTCTTCCTTACCTTCGGTCTCCCACTGCTGTTCTATGCAAATGCGGTGGTTCCTAGCTCAAGGCCATGGCCACCTCCTTCCTTATCCTCGGTCTCCCACTGCTACTCTATGCAAATGCTGTGGTTCCTAGCTCAAGGCCACGGTGGGTAGATTATTGGCTGAGGAATAACCTAACCACCAAGGGAAGATGATAAAGAAAAGGAGGTGGGTTTCGGACTGGAGAAAAAGGATAGATAAATAGGAGGAGAGTCCCACAAAAATTATGAATTTAACTTTAAATGCACTTAGAGGCGCTTGCCACTGCAAATCCGTTCTCTGATACCTAAATTGGGTAAGGACCTGGTCGAAGCTAACGGGAACCGCCGCTAGGACTTGGGCGGTTTGCAAGAGAATGGCTTTAGAGTATTCCCTCTCAAGCATGCATATGCGTACTATTGGGAAGGATGATGGTCTGGCAAGAGTAACAGACTTATTGTAGATCTGTTCAAAGGAATTCTTTTTTTGACCAAGTAATTCGAAGAATGCCAATAATTTGCATCGAATTTGATATTTCCAGTGTTTGAAGTTGTGGAGTTCCTAAAAAGCGACCAAGTGCTTCCAAGAAGGATTGTGATAAAAAAAAATATACCTTGGGGAGTAATTTTGGTAAGTGAACCAATAGTTGCATTTGGAAATGGCTAAGCTTTTACTCAGCAAGGAGCCGGCTAAAAGTTTAGACAAAGAGAAACACTTTTTTTTTAAACCAGCCATAAGTTTTCGGAGAGGATCACAACAAGCAGGTAGCTGGCGTAGCGAGCTGCACTTGCCTTACTGGCCAGTTAGAATTAGCTATTAAAGCTAAGAGAAACTTTAACGAGATTACCACTAAGAGTTCTTGCTCAAATGCAACGAGTGGTGAAAGCCCTATCAATAGATTTAATGGCATTGCGTAGGAAGAGCCAAGGAAGACAGGATCTTGCCTAACAGTTGTATTAGAGAAATGATGAGTCGAAAAGGAAAGTTTGAATTTATTCAACAATGCAAAAAAGTCTAATAAATTTGACAAGTATATAGTTTCAATTTTTAGTAACAATTAGGGGTCGCAGACCTCCTAACATTTAAAGTTTGCTCCAGGCAATTAGCAATTTATTAGGTTTCAAACCTTTATAAAATCCTAGCATGGATTTAAAATAGCGAAGATAAAAATTCAAAATTTAAAGACAATTAAGGTGATTAAAGTTTAACAATAAAATAGAGTACAAGGTGTGTACTATAAGACATTTCTGAGAAAACATTCTAGAGAAAGTAACCACTTCGAAAATAACAATAAGAAAAACATGAAGAATAAGATAGAAGTTCCTATACCTTCTTATATTTGTGCAGAATTACTTTTATTACAATTATACAAAAGAGGGCAGGTCACTTACTGTGAAACCTGAAGAGAAAGTCAAAAGGAAGGTTCTAGACTTCCTATGTTTAATTAGGAATCACGAGACTAATGGGGCAAGTTTCCCTTTCGTGAAACCTAGAAATAACTCACTCCTGAGTTGAAAGAATTGTATTCCCTGATTATAAGGGAGAAACAATGTAAGCTTGAACCGTGTATGAAACACGTGGTTATGCAGAAAATAATTAATGAGATATAAGCAAAGGTGGGAGGGCACGTCTTTAGAGTGACACCTCATTGCAATAGACCTTAAAGTAACAATTTTATTAACATGGTTTGTTAGTAGAAGGTTTAGGAAAGATCAATTGGGATTTAGGATAAATGTTCATGGCCTTATTTATGGTAATCGGACGATCGCGACGCGGTAGAAATGTTGAACAAGCACTAGTTCTCACTATAGTTTGTTGAATGGATGAAAAGTTCACTGTAGTAACACAAAAGTTTATGGGAAGGAAAGTTATTGCAATGATGAAAAATAACTGGTTGCACTAGGTAGGCGAGAGTCTATTGCTTGAGAAAGTTGTGAATTACAATTAAATGCGCCATAGAACATTCCAACGGTGGAAAAAAAATTAGCTATTGCAGTAATTTATAAGGAAGATTCCTCATTTTAAATAATATGACGGCAAGACTTGTAGATATAGAGAATCTGGAAGGTTCCAGAACAATCCTAATAGAAGAATGGGGCCAAAGTTAATCCAGCGGTGGAATGAGCTTAATATTTTATGGACAGCGGGTATTAGATAATATCCCACGTTGTGAGAAGATCTCTCATTTAAAAAACTTAAGAAAAGCTATTTTCTATTAAGGTTGGCTTAGACAGACAAAAGCCCAACATGGCAAATCCCGCGAAGAATGATTACCGCCCCAAATAAGTAAGCTCACACTGCCTATAAAATGATCATTGAAGTATGTAGAATTAAAACCGACGAAGATGAGGTTAAAACCTTAAGTCTGCACTTATCTTTGTTGTATGGCGAAGATGAAGTTCCCTTTGACGGATACCTAATGTGCCAACATGGCGTAGAATGTAGAGAGTGCCTCTTGGTTTGAGGAGACTGGCTCTGGTTGAGCCTTGACTGACCAAGTCAACTGCCGACTTACAAGTGAGACCCACTCAGCGAAGCGCGGAGGGTCCAAGGAAGGGAAAAGAGTGGGGGTAGGAGACAAAAGGAATACATATAAGCATGACCAATATTGTAAACTTAAATTCTCTTGAGGAAATGGTCTTCAAAGAGTTGATAGCAGGCGATACTAGCACAGCCTGGTGGGTGAAAGAGTAGACAAAGTTCTCTTGATCACGGAGATAATAGCTGGCGATGGCAACGAGATCTGGTGGCCAGATGGAAAAGGAAGTCCTCTTGCACCAGCGAGAATTGAGGAGCTTCAGAGATTCGCTGCTAGATGACGCTAGGTGGGTCATGGAAGATATATATCTAGAATAGACTCACAAAGAACATAAGAGACATGACCAACAAAGAGAAAATAGAAGATCACTGTTGGTGTTTGATAAAAAAAGGAAGAAATGAACAAGAAAAGAGCATTAAAATTTATATTCTCTCGTACCGTGTATTCCAAGAATACACCACACGGTCACCTCCTTCCTTATCCTCGGTCTCCAACTTCTACTATATACAAATGCGGTGGTTCCTAGCTCAAGGCCATGGCCGCCTCCTTCCTTACCCTCTGTGAAGATTATTAGCTTGAGAATAACCTAACCCCCAAGGGAAGATGATGAAAAAAGGAAGTGGGTTTCGGATCGGAGAAAGAAGGATGGAGAAATAGGAAGAGAGTTTGACATAAGTTATAACTAAGAGTTCTTGCTCAAATGCAACAAGTAGTACTGTCCCCGATAATCCGGATAGTAGGCTGTCAGATATCCGCCCCCTCAATCGGATTGCCAATAATCAATCGCACCGGCACAGCTACATCAATGAAAATGGCACTGACAGATACTACCGAGATTAGAGCACAGTAGTTAACATGAAATTATTGTGGAACACACCAAAATATACGGGGGTTCATACTTACCTTTTACTTACCTATTCAATTTAATCTCGGGTCTGGGTTTTCAACTGGATCACTTAATAGTATGCCCTCACAATAACCTCCACCACGATATTTAAAATGAACCAAGTCGAAACAAGAAAATTTAAACTGCACAATAATAATTTATTTCACATAAAGAAAAATATAATTTAACAAAATTTAACAACAAAATATACGTGGCAATCAGAAGCCATTGTCAATGTAGCCATGTCCTCCTGTAGGACTTGTAGACTTCACATACAAAAATTCAGCTTTCTCTAGCTCAAAAGAACGAAATAATAACAACAATGCACTTTGGAATGGATAAGGGAGCTGGGACGAGACATAAAGCATTTGTTTCCTTGTTCATGAACTTCACATTTTATTTATAACCGCAAGGCTGCTATGTAGATGACCTTGGCCTCTATCATTCAGGTATCTGGCCACCTGTAATACACCCTGCACCGTGTCGCATGCTTGCTTCGTCAAATGGACGCACCTGTCCCACCAATGTTAGCATATGCTAGTTACCTCAGAGCCTAGCTCCTTTTCAAAAAACTTTAAATGTTCACATCTCAACTCAAATATTATCACGCAAATCTTTTAAATGCTCCGTTCAAATATCAATGGATTACTCTAACAATCCCAAATCTTGTTTAATAGTATATTCCAATTGTTGAACTAGCGTTGTTTAGAGTATAATAACGAAAACGCTTAATGTTTATAACAAAATGTTCATTAATTATTTATAACATTTTAAATTGTTTATAACATTGTCAAACGACAATTGAAAATTTTATACACGCCTCTATTAATCCCGTTCGTTTCAAATTATTATTAAAGATATTTACATAGTTATTTATATTATTTATATTAGAAATACATTAAACCACACGTTTATCCGGTTGATAATTACTTAAATCGTGGTGATATAATCGACCAATGAAGGTTAGTTATATTTAAATTTTAGATTCGGGTTTAATAAGATTTAATAATTATTATTATTTGTGACGGTAACCTCCATTCAAAATCGTTATCTCAAATTATTTAAACACTCTTGTTAATTTTAACAGTCACTTCACATGAATAATTTTCAATGGACCTGAACAATCCACTCAGCGGAAAAATACCTCGCTCAAAACGCACACAATTGCACCAAAATTGGCCCATAATTCATCATATATCTCATTATATATGGCATCAAAATCTTCCACAATACACACAAAAAAACTCCACTTATAAATTCATCATCTTCATCAATATTACTGTGGGAACCTCCTTCACTTATTACAGGGCATTATTCATCAGCGACTTTTACACGTCCACTGAACTAACGATTATACATCCATAGTTCCCCTTTAAAAATTCTTATATTCATCAATTGTATCAAAAACTGTTATTATATTTAACCTTCGTGGGCTTCATTCATGAAGCGATATGACGTAAAAATTTGCCAGTCACAAATAAATTTTATAGCAAATACGATTAGACACGCCTCCCTGGTCTATCAAAATTGAGATTAATATCATCAAAGTATCGCAGTATAAAAATACTATCTTCAATCAAAGTTCATCTAGTCGAATAGAATACAATTAGACTGTGGACTGCAAACATTATTGTTCCAATCTACAATTGAGAAAAACTCCTATCAAATGTTCATTACTATAGTGTACTCAATAAATCGTAATCAAAGTTCATATTTCATAAAATTGTCTATAATGCAATGGTATTTCAGAATTGACGATAAATGTCTATGTTGCAATCATGTTCATAAAACGACTAGTATTTCTAAGATCGTCGATAAAGTAGTAGATTTTAACGCTCTAAAATCTTTTAATCATTCTTCTTTCTTGAGGATGACAGAAAATTGGTCAAAGTAATTTACTGAATAGAATTACTTTAATAAAATGACACGCTGTCTGAATTCAAATTTGCCTTAGAGAATCGTTAACTTTACAGTCAAATCGTGACTACAAAAAATATGCAAATTACTGAAAGAATATATAATATCAGTCTCAACTGATCCAAAATTATTTAAATATGCCAATGACATAATAATGTCTCAATAAATCGTAGAAAAAGGCATAAATCAGCAAAGTGTACAGAAATATCAAGCAAGAATATGGGGCAAAATATATGGGACAGAAAATATGGGAAAAATGGTTGCTCAGATATCGCTAAATGGCTCAAATAAATCAAGAAACGTTCACGACTACCTTATCTGTTGATTGAAGTTCTAGAGGAAAATTTCCAAAGAAGACTGCTGTTGGTTCCATTTCACCACCGTAAAGATGTGCTCCGACCTCGAACCTGGAACCTGCGCCCTCGGAGAATAGAACAGTTTCCTCCGGAAATCGCACTGCTCCGTGTAGACGATAGACATCCTTCTGGCAAAACTCTTCTGTGTGAGCCGGGTCCACCCTGGCCTCTCTTGAAAGTTCCCTGAAGTTCTGGTAGAAATTCGTCATGAAGTTTATTGCAATTATTTCCGCAGAAATGTTCATAATTGTGGAGTATGAAGATATTTCCACTGCCATTTGATGTAATTCAGCGATGGATTACGATGCATGAGTGTAGTTGGATGTTCACTACATGCTCGCTTTTGTAGAATGACGATTAACGAAGCTCCATATTGCCACTTCACTCCATTGATGTATGTCCCAATTTCATTAAAGTTTTAGTCTTCCATCTCCACTTCCGTTATAATAATAGTCGAAAGTACTGCCAGATGATATAGTTCCATTGTAGAATGTAGCGTTGTATCACCAAATGTAATCTTCAGTATCACGGTTGCAATACAAGTGTCAGCCGTAGCGTAGAATGTGGTATTATAAAAGTGCTTCTCAGGTGTCGAGAAAATCACTTTTGTCTGCAGTCTTAAAATGCGAATATCTTCCAAAGTATAATAGTGAAAATGTTCAACTTTCGTACACGCCTCAATATTGTAATGCACAATTGAATTAGCATAAATGCAGTAGCTAACTCTTGATAGATAATCTTGTAGACTCGTTTATGTGTGCGCTCCAACTTCGCCTAGTTTTAGTAACCGTAAAATTGCACTGCTGCACGCTCAACGCTTGTTCGATGCTGTGGGCTCTACCACACTTGCTAATGACGACTTGCTTCACTGAATAATATATACTTGTTCTATCAGAATTAAGAACTCGAAGTCTGACAATATGAGAATGCGAAATGAGCCCTGAGAACTGAGACATGAGAACTTGCACTCTGCTGTGCAAGGCCTTTTATCAACTTCATAAGGGGCGTATCCATCCCTACCATAGCTTGTTCCTCCGTCATTGCTAGAAGTTCTAACTTTGGCTATACTTGACGGATTTTCAAATTTCGAAAACTCATAATTAATTTCTTCAAAATTCCAAATCAATGCCATAACTGAAAATAGTTTTCCACAATTCTGCATTCCAAAAGTAATTAAATATGGTAATTTCAGTAATCTCCGTCTCCCTCCAAGCTATCATTCATTGTTTCGAGCCTCTCCTCCAATAGCGTAACTTCTTCCTCAGCACAATTCCTTGCTTTCCTGCGACTGCGTCGTAAATCTCAGATCCTTCTCGAACAAAATCATGACGTCACCAAGAATCTCAGCTCATCCAGCCTACTTGCATGAAGTCTGCGTCATCCGTGCCTACGTCATGAATATACACGTCACAACTATGACGGCCATAACTTTATTCACATATGCCAATACAGCCACCGTGGTCTCAGTATAATTCAATTTACGGGGGCATTCTCCCTTCACCACGTTTTATAAACAGTTGCAAATTGTTTTTAAACTCTGTTATAAATATCTGAATTCACTTGAACACGAAATTGAATTATTATTCTACTCTTGTATGATATTTCGTCTATGTTCCTTAATCATAAGTCTCTTCTTCTCTGGGTTGTGTGTGGCTAATGCATTCTCTCCTCTCTACTTTCTCTTCTGTCCTGTATTCCTGTTTTCCAAATTCTGCTGGCTTGTAGAAGGACCAGGATCGATCACTACATCCTGTCTTTTCTTCTGGTTTTCAGCTTCCTTCTCTCTTAATTCCTTCAAATACTGCTGACTTTCTTTCTCTCTCTCTCTTGATACTTGTCCGGTGTCATAACCTGACCTTGAGAATTCTGATTCCGATTCTGGTACTGGTTATTTCTGTTGTAGTTCCTATTGTACCCATTGTTATTATAATATCTACCTTTTCCGTTATTATAGTTCCCTCTATTGTTATTCCAGCCTCGTCTTTGCTGATATGGACGGTAACCTTGTGATCCGTTGTTGCGAAAATAATTGTTCCTGTGAGGACCTACATTTTCAGTTTTCTCTTCAGCCGGCGTATCAGTTTGCTGAACTTGATCCATGTAGACTGTATTAATGTCTTTGAATTCGTGCCTCTGACCTTTTTGAACCAAATTTGGCATTGGACTCGTGTAGTCAAGCTTTCTCAATAGTTCGTCCATACTGGTCAAATCCCTGATATTTGACGATATAATAAGCCTTCTCACCTCCACAGGTAGCATACGAGAAATAGCATCTATCAACTGCTCTGTCGACAATGGGGGTTGTAAAAATCTCAAGCGCGATAACTGGCTCGTGAAGAAATCAGCGTACCGTGTTGGAAGAGTACCCGAATACTTCCTCGAGTATACCTCAGCTCTTAATGAATTTTGTGCTTCTATTGACCAGAATCGTTTTATCAGTGCCTCTGCAAATTCATCGAAATTACTAAAAGTGTACCGAAATGCTCTGAACCACTCAAGGGGTCCTCCAGCTAGAAATCTTTCTACGATTCTCATTTCTCTTTCTCTAGGAATATGGGCTTCAATAAAATAGTCTTTCAGGTTTCTGATATACTCTATCGGTGTTAGACTATCTGTATTACTAAATTTCTGAGGCTTGTCCTCAAAGTTTCGGATGACTGTCACATTTCTTGGATATGAATCCATGTAATTCTTCCCACTATCACGATATTTCCATTCAGGTTCAATATTCCTATCCTCTTCTTCTTCCCGGAATCTGAATATACGTTCCTCAGGACTAATATCTCTCTCTTCAGTAGCCAGGTTACATCTTCTCACGTAATTCCTATTATCTTCACAAGTCAATCCTTCTGGATCCTTATCTGTGATTTCCGTGATGACTTTCCTAATCAACTCTTCTTTATACGTTTCCATCATGCTAGCTTCTCCTAGTTTCAAATTCTGAAGTTTGCTCGTAGTTTCATTGACATCAGAGACAACCTTATGAATTTGTTCCTCTAACGCGGTTTTTAATGCTTGCACGTCCTGACCTATCTGAGTTCTATCCTCTACCTGCTTTTCGGATAGCGAATCCATCCTTATATTCAAGTCCTTTCTAATTTGAACTACCTCATTATTTATATCTACTTGTGCACTGGCAAGTTTTCGTTCAATTCGCTCCTGAATCTGATTGACATGTTCCCCACTTGACCTGTTCCATTCATCTTTCCAAACCGTTACATTTGCAGTTAACATTTCAGCAATATCTACTTCAATGTCTTCCTTAAGTAAACGATTATGATCTAAGACTTGGGTCCTCATGACCTCTACATCATGTTTTAAACCAGCTAGTGAAGCTGTTGTCCTAACAGACTCGTCAACCAACCTAGTTGTTAAAGCACTAATGTTACGAGTACAAAGCGTTTTTGAAGTTTCAATTTCTTCTCTAACCTTATTAACATCCGTTTGAACTTTGGCAATGTCTACAAAAACTGTATTAACTTCTATTTGCATCTTATTGATATCGCTTTGCATATCATTAACATCAGAATGAATATTATTTATGTCTACTTGAACGTTTGACACATCGGTTCGAACATTTCTAATATCTCTTTGAACTTCTTCTACCTTGTCTTGTACAGTAGCAACATCATTCCTAACAACGATTACTTCTGCTCTAGCACATGAAATATCACCCCGGACTTTAGCAACATCAATATTCAACATATTAAGGTCCTTATGTACATTGGAAACATCAGTCTTAACATCTGAGACATCTTTATGGACATTGGATAAATCTTTATGGACATTGGATAAATCTACTTTAACATCTGAGACATCCTTGTGGACATTGGATAAATCTACCTTAACATCTGAGACATCCTTGTGAATGTCAGTCACGGCATTCTGGATTCCCTGGGTACTGGTCTGTAAACGCGAGAGATTATTTTCCAAGTTTGCAGAACTGGTCTGAAGAACTTTCAAACGTTCATCCAGCCTAATAGACAAATTACTAGCATTCTCCTCCATCATCTGCTTCATACTGTTATTCATGCTAGCTTTCAAACTGTTGGATATCTCCTCCAACATCTTTCTCATACTCTCATCTGCCATCTCAATAATATTTCAATAATAGACTGCGTTAGGGACATACATCAAACAGAGCAAGATAACAACATCTGAGCAACATCTTTCACCATATATAAGTTTGAGCAATTTTCTGTCTTAAATCTAACTTATAATTAGCTTATCACTAACTTCATAAACACCCTATGTTGAAATAAACTCAAGCACATGTTCAAATTTCTTTGGTTCATTTTAAATATCCTAACACAAATAATTTACATTTACAATCCAAATAGTTTAATTTTTTCTTTAATATGACTAAACATGTCATAAGCCGGTCAAATAAAATACGACTCCAGATCATAGGCGATTTTTCTAAGTTTCCAGCCTATTTAACCTCTCTCAGGTTGTATAAGATCTGATCTTTTCTGAGTGTAATTTTCCTAATACAACACAACATTTAATCCCTATATAATCACACTCTCAAATTCTACAATTGGCCAAGACATCTAACAAAGAATCAACCTCTTTATTTGAGTCTTCACAATCCCATTGACATCGATAACTTGGTAATCCAATGTTGTTCGAACACTCCACACGTTGATTGTACCAATCCAACTGGCGTTCAACCTGGTAATCCAGTTTTGCAGAGCCCCACGAAATTGCGGTGCCAATCCTACTGTCCCCGATAATCCGGATAGTAGGCTGTCAGATATCCGCCCCCTCAATCGGATTGCCAATAATCAATCGCACCGGCACAGCTACATCAATGAAAATGGCACTGACAGATACTACCGAGATTAGAGCACAGTAGTTAACATGAAATTATTGTGGAACACACCAAAATATACGGGGGTTCATACTTACCTTTTACTTACCTATTCAATTTAATCTCGGGTCTGGGTTTTCAACTGGATCACTTAATAGTATGCCCTCACAATAACCTCCACCACGATATTTAAAATGAACCAAGTCGAAACAAGAAAATTTAAACTGCACAATAATAATTTATTTCACATAAAGAAAAATATAATTTAACAAAATTTAACAACAAAATATACGTGGCAATCAGAAGCCATTGTCAATGTAGCCATGTCCTCCTGTAGGACTTGTAGACTTCACATACAAAAATTCAGCTTTCTCTAGCTCAAAAGAACGAAATAATAACAACAATGCACTTTGGAATGGATAAGGGAGCTGGGACGAGACATAAAGCATTTGTTTCCTTGTTCATGAACTTCACATTTTATTTATAACCGCAAGGCTGCTATGTAGATGACCTTGGCCTCTATCATTCAGTTATCTGGCCACCTGTAATACACCCTGCACCGTGTCGCATGCTTGCTTCGTCAAATGGACGCACCTGTCCCACCAATGTTAGCATATGCTAGTTACCTCAGAGCCTAGCTCCTTTTCAAAACACTTTAAATGTTCACATCTCAACTCAAATATTATCACGCAAATCTTTTAAATGCTCCGTTCAAATATCAATGGATTACTCTAATAATCCCAAATCTTGTTTAATTGTATATTCCAATTGTTGAACTAGCGTTGTTTAGAGTATAATAACGAAAACGCTTAATGTTTATAACAAAATGTTCATTAATTATTTATATCATTTTAAATTGTTTATAACATTGTCAAACGACAATTGAAAATTTTATACACGCCTCTATTAATCCCGTTCGTTTCAAATTATTATTAAAGATATTTACATAGTTATTTACATTATTTATATTATTTATATTAGAAATACATTAAACCACACGTTTATCCGGTTGATAATTACTTAAATCGTGGTGATATAATCGACCAATGAAGGTTAGTTATATTTAAATTTTAGATTCGGGTTTAATAAGATTTAATAATTATTATTATTTGTGACGGTAACCTCCATTCAAAATCGTTATCTCAAATTATTTAAACACTCTTGTTAATATTAACAGTCACTTCACATGAATAATTTTCAATGGACCTGAACAATCCACTCAGCGGAAAAATACCTCGCTCAAAACGCACACAATTGCACCAAAATTGGCCCATAATTCATCATATATCTCATTATATATGGCATCAAAATCTTCCACAATACACACAAAAAAAAACTCCACTTATAAATTCATCATCTTCATCAATATTACTGTGGGAACCTCCTTCACTTATTACAGGGCATTATTCATCAGCGACTTTTACACGTCCACTGAACTAACGATTATACATCCATAATTCCTCTTTAAAAATTCTTATATTCATCAATTGTATCAAAAACTGTTTTTATATTTAACCTTCGTGGGTTTCATTCATGAAGCGATATGACGTAAAAATTTGCCAGTCACAAATAAATTTAATAGCAAATACGATTAGACACGCCTCCCTGGTCTATCAAAATTGAGATTAATATCATCAAAGTATCGCAGTATAAAAATACTATCTTCAATCAAAGTTCATCTAGTCGAATAGAATACAATTAGACTGTGGACTGCAAACATTATTGTTCCAATCTACAATTGAGAAAAACTCCTATCAAATGTTCATTACTATAGTGTACTCAATAAATCGTAATCAAAGTTCATATTTCATAAAATTGTCTATAATGCAATGGTATTTCAGAATTGACGATAAATGTCTATGTTGCAATCATGTTCATAAAACGACTAGTATTTCTAAGATCGTCGATAAAGTAGTAGATTTTAACGCTCTAAAATCTTTTAATCATTCTTCTTTCTTGAGGATGACAGAAAATTGGTCAAAGTAATTTACTGAATAGAATTACTTTAATAAAATGACACGCTGTCTGAATTCAAATTTGCCTTAGAGAATCGTTAACTTTACAGTCAAATCGTGACTACAAAAAATATGCAAATTACTGAAAGAATATATAATATCAGTCTCAACTGATCCAAAATTATTTAAATATGCCAATGACATAATAATGTCTCAATAAATCGTAGAAAAAGGCATAAATCAGCAAAGTGCACAGAAATATCAAGCAAGAATATGGGGCAAAATATATGGGACAGAAAATATGGGAAAAATGGTTGCTCAGATATCGCTAAATGGCTCAAATAAATCAAGAAACGTTCACGACTACCTTATCTGTTGATTGAAGTTCTAGAGGAAAATTTCCAAAGAAGACTGCTGTTGGTTCCATTTCACCACCGTAAAGATGTGCTCCGACCTCGAACCTGGAACCTGCGCCCTCGGAGAATAGAACAGTTTCCTCCGGAAATCGCACTGCTCCGTGTAGACGATAGACATCCTTCTGGCAAAACTCTTCTGTGTGAGCCGGGTCCACCCTGGCCTCTCTTGAAAGTTCCCTGAAGTTCTGGTAGAAATTCGTCATGAAGTTTATTGCAATTATTTCCGCAGAAATGTTCATAATTGTGGAGTATGAAGATATTTCCACTGCCATTTGATGTAATTCAGCGATGGATTACGATGCATGAGTGTAGTTGGATGTTCACTACATGCTCGCTTTTGTAGAATGACGATTAACGAAGCTCCATATTGCCACTTCACTCCATTGATGTATGTCCCAATTTCATTAAAGTTTTAGTCTTCCATCTCCACTTCCGTTATAATAATAGTCGAAAGTACTGCCAGATGATATAGTTCCATTGTAGAATGTAGCGTTGTATCACCAAATGTAATCTTCAGTATCACGGTTGCAATACAAGTGTCAGCCGTAGCGTAGAATGTGGTATTATAAAAGTGCTTCTCAGGTGTCGAGAAAATCACTTTTGTCTGCAGTCTTAAAATGCGAATATCTTCCAAAGTATAATAGTGAAAATGTTCAACTTTCGTACACGCCTCAATATTGTAATGCACAATTGAATTAGCATAAATGCAGTAGCTAACTCTTGATAGATAATCTTGTAGACTCGTTTATGTGTGCGCTCCAACTTCGCCTAGTTTTAGTAACCGTAAAATTGCACTGCTGCACGCTCAACGCTTGTTCGATGCTGTGGGCTCTACCACACTTGCTAATGACGACTTGCTTCACTGAATAATATATACTTGTTCTATCAGAATTAAGAACTCGAAGTCTGACAATATGAGAATGCGAAATGAGCCCTGAGAACTGAGACATGAGAACTTGCACTCTGCTGTGCAAGGCCTTTTATCAACTTCATAAGGGGCGTATCCATCCCTACCATAGCTTGTTCCTCCGTCATTGCTAGAAGTTCTAACTTTGGCTATACTTGACGGATTTTCAAATTTCGAAAACTCATAATTAATTTCTTCAAAATTCCAAATCAATGCCATAACTGAAAATAGTTTTCCACAATTCTGCATTCCAAAAGTAATTAAATATGGTAATTTCAGTAATCTCCGTCTCCCTCCAAGCTATCATTCATTGTTTCGAGCCTCTCCTCCAATAGCGTAACTTCTTCCTCAGCACAATTCCTTGCTTTCCTGCGACTGCGTCGTAAATCTCAGATCCTTCTCGAACAAAATCATGACGTCACCAAGAATCTCAGCTCATCCAGCCTACTTGCATGAAGTCTGCGTCATCCGTGCCTACGTCATGAATATACACGTCACAACTATGACGGCCATAACTTTATTCACATATGCCAATACAGCCACCGTGGTCTCAGTATAATTCAATTTACGGGGGCATTCTCCCTTCACCACGTTTTATAAACAGTTGCAAATTGTTTTTAAA
This sequence comes from Meconema thalassinum, assembly GCA_946902985.2. Classification (NCBI taxonomy): domain Eukaryota; kingdom Metazoa; phylum Arthropoda; class Insecta; order Orthoptera; family Tettigoniidae; genus Meconema; species Meconema thalassinum. Next base: position 271,615,348 of record OX336389.2, on the reverse strand, counting down.
CTCTGTTATAAATATCTGAATTCACTTGAACACGAAATTGAATTATTATTCTACTCTTGTATGATATTTCGTCTATGTTCCTTAATCATAAGTCTCTTCTTCTCTGGGTTGTGTGTGGCTAATGCATTCTCTCCTCTCTACTTTCTCTTCTGTCCTGTATTCCTGTTTTCCAAATTCTGCTGGCTTGTAGAAGGACCAGGATCGATCACTACATCCTGTCTTTTCTTCTGGTTTTCAGCTTCCTTCTCTCTTAATTCCTTCAAATACTGCTGACTTTCTTTCTCTCTCTCTCTCTTGATACTTGTCCGGTGTCATAACCTGACCTTGAGAATTCTGATTCCGATTCTGGTACTGGTTATTTCTGTTGTAGTTCCTATTGTACCCATTGTTATTATAATATCTACCTTTTCCGTTATTATAGTTCCCTCTATTGTTATTCCAGCCTCGTCTTTGCTGATATGGACGGTAACCTTGTGATCCGTTGTTGCGAAAATAATTGTTCCTGTGAGGACCTACATTTTCAGTTTTCTCTTCAGCCGGCGTATCAGTTTGCTGAACTTGATCCATGTAGACTGTATTAATGTCTTTGAATTCGTGCCTCTGACCTTTTTGAACCAAATTTGGCATTGGACTCGTGTAGTCAAGCTTTCTCAATAGTTCGTCCATACTGGTCAAATCCCTGATATTTGACGATATAATAAGCCTTCTCACCTCCACAGGTAGCATACGAGAAATAGCATCTATCAACTGCTCTGTCGACAATGGGGGTTGTAAAAATCTCAAGCGCGATAACTGGCTCGTGAAGAAATCAGCGTACCGTGTTGGAAGAGTACCCGAATACTTCCTCGAGTATACCTCAGCTCTTAATGAATTTTGTGCTTCTATTGACCAGAATCGTTTTATCAGTGCCTCTGCAAATTCATCGAAATTACTAAAAGTGTACCGAAATGCTCTGAACCACTCAAGGGGTCCTCCAGCTAGAAATCTTTCTACGATTCTCATTTCTCTTTCTCTAGGAATATGGGCTTCAATAAAATAGTCTTTCAGGTTTCTGATATACTCTATCGGTGTTAGACTATCTGTATTACTAAATTTCTGAGGCTTGTCCTCAAAGTTTCGGATGACTGTCACATTTCTTGGATATGAATCCATGTAATTCTTCCCACTATCACGATATTTCCATTCAGGTTCAATATTCCTATCCTCTTCTTCTTCCCGGAATCTGAATATACGTTCCTCAGGACTAATATCTCTCTCTTCAGTAGCCAGGTTACATCTTCTCACGTAATTCCTATTATCTTCACAAGTCAATCCTTCTGGATCCTTATCTGTGATTTCCGTGATGACTTTCCTAATCAACTCTTCTTTATACGTTTCCATCATGCTAGCTTCTCCTAGTTTCAAATTCTGAAGTTTGCTCGTAGTTTCATTGACATCAGATACAACCTTATGAATTTGTTCCTCTAACGCGGTTTTTAATGCTTGCACGTCCTGACCTATCTGAGTTCTATCCTCTACCTGCTTTTCGGATAGCGAATCCATCCTTATATTCAAGTCCTTTCTAATTTGAACTACCTCATTATTTATATCTACTTGTGCACTGGCAAGTTTTCGTTCAATTCGCTCCTGAATCTGATTGACATGTTCCCCACTTGACCTGTTCCATTCATCTTTCCTAACCGTTACATTTGCAGTTAACATTTCAGCAATATCTACTTCAATGTCTTCCTTAAGTAAACGATTATGATCTAAGACTTGGGTCCTCATGACCTCTACATCATGTTTTAAACCAGCTAGTGAAGCTGTTGTCCTAACAGACTCGTCAACCAACCTAGTTGTTAAAGCACTAATGTTACGAGTACAAAGCGTTTTTGAAGTTTCAATTTCTTCTCTAACCTTATTAACATCCGTTTGAACTTTGGCAATGTCTACAAAAACTGTATTAACTTCTATTTGCATCTTATTGATATCGCTTTGCATATCATTAACATCAGAATGAATATTATTTATGTCTACTTGAACGTTTGACACATCGGTTCGAACATTTCTAATCTCTCTTTGAACTTCTTCTACCTTGTCTTGTACAGTAGCAACATCATTCCTAACAACGATTACTTCTGCTCTAGCACATGAAATATCACCCCGGACTTTAGCAACATCAATATTCAACATATTAAGGTCCTTATGTACATTGGAAACATCAGTCTTAACATCTGAGACATCTTTATGGACATTGGATAAATCTTTATGGACATTGGATAAATCTACTTTAACATCTGAGACATCCTTGTGGACATTGGATAAATCTACCTTAACATCTGAGACATCCTTGTGAATGTCAGTCACGGCATTCTGGATTCCCTGGGTACTGGTCTGTAAACGCGAGAGATTATTTTCCAAGTTTGCAGAACTGGTCTGAAGAACTTTCAAACGTTCATCCAGCCTAATAGACAAATTACTAGCATTCTCCTCCATCATCTGCTTTATACTGTTATTCATGCTAGCTTTCAAACTGTTGGATATCTCCTCCAACATCTTTCTCATACTCTCATCTGCCATCTCAATAATATTTCAATAATAGACTGCGTTAGGGACATACATCAAACAGAGCAAGATAACAACATCTGAGCAACATCTTTCACCATATATAAGTTTGAGCAATTTTCTGTCTTAAATCTAACTTATAATTAGCTTATCACTAACTTCATAAACACCCTATGTTGAAATAAACTCAAGCACATGTTCAAATTTCTTTGGTTCATTTTAAATATCCTAACACAAATAATTTACATTTACAATCCAAATAGTTTAATTTTTTCTTTAATATGACTAAACATGTCATAAGCCGGTCAAATAAAATACGACTCCAGATCATAGGCGATTTTTCTAAGTTTCCAGCCTATTTAACCTCTCTCAGGTTGTATAAGATCTGATCTTTTCTGAGTGTAATTTTCCTAATACAACACAACATTTAATCCCTATATAATCACACTCTCAAATTCTACAATTGGCCAAGACATCTAACAAAGAATCAACCTCTTTATTTGAGTCTTCACAATCCCATTGACATCGATAACTTGGTAATCCAATGTTGTTCGAACACTCCACACGTTGATTGTACCAATCCAACTGGCGTTCAACCTGGTAATCCAGTTTTGCAGAGCCCCACGAAATTGCGGTGCCAATCCTACTGTCCCCGATAATCCGGATAGTAGGCTGTCAGATATCCGCCCCCTCAATCGGATTGCCAATAATCAATCGCACCGGCACAGCTACATCAATGAAAATGGCACTGACAGATACTACCGAGATTAGAGCACAGTAGTTAACATGAAATTATTGTGGAACACACCAAAATATACGGGGGTTCATACTTACCTTTTACTTACCTATTCAATTTAATCTCGGGTCTGGGTTTTCAACTGGATCACTTAATAGTATGCCCTCACAATAACCTCCACCACGATATTTAAAATGAACCAAGTCGAAACAAGAAAATTTAAACTGCACAATAATAATTTATTTCACATAAAGAAAAATATAATTTAACAAAATTTAACAACAAAATATACGTGGCAATCAGAAGCCATTGTCAATGTAGCCATGTCCTCCTGTAGGACTTGTAGACTTCACATACAAAAATTCAGCTTTCTCTAGCTCAAAAGAACGAAATAATAACAACAATGCACTTTGGAATGGATAAGGGAGCTGGGACGAGACATAAAGCATTTGTTTCCTTGTTCATGAACTTCACATTTTATTTATAACCGCAAGGCTGCTATGTAGATGACCTTGGCCTCTATCATTCAGTTATCTGGCCACCTGTAATACACCCTGCACCGTGTCGCATGCTTGCTTCGTCAAATGGACGCACCTGTCCCACCAATGTTAGCATATGCTAGTTACCTCAGAGCCTAGCTCCTTTTCAAAACACTTTAAATGTTCACATCTCAACTCAAATATTATCACGCAAATCTTTTAAATGCTCCGTTCAAATATCAATGGATTACTCTAATAATCCCAAATCTTGTTTAATTGTATATTCCAATTGTTGAACTAGCGTTGTTTAGAGTATAATAACGAAAACGCTTAATGTTTATAACAAAATGTTCATTAATTATTTATATCATTTTAAATTGTTTATAACATTGTCAAACGACAATTGAAAATTTTATACACGCCTCTATTAATCCCGTTCGTTTCAAATTATTATTAAAGATATTTACATAGTTATTTACATTATTTATATTATTTATATTAGAAATACATTAAACCACACGTTTATCCGGTTGATAATTACTTAAATCGTGGTGATATAATCGACCAATGAAGGTTAGTTATATTTAAATTTTAGATTCGGGTTTAATAAGATTTAATAATTATTATTATTTGTGACGGTAACCTCCATTCAAAATCGTTATCTCAAATTATTTAAACACTCTTGTTAATATTAACAGTCACTTCACATGAATAATTTTCAATGGACCTGAACAATCCACTCAGCGGAAAAATACCTCGCTCAAAACGCACACAATTGCACCAAAATTGGCCCATAATTCATCATATATCTCATTATATATGGCATCAAAATCTTCCACAATACACACAAAAAAAAACTCCACTTATAAATTCATCATCTTCATCAATATTACTGTGGGAACCTCCTTCACTTATTACAGGGCATTATTCATCAGCGACTTTTACACGTCCACTGAACTAACGATTATACATCCATAATTCCTCTTTAAAAATTCTTATATTCATCAATTGTATCAAAAACTGTTTTTATATTTAACCTTCGTGGGTTTCATTCATGAAGCGATATGACGTAAAAATTTGCCAGTCACAAATAAATTTAATAGCAAATACGATTAGACACGCCTCCCTGGTCTATCAAAATTGAGATTAATATCATCAAAGTATCGCAGTATAAAAATACTATCTTCAATCAAAGTTCATCTAGTCGAATAGAATACAATTAGACTGTGGACTGCAAACATTATTGTTCCAATCTACAATTGAGAAAAACTCCTATCAAATGTTCATTACTATAGTGTACTCAATAAATCGTAATCAAAGTTCATATTTCATAAAATTGTCTATAATGCAATGGTATTTCAGAATTGACGATAAATGTCTATGTTGCAATCATGTTCATAAAACGACTAGTATTTCTAAGATCGTCGATAAAGTAGTAGATTTTAACGCTCTAAAATCTTTTAATCATTCTTCTTTCTTGAGGATGACAGAAAATTGGTCAAAGTAATTTACTGAATAGAATTACTTTAATAAAATGACACGCTGTCTGAATTCAAATTTGCCTTAGAGAATCGTTAACTTTACAGTCAAATCGTGACTACAAAAAATATGCAAATTACTGAAAGAATATATAATATCAGTCTCAACTGATCCAAAATTATTTAAATATGCCAATGACATAATAATGTCTCAATAAATCGTAGAAAAAGGCATAAATCAGCAAAGTGCACAGAAATATCAAGCAAGAATATGGGGCAAAATATATGGGACAGAAAATATGGGAAAAATGGTTGCTCAGATATCGCTAAATGGCTCAAATAAATCAAGAAACGTTCACGACTACCTTATCTGTTGATTGAAGTTCTAGAGGAAAATTTCCAAAGAAGACTGCTGTTGGTTCCATTTCACCACCGTAAAGATGTGCTCCGACCTCGAACCTGGAACCTGCGCCCTCGGAGAATAGAACAGTTTCCTCCGGAAATCGCACTGCTCCGTGTAGACGATAGACATCCTTCTGGCAAAACTCTTCTGTGTGAGCCGGGTCCACCCTGGCCTCTCTTGAAAGTTCCCTGAAGTTCTGGTAGAAATTCGTCATGAAGTTTATTGCAATTATTTCCGCAGAAATGTTCATAATTGTGGAGTATGAAGATATTTCCACTGCCATTTGATGTAATTCAGCGATGGATTACGATGCATGAGTGTAGTTGGATGTTCACTACATGCTCGCTTTTGTAGAATGACGATTAACGAAGCTCCATATTGCCACTTCACTCCATTGATGTATGTCCCAATTTCATTAAAGTTTTAGTCTTCCATCTCCACTTCCGTTATAATAATAGTCGAAAGTACTGCCAGATGATATAGTTCCATTGTAGAATGTAGCGTTGTATCACCAAATGTAATCTTCAGTATCACGGTTGCAATACAAGTGTCAGCCGTAGCGTAGAATGTGGTATTATAAAAGTGCTTCTCAGGTGTCGAGAAAATCACTTTTGTCTGCAGTCTTAAAATGCGAATATCTTCCAAAGTATAATAGTGAAAATGTTCAACTTTCGTACACGCCTCAATATTGTAATGCACAATTGAATTAGCATAAATGCAGTAGCTAACTCTTGATAGATAATCTTGTAGACTCGTTTATGTGTGCGCTCCAACTTCGCCTAGTTTTAGTAACCGTAAAATTGCACTGCTGCACGCTCAACGCTTGTTCGATGCTGTGGGCTCTACCACACTTGCTAATGACGACTTGCTTCACTGAATAATATATACTTGTTCTATCAGAATTAAGAACTCGAAGTCTGACAATATGAGAATGCGAAATGAGCCCTGAGAACTGAGACATGAGAACTTGCTCTCTGCTGTGCAAGGCCTTTTATCAACTTCATAAGGGGCGTATCCATCCCTACCATAGCTTGTTCCTCCGTCATTGCTAGAAGTTCTAACTTTGGCTATACTTGACGGATTTTCAAATTTCAAAAACTCATAATTAATTTCTTCAAATTCCAAATCAATGCCATAACTGAAAATAGTTTTCCACAATTCTGCATTCCAAAAGTAATTAAATATGGTAATTTCAGTAATCTCCGTCTCCCTCCAAGCTATCATTCATTGTTTCGAGCCTCTCCTCCAATAGCGTAACTTCTTCCTCAGCACAATTCCTTGCTTTCCTGCGACTGCGTCGTAAATCTCAGATCCTTCTCGAACAAAATCATGACGTCACCAAGAATCTCAGCTCATCCAGCCTACTTGCATGAAGTCTGCGTCATCCGTGTCTACGTCATGAATATACACGTCACAACTATGACGGCCATAACTTTATTCACATATGCCAGTACAGCCACCGTGGTCTCAGTATAATTCAATTTACGGGGGCAGTACAAACCCTATCAATAGATTCATTTTTATTAACGAGGGCATGAACCTAGGAAAAGTTAGGGAAGACAGAATCTTGCCTTACCGTTATGTTTGAGAAATGATAAATCCAAAAACAAATATTTCATTTATTTAACAATGTTGGGTACTAGTTTTTGTAACAAATATATAATTTTGATTTTGTATAAATAATTGGGGTCGCAGACCTCCGAAAACATTTAAAGCTTGCGCCAGGCAATTAACAATTCTTTTGGTTTCAAACCTTTTATATATTTTAAAATCTTCGTAAGATTTTGGAATGAAAAAGATAAATAATAAAAGGAAAATTTAAAGATAACTGACGTAATTAAAGTTAGGCAATAAATTAAGTACAAGGTGTGTACTTTAAGAATTTATAGGTAAATATCTTAGAAAGAGTAACAACTTCGAATGTAACAACAACAAAAAGCAGGAAGAATAAAATAGAAGTTTCTATAACTTCTTATATTAATGCTGGAATACTTGTAAAGATTATACAAATAGGGCAGGTCACTTATTGTGAAACCTGAAGAGAACAATCGCAAGGAAGTTTCTAGAATTCCTATGTTTAAGTAAGGATCACGAGACAAATGGGGTAAGTTTCCCTTTCGTGAAACCTAGAGATAACTCACTTATGAGTTGAAAGAATTGTATTCCCAAATTAGAAGGGAGAAACAATATAATTTAAAGCGTGTACTAGACACGAAGTTTTACAGACATTAATTCATGGTACATAGAGCAAAAAAAGGGAGGGCACTAATTGAGAGTGACACCTCATTGAAAAAAGACCTAAAGTAACAATTTGATTATTTTGGTTTGTTAGTAAGGGGTTTGGGAAAGATCAAATAGGATTGAGGAAAAGTGTTCATGGCCGTATTTATTGTACACGGACGAGCGCGACGCGGATGAAATGTTGAACAAACACTGTTTTCACTATAGTCTGTTGAAATAGAAAAAAAGTTCACTGTAGTAGCACAAAAAGTTTATGTCAACGAATGTTATTGCAATGATGGAAAATAACTAGTTAAACTAGATATGCGAGAGTCTATTGCTTGAGAAAGTTGTAGATTATCGTTGAATGCGCCAGAGAAAATCCCAACGGAGGAAGAAAAAATAGCTATTGATTAGTAGTTCATAAGGAAGATTCCTTAATTTGAAAACGTTTTCCCACATGTGAGTGGAAAATACATGACAGTATAACTGGTAGATAGAGTGCAGATTCTGGAAGGTTCCAGAGCAATCATGACTGAAGAATAGGGCAAAAGTTAGTCCAGCGGTGGAACGAGCTAAGTATTTTATAGACAGTGGGTAATTTAATGGTATCCCACGTTGTGAGAAAATCTCTCATTTAATGAGCATAAGAAATGCTGCTTCCTGTTAAGATTGGCTTAGATAGACCAAAGCCCAACATAGAAAATCCCGCGAAGAATGATTATTGCCCCAAATATAGTAATCTCACACTGCCTATAAAATGATCATTAAAAAGCATGTAGCTATTTAAAATCCATTAAAATAAGTTGAAGAACGTAGAAGTGGTACTTAGCTTTGCTTCATGGCGAAGGTGATGTTCCCTTTGACGGTTGAGATTAAAATTCTAACATGGCGTAGAATTTGAAAGTTTGCCTCTCGAGTTGAGGAGGCGAGCTTGAGTGGAGCTCTAACTGACTTAGTCGACTTCCGACGTACAAGTGAGGGCTGCTAGACGCAGCGAAAGCACTAGCCTAGACGGCATGACCAACAAGAAGTTGAGTGCACTGTGAGAGTGAGCGGTTGCTTACGACGCGGAGACAAGTCGAGACGAAGCTTAGAAGTGAAGTGAACGAGCAAGCGGGCTGCGCGCGCGGACAGGAGAGCGCAGTAGGAGGAGGGGAGAAGAGGGGGAAGCGGGCGAGTGAGGGGAGGAACAAAGAGGTTACACATAAACAAGAAAAAACTTTGCAAAAATAAATTTCTTCTTGGAGCGGTGTCTTCATGGAGTAGTTGGTTGGTGAAGAACACGACGCCCAGCGGATTAGTGTAGAAGTCTTCATGGCTTGAAGCAATGGAAGTTCGGAAGGCAGCGATGGGACGCTGTCAGGCTGGTTCAGCGGAATATACGTTTCTGTAAAAAACTGGCAGAAAAAATAAACAAATGCACGGGGCAAACGGGAGGTAACAGTTCGATGTTGGTGTGTGCGGGAAAGACATTTAAATAAACGGACTGATATAAAGTAATGAACAGCAAGAGCTAATTCTTTCGTTCCGTGTATTTGCAAAAAATACACCACCCTCGGTCTCCCACTGCTACTCTATGCAAATGCGGTGGTTCCCAGCTCAAGGCCATGGCCGTCTCCTTTCTTATCCTCGGTCTCCCACTGCTACTCTATGCAAATGTGGTGGTTCCTAGCTCAAGACCACGGCCACCGCCTTCCTTATTCTCACTTAAATTCCAAATCCACACACTTTTACATACACAAAACAGCACAGGTTATCAGAAAAATTCCACATACTGTACATTGAGGTACACAAGTCTAATGTCACAGATGTCCATGCTTCTCAAACGAATCAACAACTACATTAATTTATTTTCGAACTAATTCACCGAGCGGCGAGTTTGAATAGCCGGTGTTGTTGCTGGTGATACATTTAGGGGCTTTAAGATGCGAGTCATGTAGCCCCGTGTATTTGGGTATGTGTTTTGAATCTGTCTGACAATCTGTGTTAGTGTGATGGCTCTATTAGTCTGTATGGTTGTAATTCAGATGAGAATTGGGAAGTAGGTGGCCGTGGCCTTAATTTGAGAATCAACCCGACATTTGCCTGGAGTAAAATTGAGAAACCAACGAAAACCACTTCCACCGAGGTGGGAATCGAACCTGCCTTTTCTCAGTTTTGTCTCAGGAAGTTGAGTGAACCCCGTTCCAGAATTAAATTTCTTGGCAGAGCAAGAGTGCTAGCCACTAGGCCTATGCAACGAGACGGTCTGCGCTAATTGGGTTAAACCCAGAGAGTGAAGTCAGATAATGGGTTTGGGAAGAGAGTGCGGGTAGTGTTGTTTAGGCGATAAGTTAGCTGATAACTGCACACACCTAAACCCCCAGGAGTTTCCGTAGTTAACATGTAATCCATGTACAGTCAAAGAGGTGGACAATTGCGAGTTATGGCAAAGTATAATTTTCGTAAGTGTAGGTTGTTACTACGGAGCCAAACGTGGCGGTGTTCGAACAAAGAATATTCTGCCCATTTATTTGTGAATGGTAGGAATTTTCTGTTATGTTGGTCCCACAATCACGAAACATTAATTACGATTAATCTAGAATTTATTTCGAACAGTGTAAAAAGATAGGGTAGTGACAAGAGATGTCAACGGCCGTCGACGTTGATCAGAAAGGACATACTTGCTGCCCCTAAGCACTTGTCTGATAGTTTACTGTCAAATGACATAAGGAGGATAGAAATAACATTGCAGCTGAGAAATGGAGAAACTTGTTACCGCTGCCTAAAATAAGCATGAAGATCGAAGAATGCTCTTGCCATTATGGACATACGATCGAACGTAAAAAGAAAATGTACTTCATGTAAATGAGAGAGACTCTTTTGCATTAAATTTGATATACTTGTGTAAAAGGGAAACTTTCTTTTATGAATGAAACATTCAAGTATTGCTGCAAATACTTTTATCAACTCTTCACAATTCATTCAGAAGAGAATGACAACTACGTTCCTCTTGTGTTCTTCTTGCTGAAGGATAAGAAAGGGTGCACTTATTTAAGCGCATTCCAACGTATATCTGCGAAATGTAGGGAACTTGGGGAATACTTCATTCCAAAAAATGAGGTGGCAGATTCTTAAGTGTCTCGCCCCTGGGGCTCACATCTAGTGGGACATGGTTTGGCGACCTCGGGACCCCAGGTGAGTCCGGCATTGCTTCCTCTTACTTGTGCCAGGCTCCTCTCCGTCTTCTTTCCTATCGACCTCCCAGGGTCAACTCTTGTTCTTTTCCGACCCCGACGTTATTAGGGTATCCGAGGCCTAGGGAGTCTTTCACTTTCCCGCCTTAATTGGCCCTTATCTCATCTTTCCTGATCCCTCATTCTTCGAGCAGTCAGACCTCTTGTTTTCTTTTCATTCTATTTCCTTTTCTCTTTAAGATTCCCGCACTGATTTTCTTAATTGGCTCCTCCCGTATCTAAATTACCTTAAGCATTTTTTGAATCTACACTTCATTTTGTAGGTATTTTCAATCTAAGTTGCATTTTGTTAGTCTTTTCGATCTAAATAGCATTTTGCGAGTATGTTTAACCTCAATTGCATTTTGTAAGGATTGACAATCTAAATTGCTTTTTAGTAAGTCTTTGAATGTGTGGTACCATTTTTGTGAGTTTTCTGAATTTCAATGGCATTTTGCAAGTATTTTCATCCTCAACCGCATTTTTCAAGTATTTTCAATCTACAATGCATTTTGCATGGTGGGCATTTTGTAAATATTTTGATCCTCAATTGCATTTTGTGTGTATTTTGAATCCAAATTGCATTTTGTAAGTATTGCCAATCCAAATGAGTATTTCGAATCTACCAAACATTGTGTAAACATTTTCAATTTCAATTGCATTTTGTAAGTATTTTGAATTTCAATTGCATTTTGTACGTATTTTCAATCTCATTTGCATTTTGTAATTATTTTCAATTTCAATTGCATTTTGTAAGTATTTTGAACCTCAATTGCATTTTGAACGTATTTTCAATCTCATTTGCATTTTGTAAGTATTTTGAATTTCAATTGCATTTTGAAAGTATTTCGACTCTACATTGCATTTTGTACGTGATTTGAACCTAAACTACATTATGTGCGTATTTTTCAATTTATTCCTTTTGTGAGTATTTTCCTTCTAAATTACCTTTTGTAAGTAATGCCACTCTCCATTTTGTGAGTCGTTTCAATCGGAGTTCCATTTTGTACGTATTTTTCAGTCTCACCTGATTTTCTTCATGGTTTCCATTTCATTGTCATTTTCGCTATCACCCAGACCATTAGGGGCCGATAACCTAGATGTTAGTCCCCTTAAAACAACAATTATCATCATCTTCATCACCTTAAGTGTCTATCCACAAAGCGGTTGAGCTTGTGTGGCCTTCTTGCAGGTTGACTGGTAACTCTACGCCTTTATTTTTTTATTTATTCATACTTCTTTGATTGTGGAAGGGCAATGCACTTTTTAACTTAACGATTGCTGGTAATCGTTCACAGTAACATATATTCAGGGTTGAGGAGTAACGACATTACTAGTGACATTTACGTTCTGCAGTAACGAGATGGTAACGAAGTTACTTTAAAGAGTAACAAAGGAACGAAAACGTTACTTTCTTAAGACGGAGCAACCAGTTGTGAAAACACGGGGGAATGGAACCAACAACCAGCCCATCTCTATATTCAACACAAACAACAACCATAAACGAACCTGCGTCTATCTGCGCCCCGCACTGGTGCCATAAACGTTCCAACCCCGACATGACTCCGTGTAGACCATTCACTTGGAGGCCTGATATTAGAAAACTTCCCACAGTCTTCTGTGATGCACGTCCGGCTTACCTAAAAGTCTGTGAGAGATTAGGCCCGACCCTCAATACTATTCTTGGTATAAAACGAGTCAAATAGCTTCTGTAGCAGATATTTTTACATGCTTCTCTAGGCAATTCTGAGAAACACATTTTCTACTAGAAAGTCTGAGAACACAAAACAAAATTGTAATAGTCTACTCACTTCCGACCTGTTAAAATGTTTAAGGAGGGGGAGGAATTGGAACCGAATCTCTGTCATATTTTATGATGTACGCCGAATGTATTGTTAAAATCATCCGTGAGGTATTACTTCTCTGGTGACATTGAAGTTAAAATGTGTTTGAGTCCAGAGTTGTGCCATTGTTAAGGAGCATCGGTATATTTAATTCCTTAAAATCGGATGTAAAGTTTGCACAGGTGAAGAAATAATACAGAGCAGTCACAGTTCCGCAACGACCTCAAAGAAGAATGTTCAGGTAAGATATCGGTTATTCGATATTTTGATATTATTATTATTTTTATTATTATTATTAGACTATGATTATTATTATTATTGTTCTGGTTACAAAATACATATTTTATAGTTTAAGTGCATATTATTCACTTCTACCACACAACGAGCGCCAGGTAGTTGTAGCGATAGTGCAGTTTGTTTTTCCATAGGCCTTTTGCTGGAATCCACTAGTGACTAGTCCATTCAAATCAAGTGAATTATAGTAAGGGGGAAACTGTTATTAAGCAACTATATTTTTATAGAAAAGTAACGAAAACTTCAACAATATGTAACGGTAATTTCGTTACTATTTTTGACAAGTTACTGTAACGTAACGGTAATTTCGTTACTATGTTTGACAAGTTACTGTAACGGTGATTTCATTACTATTTTTGGCAAGCTACTGTAACGGTAACGAAGTTACTTTTGAAAAGTAATTTCCCCTATCCTGTTATTACTACTGTATTATTACCAATTTGTTCATGGAATTTGGGAGAATTACAACGCACATGATATGTAAATAGATGATTACTTAATTGATTTGTTTACAGCAGCATTGTTTTATTTTACAAATTCGCTTACTCCATTCACTTACAACTTGTGAAAGAGAAGTAAAATACTGTCTTGTAATAACGAACAGTGCCATATGCAGGATCATAATAGGGAAAACTGAACCGTCGTAGTGACGTAAACTTTTCATGTAGGTATATATTACGTCGTACAAACGTGTTTTGTGTCACTGAAGCTAATACCAATCTGTTTTAATACTAACCTCAAAACAAATAGGCCTAGTTGTTGTTTCATTTGAGTGGCTTCCACATCTCGACCATTTATCCCCGTGTACTCGGGTGTGTGCATAGAATCTGTCTGATATCCTGTGTTATTGTGGTGTGCGTATTTCGTCACTGAATTTGCAATACCGAGTATCTGACAATACTCTTATTATCCAGTTTCTTTCTTAAGGTTGGTCACGCCTCCCAGCTGTATGTGGATGGGCCGTCCAACAAACAGAACGACTCCCGCTAGGTTCATTTTCCCGTGCATGTGCAAATAGAATGAATTTACTGTAGACGAGTATATTGCCATGTAATTATGCACTCCTATGCAACCCTGCATAGGGCGCGGTCAAGGATTCTCAACACCAGGCGTCGTGAGCCTGACAGGCACACTATGCTAAAAAAAACATCAAGTCCCTAAAACGCCGTATTAAATTAAACCAAAATTTACCAATCATCTTTAGGATGTTGACAATAAGGGAAATATATAAAATCAATTTTAAAAAAAAAATCTTACTATTTATTTAGGTACAATACCCAAAACAAGTCAAAATGCAGAATTCGCATATCATGGATATGAATATAAATCAAAATGCGACCTTTTGACCTTAAAAAAAAGTTCCAAAAATGGGCCAGGCATGAAGTTCAGATGTGTGGGGACAAAAATCAGTCGGAGTCGTCATCCATCAAAGCCGCTGTGGGATCGCAAGAGCAGCCTGAAAGGCATGTTGCGCAGTATGGTTTTGCATGAGGAAGGCATATTCCTCGGTTGCATTTCACACAGGAATAGTTCGTGAACCGTTGTATTCCTGTCTCCACGGTGCAATCAGAGCATATGGACCTCTTGTGGGGGGCTGGGGGTAATGTTGGACGATCATCAGCTATTAAATTTGCTATGAAAAGTGAAAAAGTACAGACCTGGATTTGCGACGTAATTGGGCGCGGTGAGCCTGTCAGATCAAAACATGTGTGACGCACTTCTTTGACGCCTGGAGACAAACTGACCATATGGGTTGGAACCAGCTACCAAAGTTAGGAAACTACTGGGAGGGAAGGGTCCCGCTCGGCGCGCTGTGGGAAGGCACACACAAAAATAACAATCCTGTGCCTGTCAGATCAGCCACGCCCTACGCAGGGTTAAGGTTGATTTTCCTTTAGGCACGTGCACAGAAAAATGAACCTAACGTGAATTGTTCTGTTGGGCGCAAAGTCACAGATAACTGAGAGGCGTGTTTATCATTTGTAGCTCTTCTGTCGGCCAACAAGAAGTACAAGATATACATATGTAAATACACCCCTGGAAAATGTGACATGTATTAGTTAGTTATCACTATTCAATGGGGGCAATTTATGATTCTGCGTTTCGACCCTAGAGTGGCCATCATCAGATCCTAATGACTGTGTTTTGAGGTTTAAATGTACGCTAAAAATAATTACGCTACTGTTTTCGTAGCCGGTCTTGGTGTATTTTTCTTTAGCAGGTTTACCCTCCAGAGTTCGCTTTCCCCTCGGACTCAGCGAGGGATCCCACCTTTTTCCGCCTCCAGAGCAGTGTCCTGGAGCTTGAAACATCAATTCGGGGGGTACAACTGGGGAGGTGGGACGAGCACCTCGCCCAGGTGGCCTCGCCTGCAAAGCGAACAGGGGACTTATGAGGGATGGGAAGGGATGGGAAGATTGGGAGGGATAGGCTGAGGCTGAGTAGATTCCGTTCCAGTCCTCACACCAGTATTGCTGAGGTGGAATGTGCTTAACAATAAAAAGCGTAGTTCAAGAGAGTCATTATGAAAATTAATTGTCTGCAGGGATTGTGTTTTATTTGCTTGGCTACAGCACAAAGTTACAAATTCTTCGGGACAAGATGTCATATTTTTTCTCCGTAGAATTTACATTTGCCGTTGTTGTTGTTGATTAATTTAGGGGCTTGGTGACATCGTGGTCATATAGCCCCGTGTACTTGTAAGTGAAATTTGTCTGACAACCTCTGTTAGTGAGATGGCTGTATTAGTGTGTATAGTTGTAATTGAGATGAGTATTGGGAAGGAGGTGGCCGTGGCCTTAATTTAGGAACCATCCTGAGTAGAAGTGGGAAACCACGGAAAACGACTTCCAGGATGGTTGAGGTGGGAATCGAACACGCCTCATCTCAGTTTTGTCTCACGTTCCTGAGTGTACCACATTCCAGCCCTCGGACAAGAATTAAATTTATTGGCAAAGCCGGCAATCGAACCCGGGCCTCCGCGATGACAGCCAAGAGTGCTAGCCACTACGCAACGAGACGGAATTCATATTTAATCGATTTTTGAATCATGAATATTTTTCCGAGATAGTGCACTAATAAAATTAAATTCATTCACAATGTTCCACTTTTGGTAATTGGGTGCATTTTCTACGTTTTATGCCAATAGGATGGACTCAAACAAGGTTCATACACAACGAAATGTAATATAATTCGTACTAAATTAGTCCGCCTATAGTTTTATATACCACTAAAAACTGTATCCATCACACAAATCGTTATACGGAGAGCAAAGTCGGTAACACTCGCAATTAACATGAAAATGAAACATTTTTCGATAGATTTATTCAAAAGAAATTCTGAAAAGTAATCTAATCAGGTCCACAGTAGCTTGCCACGGTGGGTGAGTGGATAGCGTGTCGGTCTACTAACCCCAAGATTGCAGGTTCGCCCCTGACCGTGGTAAGTGATTTTTGAAAGGCGGCAAAAATACGATACGCATGTCATACGATGTTGGCATGTCAAAGAACCCATTTGAATTCAGTAGGCTGAGTTCATAATGGCAAAATTAATCTCGGGAGTTTCCGCCAGCACAAAGTTCCTCATTTCTCTACTAGAAAGCGCTATTGTGTTCAAGGAGATTAGATATCTAACCTCCTTGACTTTCATAGTCAAGGAACTACGAAATTCGACATGCAAGCTACCCTTTGGGTGTCAAATAGCAAAGCTTGCACCAGGCACCCGTGGCCATACGATATTATTATTATTATAGGTCCACAGTGAGACGTGTATTGAAGTTGAGATCTGTAGGCTACAGGAACATCCGCAAATCAGCTAAGTCTTCTAAACCACAGTGACAACTCAGTTACATTTAAGTGTTTAACCTAACAAACCAACTACAAAAGCTCATTACGTAAATTAGAAATTTCAAATGTATCGGCTAATAACAAAACAGTCTAAAACGCAATCACTTTAATAGCTCACAAAGATAGCAGTAAATATTCAAAAAGGCTCCACGCCTACACACAAAAGAAGCGTTATTTAAAAGCACAACACTATAGAAGTGTAATAGATTTACGGAATAACAAATATAATTGGTTTAATAATCCGACTTGTTAAAAGTTTAATATTAAAATCTTCTGTAGCTTAATAATGTAAACACTGTTACACATAAGTGTTATATGCATATCTACTGAACCTAAATTAAGCCTAAGTGAGCAGACCTGATGATGTTTGCTGACAAACGAAACTAGTTATCCAATTTAGCCCCCCCACCTTTTGCGTAAGATTTTCTTTTCTGAATAAATAATTCATGTAGTGTAGTTTATTTCAGGCTCTGGAAACTGAAGGTAATTCCCCGCCCAATCTAATTTGGACGCACTTGTGTTGACCGACTGAAAAGCGTCTTATAGCCTAATAATTAATCAGATTATGGAAATATGCGCTGGAGAATATTCTACTCCAAATGGGAAAGTGGGAAGTAAATCTTGCCGCGTTAGCAGACCGCTTGTGACCACCAGTACAACATTGTATTAAGTAAGTGAACATGTAGGGAAGGGGTTCCTTCTTTGTCACACACCAGCTCTTCCTCTATGGCTACATCTAGACAATGGTCAGTTTAAGATACAAAAAGGAGACACTTAAATCTCTCTAGGTAAGGTGATAACCTGCCATACCTAGCAATGGTCAAGAACGCTTCCAAAATTGGGACACAATCATTGTACTATTAGAGGACAACGTGTGGAAAATCAGCCACCAGATTGAACTGCCAGGCTGCGAAATCATGTGGCGAATCTCTCATAAAAACAAGAAGTTCCGTGAAGAACTATACAGCCTACTTTTCATGCCAATGATTATTCTACAGTATATGAACCTATCTAGAATAATGACGAAATTAAGTTGGTAATATCGAAATATCTAATTAGTTCAAAATATACCTGGTATAATGAAGCCTAATAGAGCACTACAGTTGGCAGCCCTGGTGACTGAATATATTCTTAGTTCCACCTCTTAAGGTTCAGAATACAAAATTTGGTTGAAGTCCAATGGACGTTACATGCAGTTAGACACTGGATCTATCAGCACGCGTAAAAGCATGTTGCCAACAATACCATGCGTGTGCTGGTCAGAAATAATCTGAATTATTATGATATCTTGTTGTGCCAATTTTGGATGAAATACATTTGTTAGTATAGAAGTTACATGTATTTTAAAATTGGACATATCAGCAGGCATAGAATCATGTTGGCAGCACCGCCTTGTATTAATTACTCCAAATTAATCTAGAATGTCAGGTGCTATACGTGTGCAAAGTATAGAGCTGTTGGCTTGCATACTTTCTGATATATTGATATTAGGGTAAAAAGAATATAGACAGCATTTATTAACAGTTGGCAGCCCTGATTGCTCTTAACAATACTTATAGTCATATCTGTTATGGTACACATTGCACATACGAAATTTGGTTGAAATCCAACTGATAGTATAGAAGTTACATGTATTTTAAAATTGGTACTATCAGCAGGCTTATAATCATGTTGGTAGAACTGACGTATATAAGTTACTCCAAATTAATCTAAAATGTCAGAATATACGTGTGCATAGTTTAAAGCTGTTGGCTGGCACACTTTCTGATATATTGGTATTTGAATTTTTTTTAAAATATAGAGAGCAATTATTAACAGTTGGCAGCCCTGGTGGCTCTTAAGAATACGCTCAGTCATATCTGTTTATGTACAGATATTACATACAAAATTTGGTTGAAATCCAGTTGATAGTGTAGAAGTTATATGCATTTAAACATTGGACCTATCAGAAGGCTTAAATTTATTTTGGCAACACTGTCATGGTTAGCCTCCTGGAAATTAAACTGAAATAGTCTTATCTACATGTGTGCAAATTTTGGAATAGCTCCCATGCATACCTTGCAAGATATCCAACATGGAGCTCAAATTTCTAGTGCGTTTTTTCAGCAGTTGGTAGCACTGACATCATTTTCAAATATGGACGTGAGCTATTCCGGTGCACATCTTTACCCATACTAAATTTGGTTTTGATTGCTGCAGCCGTTTAGGAGTTGATAGGGGGGGGGGACACACACACACAGCCAGACAGACAGACAGAAGGACAGACAGACAGACAGACACACATTTTCCCGGATCGATCTCATAAGACTACTTTTTCCTCATTTTTGCAAAATGTGAAAAGTAGGCTAACAATGGGAGGTAACGAGTACCGTGCATGTTGGCAGGGACAGCCCTGACTGTCCAGGCACTCAAGGCCGGTCGCGCGACCACCTGCATACACGCCCCACCACGTGACAACTCCGAGTGCCTCAGGGATGTCCAACTCCCGCAGCCGTCATGCCTGCGTACCAGAATGTCAGGTACGTTTATGGAGCCTTGCAGTTCAATCTGGTGGCTGATTTTCTGCGCGATGTCCTCTTTGAGTACAACGATTGCTTCCATAAGTATCAAGGTAGGTTTCGATCTGTCTTATCTGATACTTCCCTTGTTAGAAAATAAAAGTTGTTTGAATCCTAGTCGAAAAGTATTTAATTGTGGCCGGGATGTAAGTTGATCTTAGCAAAAGCTCCACTACCGACGTTTCTCGTATGTTCGTTTCGCAGTCAGCTTGTATAAAACACTAGCAACTTTTTCCATCCATTACCCAGCTTTGTGTTATTGTGACCTTCCAGAGAAATGGCCTGCTGGCTTTTATTGCATGTTATATTCTGACGACGGTAGCTTAGTACGGCCAATACATACACGTATCTTCGACACTGGAGTCAGGTGCGTTAGCATTCCATTACCGGCTTCTTCCTTAATATTTATGGTAGTTAAGGTAATTTCTGATTAGATTTATAAATGAAACGTGTACAATGGTCGCAGCTAAGTCCTCCTTGTAATTGACTTAAAGCAAATAAATTCTAATTTCAAAAGACCTTCCTCGAAATTGTTTTCCCCTGTTTCCGATTTCAACTCCAGAAAACTACTGGGATCGTGATTGCCACAAGGTCACGCCTACTTTACTCCTCATTTCCTCATTAGGTCAACTCTAGCGAGAGAAACAGAGAAGGCTGCGCTGAGCCGGCTTCACCAGCCCTCTCTTTATTTTCGTATATATTTTGGTCAAAATAGGATAAGTTGTTTGCGAGTTCTTGAAGGGTAGCTGTAAAATTGGAATCATCTATTACTAACAATTGGCAACGGTGATATTAATTAAAATAGCAAAAGTCGGATGTCCGAAGGCAATGATACAACACACAACATTTCCTTGTGATCGGAGCAGCCATTAAGAAGTTAATGGGGTAGCAGACAGACAGACAGACATACATTCATCACCCTGTGATTGATCCTATAAACCTACTTTCAAATATAGCAGCGTATGGCACATATTTTGTAGTTATCTACCACGTTAATGGCCCAGAACACGTCGGTGATGTTTGTCCCGTTTTCTCATAAATTCACGCATATTGCCACAAACCAGGGGGAAGTCCACAAAACGTCTTGCTACGTTGTGAACAGGCACGTGCCCGGAAGACGCGGTGGTAGGGCGGTTGAAGGGAGCAAGGAGGAAGGAATGGCGTTGATATTTACACTGCGTGCCACAGCATTTAGCCCATTAATCCCCTCACTAAGATATATCGAAGCATTTCTATTTGTGTTGTTGTTATTGATTCATTTAGGGGCTTGACGACATAGTAGTCATGTAGCCCCGTGTACTTGGGTGTGCGTGGAATTTGTCTTATAACCTGTTATTGTGGTGGCTGTATTAGTATGAGTATTTGGTAATTCAGATGAGGATTGGGAACGAGGCGGTCGTAGCCTCAAGTTAGGAACCATCCCGGCATTTGCCTGTAGTGGAAGTGGGAAACCACGATAAACTACTTCCAGGATGAATGAAGTGGGAATCGAACCCGCCTCTTCTCACATTTGCCTCGCCAGGCTGAGTGTACCCCGTTCCATCCCTGAGACCAGAATTAAATACCTTGGCAGAGCCGGGAATCAAATGCGGGCCTCCACGGTGACATTTATTTTTAAGTAGTGGGTACTTGCCACCCTATACAGTTTGCTATTATATAGACAATGAAAGTGCGCAAAAATGTAGCCTATCAGGCCAATATTTCGGTTGGAAAACTTGGAACTCATACTTGCCATACCACAATAGACTTTGGGCCAAGGGGTTACACTCAGAATCGAGGTGACGCAGCGAATTAGTTGTAACCAGTTTAAATGTGATATCTGTCTCCCGTCAAATAAAAGATAGCCTATACCGTATACCTTTCATTTAAAAAAGAAATGAGAAAATCGGCACGATAGAACGTCCGGAATGACTGACTTAATTTTCATAAATTCTTCTAATCATACAGATAGTAATAATAAATATAGTATTACTAATAATAATAAACCTCTTGCAATCCACTGCCATGATCACTTTTAGTCTGAAAAAGAATTGTAACGCCCAGAACTGAAACCAACTGATACTGCTCTACGGTACATTAATAATTGATGAGATACGTTCTTGTTGGAATGAATGATTCGGTTCGTGAGGTAGTGGTTTATGGGTATCCACAGTGGACATTTTCAAGTCAACTAGAGTTGAAATCTTGATTTTCTTTGTATTAACGTCACGTAATGGAAAGTAAGTGGAGATAATTTTACACAGATTCGATATTAAAGAAAATCCAAGATTACGATGGGTGACCAAAGAAGGGAACGTGAAATAATACTTCAGTTAATTCTTTAAAACGTGGGAGCAAATAAGCTTAAAATAAAACGTGTATCAGGCGAAGTGAAGGATGCATTCAGAAAACAGAAAGAAAATCTGATGTCAAATTGTAATTTTATGCACAGGTGAACTTGCATACATTGCGTAGTAATCAAGTAACCAAGTGCATTGCTTTCGAGTGTGGCTCGTTGGATAGTTGGTTATTATCATGTTGCTCGAGCAAGTAAAACATGGGGAGGGAATGAGAAACGACCCTATTCATCAGCCTGCTTGCTTGTTATACACAATTGATGAGAAATTTCAGTCTCTTCCTTTTATCAGAATCTCCCTAATATTCTTCACAGTGGGGAGCCTGTGGGAAGGGAGAGTATTGTCAACAAATGTAACAAGTGAAATGTTTTGTAACCAGCTTCTGCGTATCCAATAAGCTGTCAGTGACAGGAGGCTTGTGTCTTATGTTCTCAACCCCTCAAACCTCTCAACAGGCCTCTCCAGGATTTGCACGTCTGCGCTAGTCACGTGCCATTCTCTACCCTGTGGATGTTAGCCAGACATGTTGTTGAATTCTCATATTTCTAATTTCTATAGCAAACGACGCTCGGTGGTATCGAAATTCAATCTACCTGATGGGGAAGGGAGTAAATACATTTTACATTGAATTTATTCTCAATTTGCATCAATAAGATGTCAGTTACAGGACCCAGGGCATTCCTGTATTTAGTGTTGTCAACCCTTAAGCCTCCCAGCATTTTTATTCAAATATTTACTGGCATTATTTCCTAACTTCAAAGTGTAAATATTAATTTAGGGAATTATATTTCCCTAACATACAGATAAAGCCGTTAAATATCTTTCATACCCATATATATAGATCAGTAGGCCTATTAATTGTTGTGTTGTTGTTGTTGCTGTTGATTCAATCAGGGGCTTTTCGACATTATGGCCAAGTAGCCCCGTGTGTGTGGAATTTATCTGATAAACTGAGTTATTGTGATGGCTGTGTTATTGTGTGTATTTGTAATTCAGATGAGGATTTGTAAGGAGGCGGCCGTGGCCTTAATTTAAGAACCATCCCAACATTCGCCTAGAGTAGAAGTGGGCGAAACTACGGAAAATCATTTCCAGGATGGCTGAGGTAGGAATAGTACCCGCCACAGCTCAGTTTGCCCCACGAGGCTGAGTGCACCTCGTTCCAACCCTCAGACCAGAAATAAATTTCTTGGCAGTGCCGGGAATCGAACCTTGTCCTCCACGGTGACAGCCAAGAATTCTAGCCACAACGCAACGAGGTGGACTTATTAATTGTATAAGTGAATAATAAAATGATTAAGGTTTATCTTGTTTTCTAACTTGTTCGATTGAAACATCTGTCAAATAGCAATTAATGAATAAGATCTAGTTTAATAATAATAATAATAATAATAATAGTAAAATAATAATATAAGTTTAATGCCTGGTTTTAGCTGCCGTGACTTCATAGACGCCGGGATGTTGGAATCATACCCTTCGATGTGATCCTCAATATGTCAGTAAATTTACTGACAGGGAAGAGAGGGAAGAATCTGCCCCAAAGTCGCTAGAGAGAGGGAAAGAACAGACCCAGCTCAGGAATTCCTTGGGACCGCCAACTCTCGAGTTCACCAGCTCTGAACCTTTGAGGGCGCACCATACGTGGTGGGGCTACACACACCCTGCCCCCTTTAGGGCCTCTTACAGAAAGCAGAGTGTAGCATAAACAAAAGAATTTGAGCCCTTCAAAAATGGGAGTATCAGAAAAGTACAGGCATGGGCAGGAAAATGAAAGACTCGGATATCTTAATATTGTCGGGGTCGGAACAGAACAAGAGTTGACTGGCAGGTTGACTGTCAGGATGACAGAGACGAGACCGCCACAAGTACCGTAAGTGGAAGCAATGCCGTGTTCAGCTGGCGTCCCATTTTCACCAGTCCCCGTCCCACTGGTTGTGAGCCCCTGGGAACCATTTTCGTTTTATATACAGGCTGTAATTGATATACAAGAAGTCCGTTACACTGCTGGTAGAAGAGACTATTCTAAGCTTCCTAGGTACAAAAAAATGTCACCTATCTTTAAATTGAAAATAAGATATTAAAAAGTCAATGTTTGTAGGTTTTCCAGAAACTCTTCAAGCAGAAGGTGGCAAAGGCGTCTGGGGGAAACGAGGCTAGGCGAGGAGGGGGAGAGGCGGGGCGGGGGGTCGCGGGGAGGGGAAGCTCTTGAATAATCGGAGCATTGACCTTAACCTGTTGAGGGGTGGGTGGTATCAGCTGGCATGAGGATAGCGGTATACGTCTCGTAAGAAAATTTGTATTGCTGTTGTTGAAATCGCACTCAATGGCTTGAGACGTTAGGACCAGTAGTATTGAGTAGCCTACTTTGTAAGTGTGGAAGTCGCTGATTGATTGATTGATTAATTGATTGATGTTGACGTAAAGGATAACATAATTTCGATAATCAGCCCCTGGAGAGCCGTTGGCTTCCAGCACGTTAAAGAAATACAGTGGGACAAATTTCTTACATCCCGTCGTCTGTTCAGAACTAGCATTTAAGGTAGAACTGAGTAGTTGAATAAAACAGTTCCGTTTCTTATTTGCTCCTACCCCACAAACTACTGAATCAATTGTTATGAAACTTTATCAACATTTACATTTATAAGATAAAATAGTTAAGTTACTGAAACATTTACTGTTACCAACATTATAATTAATCAATTCTTAAAGCAAAATATGAAGCAAAAGGTGCATTTATGACCTTACTATTGATGATAAAGATTCGAAACTAAATACACTTGAAGAAGATGTAATGGCTTGCAATCTAACGTAGAATCACGGTTCTAGTTCTTCAAACTTATTGTTTGTAAATTGTTCTGTAAATTAGTATGGCAGTAGCATGGAGTTAAACATTGAAAATTATAAACTTGCGTATAACTGTCTAAAATGTCTTGATCTTACAGTGTGCCAAGTCTTAAGTTTGTTCAGTACACTTGTTCAGAGACAATGAACCTGGGGTTCAAAGACTTGAGATTATTATTACACAGTTGATAGCCGTGGTGACCTTTATAATAAGCACTGTCTTATGTACTAAAGCATACATCGCACATACAAAACTTGTATGAAATCAATTTGTAGGTAAGGACGTTACATACAGTTAAACACCGAACCTATCTGCACGTGTAGAATTATGTTGGCAACACTGTCATGCACGGTTGTTAAAAATTGTTCTGAAATACTATGAGATACAAACTGCTGTTACATGTAGTTAAACAATGAACCTATCAGGACACGTAGAATCATGGTGGCAGCACTGTGATATATGGACTCCTAAAAACTAATCTGAAATATTATGGTCTATATGTGTGCCTATTTTGGAACAGTTCCCATGAATATCCTCTGAAATATCCAACTTTAAGTTCAAAATTCAACTGAAATTGTTTTGCGATTGGTAGCCCTGACATTATTTTCAAATAGCCTACGGTCTGGAGATTTTCTGGTAGAGATTTTGACTCATACCAAATTTGGTTTCGATATCTGCAGCCGTTTAGGAGCTGATAGAGTAGACACTCAAAAATAGTGACGGACAGGCAGACACACATTTGATCTCATTAGTCTAATTTTCCATCATTTTTCCAAAAAGTGAGAAGTAGGCAAAAAATCAAAAGCGACGGTACCTTAACTGTTGTTTATGACACTAGCATGAACAGATGCGAACAACAAATGCCATAAGGAAAGAAGTGATGTAGGATTGTTGAAATTAATGCTGCGGAGCAGCACGGGTTTCGTTATTATTATTATTATTATTATTATTATTATTATTATTATTATTACTAGCCTACTTTTCACATTTTGCAAAAATGAGGAAAAAGTAGACTTATGAGATCGATCCGGGAAAATGTGTGTCTGTCTGTCCTTCTGTCTGTCAGTCTGTCTAGCTGTGTGTGTGTCCCCCCCTTATCAACTCCTAAACGGATGCAGCAATCAAAACCAAATTTAGTATGAGTAAAGATGTGCACCGGAATAGCTCACGTCCATATTTGAAAATGATGTCAGTGCTACCAACTGCTGAAAAAACGCACTAGAAATTTGAGCTCCATGTTGGATATCTTGCAATGTATGCATGGGAGCTATTCCAAAATTGGCACACATGTAGATAAGACTATTTCAGTTTAATTTCCAGGAGGCCAACCATGACAGTGATGCCAAAATAATTTTATGCCTTCTGATAGGTCCAATGTTTAAATGCATATAACTTCTACAGTGTCAATTGGATTTCAACCAAATTTTGTATGTAATATCTGTACATAAACAGATATGACTGAGCGTATTCTTAAGAGCCACCAGGGCTACCAACTGTTAACAATTGCTCTCTCTATTTTTTTAAAATCCAAATACCAATATATCAGAAAGTATGCAAGCCAACAGCTTTAAACTATGCACACGTATATTCTGACATTTTAGATTAATTTGGAGTAACTTATATACGTCAGTTCTACCAACATGATTATAAGCCTGCTGATAGTACCAACTTTTAAATGCATGTAACTTCTATACTATCAGTTGGATTTCAACCAAATTTCGTATGTGCTATGTGTATCATAACAGATATGACTATAAGTATTGTTAAGAGCAATCAGGGCTGCCAACTGTTAATAAATGCTGTCTATATTTTTTAACCTAATATCAATATATCAGAAAGTATGCAAGCCAACAGCTCTATACTTTGCACACGCATAGCACCTGACATTCTAGATTAATTTGGAGTAATTAATACAAGGCAGTGCTGCCAACATGGTTCTATGCCTGCTGATATGTCCAATTTTAAAATACATGTAACTTCTATACTAACAAATGTATTTCATCCAAAATTGGCACAACAAGATATCATAATAATTCAGATTATTTCTGACCAGCACACGCATGGTATTGTTGGCAACATGCTTTTACGCGTGCTGATAGATCCAGTGTCTAACTGCATGTAACGTCCATTGGACTACAACCAAATTTTGTATTCTGTACCTTAAGAGATGGAACTAAGAATATATTCAGTCACCAGGGCTGCCAACTCTAGTGCCTATTAGGCTACATTATACCAGGTATATTTTGAACTAATTAGATATTTCGATATAACCAACTTAATTTCGTCATTATTCTAGATAGTTTCATATTCTGTAGAATTATCATTGGCATGAAAAGTAGGCTGTATAGTTCTTCACGGAACTTCTTGTTATAATTATACTCATTATCAACAACACTGGATCTGGAGGAAAGCAAACTACGCGTTCCTCCCCTAGCGGGGTCGGCTGGACTCACACCTGGGAGTCGGAGCGGGTAGTTCGTGCCCCTGGTAATAAGGCGCGCTCGTTGTTAGAGGATTCCCGGGCCAGATGTACCTGTGTTGATCCTGCCGTGATAGACAGCCATCATACCCAGCAGCGTCTGTGGACATGTGTTCGGCAAAACTGGAATCCAGATGTGTCTGTCGCCATGTTCTTAAACCTGCTTCCTACACATGTGGCTTGTCAAAATTGCATAATACTGCAGTTTATACCTACTCTGGTATGAGCAGTTTAGCCTACTGTCATAAAAAGGAAATAGGCTAATGAAATCCCTCGGGATCAGTGTGTATGTGTGTCTGTCAGTCTGTAAATCTCACTGTATGCCCTCCTACTATCAGTTCCTAAACGTCTCATTTGAATTGAATGATACTTGCTACAGGGACGGCCCTCCTCCAGTGCTCCTTAACCGTACCTTTTACATTAACGCCGTCTTAATGAAAACAAAAATGGCCACCACCTGAGTTTTTACATCCTATGTCAGCTACCGTCACAACCAATCATCAGATATCCACTTAACTGAAGTCTTACCTGCCATTTTACAAGGGGAGTCGGAGTTGGACGCCAAATTTACAACTTTCTTCGTTATTTCAATATGGCCACGGTGCCTAATTTTCTATAACAGTATTATAAGTGATAATTTACATTCAAATAGATCAACTATCACCAAAATTGGCATGAATTGCAGAGATAAAAATATTCATATTGATTATTATACGTATCAACCATCTGAAGTATATACATTATGGAAATCGCTTAATCATCATCTAATAAATTGCAAAACTTTTCCAAACAGGTAGTATTCTACAGGAAAAGTAATCTTCAAAAGCTCGAGTGCTTAGTTGTTATATATTCTAGATGGCCTACAATGAAAACATTTATATCCATAAATCAGGATGTAACGAAAAGTGATGAAAAAGAGCCTTTTATGAGAGACCTCAGCTACACAAGCCTATCAGACTGAATGCAACGCTGAATCGACATCTTGAATATATAAAATATTAAAATCAATACTTCCTAATACCAAAGAGTGTTACCATAAAGACGAACGTTCGGAAGTTTCACTGCGCTATGTTCAGAAAACTATCATGTTGAGGACTATGCTAAAACGACATCGTGAATATATAAAATATTAATAGAAATGAATCATTATCTGGTGAACTTACAGAGTCAAACTTGACAGTAAGTTAGATTCGCATTTACTAAGTACAGGAATCAAATGCAATGAATTAATAGATAGATTGATGATGATGGAGATGATAATTGTTGCTTTAAGGGGCTCAACATCTAGGTTATCGGCCCCAATAGATTGAATATGACAGTCAAATGTACAGTACTATTAAACATAAGTATAACTGAGACATTTTCACGAATATTGCCAAGTGACGAGTTACAAACGAGGAAAATCTTTTTTCTACGGTACATGGCTGTTGTATTGAACATTGCGCATAGTTGCCATCTCGAACATAGGTGTATGAAACTTGATAAAGGAATCGTGTCGTGCACCAATATGGAATATGAGGGCACATTGCTTTCCGCAGAGTGATGTTGGTATATGATACAGAAAGTTGACCACTATCATTGTATTGAATCTTACTTATCAATAAGATCAGGAGATACGAATAAAATCATTGTTGTTTACGGAACATTTTGTTTCTATTTTGTCCTTGTCGTGTTTTCAAATAAGTTTCTGAACTTCATAAGACAATAACATGATGGCTTATAGGTGTCTTGTATCATAATCGCTTGCACTTTATACCTTGACTTGCCTAAGCTTACACTAGTCTCTACTGGAAATACTGTACGAGCTCGTCCATGTTTATCCACTGCTTTCTCTCTAATAGTTTATCAATGAAGTCAGTGCTGTGCCGTTGTTCAAATCAATCTGCTTCAATATTGATATTGTTGTTGTTTCATTTGAGGGGCTTAAACATCGTGGCCATTTAGCCTCATGTACTTGGGTGTGTCTAGAATTTGTCTGATAACCTGTGTTATTGTGAAATGGCCGCCGCGGCCATGACACTCGTTGGAACCCCCTCACTCCACTACTGCAGTTTTAGTCCAAGCGACTTGAAATTTATT
Source organism: Meconema thalassinum (assembly GCA_946902985.2). Taxonomy (NCBI): domain Eukaryota; kingdom Metazoa; phylum Arthropoda; class Insecta; order Orthoptera; family Tettigoniidae; genus Meconema; species Meconema thalassinum. The sequence goes on along the minus strand of OX336389.2, from coordinate 271,585,993 downwards.
TTGGGGGTAGAGGGGGTCAAGGACATTCATTTATGTCAAACAAAGTTTTTTGTACACTCTTTAGTTTCCAAAATATGAAAATTTCAAAATTGAACTGTTTTCAAAAAAAAGTTTTATTATAAAAATAAAGGACATAGAGGCCATTCTTTTAAGCCCATAGAACACTTTTTAGAATGTTTGGTTTTATGAAAAATCGCCTACTTTCCCAGTTGAACTTTTTTTCATTTTTGTCCTACAGACCTGGAACTTGGTTTACAGGTAGAAGGGATAGAGACCTTTCATTTATGTTAAACAAACTTTTTTGTAGAATTCCTAGTTTCCAAAATAGTGACCATTTTTCAAAAATAATTTTCTTTTGTCCTAGAAACTTGAAATTTGGTATGGTGCTAGAGGAGGTAAAGACCATTGATTTACGTCAGACAAACTTGTTTGTAAAATTCCTAATTTTGGATATATAGCCCATTTTCAAAATTTTATTTTTTTGTCCTAGAGACCTGGGACTTGGTACCGCGGTAGAGGGGGTAAAGACCATTCATTTCTGCCAAACAAACATTTTTGTAAACTTTTTAATTTTGGAAATATAACCCATTTTGGAAATATGTTTTTTGAAAATTTGAAAAATACACTATTTTTGGACTAAGAGTGGTATAGAGGTAGGTGTTGGAGTTAACATATGTCTTTTTAGGATTTTTAGTTTAATGATATAGCCTACTTTCCAAATATTTTTTGAAAAATTTGAAAAATACACTATTTTTTGACTAGGCATGGGATAGAGGTAAGTGTAAGAGTTGAGAGTCATTGATAAACCTTAGAGTACTTTGGATTGTTTTGGAATATTGTGTGTTGTTGTTGTTGCTGCTGCTTACAAACATGGCTGTAAGCATTATGCAGTCATAAAAAGTCAAGACATACTTTCCAAGACCAAATAAGCCCCAACAAGCAAGAGCAAATATGAGAGAGCTAATACAAAAGCCAACAAAAGCCAACAAAAAAGCCAACAAAAGCCAACAAAAGCCAACAAAAAAGCCAACAAAAATCTTACAAAAAAGCCATATAGCATGCTGGTAGTTGAGTGAGTTGTCATATTGACCGATAGGTAGCGGCTGGTAGTTGAGGAGTATTGATATCGACCGATAGAGAGCATGCTGGTCGTTCAGTGAGTGAGTGTTGAAATGGAGCGCTAGGTAGCATGCTGGTCGTTCAAGTAGTTCTCATAGTCACCGCTAGATAGCGGAAACATACTTTGCGTGTCGCATGCAGCTATTTAACAAAGTTTTACCTCATGAAAAACGTGCTTGTATAAGCTTTGTACAAAAATTGAATATACAATTAACCACTAAGTGTTTAGAACTAACATGTATAGCCTTGTGTAGGGAATATTGGGGTCCTTAGCAAGAAAGAGTGCCTAACACATGAGTGTACAGCCTTTTGATATGCAGTAAGTACCTGATAACCTTGAGTAGGCCATAAGAATATTTTCAGTTAACTACTACCTGTCACAGTGTTTACATTGTGAAAGACCGTTGAAACAACCAGTCTATAGCCTTGTCATAAGCAGTGAGCAGCTGTTACCCTGAACCAGGGGTATATTAGAGGACCCGTATCAAGAATATCATTAGTTGACTACCGCCACTCACAGTGACCACATCGTGAAAGACTGCCAAAACAACAATTGTACAGCCTTGTACTACTCAGTAGGTAGCTGTTGGTCTTGACTATTGTATATTAGAGAACCCTTAGCAAGTGTATCATCAGTTGACTACTACTTGTTACAGTGTTCACATCGTGAAAGACCGTCTCACTGTCCAGTCTACAGCCTTGTCATACGCTGTAAAGAGCTGTTGGTCTAGACTAGGGGTATATTATAGGACCCTTCACAAGAATATCACCAGTTGACTACTACCTCTCACGGTGTTCACATCGTGAAAGACCGTCTCACCGACCAACCTCTAGCCCTGTGATACGCAGTAAGCAGCTGTTTGCAGAAATCAACATTCATAATGGAAGAAGCCATTCCTAGCTATATGTGTAAAGAGTGTGGAAAAGCTTTTCTTCGAGACTATCATAGGAAGCGACATGAAGTATCGTGTGGTGAATTCCATGAGTGCAAGACCTGTGGTAGCACATTCAACAATGTGTACAACGGACGTCGGCATGAAGAATGTTGTAATGTTGTGTCGACAGCTAAAAGACAAAAAGCAGAGCCTACAAAACATTACCTACTGTCATTGGTCCCTGACAAAAATGGACTTATTGAATATGAGACATCTTTTGAAGGTCGTCTTAAATCCTATTTCATACGTTGTGATACGTGTAGGGATTTAAATTCATACCTTAAAGAGTCCAAACATCAAATAATACAAGCTATGCAGAAAGAACTAGCAATGCACAAGTCGATCAAAGTTAATCTAGTGGCTGAATGTAGATTCATTCATACATCTACCAATGAAATTACAGATCGTGCTTTTAAAACACGAAATCAGGCCCCATTTTTTGGAAACAGACTTGAGTAGTTTCTTGGAAACACAATTTACAAAGTTAACTACGGAAATGGAAGAATCTGAGCTAAAAGGCAGTAATTGGGCTTTGTTAGCAGTGGAAGGAGTACGATTGAAAATAAATAAGTACAATCCCTTGCGTGGCAGCACATATATTCCATTACCAGCAGCTATACAAGCAAGAAAAGCCTGCCATAATCCTCAAAACTTTAAGGACGAGAGATGTTTTATGTATGCCATTTTAGCAAAACTGGTTAAAACTGATGCTAAACGCGTTAGTAAATACAAGGATCTGGAAAACAAGTATGATTTTTCAGTAATATCATTTCCTACATCGCTAGTTGACATTCCCAAATTTGAAAAAGCCAACGATATATCCATTAATGTATTTGGATTGGATCAAGACAACAAATTGTTCCCTCTAAAGGTTGTGGATCAAGAACTGCAAGACCATCGCGACCTCCTTCTGCTCAGTTCATCATCCGGCCAGAACCACTACGTCTTTATCAAATATTTTGATAAACTAGTAGGACATCAGATTACTCACCATGAACATAAGATATATACGTGTAAACGGTGTTTTACTCACTTCGATAATCGATATGGTCAACAAGGAATAGAAAAATTGAAAGAACATAGAGCTTTGTGTGTCCAGCATGACATTGCTAGGGTTGAAATGCCTTTTAAAAGCCCCATTGTCAAATTTTTAAACGTGGAAAAAATGCTGAGAATACCTTACGTTATCTGTGCTGATTTTGAAAGTATACTGTTACGCTATCAAACATGTCTACCCAATCCTGAAGCAAGTTATACAGTGCCATACCAGAGTCATGTTCCTATGAGCTTTGGTATATACGTTAAACTCTCACCTGCTGTGGAACACATAAAGACAAACCTTCCAAGCCAACCTCTTATTTATCGTGGACCTGACGCTGCAGAAAAGTTTATGGACTGTTTGATTTCAATAGCTAATGAAATTGATCGCCTTTACAGCTTAAATGTTCCAAAGGCTTTAACTGAGGATCAAGAAGCAGAGTTCCAATGTTCTGAAACCTGTTATTTGTGTCAAAAACCATTTACCCAACAGGACTGGAAAGTTCGAGACCATTGCCATATTACAGGGGAATACCGTGGAAGTGCTCACAATAACTGTAATTTGAGGTGTAAAACACGTAACCCCGTTCCTGTGTTTCTACATAATATGAGTGGCTACGACGCAAATTTCATTGTAAAGCAATTAGGATGTACTACTGAGAGAGTGGATGTTATCGCTAACTCCAAAGAAATGTACATTTCCTTTACTAAATATGTAGGGAATGTTAAGCTTAGATTTGTGGACACGTTTCGGTTAATGCCATGTAGTTTGGAAAACTTAGTTTCCAACTTAACATCATACCCTGAAACAGACAAGTACTTTGGAAAAGAAAATGCAATGCTCATGACTCGTAAAGGGGTATTTTGTTATGACTACATTGACTCATGGGAAAAGTTAAGTGAAACGTGTTTACCTCCAAAAGAGGCATTCTTTAACAAATTAAGTCAATAAAATGTTAGTCAAGAAGACTATGAACATGCCAAAAATGTCTGGAAACAGTTCAACATTAAAACTCTAGGGGAATATAGTGACCTCTACCTAACCTCAGATGTACTCCTTCTTGCAGACAGCTTTGAAACGTTTAGAAACAAAACACTAGAAACACACCGAGTGGATGCTGCACACTTTTTTACTTCGCCTGGTTTAAGTTTCGAGGCAATGCTCCTTTACACAGGAATTGAACTGGAATTGATACAGGATTACGATCAGATTCTTCTAATCGAGTCTGGAATACGTGGAGGCATATGCCAGGTGTCTCATCGGTATGCTGAAGCTAACAATAAATACATGGAAACCTATGATTCTGAGAAACCATCGCAGTTTATTACCTATGATGATGCCAACAACCAATACGGGTGGGCTATGTGCCACTCCCTTCCTTATGGTGGATTTCAGTGGGTTTCTCCAGATACTGTTGATCTAGAAAAACTAAAGAGAGACGATCCTGTGGGATACATTCTAGACGTTGATGTTGATTACCCATCTGACCTTCATGATCTACACAACGATTTACCTTTCCTACCACAGTGTACACAACCTAAGGATTCGTCTCTGAAAAAACTAATTCCTCATCTTGGAAATCGAAGGCGATATGTTGTTCACTACATGGCATTAAAACAGGCTTTAGATCATGGAATAAAATTGATGAAAATTCATCGTGTGTTAAAGTTTAAGCAAAGACCTTGGTTAAAGGCCTACGTTGATTTTAATAACAACCTTCGAAAACAAGCCAAAAATGATTTTGAGAAAAATCTGTACAAATTATTCAACAATGCCATTTTTGGAAAAACAATGGAAAATATCCGTAAAAGAATAGACATACGTCTTGTGACTGACAGAAAAAAGGCAGAAAAGCTAATAGCAAAGCCGACATTTATTGACAGAACAATTTATGGTCCTAACCTAGCTGCTTTCCACATGGCTAAACGTAACATTGTATTCAATAAGCCTATATATATTGGAATGCGTATACTGGATATTTCAAAAACTCTCATGTATTCCCACCACTATGATGTCCTGCTACCCTATTATGGCATGGACAATCTTAAACTCATGTATATGGATACTGACTCGTTCATTTATTTGGTTAACACCCCAGATGTACACACATCAAAAAAAGTTTTGCATCACCTCGGTTCCAAGAGTTCCGGAACCGTTAAATACAAAGGGAATAGAGATCAACACAAACAACATTTCAGCTCGTTTTATTGCTCATGAGACCCACACATTGCATGTTGTACCATCATACAGCTAGACTTTCAGCATTTGTGGTCCAGATTGCAGTACACACCACTACCTCTAATACCCAGTAGCACGTCCTCTTGCATTGATGCATGCCTGTATTCGCCGTGGCATACTATCCACAAGTTCATCAAGACACTGTTGGTCCAAATTGTCCCACTCCTCAATGACAATTCGGCGTAAATCTCTCAGAGTGGTTGGTGGGTCAAGACGTCCATAAACAGCCCTTTTCAACATATCCCAGGCATGTTCGATAGGGTTCATGTCTGGCGAACATGCTGGCCACTGTAGTCGAGCGATGTCGTTATCTTGAAGGAACGCATTCACAAGATGTGCACGATGAGGTCGAGAATTGTCGTCCATGAAGACAAATGCCTCTCCAATATTCTGCCGATATGGTTGCACTATGGGTCGGAGGATGTCATTCAGGTATCGTAAAGCCGTTTCGGAGCCTTCCATGACCACCAGTGGCGTACGTCGGCCCCACATAATGCCACCCCAAAACATCAGGGAACCACCACCTTGCTGCACTCGCTGGACAGTGTGTCTAAGACGTTCGGCCTGACCAGGGTGCCTCCAAACACGTCTCCGACGATTGTCTGGTTGAAGGCATATGCGACACTCATCGGTGAAGAGAACGTGATGCCAATTCCGTGGGGTCCATTCAGCATGTTGTTGGGCCCATCTGTACCGCGCTGCATGGTGTCGGGGTTGCAAAGCTGGACCTCGCCATGGACGTCGGGAGTGAAGTTGCGCATCATGCAGCCTATTGCGCACAGTTTGAGTTGAAACACGACGTCCTGTGGCTGAACGAAACGCATTATTCAACATGGTGGCATTGCTGTCAGGGTTCCTCCGAGCGGCAATCCGTAAGTAGCGGTCATCCACTACAGTAGTAGCCCTTGGGCGGCCTGAGCGATGCCTGTCATCGACAGTTCCTGTATTTCTGTACCTCCTCCATGTCCGAACAACATCGCTTTGGTTCACTCTGAGACGCCTGGAAACTTCCCTTGTTGAGAGCCCTTCTTGACACAAAGTAACAATGCGGACGCGATCGAACTGCGGTATTGACCTTCTAGGCATGGTAGAACTACAGACAACATGAGCAGCGTACCTTCGTCCTGGTGGAATGACTGGAACTGATCGGCTGTCGTACCCCCTCCGTCTAATAGGCCCTGCTCATGCATGGTTGTTTACATCTTTGAGCAGTTTTAGTGACATCTATGAACAGTCAAAGGGACTGTATCTTGGATACAATATACACAGTCAACGTCTATATGCCGGAGATCTGGGAACCGAGGTGATGCAAAACTTTTTTTGATGTGTGTATATCAAGACAAGTTGGATTTCCTAGAACACCTGGACACATCAGATTATCCTACTAATCACATATGTTACTCCACATCAAACAAGAAAACGTTGGGGAAATTTAAAGACGAGGCTTGTGGACAAATTATAAAAGCATTTGTTGGACTTAGAGCTAAAATGTATGCTTTAGACATAAATGGTAAATAAATCAAAAAGATTAAAGGTATTAGAAAGGTGTTGTCAAAAATTGTATAAGCTTTCAAGATTATAAGGATTGTGTCATGAAAAACAATGTAAAAAGAATACCCATGAACATTATCGCTTCTAAACAACATGACATATCATCTATAAGACTAAACAAAATTGCTTTGTGTCCTGGTGATGATAAAAGAGTGATTGATGCTAATGGTATAGGTACACATGCCTATGGTCACTACTCAATCAATAACCATGCTTAAAGAGTTAAGTTATGAAAATCAAAATCTTCTGCCTGCAACTAGCAAATACATAAAACAAAACAATTTAAAAAATTAAAACCATAGCACTACAAAAATAAAAAACACAAAAATAAAAAATGGTATTCATAATAAAAAAATAAATAAAATAGAAAACAAAATAAAAACAACAGTACAATTTATAACAAAAAAGAGTATATATAAAATGTATTATGTGTAAATAGTGTACATGTATTTAAAATAAAAAATATTGTATGGACACTGCTTGTACATTTTTTAATTACTACCCACCTCTCTCCACTCCTAATGCAAAATTAACATGTAAAACACAAATTGGAAAATCCATGTTTCCATATTGACAAAATAGAAAAAACATTAAACTGAAATTTTAAAAACTGTAAATGGGAATTTGGTAAATTGACAAATGTGTAAACAACAAATTGGGAAATCCATGTTTCTATATCATGAAATTGAAAAACTTTAAACTGACATTTTAAAAACTGTAAATGGGAAATTGTGAAATTGATAAATGTGTAAACAACAAAATGCAAAATCCATGTTTCAATATTATGAAATTGAAAAACTTAAAAGTGACATTAAAAAAACTGAAAATGGGAAATTGGAAAATTGACAAATGTGTAAACAACAAAATGAAAAAAAAAATACCCGGTTGGGGTAGTGATCATGTTGTACAGTAGCCTATAAGGATAGTTGCATGTGCCCTTATATACTTTGTGTATGTGCATTAGCCTTTGGATTAGCTTAAGTTAGGTTTGGTAAAGTTAGGTTTGGTGAGGTTAGGTATGTGACCTTGTTGTTTACTCTTTTCGGAAAATGTAAAATGTAAAATCTAAAAACAAAAAATCTTGAATTTAAAATGTAAAATCTAAGAAAACTAAAATCTAAAATACAGAAAAATAAAAAATGTAAAATCTAAAAAATGTAAAATGAAAAAATCAAAAATCTAAAATGTTAAAATGTTAAAATGTAAAATCTAATTCCTTTAAATGAGGTTTCTGTGGGTTAGGTTAGGTTAGGTTATAACTAAGTTTATTATTTGTGCTCTCACATTTGCTCTCACTTTTTTTGCTCACACTTTTTGCTCTAATATTTATTTTTTTTTGCTCGCACTTTTAACTTAGGTTAGGTTAGGTTAGGTTAGGTTATAACTTAGTTTATTATGTGTGCTCTCACATTTGCTCTGATGTTTGCTCTGACTTTGAAGTTAGGTTAGGTTAGGTTAGGTTAGGTTAGGTTAGGTAAGGTTAGGTTAGGTTTGGTTAGGTTAGGTTATAACTAAGTTTATTATTTGTGCTGTCACATTTGCTCTCATATTTGCTCTCATTTTGAAGTTAGGTTAGGTTAATTTAGGTTAGGTTAGGTTAGGTTAGGTTAGGTTAGGTTAGGTTAGGTTAGGTAAGGTGGGATCTGGTTAGGTTAGGTAAGGTTAGGTTAGGTTAGGTAAGGTGGGATCTGGTTAGGTTAGGTAAGGTTAGGTTAGGTTAGGTTAGGTGAAGTTGGGTTAGGCAGAATGGCTGCGGTATGAATCAAAAGCTAGCTCCTGTCAGTTTTGCCTCACAAGGTTGAGTGTACCCCATTCCAACCCTCAGCCTAGAATTAAATTTCTTGACAGAGCCAGGACTCGAACCCGAGCCTCCACAGTAACAGCTAAAAATGCTAGCCACTACACCATAAAGTGGGGCAATATAAGGCTGGTCTTGATTGTACATGATCAATCAATAATTACCTAATAATAATAATAAATAATAATAATAATAAATATTCCATTTAGCAATTACATAGCCGACCTCTCCCTGGGTTTTTTTGCATGCCTACATCGTATGACATGCGTGTCTTAATTTTTGTCAACTTTCAAAAATCACTTACCACGACCAAGAGCGAACCTGCAAGCTTGGGGTTAGTAGTCCGACACGATAACCACTCATCCACCGTGGCAAGCTATCAATCAATAATTACCTAATAAAATTAATAATAACAATAATAATAATAATAATAATAATAAGTATTCCATTTAGTAACTACACGGCCGACCTCCCCCTGTGACAGCGTGGCAGCCATATTGCCCATTAGCCCCTGCCCCAGCTATGACTGACCTCTCCATAAGAATAACATATGGCAGTTGCGCGCGGCGGCCATCTTGCCCATTAGCCCCTGCCCCAGCTCCGGCCTTTATATCTTACTAAACACATTAATAAATCAGTGAAGAAAATAATTTAACTCTCTATATTTTGCAGGTGAATGCTATTTCAACCATCTCCAGCGACTCGACTGGGAGGTGGATTGTGACGGCAGACAAGGGGCGGGATAATTTGTTTGTAGTGTGGAACACAGAAACATGGTGAGTGTAGGCCTACGTCATCTAGGCTCTAAAAGAAAGTTGAGTAACACTAGAGGGGACCAAATCCTGGAGGGAAACCTCTTAAAATATAGAAATTAGCACACACAAAAAAACTTTGGTAAGGATGAAAATAAATCTCGAAATGATTTAGTAATGGATGTTTACTCCTCTGCTGTCTATAACCTACCCACCGCCCCTTTTTAGATCACGACTTATATAGTGAACCCTTCTCGGTTCAGGTGATAGGACATGAACCAGGGGTTTGTGGAGAATGTACAATCGAGTAGCGAGATGTGATATGAACCCAGGTTTGTTTGGGAAGAAACCAAAACCAGAGGCATATGGGAAATATTAAAAAAAAAAAGGATCCACCACTCTAACAATGGTAGACTAGGTCACGGGCAGATTATCGAAATAGTGAAGCATAAAATGAACGAATAACATTGCATATCCAGTACACTTTGACCAGCTTAAGGCTTGAAACACACAGTCAGGGGACTTGACAGCTTAACTAATTGCGTTTTTCAGAGGGCGGGTGAGACTGATGCCACAGGTCATAAAACTCTATCACACAGGCCTTTCATGGAGGGGATATTCACCCGTGACGTGCGAATGAGCTTGAGACAAAGACAGGAGTGTATGGAAGGGGAAAGCCACGCCCCCTCGCATCAATATTTAGAAATCTAACCAATACAAAATGTTACAGAAGACTTCGTTGAAAATTAAGATTAAGCATGTAGCCTTATTAAGAAGTTGTAAAATGCTTTAATTAAAGCAGAATCGGGAGTCGCTGTGCAGGTACACAAAAGTGCTATGCCCGCGTAGATTTTGGGGATGCTAGCAGGGAATCACCGCTTCAGCGCGTCCGCACGCTAAGATTTAAAAACTAGATATTAATTAATTGGCCGGTCGAATTGATCTCCGAAGCAAATAATCGTGACCTGCAAGAAATTCTACGTAGGAAGATGGATTTAAGAGATCACAATTGACAGTAATTAAGAAATTGAGTCCTTAGTGGAAGTTACTGACTAATTTCTGGTCTAAAAGCTATATAAGTAGTGGGAGGTCCATACACAATCAGACCCCGCTACGGGATGGTCCACGTCTCGTCGTGATCTGGATGACGTCGCTGTGATGCGTCAGTCGTGGTAATGAAGTTCGTGGAGATAAAGAAAAAGCATTCGAGTGAACTTCAAAAATATAGTGAACTAAAACACGAGTGTTCATGTGATAAAGACATACAGTACTTAATAACCATCACAACTAATCGGTCCGTTGCGAGAGTAGGCTGCGCCACTGTGGCCACTGAATGTAACAAAGCCCTTGTGAATGAGAACACCTCAAAATGAGTTTAAAAGTAAAGCGTTAGGACTACAACCTTGTGTACATAGCAGCGGCGGCTGGTGGTCTTAGAGCTTGGGTGGGCACACAAAATAAATTATCATGCACAGTAAAAATTACTAGCTAGCACTCTAGGTGTTTGCCAATATCCATTAAATTGTGTCTCATTAGGGAAAATGTTATGTTCAACATTTAATATAATTTAAATGACCCTCTAAATCGCTATTTAATTCCAAATTTATAATAGCCTATCACTAAGACATTTGTCAAAAACTCTAGACCAAGATGAAAAACAAAATTATTTAATTGGTAACACTTGTCACAGAATTCCAAAAGAGACCTCTTTACATAATCTTTTTTATTTATTATTTATTTATTTATTTATTTATTTATTTATTTATTTATTTATTTATTTATTTATTTATTTATTTTAACAGCATGTTCCATTACAATGAAAGTAATACTACATGCTATGTTTACAAAATGTTTACAATTTAAATAACATACATTTACTTATGTATTATTCATTATTGTTCTATGGCTATTTGTTTGGTGATATACAGGGTCTTTCACATAAAATAAGAGCGCCAAGCGGCGGCTTTTTTAACTGCGGCTGCGGTCACCTTGGCCGAGCTTTTGGCGCGCCAAGGCCCCCTGCTTTAAGCGTGTGTACAATCCTATATGATGCAGCGGCCTTGCTAGCGTGTGTACAATGATGAAATCTTACTTTAGTTAGTTAGTTATTGTTGATGAAACCGAAACCCCCTACTTGTGCTAATTTTGTGAGTGATTTATTCGGAGACCGTTCAAGATTCTCGCCAATGTCATCTAGTTCATCCTCTGTTAAAACTGTTCGGGTGCGGGCATGTTTTTTATTGAGCACCAGCCAGTAGTGTCAAACATATTTGCAATTACGTGAATCTGTGCTAGTGAAGGTGGCCCTTCATCAGGAAATTGCTGAACAAATGCATCACGTACCCGCCGAGCCGACTCGTACTTAAAATAAGTTTTACATAAAAAATTACGATGTTGCAATGATAACTGTCTCACCATGTTAGCACTTGAGGTTTAGACTGGCGACTGAGCAACTGCACGCTTATTGCAAGGTCAAGTTTGGTAATGTCAATCTGTTATTTTTATACAGTCCATCGGAACTTGAAAAAAAAACAGCCATCGTATGTATTATGCGCCCGCTTGCAATACTATAGGGGTTGAAGTTTCATCAACAATAACTAACTAACTAACTAACTAACTAACTAAAGTAAGATTTCAGCATTGTACACACGCTAGCAAAGCCGCTGCATCATATAGGATTGTATACACGCTTAAAGCAGGGGGCCTTGGCGCGTCAAAAGCTCGGCCTAGGTGACCGCAGCTACGGTTAACAAAGCCGCCGCTTGGCGCTCTTATTTTAAATGAAAGACCCTGTATTGTTCTAGGAACTGTCTAAATCTATTGACTTATTGTTTTTATGAGCTACACCAATATTAAGAATCTGTTCAACTGCTTGACATTCTTTCCAAATCTATTAAATTAAAATATAAAGTTAATTATATAATGCTTCATTAGCTTAATTTTTCCGAACGTGAATTTTTCATGTTTATTTACCACATTGTCCTTAAACAACTGTCTTTCTTTTTCCAGTTTCACGCATGTAAATAATACATGATCAACTGTTTGTTCTTCATTGCCACACACACACAATGGACTGTCTTTTAATTTGAAACGAAAAAAATACGAATTTATCTTACCATGTCCTGTTAAAAAGTAGTTACATTGCTAGTTAATGGGAAGTTTATTTTTACCTATCCTTGACACTAGGTATGAATGATTTTGTCACTGCACCATTTAAAGTATTCTTCCATTCGTTTTCGTTTTACGTAATCTTGGAACTAATGACACCAGGGCGGTGTCCTGTTTGCCATCTAGTGGTCGTCTTGCGAATAATTTCAAACAGCATCGCAAGAAGGGGAGGAAAGGGGCATGGTATGGCCATAGATGTTGTAAGTTCGAGTTGAACGTAGCAGTTCAGCATTCCAACGTACTCTCCAGAGCCCATACAACTGCTCCAATTGTTATTCCTCCTTGTAACCGTGGGCTCGCAATCTCTGGGCCCAAGGCTGACGTATGAAGAGCGTCTGCGCGCACGCGCAATAGACCTCTCCTTGTTTGTAGTTGAATGGAGTCTTGGGCCCAGTAAGGCCTGGGCCCCGAGTAGCCCGCAGCAAGGCGAATTACGTGACAAGATATGTGGCGCGTTATTCAAACATGCTGGAACATTTTCATAGTGAGGAGCGCACAACTCGGCCAGTATTTCGAGCGTTAAGGATTAAAAAATGAATTACTAATGTCGGTTAATGGTAAGGAGGGCCCTGGCCCACTGGCCCGTTAGAGCCAGCCGCCCCTGGTACATAGTATAAAATAATACGAGTGAATTAACACGTTCTTGAAACCCCGGAAAGGGAAGATCACGCTGCTCGTGAGTTTGAAATGACGCTACCGATGAAGCGTCAGTAACATTAAATAATGTTCCTAAGGAATAAATAAACAGTATCAGTTAATAAGTAGGTATTCAACACGAGAGTTACCACTCATAAAACGAACTGATAAATCGGGAACACACGTTCTCAGTGAACAATTCAGGGACAGTATAAAGTGAATCAGGTACATTCTCAAGGGATCAAAGCGAACGAATAAAAGTAGTCGCGGTCTAAAACACAAGCATTAGGCCCATAAGGGTGCGATGAAATACGGGACAGTAGGTCATGAACTCTTGGTAGCTGCAAGCTAGTGAGGCAGGCTACAGAAGGAAATCATACTAAATGATTAAGTGAACTTTAAGATAGACTCTCGAGTATGGATAAGAATGGGGTCCAGTTGGAGATCTTCACCAGTTAGAGTCAGCTAAGGGGATAGCGATAGCATATTCCATCATCGCGAAGGGAGATAGAAGAATCACCTGCAATTTGGGATTAGACAGAGGAAGGGAAGAAGGAGGATGTACAGAAATAGTGTTAAGTGTTTGTATTTTCAGTGTTAAAAGTGTTGTATTTTCAGTGTTAAAGAATATATATCAATTTGTGAAAAGTGTAATGAAGATTTTCAAATGTGTTATTATGAAGCTAAGTGTGTTATCAAAAAGGTCATGAATCATTACGAAATTGTGGAAAAGGAAGCGTAAACACCTCGCATAATGGTTGAAATGCTTCGCAACTGGGGTCGACCACCCGAAAATGACTACTAATTTTGAATTAAAATGTATAAAATCGCACCATGCACCGCAATGTAAGTGAATTGTTATGTTATTCAAATTACAAAAGGGGCCAGAAGTTAGGGAGAAAGAACCATCCATGTAATTAGAAATTTAAAAAGGACGGGACCGGCGAATTAAATAAAGTTGTCAGATTAATTAGAGATTCTATTTTGGAAAGATTATCTATGGATTAACAAGTGTGGCCAGAAATATGAAGATTCCCGATAACTAACGAAAGGTTTCAATAATAATAATAACAAGTACTTCCATGAAGAACTATACTGCCTATTATCATATATCCTACTTATGTTAATTGCCTGTATCAACATACAAAATTTCAGTTTGATTGCTGTAATACATTCGTAAATATTGAGAACCGTCTAAATATTTGGGATGGTCGCCATGTTGGATTTATGTATATGAAGGACTTAGAGTTATGTACTGTTACAAGAAGATTATTGTGTAGATGTAGTATTCAAACATCAATCGCATAATTAGAACACAAGAAATGAAAACCAGATATTAAAATTTCGCAGAGCTGCCATCTTGTGGTTATGAAAACAATTGAAATAAATTAGATGTCAGTGGATTGAAATTTGTATAAGCATTTACCATACCAAGGTTTACTGCGCTTGGATGGTTCAATCGCGAGAAACGTCCATTTAAGTATTTATAATTCGCGTCGTCGCCATGTTGGATTTGTGCTCACCAGGTTATTGAAAGACCCAGTGGTATTTGTTGGCAAAATTTAAGGGGTACTCTCAGTTGTAGTCGACAAAACATCATGATCTTGCAATTTGCAGAGTCTGGTTATTACTTTATGGGCTGACAAGTTAAATGAAAGGTTGAATTGGGTTAATTTATTAACTCATTAATTCATTAACTTTCAGATTTTTCGATGCCTGGCTGGCTGTAAAATAGTTCGTTATTTACTTCATCCTTCAAAACTAACCACACGCACAAACTAAACTTCTACCCCGCCTCCAAACACTAGCCTGCTAGCGTGCTTATGAGAACAGAACTTCCTTTTCGCGATTGTTACAGAGTATGTTACTTATTTGTTTCTAAACTAGTAAATTTCTTTGAGTAACGCAGCAATTACACAAAGCTTTTGTCGAGCAGAAAATGGCCTATTGTTTCGATTATTCTGCTGAGTGCCGAGTTGCCGACCAAAACTATCTGATTCAATAGGCCGATTTAAATCAAGGATTACTCTAAATCTCCTCCAGCTGTTGTGAACAGCTCGTTGACGCCAGCTGATCGATGAACTTTCAAATCGGAAGTTATAAATCCGCCGGACTTGATACAAATGTAACAATATTTTTTCTTAAACAGTTTTCAAATATTTAAGGGGTATGCGCACCCCGGCGTTTCCCCTTAAAAAAATGCCCTGCAAAAACCTATAGGTAAACTTATGTTCATAGCCTCTATCAACATACAAAAATTCAATTTGATTGCTATCATAGATTAATAGATATTGAGAACCGTCTAAATATTTCGGTTGGTCGCCATGTTGGATATTTATGTACAGTACTTAGGCCATAGATGTATGCACTTTTAGATGACGATGATTGCGTAGGTTCATTATTCAAACGTTCACTTCGTTCGAATGATTAATACACGGGAAATAAAAAACTTAATTTTAGAAATGCGCACAGCCGCCATCTTGAGATTATGGGAACAATTGAACTAAATTAGATGCCAGTGCATTACAATGTGTATAAACATTTACTGTACCATATTTCACTGCGCTCAGATGGTTAAATCGCGAGAAAAGTCCATTAAATGGTCTCACCTTCTCTTGACCGCCATGTTCGTTTTGTATTTTACAGGTTTTCGAAAGTCTCATAGTGGAATTTCTAGTAGTACCTTTTATGACCGTACAAATTTTCAGGGTGATATCGCTAATAGTTTCGCAGATATAGAATGCCGATGAAATATTTCGCACAGCCGACATCTTGAGGTTATGTAGGCAATTGAACTAAATTAGATGCGAGTGCATTACAATGTGTTAAAACATTTGCTGTACCAAGTTTCCTTGCGTTTGGATGGTTAAATTGCGAGAATAGTCTATTTAAAAGTTTCAAATTTGCTTGGCTGCCAAGTTCGTTTTGTTGTCAACAGGTTTTTGAAAGTCCCATAGATGAACTTCCAGTAGGGCTCTCTATCTCCGTGCAAAATTTCAGGGTGATATCAGTAATAGTTTCGGAGATATGGAATGCCGGTGAAATATTTCGCACAGCCGCCATGTTGGATTGGTGAGCTGTAATAAAATTTGAAGGGCACGGTTGGGGTTGGCCGACATAGTACTATGACCTTACCAAGTTTCATTGAAATCGCTCTAGCCGTTTAGAAGTTATTAGGGGAAACACACAGACACACAGACACACATACGCACACAAATAGACACACACGGAAAAAAGGTGGTCTCAGAACCCTATTTTTTTCATAAAATGAAAATAGGCTAAAAATGATTAAAGATTGCAGCTGAAATGAGCTGAGTAAATATAGTCGCTAGATTGAAGTCAAAACCAGTCAACCCAATCAAAAGACTTAAGACTCAAACAAAAACAACAAGAAGGTTGAAGTAGGGGAGGATTTGAAGGAAAGTCACTAGCATGAGTATTCGGGAGAGGGCTGGATGAGTCAGAAGGTCGTCGAAATAATGTTGTTTGTATATGGAAATTGACTCACGCTGCTTGAACAGGTGATGGAAATAAAGTGCATGCGAGCACCAGGAAATAAAGTGCCTGTGAGCACCGGGTGACGTATGTGATGTGCCAGTGAGCACGGGAATAAAGTCTCTGAACAGCCGGGGACGAGGTTCGATTCCCATTCCGTTTCTGTATTAATTATGTATCACCTCCTACGAATATTGATATTAATTCATGCATTCATTCATTCATTTATTTGCAATTGGGGGGGGGGGGTGTCCACCGGTGGCAAATTGGACATACATAACAATTCAATAACAATTAAAATTGAGTATTGTTTTAGATCCCTTAGTTGGGGGTAGTTAGATCTAAAACGGATGTATTATTGTGCTGATTTGGAGAGTGATTCCTAGAGGGGGCAGCTATCCGTAGCTGGATAAGCTTACCAGTGTAGAGTGTTGTTTAGTGTTAGGATGCTAGGGGGTGCTCTTATAAAGACGTAAGTGTAACTTGGGGGATGAACCTCTGTGTACAGGTTAATGCACTAGCCTCTCAGCTGGTTGGAGAGAGTTATATAACCGACGTGCGTGCGTCAGCTACGTGGGCGGCTCGCTGCTTAGGCAGTCGGGCCGATGCGGGAAGTACAATGAAGCTTGAGCTAGCAACTATTTGGCTACTATTGTCACGATCACTCGTGACGGAAGTCAGGAAAGGTGTTAGGACGTAAAGAGGCGTGTAATTAGTAAGACAAGTGTAGTGTACTCACCAAGTATTTATTGGTCAGTGAATATGGAATTGTAAGTCCCTTTTAGGGGAATGTAATACATGTTATAAGTTTAAGTGTACAAGTTTGTGGGGTAGGTTACAAAATATAGGATCTCTGAACACTGCTGACTCACCTGATGATAACAGCTAGGGCCTTCGGCTGACACACTGTATGACTGATAATCGAGAGAGAGTGTGTCCTCATTAAGGCCTTCCTCTTATAGGCTTTGGTGTTGTACTGTCAGCATTCCATTGGCATAGCTGCCCCAGTTAGTTATAGTGTAGCTGTTTATGGTGTGATGCAAGTGTTTGGCAAGCCTTCCAGGCTGGTTGGCGGCCCTTGCTGTATAAAAGATAGTGTTCTGGACTTATGAGATTTGCCAGTTAGGGGTGGTTTTAATAGATGATGGAGGGTGGCTTCCAGGGGGTGCAGCCCCCTGGGGGCCTGTACAAGCCTCTTCCTCTGTTTAGTTCGCGTCCCCGCGAACGGGAACGGAACGTGGAGTTGGGGTGTCGTCGTAGTAGGTCGTAGTGGAATCTTCCTTGTGTCTGATCTTCGTTTCTTCTGTTCCGTGTAGAGGTGGTGATGTCGTGTTGATGTAGGGATGTCGTGTAGATGTGAGATCAGTTCGTGTTCAGAGGGGAGGGTTTTGGGATATACATATACATTTGACATTTTAAAACAGTGCATGAGAGAAAAAAAATTGGCATTTGCAATATATAAAAAGTTTCCAAAGATAAAATACATGGTTTTAAACATTATGTAATATATTGTTGTGCAGGGAGGAAAAAAAACCAGGGCTGGACGGGTGATTGTGCCGTCCGCCTCTGTCTTGGGGAAAAAATTGCTCCCTGCAATGTGAAAGATGGAAGAAATAGAAAAAATAGGTGTTCCAGGGTATAAGTTAAAGGAAATATTTAAAATATGCTTATTGAGTTGGGATAAAACGGAACACCTTTACAAATTGGGACGTTAGAAGAAAGAAAATGAAAGAAACAAATCATAATCATCGTGTACATGTGTGTGTGACAAAAATATGTGTGTTCACAATGTGTGGCATCATAATTTTGTGTGTAGTGCCTTTGAACAATATTACCGTATTTTGTATTACATTATATTACATTATATACTTATATTTATCTATCTTACTTATTAATTATGCTATACTTAGACGGCCGTGTCTATTGTAACTTGCGTGCACGCTGCCCGTTGTATTTATGTGCCGTCCCACGGCTAATCCTGTCCGGCCGTTTCCCGGTGTAGCTTAGTGGTCGTGCCGCTGATTTATATACCCTTACTTTGTGAACCATTCTCTGTGGGCGAATGCCTTCACACTTGACAGTGAGAGTCGCCACCACAGATCGGTTGCGCCCTCATTGCCGTATGTTGCGTCGCATCTTTGACGCTTGATGTTCTTTGTTTATGTTGATCTGTCAGCAAGCCTGATACCCCACAGGTATCAACCCTGCTGTTCAGATTTCTGGAGTGTAGCTGTAAAAATATGGAGGTGTATGTGTTGGGTTGTGTGAGGATAAATACAAATTAGAAATACAAATTAGTGCGTAAAGGTGGTACACAATAGTATCATGGCACAAATAACGTGCTGCTGCTGTATGGCAGTGAAATCATTGTCACCAGTGCCATATTCCTGGTGACGATGCCTGAAAAATGGAGAGGTTAAAAAACATATGAATATTACATATTCTTTATGTCGGCTCCTTTGTCAGTGTGTTCACTGGTTGAAGCTCTTTTTCCCTGAAAAAATAGCATGATTAGTGTTACCCTGTGGCCATTATTAATGTCATGTTCTCTTTACACATGATCGTTTTACTTGATATATGATCGGGCTTACCCTACACGGTGCCGTAATGTTATTTCTTACTCTCAAAGTGTTTATATTACTCTTAGTTAACCTAGTTAATCTAACTTAATGTATTATCGGACTTACCCTGATGACGGGTTTGTCAGTCATCAGGTGCCGAGATATTCTACCTTAGTCTATTGTTAACCTACTGTGCTATTCTAGTGTGTTATCGGGCTTACCCTGATGACGGGTTTGTCGGTCATCAGGTGCCGCCATCGTTACCTAAATTATGGTAAGTAAAAATGTGTGCTATTTATAAGCCGAAAGGTTGACCTTACTTTATTGCCGAAATATGCTGTGCTATTATTTAGCAACAGCGGTTAGTAAATTTGATTAATCCTAAGTTGCGTGTCAAATGCAACTGTCTTACGTGCTAAAATTTTGACCAGAGCGATCGCCCGGGGCAGTTTTACCTCCCCAGATCACCACCCGCACGTATCCTAGAAACACCGGTTGTCTCTAGAATCGCCGGATTCCGCTCCCTTAATACTAGTTGTCGACATCTATGCTAATGATTATTAACTAGTATTAATATAGTCGCAGGCGGCTTATGGTGCCTCTAAGCAAACCGCTTCGCCTGCTGTATTTGCCTGCTCATTGCCGTTGCCTTTGCATATGTTGTCGTTGTTGGGTCTGCCCACTTTAACCCCTGTGAGTTGCTCGCGATGCTCCTCATTTAATGCCCTTGGCTGCCCGCTGCGTCACCATTTATGTGGGCATTGGACATCGTCCAATGGCATAGTATCATCTTCGCCCTTATTGGCAGTAATAGTATCTTCTTCGCCTTTATTGGCAGTGATAGTATTCTCTTCGCCTTTGTTGGCAGTAATAGTATTCTCTTCGCCTTTGTTGGCAGTAATAATATTCTCTTCGCCCTGATTGGCAACAATAATACTTCACTCCTGCGCATAGGAGTCTCGCTTCTCGCTCTAGAAGCCCTACTTACTTATATTTAACTAAAAGTCTAGTCCTAGTTTGGTCGTCCCTAGGGTCAACTCCTGAGTCCGGCGTGGAGCTGGCTATTTCTCCCACCATCCTCAGAAAGTCTCCCCTGCAGGTCTTGGCTTCGATGACCGTGGCACATAGTGGGTGTAACATCTCTTCGTCTTAGGGGCAGGCTAGGCACACCTAGGATTCCGAAGTTTGCCCGTGCCAGGCCATGAATTCTTCAACCTTACGTAGTTCGTCTGTTATTGGTCTGGGTCATTGAGCTGTTGAGCCAACTGGGGTAAGGGTCATCATCTCCTTCCCCAGCTCTGCTCCAGTGTGGTGCCTCTGGCCTTCTGCTTATGTCGTTATCACCAATCAGCGTGTTATCAGATTCCTTTTGTGTTATATATATATATATAAATATAGTGTAACCTGTAAATAATTTGCTGTGTATAAAATGTAAAATTTTTCAAGTGTTTTGGGGTTGTAGAAACTTCTAAGTGCATAGACTACTTTAGGTCTACTGTGCTATGTCGGATTTCCAGCTGTAATGCTTTGTTGATTTTCATGGAGGCGTTAGTAGGGTTTAAGGCATTAGGTTCCCTGTTATTAGGATCCGGGGGGCGTTATTCGTTGAATAGGCCTGAAGCAAGGTAGGAGGGGGTTGCGCATCTTTGGGCTTCATGTAAATGGTGGCCTAAAGCCGGTGATGCTGCTGGGATGCTTCTACAATGAGTGGACGGGGGTAGGTATTTCCCGGGATTGCAAAAATTTTAACAAAGTGTCATGCAGGTTTAATAATAATAACCCTTGGTATGTGGATGGGATATTCCATGCATGTATCTGGATATGAGGCGTACCCGCACTCATTGAAGGATGGGTATCGGTCAGTGTATAATAATATTATTTCCTTTTCATGCGGGGTTATTTAATAAAAAAGAATTGTTAGTATATAATTTTGGCCTCATCTCTTACTTGGAGATGCGCATTACGCTTAATTGTCGTTTTCCGACACACCCCTAATATTCAGGTGTTAGCATTGAGATCCAGGGCGTAGTAAGCCCTCTCTTTAAACGCATGAAGTCTATCAACCCCGATGTATATTTTGTCATGTAGTGTTGCTGTTTTTATCGTGTCTGTATGTCTGTGTTTGTTAATGTTGTAAATGGAAAGGTTATGGCAGGATGAGGGTCTTACTGTGGTAGCCTGTAGGAGGTATATTGGCTATCTGGCTGGCCCTATCCACGTGTGCTCCTGTCATACTCATCTGGTCAATATCTGTTTTCTATCGTTCCTTGGGATGGTAAAGTGTGGTGACGCTATAATGTCACGACCTAATCTGGTCTTTCAGTTGCAATGTTAATGCAGCCAGTGGTCGTAGTGCGACTGGTCATGTCCTGACCGTCTATGATGGTGTTAGGATTTAAAAGTAAGAAGAGAAGTGTTTATTGGGGAGGTCTGTTCCCTCAGAGTCCCTGTCTTTATTCGCCCCTGATTAGTGAGCGCGTGTGTGTGTGACTATGTTCCGTTACACCACGCGGGCGGGTGGGCTGTTATAGGCTAAGTCCTATCGTGTGTCGCGTTTCTGAGTGTCAGATGGCGCGTGTAACTTGTCAACATCTTTGTAGATATGCCCCTATGGTCCTGAGATAATGTGGCCCACAGTATCCGCATATTGCTAAATGTGCCAACTGTTGTAACAGTGCTGAAAAATGTATGGCATTATCATTGGTTTGTGTTTGTGATTTCATGGTCACTTCCGATATAACAATAGAGTCTGTCGACAGCAGTGTTGCAATGCGGTGGACTCTGCAAGTCAGTATTTCGTCATGTTATGTTTTCATTTGTTTGTGTACATGAAGTCTCTGACATTGCGTATGTCGGCTGTCGGAACGTGACTTTTTGCGAACGTCGGCATGTTGTTATTGCTTGAGATTCCGGGAGTGCCAGTGTGCTAATCTGTCCCGCTTTTGTTAATCGATGTTATGTGTACACTGCTTTCGCAAGACTTTGTTTTGTGTAACCATGTGTAATCCATGTCTGGGAAGTCTATTGTGATCCCCTTGGAGGTTACCGATAAAAAAAACCTCCTGTGTCTATAGGCATGTGTCTGACCCAGTTATTTACTTATCTGTGGCCAACTTCAGTGTAATTGGGCGTCTGGATTTTTGTTTCCCATGGCGTCCAATCTTTGCTGGGATTCGGACCCGTAATCACGTAATTCTCCGTGTCCTATGTCTGCGTTGTGTTTCTGGGATTTAGTTGTCCTCAGTGTGGTTTTTTGATTGTGTCTTTCGTGCCAAAAAATACCATTGGTTAGTTAGTTTTTGGCACGAGTGTGTAGTGTGGTCGTGGGTTCGGATCCGGCTTGCTGTAAGGACTTGGTATGACGATATCTGTGCCGTATATACCATGGCACATGTATCGTGTATTTGAAATGCGCAGATGAACATACGCATTCCTGTGAAGAGTTTGTGTGTTTTTGAATTCTCCTCGTAGTGTAATTTGGGGAGTTATAAGGTTTTGGATCTGACGTGAATGATGGCGTTTGTTCCAGTTCAACCTGGAGTGGTCTTAGTCTGTCTGTATGTGTGAAGGTCGCCCAGTCACGAGTGTCTTATCGCTGACGGCGATAGTATTGAATTACAATGGCGTGCGCACTCACTTGTTACTTGTTTGACAATGCTCCGTGTCCGGCACGTGTGTGTGTGTCTGGGCCTGAGTGCTATCTCTGTAGTTGCGAGTAGGGCTTTCCGTAATATAAAAGAACCTTCCGCTAAGTACATTTGTGTTCCCAAGTTTTGTGTTAACTGTAAGCGTGGGTCGAGTACATCCCTATTAATGGTACTAAATGGCGTTATGCACGAGTGTCTCCGGGCCGCTAGTCGCGTGTTTGGTGACTAGGTGTCGGAGGTGATTTTGTTGTTTTCCGCGTATGAATATCTGTTAGTGTAACTGTCCCTTCTTATTATATCCTCCCATGGGATAATTACCCGACTTTGCACTCCTGTTATTCAGGAGGTTACGGGTTCGAGACCGTCTTTAACCAGAGTAATTATTTCTGGTGCCATTCTAGGCTGTGTCTCCGGGCCAGTTGTGTTAGCGTATTAACTTGTTATGTGGCAATGTGAATTGGCTGTGTGCCGTCCAAAAATATGTAGGCTTTCCCAAAGTCTGGGATCTTCACTCTATGGTGTTTGTGTTTTAGCTTGCGTGTTGTTATGGAGGTGAGAAAAAGTCATGTTATAGGCAGTGTAATGTGTCACGTGTGCCTATGGATTAAATACATACAGTTCCACTTGGCTAACTTTCCTTTCTCGGGAGTAATGAATGAGGCAGAAAAGAAATGAGTTATGCAACGCTCCGAATTAAGAGAGCACTTTGAAAAGAGCAGAGAAAATATATTGTATCTCGCCTGCACACTGCTTTATGCTTATGAAAGCGGGTTGCCAGGCGGCGGTAGTCTGTAAAAATTGTGTCGTGAACAATGTCAAAAATGTTTAAAAATGAGAAGTAGGACCTGAGTGTAGTATTCACCTATTTGGCGACGTTAGTACGACGGTAATCTAGTTACGTCTCAGGGAAAATCTACCAATTTTGAAAAATAGTTTGAGATTCTTACTCTTGTCTATGATTAGGGCTCTCGGCCGTCACAAGAGAATCTATGAAATTGTGGGAATGGAACACAGAACGTCTTAGCCATTTGTACTTAGAAAGGCCTGCCTAAGCTCTGTGCTGTGGTTTATTGCTTAAGCTGTGTTCGAAATAGCTCTCGGAGGACCTAAGCCGCGTGTCCCATTGATTGGCTTCCGCTTGGCTTTGCATATTAAAAACTTTGCATTATCCAAAATATGCCCTCAATTAGTCACGATTATAAGTCATTGGTGGCCTAAAAAAATGCTAAGGGCCAAAAAAAAAAGAAGAATTTTGAATTGTACACTTTTGATTTAGCCATGTTCCACTGTATATACATGGAAAAAAATGTGTAGTTTATGTTTGTGAGTCTCGGTGTGTCTATTATCGTATTTCTCACGTGTAAACGAGCCTACGTGTATCTATAATATTGGTGCAAGTGATATTGGTTTATTTTGTGTCCCTGGTGGAAGTCGTTATTCCCGTCCGAGCGTCCTTGGTCTGAAAGGTGAATACTTTCGCCCTGTTACTAGAGCATAGGCCCCTGAAACCCATTGAGGCGCTCCTTCGCTATTTTTCTGAGGAGTTTGTAGCAAAGTAAGCCTGGGCCTACTTTCACCGTAGCGCCTGGCTGTTGGTCTGAGTGTGTCTGTATTCGAGGGACTAATTGCGTTCTGCGCTACCCTAGTAGAGTTTACGGGGGTGTGTGTATTTTTGCCTGACCGGTCTCGTGGGGTAGGTAATAGGACCTTTCTTATGCCCCGTGTACTGTGTGTTAGCGCCTGGTCAGAGTGTGCGGGTGTGTGTTGTGCACCCTGAGGGCCTGAAGGCAACACCCTCTTATGCATTCGCACCTGGGGTACGAATGCTGGTGCCCGCTTTCGTCCTGGCAAAATTGCCCTTTGGACTAGCGGCAAAGGCCGTTTGATTGCCTGTGTTTGCCCTGGCGATGTAGTGGCGTGTAGTCTGACCGCTTTCTCGCCTGTGGCCACGGTAGACTCCTGCCATTGTGTTTGCCTATTTGTGTAGGTGTATGTGGGCTTAATGTGCTGTAGGGCGGGCTCTAGGTCCTCAGCCCATGATGTGATCACCTCCCGTTTTATCCCTGTTATGTCATGTGTGACGGATAGTCCTGGCGTCAACTCCCTCTCGTTCGTCCGTTCCGAGGGGGTTGGCCTAGGTTCTGCTGCTCGGTTTGGCAAAGTTGCCTTTCGAGCCGGAGCTGAAGGAGGTGTATTTATGTAACTTGGGTCCCGCAGTGTGTTGGAGCCTAACCTGGCCGTCTTCTGGACTGTGGCCACGGTGAACTCCTTCCCATGTGTGGCAGTACGTGGCGAGAGGGACATCCTCGCAAATTGCTGCGTTAGCGTATCTACGCTTATGTCCTCTCTCGGCTGGGCTTGTGGCCCTACCATGAACTGAAAAATGGCCTTGTTAGCTTGGAGCTCGCGGTACTCGTCCCAAATTTGGGTGTACTGCCTATTGAGGCTCATGGCCTGCTGGCAAACTGTTGTGTCAATGTGCTTGTGTCCTGTACAGTTCTGTGGCCGCCAGTTGGAGAAACGCTTGTTCGCGAATGAGCTCCCTGTATTGAGTGTGTAAGCTTGTGTAGTGCACCCTCATTCTCTCGAGGGTTGCATTATCTATTACGGGACCATGTGTGGTGATTAATTGGTCGTATATTCTGTTTCTTTGGACATGGATCCTATTGAGGTGTTCATGTATGTGCCTCAGGTGCTTATGTGCGCATCTTAATCGCGCTGTCCTACCCTCTGACGGAGTGTATGGCCGTTTGCCCTGTATTGCCCCGATTTTTGTTTGGAGTGCCCGTATCTGTGTTTGTCGGCTTTGTATGTGCCTCTGGCATCTTAGCAATAATGCTAATAATATTGGCGTGCCCCTATTGCATCTATGGCTTACAATCTCTGTTGCTTCTGCATGAGGTGCCATTCTGCGTTAAGGGTGAGTGTAAGGAGAAATGTGTACGCAATTTCTGACTCTTTCCAGGGATTGGGGGTTGATGTGGGAGAAAAAATCCCTGTGTAGCTAGCGCGAAGCAAAAAAGCTGCTTTCTGTCTGAGAAAAAAAATCACAATTTCGCTTGGCTGTATGCGGTTCGGACCGTTTTGACCACGAGAACTCGTTGTATGAGCCCTTTGTCTACTGTGCGTGGTACCCGGCCTCCACCAATCTGTTTTAGATCCCTTAGTTGGGGGTAGTTAGATCTAAAACGGATGTGTTATTGTGCTGATTTGGAGAGTGATTCCTAGAGGGGGCAGCTATCCGTAGCTGGATAAGCTTACCAGTGTAGAGTGTTGTTTAGTGTTAGGATGCTAGGGGGTGCTCTTATAAAGACGTAAGTGTAACTCGGGGGATGAACCTCTGTGTACAGGTTAATGCACTAGCCTCTCAGCTGGTTGGAGAGAGTTATATAACCGACGTGCGTGCGTCAGCTACGTGGGCGGCTCGCTGCTTAGGCAGTCGGGCCGATGCGGGAAGTACAATGAAGCTTGAGCTAGCAACTATTTGGCTACTATTGTCACGATCACTCGTGACGGAAGTCAGGAAAGGTGTTAGGACGTAAAGAGGCGTGTAATTAGTAAGACAAGTGTAGTGTACTCACCAAGTATTTATTGGTCAGTGAATATGGAATTGTAAGTCCCTTTTAGGGGAATGTAATACATGTTATAAGTTTAAGTGTACAAGTTTGTGGGGTAGGTTACAAAATATAGGATCTCTGAACACTGCTGACTCACCTGATGATAACAGCTAGGGCCTTCGGCTGACACACTGTATGACTGATAATCGAGAGAGAGTGTGTCCTCATTAAGGCCTTCCTCTTATAGGCTTTGGTGTTGTACAGTCAGCATTCCATTGGCATAACTGCCCCAGTTAGTTATAGTGTAGCTGTTTATGGTGTGATGCAAGTGTTTGGCAAGCCTTCCAGGCTGGTTGGCGGCCCTTGCTGTATAAAAGATAGTGTTCTGGACTTATGAGATTTGCCAGTTAGGGGTGGTTTTAATAGATGATGGAGGGTGGCTTCCAGGGGGTGCAGCCGCCCCTGGGGGCCTGTACAGTATGTACACAAATAGTCAGTCTTTTCTTAAACACACCTATATGTTTGGGGAAAGGCTCTAAGACTGCGGCAGGTAGAGAGTTCCAGTTATCAATGGCACGGTTTACAAAAGAATATTTACCATAATTTGTTCGCTGTGGTCGGCCCTCAACTTTGAAAGGATGATTGCTCCTAGCCATGTAAGTGGGCTTTCCAATACGTTTGCTAAGCTCACCCCAAGCCGGTTGATTTGAATACGTGTTGTAAATAACGCAGAGTCTAGAATTCATCCTCCTAGCCTCAAGTGATTCCCACCCAAGTTTCTTTAACATACGGCCCACACTGCTCCTGGGATTAAAGTCACTGAGCACAAATCTAGCGGCCTTTCTTTGTACCATTTCCAACTCATTTATGAGCCCTACTTGATATGGATCCCAAACCGCCGAGGCGTATTCCAGAATAGGTCTTACAAGTGACAGATATCCTAATTCTTTAGCAGAGGTACTACTTTCATTTAATACCCTCATTACAAAGTGCAGGGATTTGTAAGCTTTAGAAACTACACATCCTACATGACTGCTCCATTTCATATCATTCCATACGTGAACGCCCAAATATTTGCAAGAATCTTCTTATACAAGTATCTCCGAGGCAATGTTATATTGAAAATCTTGCCTTCGCACTTTCCCTATTTTTAAGAGACTACATTTTCTTGTGTTTATTTTCATTTTATTTTCAATCGCCCACTTATAGACCAGGTTCATGTCATCTTGAAGTACTGCGTTGTCTTTTGAGTCATGTATCTTTCGATATATTACACAATCATCCGCAAACAATCGACAGTCACTGCGAATCCCATTTGGTAAGTCATTTATAAACGCCAAAAATAACAAAGTTCCGATTACGCTGCTGAGGGATACTCAGCGTTACGGTAATTTCATCCGAGAATTTGCCTTCGACTTTCACTGTCAAACATTTTTGGATCCATAAAATTACTCTTCTATCAATCTTCGTCGAAGCTAATTTATGGAGTAGCATGTCATGCGGCACGATATCAAGTGCCTTCGCAAAATCCATAACTACGGCGTCGACTGAAACTCCATGGTCTAACGATTCGCTAATATCTTGAAAAAATGATAGCATCTGACTCTCGCTTGAGTAACCTTTCCGAAATCCATGTTGCCTATCATTAAACCATGATAATATTTCCCACTGTTCCCTCTAGTAGTCGCAAATGAGATACTCCATCTGTTTGCAAACGATGGACGTAAGGCTAACCGGCCTGTAATTGCCCAAATCAAGTCTGCTCCCTCCCTTAAATATTGGGACTACCGTAGCTCTTTTCCAGTCATCTTGGATTTGCGCATTGTTTATGGACATATTAAACATCACCTTCATGTATCGTGCCACGGCCCTACCCCCTAGTTTAAGTACTTCACTAGCAATATTATCAGGACCCGAGATATAGCGGGGGAATGTTGTCATTCACCTTACCACTATTGGATCGACTATCAGCCCCACCGGAACGAAATCCATGACTAGATCACCTAACCCTGCAGTGATATAATTAAAAGGCTGGTAATCAGGCCAGACGAATGAAGTAGAAGCTTGTTATGTTAGGGACAGTTAATTGAAACCTCTCGCTAGAGTAATATTGGATGTTAATGAGAAAGGGGATCATTGCCCATGTTAATTAGCCTCGCATATTGGTATGGATACAGAATCTGGGTCAAGGAGGGTTGAAGTATGTAGGTATGAAAGGAAAGTTCTCCCACCCCACAGATGGGCGGCCATTGCAAAGAGGCGGTGTTTAGACCTCATAAATTTCGTTTTATGGTCAGGGCTTAGTCTCGGGTGACGGATATGACCAGCAACTATGGCCCATTCATAGCTATTGGCAATTAAAAATGCTATTTTCTAAAACATCGATAGGTTTAAGATACTATTATTATAAGGAGGGTGGCAATCATTTGTATTCATGTAGGGGATGATATCCCGCGAAAAAAGTAAAAGTGTTAAAAATGCCACTCAAGCGAATTAATAATAATAATAATAACGCACAGCCCACGGGCAATATGAAAACTGTAAATTGGTGTCGGTGCCTGTCGAGAGATATGAAAAAGGTTACCCAAATTTTGAGTATTTGGAAATAGTGGAAGTTAAATCCAAAGAGAAAATAAATATGGTGCTTGGTTGGGAAAATAGTACTTACAGTATTCTAGAAACATTGTAGAAGAGAGAAGATTGAATCTCCAACCTAACTTGTGAGAAGTGTAATTGATTTGAATGTGACCTTGACTTATGAGAAGTCAAAAGTAATGAAATTAAATTGTGAGAAGTTGCATATTGCTGGAGATTAACTGTGAAGAAGTTGAAATAATTTGAATATTGTTTTTTATTTTTTTAGCGTATGGCTTTTAGTGCCGGGAGTGTCCGAGGACATGTTCGGCTCGCCAGTTTTTGTAGCTGCTTCGAGACGGACACCCAATGGGTGAGCTACAAGTACCGTTGGGGAGGAAAGTTGGAATGGAAGGTCGAGGAGTTGAAAGGTACCGGCTGTGGCCTATAGATAGGGACCAACCCCAGCATTTGCCTGGAAGGAAGATGGGAAACCACAGAAGACCATCTTCAAGGTTGCCGGCGGGGGGATTCGAACCTCCTCGCCTCCCGGATGTGAGCGACTGCCAGCAGTCATGCCGTAACGACCACGGCTAACTCACCCGGTTGAATATTGATTAACTTATGTAAACAAGTCAGATAATTAATAGGATCAGCGAATGGATCCAAGTGAAGCTTCTTGAGTAGCAGTAGGATTGGAGGGTTGATGATGTGATTTGATTTCAGAAATTGTAACAACAGAGAAAGGTCAAGTTTTATTATCATAAAGTTTATTCATTTTTTTATTCTCTTGTAACGTAAATGTAGACCCTATACTCTTCACGCCATATGTTTATATGAGTAAAGTTTTCTATTGTAGTAGAAATGCGGTATTGTCATTGTAGATTGTTTACCTGTTTGCTCAAATTCTGAATATATGTGTTTATACATTGGGGAAAGAACGTAACACCCCCGATCCGACGAGTTAGCAAATTATGACCATGTATTCATCTTCGTAGAAGGGTACAATAGATAAAATGCCAGTTGAGTCCACCATTATACGCCAGAATTATGCAAAAATACAGTATTGCCAATCCCACGCATACGGTACTACTGTATAGCCGGTATTGTCCAGATCAATGGTTTTTGTCTAGACAAATAATTGCTAGGTAGCACGGCCCTGAAGGCCGCGTTAGCTATTATATACCACTCCTGGTTTTTGTCACGCACAGTGAGAGTACTCACGCATCAATGAGCTTTATCCAGGCCGATGGTTTTGCCAATTAATGCTATCTTCTATAATTACAGTATTACGTGTGTCGTGTGGTGTATTTTTTATCCCACATGTTGGCAACAGTAATGTGACGTCAGTATGTGCTTCTGAGTAACAGTTAAAGAGACCTCATGGGCCTGAGAGACATGGCTGCCGTCGTTGAATGACCGAGAAATAAAAACCAATATTTACGAAATTTTGCTCATATTTGCCGTGCAGTATAGATCAAAACAGGGTAGGCAACATTAACAGCCGTCCCCTATGCCTACGTAATTGTTGGTTTATGGTTGCATTTCTTGAAGTTAAGTTGTTTTCAGGTGCGAGCACATTGTCGCCAACCCTGCTTAAAATCTCGCCATCTCCAAAGACCATAATACCAGTAAAATTTCTTAACACACAGTTGCCAACATTTTTCTCCCAGAATGCATTTTCTGCACATTCTCCCAACATAATAATTACGAATTTTACTAGTGCCTATTATCTAAAAAGCCTCCGTGGCTTAGGCGGCAGCACGCCGGCCTCTCACCGCTGGGTCCGTGGTTCAAATCCCGGTCACTCCATGTGAGATCTGTGCTGGACAAAACGGAGGCAAGACAGGTTTTTCTCCGGGTACTCCGGTTTTCCCTGTCAAAATTTCATTCCAGCAACACTCTCCACTATCATTTCATTTCATCAGTCATTCATTTAATCATTGCCCCAGAGGAGTGCGTCAGGCCTCGGCAGCCGGCACAGTCCATATCCTCGCCGCTAGATGGGGGCTTCATTCATTCCATTCCTGACCCGGTCGGAGACTGGAAGCAGGCTGTGGATTTTCATTTTCACTAGTGCCTATTATCTGAATAATTTCTCAGGTTTCTTTGGAATTTCAAGTCTAATGAAGTTAAAACAAGTTGTACAAGGTAAGTACTACTAATATACATCGATTAAAACAGTTTTTACAGTTATTATAGACCCTTGATTATGGAATATGTGCGCGTTCATACCCACTCGTCTGAGATGTTTGCAAGCTTTTATTTAATTAAGTTTTGCATAAATTCTTATATAGATTTTATCATGACGTCTAAAATACACGAGAACAAGATTGAAGATGGATTGGAGAAACTCTACGAAGATCACTGGTGAATCAACTAGGTTTTGGGTAAGTAGCCTAGACCCTATCTACACAATTAAAAGTACAAAGTTATTTAATCGTTGTTTTATGTATTTTTATATTCAGTCCGAGCACAAATAACGTAATAAAGAACCTTAATGGTCTTTGGAAAATGTTGGAAAAGTCTTCTGACTGCATTTTTCGTATAATACACACCAAATATAACCTAAAAATATAGCCTATGTCTACAAGTCCACTCCCAGGGACATATTCTTAGGATCAATTCGCTTTGTAATATACCGGTAATGTAATGTACCGGTATCTAATTCTCGACTTCCAAGTGCCGTCAGCCATAATATTATAATACACTGCATATGTTACTCGAAAGCTTGAAAGTAGTCTATGATTCACACTCTGCTAGTTGTAGTGTGAATGCATTGGCGATTATTTATGTAGTTGGCTACTGACCTATAGCCTACTTAGTAGTAGGCAGATAAAATATTTATATTAGGCCTATTTTTGTTTCAGTTATGGTTGCGACAGATTAGTGTGGAAGCCTTCAACGAACTTCAAGGGTTGTGCAACATGAATCAAGCATCATTCTGAAGAGCCATATGCACTGCGGTTGAGTCACAGATGCACATTTTCAGAGAATACCAACAATATCTCTTGGATCTCGTTTAGTTCTCGACATAAGTTACTGCACCACTGAATGTCTGGGTGAAAATTACTGATGTACTTAAGTTGGGCGAGACGAAGTCACTGTTCGCTACTTGGTTAGATGACACAGTTCGTGCGAAACCACTGGTTGCAATGCGTTATAAATATTCCTCGCAACTATAGCCTAGGCTACTTGTATTATTAATTCTGAATGAAAGTAGAACGCGACTTATACATTTGCATCGGACACGATTGTGACGCTTACATACCTTGTGTCCTTGTTTCATCTTCTGGGCGATATTACGTATTGAAATTAGGAACCCTGGTCACTACTGCATTTCATATATGTGCATAAGTACAAAAATATGCATTTTTATTTATTGCTCTTTAAAAACGGCTGCCATGTTCCAACAGTGCTTGCATCTCATTCAACTGTCAACAAGGCGCACTCTAGCGGCACACCGATGCGCACACGTTATTGCCAACATGTGGGATACAAAATCGGCTTCCTTTGGTCATAAATGAATATTTTTTCTAAAATTACCTCCCTCCAGAACAGTGCAAACTGCATCAAAATCCATCCAGTGGATCTCGAGATTACCCACTTTCTTCAGCTCAATGGCTTATCTGCCGAACTGTCGGGACACATCTCTAAGAAATACAACTCTAGAATAGACGACTGTCTGGACGAAACCATTGGCCGCTACTAGGCCAGGTGACTGTGTGGATGAAAATTACTGCTTTTAATACAAGCAAGGGGGTCTGGGGTATAAGCCCCAGGTTAGGTTTGTATGTAAAGCCTTATTCCGGGTTCATCACGCTCGAACTAAGAGGCAAGACCAGTGCCAAACAATAATGTTGGCACTGCTGAAAAATGTAACAACACCCTCTCTCAACTCTTGTATCTGTCACATTACATAAGTTACTGTAGAAAATTTTCCAGATTTTGATGGAGGTTGACTGTTTTTCAATCGCTAGGCAAAGTTCAGAGTAGCGTACTCCCAGCATCAAACGCCATATTGTGTTTTTCAATCGCTAGGCAGCGCTGCCAAGGGAATTAATGTGGTGGGCCAGTTGGTCATATTTACTCGGTGCTATTTGTGCTGAATAAGCATTAACCCTTTGGAGTAGTGACACTCCGTAGTTGCTTGTTGTATTTCTCCTACCAGCTGTGAACACTATGATTTGTGTCATGGATTTGTATGTTAATTGCATGAATCTTAATTTCATGGCTTGATTTCGTTTATCGAAAAGTGCTGTGATGGCTGACCAATAATTGTTAGGTCGTTACGCCATACAAACACCACCCCTGGTTTTTGTCACGCATAGTGGGGATAGACACGCATCAATAATTTTCATCCAAACCAATGGTTTGTGCCTAGACCAATCATTTTTAGGCACTGAGGCGCTGGTTTTGCCGATTAGTTCGAAACATGGAATCCTTGCGATCAGCGTTCATTACAGTGGTAAATACGGTTCTACATACAAAACAAAACTAACCTGGGGCTTACGCCCAGTAGTGAAATCAGTAATTTTTGTCCAGACTGTCGTCTAACCAAGTAGCGACCAATGGTTTCGTCCAGACAGTCGTCTAACTAAGAAGAGCCCGATTATTTCTCCTTTTTTTTCCCACATAATTGCAACATTACATGTGTCGTCTAATGTAGGCCTATTTTGAATCGGATATGTTGGTAACTAATGATGTCAATGTGATCGCTGCAGCAGTTTCACATACTAAATATGCTGTCGAACATGGCTGCGGTTTTTAAATATACAATAAATAAAAACACACATTTTAAGTGATTAAGCACATATATCCGGTGCAGAAGTGATCAAGGTTAGTAGTTACAACTGACAATGCCCGCCCCCTGCCCCGCCAAAAGATGAAATATGGTATGAAAATGATATATTATCAAAGTGAAAGTGAAAAGGAAACGAGTGATACGTTGTACAGAATTAATCTGAAATTTCCCTACAGTATATAAGTCGTGTTGTAAAGGGAATAGCGGGTGGGTTAGAGACAGCGAAGGAGAAAACATCTATTAGGACATCATTTCCACAATTATTATTCATAATTACACAAGGTATTTAGGCTAATTTAAGTATTCTACTTGGTTCATCACTCCTGAAGTGTTACCTCTATTATGGTACGTATGTCGTTTTGCCTTGAATATTTTTGCTTGAAGACGGGCTATTATTTTATGTAATTTCTTAATTTATTCCACTAATATGTATCGGTTTTCCAATATTTGCATTATTCATGTAAATTTTAGATGGTTGGCTACAGAAAATACTGAAACCTGTTTTACAAAACGTTTTAACTCACAAATTTCGTTACGGTACATATTTTTGCAAATCTTACAATTTTCTATTTTTTAGTAATGTTCTTTTGGGCTGATTTTCTTAATTTTCAAACAAAACAGTGTTAATGTTTGCACTGCACAACACCACTGGTCACTAAAAACAAGTGTTTCCATCCTTAGCGTCTATGACAGCTTGTAAACGCTCAGGCATACTGTTCACAACTCGTCGAATGACATTTGCCGGGATGCGATCCCATTCCTCCAGCAGCAATGTTCTCAGTTGTGCCAAGGTGGTGGGGTCACACTGTCGGACGTTCTTTCCAAGCATATCTCGTACATGTTCGATGGGGTTTAAGTCAGGACTACGAGCTGGCCAGTCCAGGGTTTGAATCCCCACTTCCTGCAGATATTATACAACACAGCGAGCAGTATGAGGGCATTATCCTGCATCAGCATGAAATTCTGACCAATGAAAGGCGCAAAGGGCATCACATGGTTCATCAGGATCTCTTCGATGTACCTTTGGGAATTGAGTGTCCCGTGATCGATGCAAACCAACTCAGTGCAGGCCATAACGTTGATGCCACCCCACACCATAACCGAGCCACCTCCAAATGGAGTCCTGGAGGAGAAAGCAACAGGGCTGTACCTCTCCCTGCGCCTTTTCCACATTCTTTCTCTTCCATCAGGAGATCTAAGATTAAAGCGACTCTCGTCAGTGAAGAGAACAGAGGCCCACTGCTCGTGTTCAACAAATGCCAGTAGTTATTCCTAGAATAACAATAAGCGAGCGGCAACATTCATAACCCTTAAATGCTTACAGTGCGCTTCCCGCCATCGAAGATTGGGTAATTGGTGGTAATAAACCACCCTAAGAAATGTCATATTATCAATTACTATTCACGGATGTTTCAGATGTTTGTTCTAATGCGTGAAAAGCTTTTAAAATATGATTACATCTTTTTCATGGCTAATTTTATACTATTTATATTACATTTTTAACTGTTTCACTTTTTTGCCGGTCTGTGTATTACTCCGTCGATAAAGCTTGCCTTTCAACGTGTGTATTTAACTAGTCAATTTGTCAGTGAATTCAGTGAATTTTCTGCAAGTGGCTTATAATGTGCCAGGTGACGAAAGGTCAGGTGAGTATTCTATCAACCATCTCGCACTGTGCCGCTAGCATTTTTTTTGGGCAGTTGGTTCTGGTTCGATTTTTGGCTCTGCCAAGAAATTTTAATTTTGGTCTGAG
Source organism: Meconema thalassinum (assembly GCA_946902985.2). Lineage (NCBI taxonomy): Eukaryota > Metazoa > Arthropoda > Insecta > Orthoptera > Tettigoniidae > Meconema > Meconema thalassinum. The sequence continues at coordinate 271,550,366 of OX336389.2, read as the reverse complement.
GGATGGAACAAGGCACACTAAGCCTCGTGAGGCAAAACTGAGAAGAGGAGGGTTTGCTTCCAATCTTAGCCATCTTGGAAGTGGTTTCCACACTTCTACTCCAGGCAAATACCGGGATGGTTACTAATTTAATCCCAATCCTCATCTGAACTTCTTGCATCTCAATAGGGATTTGCCAATAGGCTTTCAATAGCTTGTCTCTATTCTGCTTCCATATATGTAGGCCTATACATGCAAGAAATGAGTATGGTACTTATCAAAAATAAAGAAATAATAAGCTGGTATGTACCCTACTATTCTATTTCCTATCCTACTCCTAAATCCTTCTCTGAACACTCATCTTAAAACAGAATGGTCTGCATTTTTGGACTAATTATAAAAATGTAGCCTATAAGAAGAAATGAACATGTTTCTGTTCTAATGCATTTTATATGATGCTTTAAAAATCAATCTAGAAGAGCTAATTTAAGTTAACTTCACTACCATAATACTGCTTAAGAGTTAGACTGTTGAGGACTGATGACCAAGATGTCCCTAACTTGAGCAAGGACTGCTTCAGAACTTTATGTAAAATGTAAAGAACCTTTACGTAGTTTGGATCATTTGCGTACGTGTTACAAGGATGTGTGTGCTGACTTTTTGGTGTTAAATTATGTAGGTTGGCAACACCAAAAGTGGCGGCCATGTTGGTTTTCTAGTAACTTATTTAAGGTGTCCCGGACTATAGTAATAAAATTGACATTAAATTCAATTGCTAATGACTCCCAGAAAGGTGTGAAAACTATATATTATCAATAATTAGCCAAGTAGAAGTGTACAAGCCAGGATTTGGTCCCCTCCAGAATTAATTAAAGTTGTTATTGTTGCTGTTGTTTAATTTTAAAGCGTCAACATCGTGGTCATCAGCCCCGCCTAATTAGGTGTGTGTGGAGTATGTACGATAAGCCATGTTATTAGGGTGACTTTACTAGTGAGTGTATATACAGTATGTCATTCAGGCTAGAATTGAAGAGGAGGTGATCTTGGTCTTAAGATAGGAACCATCCGGTATTTACCTGGAGTAGAAGTGGGTTACCACAGAAAATCTCGTAGGAATCGAACCTATGTATTTTCAGATTTGCCTCACTGAACTGAGTGTACCTCGTTCTAACTCTCAGACCAGAATTGAATTTCTTGGCTGAGATGGGAATTGGAACTTAGGATTTTTGAGACCGGAGTGTCAGGAAGGAAGGAAGCTTTTAGTTTTACGTGACCGTTAATCATGCGATCATGAACCACGGGACCTCCATTTTACGTGGAATCCGAACCACAGGACATGGCATTTCACTTCGAAAATCTCACATGCATTGACTGGGAATCGAACCCGGTCCACCTTGGTGAGAGGCCAACAGCTTGACCGCTGCGCCACCACATCCTCCCTCCCGGAGTGTCAGTACGTAGCCCTACCTCCAACTAGCGTTATTGACTGGGGCAGTAAGAGGCCACGAATCTATTCTGAGGAACATCAAATCATGGATATGTATTCTTCCTCTTTATTTTGATGAAACGCACACATTTTCCCATACTTGGTTGTACGAGATGAGAAAGATGTAGGCCTATTCATTAAATAAAGTTGAAATTCTTTTCGGTTCATTTCTTCATGTAAACGCAGACGCAGAGAAACGTTTCTCTGGACTTTGCCTCACGTATCTTTTGTGTTTGTTGTTTTCTACTTTTTGCTTTGTGTTTTTGGTTTTTGATCTTGTGTTTGCTTTGTGCTTTTGCTTTTGAATTTTACATTTTACGTTCAGCGGACAACGTGTCCACATTGAGCAAGTTGCTCGACAACAGCGCAATAAAGTATAGGAGTGTTATATTATAGGCCTACTGTACAACTGCTTCTCACCTGGCAGATGTGGGAAATTCCTACCCGCTTACAGGCAAGATGCACTGTAGAGAGTCGCACTTTCAATTTTGTATCACGCAAATTTTTGCTTCACCGCCAGTCCAAAAACATAACCATGTTAAAAGCCAGGTTAGACGGAGGTGGCTACTACTCGAGTGGAGAGCGCATACGAAGGCGTGTGAGACAGAGCGTTCTGTGCATTGTGCGGCGGAGCAGTCAGACCACGCTGGCCTCCAAACAAGTCAACAAGCAAACAAGGTTACAGTTTGTATGCATACGTCAAAATAAAATATTCTGAGCAGAAGTCATGGAAATGCGGAAATCGAACCACAGTGCGTAGCCAACTTTTCATCTCAAAACCAAGTTAACAATGATTACCACGAAAATTTCTCTGAGAATAATAAACATATCTATCTGTGTCCACCCCCTATTAATCCCGTTTTCAACGGGGTCGGGGATGAGATGCGATGAAATTGCACGTGGCTGATGGTTTCTACGACCAGATGCCCTTCCTGACGCCAACCTCACGAGAGGTGTTAATGAGAGATGAAATGAATGAAAGTTCAATTGAGTAGTCCAGTTGCAAAACTCGTTTAATCCACTTGTGAGTAAGGATCATGTCGTAAAATTATTTATTTAATTATTTTAATTTACTTTACTTTATTTTTTTATTTTGTTTTGTTTATTTTGTTTTGTTTTATTTTATTTCGTTTAATTTTGTTTTGAAATGTTTTGTTTAATCTTTTGTTTTGTTTTGTTTTATTTTATTTTTTTATTTTTAATTTTTTAAATTTTATATTGCTTTATTTTGATTTTGTTTTGTTTCTTTTGTTTTATTTTATTTTGTTTTGTTTTATTTTGATTTTACAGAAAACAAACACAAAACCAAAAACAAAAAACACGAAGCAAAAAGCAAAATTGAAAAACAAATGCAAAAGCAGAAGACAAGAAACATAAAGCAAAATTCAAAAAACAAACGCAGAAAGCAAACACAAAATAAAGAAAGAAAAGCAAGAAGTAAAATTCAAAAGCAAAAGCACAAAGCAAACACAAGACCAAAAACCAAAAACACAAAGCAATAAGTAGAAAACAACAAACACAAAAGGGCAAAGTCCAGAGAAACGTTTTTCATGAAAATAATTCTTATTCACAAGTGGATTAAACGAGTTTTGCAACTGGACGACTCAATTTCAAGTTGTTCCAACTTTGGCTACCAGACGCCACTGTCACCCAGCGGCGAACGTTGGAACTTGATAGAGCGTTTCTAAACCAAATAACCTACACATTTAGCTACACAATACCAATTGTAGTGGTAGGTTCTTTCACATGCCATAAATCTATGATATGGGTCCGCCGGCTTTAATCCCCCCCCCCCCACGAAGGAGAGTATACTGAATGATTTTAACGCTCTTAAATATCTGATGACTTCGGCTGGGTTTGAACCTGTGACCTTGGTCATAGCAGTTCAGCATGCTATCGACTACACCACCGAAGCTGATAATAGTAAACATATATATTTAACAATAAACATCAATAATAATAATAATAATAATGTGCTTACATAGTTCAATGTAACGTACTGTGTACAGGATTCCAATCTACACGTCAGTCAATCCTCACCCTGTATGTGGAACACATCTCGTAGGCATGAGTCCTAACGCCAAGTACATAATAACTCTGAGCGATGGTTTCGAGCAAGATTTGGCAGTCTGGAAGTGGATGTCAGGGAAAAGAATGGCCTACAGTAAAATGAGTGAGTATAAGTAGCAGTGGCAGATAGTGGGAGTTCGTCGGGAAACGCAACCCGGTGCGGGTAGCAACACTGTTGTGACACCGCTCGACTATGGTTCAGTATTGTACTCAGTGGCGGCTGGAGGATAATGGTTCTGGGTGTTGCACTATTTTCATTAATGTGGTACATGGCCACACGCAGGATTTTTTCAAGGATGAGGGGGGGGAGGGGGGCATGTATTATTTTTATTTCACTACCTACATGTCACTAGGTAGTATTGAGACGTAATTTTCGTTCAATTTCTTACTTGCTTCGTGACATTCATTATTTGGCTGCTCTTAAACCGTTGGATACATGGGCTTTATGGCATGAATGGGAGGTATATATATTTTTTTAGTTCAGAGTTTTTGTCCATATGAGTTCGCTTTTCTTTGTGAATCATCGTCATAATGTTCATTTTTTTAAAGCAGGCAAAAAGCAGTCCGCCGATGTTTTATTTAAATAACTGAAGCTATTCTCAAATAATCCCAAATTACTAAGTTAAATAAAACTGTGGAATTATCCCTACATCTAAATCAGTTAACCATCAGTAACTTCAATTTGTGAAATAAACTGGTGTGACAATGAACAATCGAAATATTCTCGGGATTTCAGGAGGTGGGGGTACGGCCCTTCCTTGTCCCCCTCCTGCGGGCGCCCATGAGGTGATAGGGTAAATGACTGCTTGGTCTCGGAGAAAACTGTATTCAATTGCGCGGTGAAACGGATGTGCCTCATTCATGACAAATGCCGCATTTCAGAGACATCACATTTTCATCGGATTAAATGGAATATAAGTTACTCTACATGAAAACCTTCACGAGAACAAAACAACGTAAGTTATATACGAGGGCGAGAACTGCGAGTGTTACAAGTACGCTCGACATTGCAAGACATAGTATCGGCAGTTGACGAAGCATCTCGGATGTCTCCGTCAGCGCCTGCACCTCAGCTGTCTGGTTGCAGTAAGCGGGCAAGGACCAGCCGTGTTAAGTATTGGGATAGGGCTTACCCGGTCTAGCATCTGTGCCATACCCTTCACTATTGAGATATGGTCGGTGCTTGGGCCTGGCAACGATCAAACGGACGAGCGCCTCTAGACGGCTGGCGCGCTTCGCTTTCTCAGTCAGTTCACAGTAACTTACTATAAGATTTCCTGAATTATTAAAGAACAGAATTATAAATTCCTGTAAATATAAAAGGAAACATACAACTTTTATTACTAAAAATATTATTACGGTATTAATTGTTTTTCATGAATTAATCTGGTCGTTGTACAACACTGCAACATTATTACCAGCCGCCACTGATTGTACTCTCACTTTCCTCATTAACCACCGGTTCGGCTCACTTTTAAACCTATCTGGGCAGTCATGTTTACATTCCATGGCTGCTTTCCCAGCTCGAGGCACATTGTAGCCACTGAGAGCAATATTAACGAGCGTGCAACTGTGCAACACTGGGGACCTGACAAGTGAGTCGGCAGCGAAGACTGGACATTGGACTCCACATGGACAAGCGAGTCCAAACATGGACCATCAGCTATTGGTCAGCAGCGAACAATGGTTATTGTCGGTGCGTGCTACTGCCTAACATTCGAGTCGCCGGTCGTTAACGAGGAAAGTGGGAGATTTATAACCAGCCGTGGATCTCGCCGGTCTGGCCTCTTGGTGGAAGCTACCGCAGGCCTTTCGCACTACGATTCCATCTGTAAGAGTAACTGGGTTGCGTATCTCGGCCAACAACAATGTCTTAACTTTGCACCTTCTTAAGTGTAGTCTGATTAAGCTTCTTGTAGAAATCCTGGAACACGGTCCACGCTATTACAAATGTAAAGTTGATGTATATATACATTGTCCAGTGATATTGGGCAAATTGGTGTTGACCGATTGAAGAGTTACAACTGATAGTCTAAGTATAAGGATAAGTGCGGACATTTAAGTGCTAAATATTGAAAGTCATTTATTTTAAAGTGTTAAAAGTGGGCAACCTGCAGCACAGACAGTCATGTGTACCGTACAGGCCGGACGTTTGTTTTAGACGATTGCCCTTGACCTTGAAGCCTGCGAGTGAGCCGACAACACTCACTCTCTCACCCTATCGCTTCACACTTGTCACCACCGACCTGATGTAATGGAATTCCAGACTTGAGCAGACAGTACAGTCCACTTCGAAGTATTGTGTGACGCAGAAGTACACGTTACGTAGTTACGAACAGAACGTCATTATATTTGCCAATGATTGTACTTCAGTAGTAGTGTGAAAAATCTTTGTCAATCATCGGACCGCTTGGGGCAGCTGATAACAACACAGGTACTGTAGTAACTCGCCTCCAGGCTTCCATTAAGAATTTTCACTCGTCTAAAACAAACGTCCGGCCTGTAACTTATGACGCTCATCACCATGGTTAAGCTATTGAAGTGATTTGTGAGTTGCATCACAGGGCCAATTTTGCTGGTTCTTTCTTAGTAGATTATCTTTCTTTCAACTAGTGACTGTTCAGTGGGTGTTTTCTACCTCCTCGGACCACTCAAAACCCCACTACCCTCACCAATTCAGAAATGTTCTGAATCCGTTATGGCGTCAAACTGACATACAGTACTCCTTCTGTAATCCGGCATCTCAGCTATTCGGCACTCCCAGTAATCCGGCGTTTTGTATTCGAGTACGAGCTCAACACTTGATTTGATAATGCGTACCCAATGCTGTACTCGTGGATTCACCGGATAGCGCATTGACAACTGATGACGTAGGCGTGTGGCTTACCGGCGAAGATGACGAAAACAACCAGTTTATGACAGAAAATGACATAATAGAGGAAGTGGCAAGAGAGGAAGAGGACGAGGAATAGGTCGAAGGAGAAGTGACACAGGCTGTACAATCAATCTCTCACGATGCGGCCATCGCCTCGTCAATTGCCTGGGCGGAGGAAAATGGCGTATCTGCTAACGATGTCTTAGTTTTAGGAAGGTTAAAGGAACAAGTTTTCAAAGTGTCTCTCAACCGTAAAAAGCAAAACACAATTGATGCATATTTCCAGCCGTCTACTTCCAAGGAATAACGTGAGTTATATGATGTATTTTCGTACTTTTTTTTTTACTTTGCATAGTACAATGTAATTAAAACTGATTATCAAATGATATCTGAGTTTTTCTCGATATTTTCCAGTAATCCGGCGTTTTCGGTAATCCGGCAGTGCTCTGGCCCGATATCTGCCAGATCACCGACAGAGCACTGTACTGTATATGCCATTTGTACACACAAACTGTACCGTATTTATTTGTATATAATTCACCAATGCCACCAAGTATCCTCAGCCATTACTAGCCTCCGTGGCTTAGGCGGCAGCACGCCAGCCTCTCACCGCTGGGTCCGTGGTTCAAATCCCGGTCACTCCATGTGAGATCTGTGCTTGACAAAACGGAGGCAGACAGGTTTTTCTCCGGGTACTCCAGTTTCCCTGTCAAAATTTCATTCCAGCAACACTCTCCGCTATCATTTCATTTCATCTGTCATTCATTTAAGCATTGTCCCAGGGGAGTGCGTCAGGCCTCGGCAGCCGGCACAGTCCATATCCTCGCCGCTAGATGGGGGCTTCATTCATTCCATTCCTGACCCGGTCGGAGACTGGAAGCAGGCTGTGGATTTTCTTTTCATCCTCAGCCATTACTATTAATATTACATTGTATATGACATCAACCAATTACTCGGGTCTTGACATCTCGCAATCATCATATCGACAAATGTACCTTCTAACACAACTGTGACCTTGAAATGCATTGTTGTTGCTAGACAGTTTGATGATAATGCACACAATGTTTTGTCACTGAGTAAGCACAGAGTTCGTAGTAACATTAAGGGTCCCAGCAGTGACGTAACTAGGGTTTACTTCTAGAGGCGGAGGAGCTGGGTCAAAATTACATTAGGGAGAGGGTGGGGGGTCGGACTGAGAGCTAATATACGGTCCCGAAATTTCAAAACTTCTTATCTACTGTATATTATTCTCGTGTTCGATTTCATTAGCTTTCAAAACGTTATATTTGCACTTTATTATATGCAAATGCTCGAAAATTAACAATTTTATAGATATCTATACTAATATAATAAAGCTGAAGAGTTTGTGTGTTTAAACGCGCTAATCTCTGGAAATACCAGTCCGATTCAATTTTTTTTTTATGTGATAGCCAGAGTAGTTTAGGCTACGTAGCATTAGGCTACGCCCCTCAGGTAACCTTAAAGATTGATTTTTGTTCAGTAAGTCGGCAGAACAAGCGCTCACGAACAGCTATATCCTCATGCGCTGGCGTTATGGTTAGTGACACGTACACCGTTTCACCGATCTGAACCAAACTTTGTATACTTACCCTTTGGAACCCTACGAGTAATACTGTCTACGTGAAATTTATGACAGACCAGTCTATTCCCTGCATTTAGGCCCTTTGGCACAAATCTACACCTTTTCACCTATCTGAACCAAAATTTGCATACCTACCCATTGGAACCCTGCGAGTTACACTGTTTACATGAAATTTTGGACAGACCACTCCATTTCCTGTAATTAGACCCTTTGGCCCAAATATACACCGTTTCGCCGATCTGAACCAAATTTTACATACTTACCCTTTGGAACCCGACGAGTAACACTGTCTGCTTGAAATTTCAGACCGACCACACCATTCCCTGCATTCGTTGAGCGCTATGTGGCGATAAATGATACTATTGCTACTTTAGTAGCTCGGGAGAGCCGAAGTTTTCCTAAGTGTTCTGATTATTTTCCTGCGGCATTATACGACAAAAGACGACACTCTTGGTCTCTACATTTATAACAGCCAATGAGATATAGGCCCTAGGCGGTGTCTTTTATTTCACTTACTCCTCTTTCCAATATTTTTCTAAAATTTGTTTTTAAATTACATGTGTCAGAGCTGTAGTTAGTAAATGGCTGTTTCCCTATTCATAATTATCATTATTATCATTGCGGGAAAATGACGTGAAGATTACGTCCATTATACTGTACTACTTATCACCCCCACTACAATCACCACCACCACCACCGCCGCCATCACCACCACCACCACCACCATCACCACCACCACCACCACCACCACGAAAATTTATATTTTTCAAATATTTTTTTCTGTTAGTTCAAGTATCATGTGCCAGTTCTGCAGTAGTATTCATTATCATACATAAAACAAATAAATCCAACGGGAGAAGCCAGGCACTACTGCTAGTTTAATTATAAAGACCAGTTTTCCTCGCGGAATCATCTGGCCCTTCATTTTCTCCGACATATTAATGAACTACAGTTCACAACTATAGTTTAACTTTAAACATCAATACAACTTAACACAATATTATTCACTTTCCACAATGCCACTCACACTCGGATACTAACAGAATGTCAACTGACAAGTAGTGTATTTTTGGACAGGGATGAAGATATAGAGCTACACGCATCTCACTGCCACCCCTCTGGCTAACTGAACTGCTGACCATTTAGCTCATTCAGTAGGTGTTAAGGTAGGTTAACGCTAAAAATGTTACACGAGTGAAAAGTAATGCTTTCAAATACAATCCAGTCATTTGTCATCAATCCGAAGATTGGTTTTGATCATCGATTGATCCCCCCGCCCTTGGTTACGCCACTGGGTCCCTGCAATTAAACTGAATCCGTTTGTAATACAGGCACACCTTTCCTACTTCACCTTAACCCAATTATTTCCTGTAAAGCTTGTGTGTTTCATGTTGTCTAACGTCTTCCTCCTCTAATCACCTCTGTAGTTAACTACTGGTATGCTAACCCTTAAATTTGATTGGATAAATCTGTGACATTTCTTATAAATCCTTTACGTGCTTCCCATCGATCTTGAAAAATGGCATGTGGAGGCTCTGACTGATGTGCTTTGTCTCACTTCCAGTTCTCGTGACCTTACCGTCAAGCTTCGGCAGGATAAACAACGTAGTGTTCAGCCCCAACAAGCCTGAACATCTCATACTAACGTCAGCTGCCTGTGTAATTTTTGTCACGTGGGTAAAGTATTAACCGATTTCTTTGCTACCTACACCTATAACGTTGTTTTCCGCAAGGTATGTAACTGAAATATCAGGATCCTTAGTTTAAATCATCTTTTAGTATTAATTGCACTTTTAGAATGGAAGAAACAAGGTTTAATCACAGGTAATAGGAAGAATTCAATCAGTTTCTTATTTCCAAGCTTTAGAAATGAGTACTGGGAGATTTTCACTGGGTGTAAAGATCATACCACACTACCCTCCGCTTCGTCTGAAAGGTAACCACCACATCTCATATCGGCCAATACATCAGAAAGGTGGGATCAATTGAAAGTTGTCAAAGAAACCATTAAAAGCCATGAGGCTAGCACATACTACCAGCTTCAAAAAGTTCACATAATATAATCATGTCGTTGAAATCAATAACATTGCACATAGAATTCGGTGTTAGTACAGTAGTTGGTGCCACCCATCCATAACGTCAGTCAAGAATAAGTTTCAACGCCATGAAGATTGTAGTTACAAAGTTCAATCATATTTGAAAAAGACTTCTTGTGAAACTCTTCATTAGATTAACAGAGTATGTGTCAAAACAAATTCACGATATGGTACGGTCTCAAGTAGACGATTATCTACACATTCTTTCCATTGTTCTGGCTGTGTTTTGATTCCTTCCCTATAATAATGTGGTCAGGTGCTTAGCCAATTGCACAGTAAGTCTCTTGCCTCTATCCTCACTAACGCATGTCGTTCCACAATGATCATTATGCTGCAGAACAATTTGAGGGGTAGAACGAAAGTAAACCCATGTAGCCCATTGGGAACTTTCAAACATCGATTTCAGTTTTGCGACCAGTGACTTTCATTCATCGCTGACGGTGTTGTCGTGCGTTTCCCAATGTTTCAAACTTAAATGCTTACTTCGGTTAAATTTTCGGTGTGTTTGAATCTGAATACAATTCTTATTTGAGTGCACGAATATAGGCATGGAGTGCTTCCCTTGGTCTGTCTCGTTCACACACGTGGTGCGGTGGAGGCTGTATGGCAACGGTCAGAGCTGGTGGCACGAGTTGGACTGGCTTGTTATAAACGTGTTAATTTTGTGTCCTACTGTAGTAACGTTGACATCACAGTGCATTGCTTTGTTTAGTCAGAAGCATTCTGGTAGAGGTGCTAAGTCCGACCAATTTACCCCTAATCAGCTTTGCCTCTACAAGCATGTTTCAGGTGAAGTTTTAGGTAAATGTGATTCTGACCTTGTGTCATCTCATGCCAAAATACCACTTTCTATGTCTCCATGCAGCACAACGATCAATTGACACTACATGTCCCTGATTGGCGACGCAAGGTCGGTCGTCTGACAGAATCACTGTATCTCCCGGGCACTCACCAGGCCCTCACAGCATCATCCAGTGGTGAGTATTCTACTGTGATCTCAGTCAAGCAATTTCCAGCAGAGTTCCCAAAGATTTATGATAAAGACGTCAATTCTTGCGAGATTTTCTTGTGAATTAGAATACATCATATTGCCTATTGCACGCTAAACCTCGATTGACTATATTAAGTTCTTGCCTCGTACGAAGATGTGTGGAATTGATGGGTAATTGAAGAGTGAAACTCAGAACCCAGCTAAGTACCAAAGGGGTATTTAAGAGGATATAAAAAAGGCGTAATAACTATGAAGACATGTTAGCAGTCTAATGAATGTATGTTTGATGCACATAGCCACATGCTCTATATTAAACAGACGCAAAAGAACAATTTTGAAAACCTCGCTGTGGAAAATAATGCCTCCTAAATCGGAGATACATAAAATCAGCTTATACTTAACTAAATAAAACCAGGTATGTGCCAACACATGCAAACCATGCAGTAACATAATTTTGTTGGTATTGCCACATGCCTTAATGAAATGCTCTCAACCCCGCGGCATAGCTGTACGCGTTAAATCACTCACCACGACCGTGATGGGGAGCTGCAACAAGTCCGGCGATCGGGGGTTCGATTCCCGGCGCTGACAGTGGCTACCCTAAATGTGGCTTTCCCCGGAATTTTCCACACACCCTCCGGGCAAATGCCGGGATAATACCTTACTTTAAGTCTGGAGGCACCTACCCCATCCCCGGCCCCAATGATTACAGCCGCACACACTATTACAATCACCTGGTTTTCAGACAAATTCATCACACACCGAAGTACACTGGGCTAATGACGAAACATGCCCTAAGTTCCTAAAACAAACAAACAAACAATATTAACAACAATATAAAACACTCTATATTTCTCATCCAAAAAGGCAGGTCTTTTCTTTACTTCTGTAGGTATCCCTGTTTGCGATTCCTTCCAACATGACGTTTCTGATATCTGAACAATGGTCCCTTTTTCAACATATGGTACAATTTCGAAGCAAAAGGAGTATTTCACTTCAACAGTTAACGAAATATCTGCTAAGAATCTTGGGATACCGAGATGCGCCGGTTTCTAAATGGTATCACCAGTGGCCTGAATCGTCTCTCATTTCGGTGACCTCAAAATTTTGGTACAGATGATCTCATATAACTCTTCAGGAACAAATGCCCAACATAGCCGTTTCCTCTTCCCTATCACTGCGAATTTTGTATCGCATGGGGATGTACTATACTTCTTTCCACAAATCGAATGTTTCCTTTGGAAATTTAAACAATATTTCATTCTTTCCCCTGATTCTATTTCTGTCTTCATTTTTTGACTCTACTTTACAACTGGCTCCGTCCATATTTAGAAGAACAAGCTGCATTCTAGGTTGAGGAGCGCTGCTACATTGTGGTGTCTCTTGGTACAGTACACAGCCATGTTGGGTGTTTTGGCATAGTCACCGAACAGGGTTCTGGAGCAATGAGAGAAAATCCAGAATAATGGCACTCAGTGGCGTTCTGGGTTTCATTCTTCAATTATACCGTATATGGTTGTACAATTGAATCGTTTGTTAGTAAGAAGGGATAACACCTCAAAAGTAGAAAATAATGCTTTTGCATGTTTCAGGTCCTTTAAATAGACATGTGATTTGGTTCTAAAAGGGACTTCTCCAGTACTTTTCCCGGTATAGAGAAGGGACTTGCGTGTATTACTAATAGGGGACAAGTGACATTTTACATTTTGGATACCGGTGGATCTCTTTGATTAAATGGATTGTTGGGTCTGTTGAAAAAATGGGAATATGCACTAGTAAACGCAAAAGGAAAATAGTAGAAGTGTCATTTGCTTCCCAGCAGTTTTTTTTTATTATGCGAACAATATTTGAAGGAGACGAAAGGTGATTGCGTAAGCCTTATATCTGAGAAATAATGACGCATGCCTATCATTTAATGAAAACTATCAACGTTCTCATCATTAGTATTACATTTCCTACAAGAAGTGCATATACCGAAAAATTTCCGTACACAAAAAGGAAGATGACGTCCAAAAACTGTTCAACTTGGGCAGAGTCCTTGTGACTCTGGGAGAATGGGAGTGAAATGCGTCATTGCGTATCACCTGCAATTATAACCTATTGGATTCAGCAAGAGAATCCAACTGGCCTCTTTCACTCCAACTCCGGCGTATAACCTACAAGAGGTGCCTCTGTTAATCCGAGCAACTCAGTGGAAGGTTGGGTAACGAATCCCAGCGGGACGCTGAGTCGGCGAGTTGATCAGTTCTGGGGGAACTCCAAGGCTCACAACCTTGGTAGTATCTTGGTCAGTGTGAAACATCACTGACCCCAATCTACAGTCGTTTTCAACTGTACAAAGCATGGAGGAAATTTCAGCAGAATCTACTACCCCAGGTGGTAACCAATCCACAATCGTCCCGAGTGACACATGCGGGCCTTCAGATTCTGGAGAGCCGCACCAACATGATTGGAGGTATCGGAGACTCCTAGAGCTAAGATAAACCACAAACGACGAAATTTCTTCGCAACCATAAATGTGAACTCCCTTTTGCAAGTTGGTAAGCTCAAACAACTCACTGACATCATCTCTCATCATGAAATCCTAATCACGGCGATACAAGAAACAAGATTTACTGATGAACAGACCTTCGAATCACAAGGTTATAGGATCTTCAAAGGGAGAACAGGCAAACGAGTGACGAAAAATGTTCCATTTCTCGGCAAAGGATTTATTGTTAGCAGAAAGATTCTAGACTCGGTCACAGAATTCAGCTCCCCAAATAGCCGAGTCTCAATGCTTAGTTTTCGATACATGAACAAAGTATAAACGATTTTGAACGTACATGCACTAATCAACCAAGCGAACAAGAAAGACCCTGATGGAACAGATAACTTTTGGGAAGAACTAAAATAGCTCATCTCTAGAATCCCTGACAAACACACAATCATTTTGCGTTGACACTGCAATGCCCAACTTGGCAAGGAAAGAAAATACCATAATATAGTTGGAGACTATCCAGCCCATCGACGAACTAACTGGAATGGAGAAAGACTTATGGAGCTCTGTAAGGCATTCAACCTTGTTCTAAAATCAACAGCCTTCATACATCTACCGAGGAAACAAAAGACATGGACATCTCCAACTCCTAATATGGGCGAGTTTCAAATTGACCATGTTGCCATTACACGGACATTAACTCGAGAGATTCAAAACGTAAAAGTCCTGAGAGATGCTAACTTTGACTCGGATCACTATCTTTCCATGATCAAACTCAAGCTTATTCCAAGAAACACCAGGAGACTCCGGTCAACGAAAACAAATAGATTTTACACAGAAAAGCTCAAAACCAACAGTGAGTTCGCTCAGAAACTCGATTCCTTGGATCCAGAGAATTGGGATCAACTAAAAAACGCCTTCGTCAAAACGGCTGAGGAAACAGTCACATTAACAAAAGTTAGGAAACGCCCATGGTAGACTACTGGATGTGATGCTGTAGTAGATCAAAGACAGCTTGCCTGGAAAATATGGAATTCGAAGAAAAATCAAGATAGGTACGAGGACTACATGACTGTTAGAAAACATGCGGCAAAAGTCATACGTGGAGTAAAGCGTGCGTTTGACAAAAGCCAATTGTCACAGATAGAACAGGATTTCAACAAGAAAAGGACCCGAAATTTTTACAAAACCTTCAGACGCAACCTCACTAAATACACCCCGCCAAGTCTACACTTCAGAGATGACCAGGGTAAGCTTGCAAACAACGACAAAGACAAATGTCATATCTTAGCCAAATACTTTGAATCTCTTCTTAATTGTGACGAACCACAATCCCAATTCACGTTTGAAGAACCTACACACTCCAGCCCAGACTCCTCTTCACCCACGAAAGAGGAAATCAGACAGATCATCCAGTCACTGAAGAAGAACAACAAAGCACCTGGTGAAGATACAATAATAGCCGAACTCTGGAAGTCTACAGAAGACAAAGCGTTTGATGATGATGATAATTGTTGTTTTAAGGGGCCTAACATCTAGGTTATCGGCCCTAACAAAGCGTTTGACACACTGACAGTGATTATCCATGAGATCTGGAAAACTGAGAAACTCCCCAGTGACTGTGCGTCAGCCCTGATGTATCCCTTTCACAAGAAAGGTGACAAGGCAGATGTAAACAACTACCGAGGCATATAACTCCTCACGATAACATATAAAATTCTCTCGAAAGTCCTTCAGACCCGGGCAGAGAAACAACTTGATTCACAATTAGGCGAGTATCAAGGAGGATTTAGAAAAGGGTGCTCATGTATTGACCAGATCATGAACCTTAAATTTGTTTTACATATCTGACTCTCAGGAACAGGAAGTTTGTGGTGACCTTCATAGACTTCAAGAAGGCCTACGATTCTATTGATCGGCGTACACTCTTTCAAATTCTAAAGGAAATGGACCTAGACAACAAGGACAATTATCCAACAGACCATAACCAATACGACCTCCAGAGTGAAATTCAGGGGAGAGATTTCGGACACCTTCGAAATCAAGACAGGCGTTAGACAAGGAGATGGATTATTGCCTCTAATTTTCAACTGCGTATTAGAAACAAAAACATTCGGCAGTGGCGCAAGGAGATGTGTAATGAAGAGGTCTACAACGGCCTCAGAATACAGTAGGTTATAAGAAAATGGATCTGACAATTGACTGCCTAGCTTTTGCAGATGATCTAGTTATATTTTCTGATTCCATAGATACTGTTACAAAACAAATCATCAAACTTAAAACCCAAGCGACAAAGGCAGGCCTCCAGATCTCCTTTGAGAAAACGGAATGTATATCTAACATCAAGCAGGCCCCCAGATAGTTATATGTGGAACAACGAATAATCAAGCGCGCAGAAAAATTTAAGTATTTAGGCGAATGGATAAAACCAAACAACTCTGAGAAAGAAGCATTTACATCAAGGATCAACCAGATGGAAACTGAGTACCAGCTAACCAGAGATGTTTACAATAAACGATCAGTGTCCATCAATGCCAAGATTAGGCATTATTGTTCAGTTATTCGTCCAGAAGCTCTGTACGCAGCAGAATGCCTTGGAATGAATAAGAAAGGTTTAGTTGAAAAAGTTAGAGGCCAAAGACCGAAAAATCCTGAGAAAGATCTTAGGACCAGTCAGAGAAAATGGAGAGTACAGGAGGTGACATAACAACTAACTCTACATACGTGTGGAAAGGATAACGGACTTGATGCGAAAAAGGAGAATTAATTTCTATGGCCACGTAACACACATGAGCTCGCAGAGACTGACCAACCGCATATTTTCCTACTTTGTAGACAAGAAAACCAAGGGACCATGGTTCTCTGAGATCGAAAAAGGTCTTATAGAAGTAGGGATTTCGCTTGAGGACATTCAAGAACGCCTTCCTCTCCAGAAAACACTTAGAGCACACCACCGATTCCAAGAAAAGCCAAAACTGAGAACAGACAAGAAGTGGACGGCTGACAGAAAGGAGGCGCACAGGAAACTGGGAAAAGATTAAAGCTCAAAGACGGAAACAGTTGAAGTAAAGTGGTCCATAGCTGGCCGAAACGTAGAAGAAGATCAACCACGTTATGAAGACTTTTATAATCTGTTCAAGTTATAGCCTGACATACAGTAGATGAAAAGGAAATTGACTGAAAAGTAGAGAATGGATACCAATATATTGAAATCATATACAACTACATTTTTATAACAGTGCTTTGACAAGTAGATTTAAACAATATGCAGTGTTAAATGTTATTTTGCGTTGTGTATAAGCTCTTTACGTTCATGGCATTGCTTAATGATTTTTGTTCCCTGAATTAGAAACTAAAGTGCATATATTTGTAAATCGTGGTCATATTACCCACATACATTTCCGATAAAGGACTCTAAGCAACAAAATAATAAAACATCTCAGACATATTATCAGTCACCTATACATTGTTTATCCATGCTTTGAAAAGTTACATTTGTTTTCTTCTCATCAGGTAATATCGTGGTATGGAGTGACGTAAGATATGCTCGTTCACATGTTCTCCACGCCAAATTTACCAACAAAAAATACGTCGTGAAAATTGTCAGATTAGATGTACATTCAATTAATATTCTGAGGACCTCGGACAAGTAAGTACCATGCATTAATTTAAGAGAATCTCTCAATGCATTTACCTGAAATATCGCTAATCATATGAAGAGTAGCCCGAAGGGGAACTGGTACAATCTTAGACTCAAGAGAGATGATATTGTACACAGTCATAAATGCCTGGTCAGAATTATTAACTAGGAGATTGTGTCTTACATTGTAAATTAGAACGCATAGGTCTAGTTAGTTATCCCCACTTGCTTTTCTTAGTAGACTGTCATCACATTATACCGAGCATTGTATCCCACTTGCTTGGTTCCGTCTTATAGGTAGGCCTGCGTTATGAAAATATTATGTTAGGGATGTCTCATCAGTCTGTTGTAACATTATGTGTGGAGAATCTAGTAATTTATCCCACTCACTTGTTTCACCAGTCTGTTATCATCTTCGTCCTGTACTGCGTATGAAATGGTTCCATTTTGACATGCGTCCACCCATTGCCTCTCACGAAATGCCCACTGTCACAATGCTGCTCCTGTGAGGGGACTGTTGTCAATGTGGAGGTGGGAGGACCTGGAATCTCCATCTCATTTACCAGACATGTGTCCCTGTACGTTGATATTTTCCCCCAGACTATCTATTCTGAGACAAGCATTTCCAAACACTAGACGCGATACTCCATCGCAGTCATCTACAAAGATGCATTGCTACTGGGATCCACACATCCGGCAATGCTGCAGGTTTATCCCTTGAAGGTATGGTGGTTGTAAAATATATGAATACATTGCCACCACTATATTTCTAACCCTCACGTTTTCACGATCAGTATACAATGAAGTTTATCCCAGAGAATATTCAACGTATGGTACTGTTTCCTTGGCACCAGATCAATATGTCACGAGTTTGATACTAGCACCGATCTCATCTAAACATACTACACTCGAGCATTATGCAGTATTACATGTGTTAATCCTGCTGTGGCTGATCGATTAACACAAGATCAATTATTGTTTCGAAATTAACTTGCATGCTATTTACAAATTTGGGAATATTTCACCCCCATTAATCACTGGTATGTACAGTAGGTCTACCTGAATTTGTGGATGATTGGGATCAATGCTCCCATATTTGTTGCAATACGTTCCGTAAGTCGTGAGTTTGAGAAATTTAGAACAGAAATTATTAACACGCACACTACGTGTGACTTATGAACACTACATAACGGAGTTATGCTCTAAAATAGTAGCTTGTAGAAACTTGTGGTGACATAAACGCAATACACCATATTCAGTTTTAGAACGGGGCATGATCACTATCTGGAATAGTATTTATTAACCCCCCACCAATTGATTACGTTCCACAATAATCAGTTATACAGGGCGTCAGTTGTAACTTTTCAGTCGGTCAACACGTATTTGCCCAATGACTGGGTGGGGTACAATGCTTATCTCTACTTAGTATAAAACAGATTCCCCGATTCTTGGATGTCACGGGTATTCTCGACAACCACTGGATGGATTTTAATGCGGGTTTCACCATTCTGTAAAGGATATCTCGAGGAAGGTTTCTGTAGAAAATAATTTATTTATGATCAAAGAAAGCCAAGCAGAAACGATTTCAGTAAAAAAGTCGAAAAAAGAACCTGGCGTCCGTGCGCTTCTTAAGCTTACGCTGGGCAAACCTTTAAAAATATCAATATACTATGAGTAGAGGTGTTAGAAAGTGTTGTTATTTTTTTGAAGATTTGTTGATTAAAAATTCAAAAGGTGGTGTTTTGTGTTTTTATTATTTTTTCGGGGGATGACATGTTAAAATTTGGAAAGCGATAAGGTTTGTACAATAAGTGCATTTAAAAATATAAACAATTAATAAAACAAAGTAAAAAACAAAACAGCAGGGTAAAACGTTAAGCATGGCTATGGAAGAATGAGATAATACTTATATGGAAGTCACATTTTTATTTTACATTCACCATCTCGAAACACATTTCAGTGAATACCTTTTTCAGTTTTATCCAAATACTGCGGTGAAATCACTGGAAGTAGATCATGGTTAAAGTCTCAGCACTTGCAGCTGTCAATTTTCGCCTCCTATCACTTACTATGAGACTGTATTTCGAAAATGACCTTTCAGAATCCACATTTGAACAAGAATACCACACACACTTTAATGCAGCTGTTGCATAGTCTCGGTGAGCAGGCCTTATCCCATGAGGATCTCTGGAACATTCACATTATCTTCATGACGCAGTTGGTTCTTGATTGCAGTCAGGTAAATGCTGTGAGCCTCTAAAAACTGTTGAGACTCCATCTTCGTAAGAAATGGGGCATTCTTCTTAAATTGGAGCAGTTCTGTGGGAGATACGTTCTTAGGTGCATGCCGAGGATCAAACAATGACCCGATGGCTTCTACAGTCTTCCTGGCTGGATCCGTGGTCCTTAAAGTCCTGACTTTCACTAGAGCTGACTGGGCAACACACGTAAGCTTGGACTTAACCTTTATCTGCATCTTTTGAGGAAGCTGTTCCAAGTTCTGGAGGATCGTATGATTGAACATTCCACCATCGCCTAATAGCTTGAGCTTTACCTCAAGGTCATCTAGCTTCCCAGCCAGTAAGTGAATTGTTGGGTACTTAGATCCCTCCAAGAAATTAAGCAAGTCCATAAGAGAGGCACCAACAACAGAAACATACAATGCTTGTAATTGTATAAATTGTATTGTTGAAGTCGATGCTTGTTGGAAAAATTTGACCCCAGAATTTGAATCTTCCAATGTTTTGAAAAATTCTACCAGATCTTCCACATGCGTGGTCATATACATTGCAGCCTTAAACCATGAATTCCATCTTGTACATACAGGCATTGGGAAAGCTAGAATTTCATTCTCTTTTTCTGTGTTTTCATATTTCTCCCTTAGAAATGCAACGTAATTGCTTTTTCTTTTTCGCGTATTTAAAAAGGCATTCTTTGTCTTTACTATAGACATGTTCAATTCGTCCAGCTCGTTTTCAAATACGCAGCCGATAAGATTGACTTTATGAGCCCAGCACTGGACATGACTTAATTCTTCAATCAATCCTTGAAGAGTAGTTACACATTTTGTCATGTAGCGTGCTGAGTCCGTAACTACTGCCACTACACGCTCCCGTTCAATTTCATAGGAATTCAAGGTGTCTAATATCTCATTGGAGCAATTTACGCTATTGGCAGAATCTAGAACAACAGAGGCAGCCAGATGGGTGTTCATTTCAGTTGATGGTACTGATGGACGAAAAAGAATGTTGAAAACACACCTACCATTCTTGCCAGTTGTTTCGTCACATAGCAGAAACACGTCTTTGTTTTTTATATCTTCCCTAATTTCATCCCTCCTTCTTTCGCCAATCATGGGGATGTATTTCTGACGAATCTGATTTGCTGATGGTAAATCTCCACTTCCGCGAACGTACTTATTAAACCAAGTACGGATAGCAGGATTGTCTAGTTTCTCTACTGGTATATTAGCTTTCACAAACGCAGTAGTAGTGTCCAAAATAAACTCTTCTTTCATATCCTTCACACGACTAGCATTTGATAATGTTTCTTTCAAGGTGGCCACTCTAGGAACACTAACTTCAAGACGCGAATTTTCTCGGCGTTTTGAATGCTTCTCCGATTTGCAATGTTTGTCTAATGCATCTTTCCTGCGATAATCTAACCGACAATCACAATATTTGCACATAAGAATGCCACAAGAAATTATAAATCCTTCATTCTTATATTCTTTAAGTCTGTCTGTGGCAGAAACAGCTACCTTCGGCATTTTTAAACTCAACTGAGCGATGCCCAGTAACAAACACTGTTATCACACGGTTGACTGTAGTCACACGCCAGTATAAATTCGTAACCACACGCAAAATGTATTTCTGAATTCGTGTCATAATATTTAAATTACGTCGCGTCTCATCTTCCTGTACTGCTAAGTTCGGAACTAATACGACGAACACGTGGTCGCCAACTGATTCACGCAAATAACACACTAGCTTCGATGATAACGCACAATTTGCGCACTTTTTATTAAATTATATAGAATTCTCTACTATAATTTACACTCGCTACCGATGTAACAGGAGGCAAACGTAGTTTACATTATGAACAACTATCACATAACCTTTTGGAGGTAGTCGACCAAACTATTCACGCCGCGATATAACAGCTGTTTACCACAGCGCTAAAATCCAACGAGTAACGAGAATATCGACAGTATATCGTAATATGACGTATATCGTAGTATTACCCCTCGCGAAACTATACAATCGATCATTCTCTCGAATTGAACACCAACCAAATTCGATTATCGGCTTGTGGACAAAAATGTTCGAATTGGTGTGGGGAAAAAATATGAAAATTTGTTTTTATTTCGCAGATTGCGGTATTTGTGGTGTTATTCACAAAATTCGCGTTATTTCGCGATTTAATTTCACCCCTGGGCGGCACGAAACATGTAACTATGTGAAAATAAAACATCCTAACCTCTAAATATGACTTTTCGTTTTATCGCGAATTAACAAAAACTAACACCTCTAACTATGAGTGTAAGAATTGTTCAGCATGAGAAGGTCTACAAAAAAGTCTCAGAGAGAATATCTCTATCTTCAATACATCGCCCACTATAAGTGTTTTTACGTTTTCATATCTTCCAAGAATCTCCATTCAATTGCTGAGGCGACAGTTTACGAGCTAGCTAGGAGTGAGCCTATCACCCCAGTTACAGCCTAGCTAGCGGGCGAGCCTATTGCCCCAGATACAACTAGCAGCAAACTGTCGAGTCGTGTTGAGTTAAGACTTCAGAGGAACATAGTTGTGTTTTGAGTTTCCGTGGAAGTACAACTCGGCTTTCCTTCATTTCGCCTGTTTACTTTTCGCGTCTGACAAGAATTCGTTGCACATGAATCTCCATGATAATATGAGGACCCTATTTCCAAAAGTCGACATCTGCATATCTTAACAAATGGTGTTTGGTTCCTCAGTTTAGGGGCTGCGACAACGCGGTCATGTAGCCCCGTGTACTTTGGGTGTGTAGAATCTGTCTGATAACCGGTGTTAATTGTGATGACTGTATTAGTGTGTGTTATCTATTTTAATTCAAGGAAGGACTGCAGGCATTGAATTTTTTCAAGTAGTTCCTACTTTTGCTGCCAAACGCCAACGTCAACGACCAAATAGTTCAGAAATTAGTTACCAGATGCCAAATAGGCGGTTTTTGACGACGAACGTAGGAAGCTAAACACGTTAGTCAAATGTTTAACCTATATTAATTTAGTCTCACACAGGTGTAATTAGTGGAAGGTTCTTTAACGTGCTATAAATCTATTACATGGGACCGCCGGCTTTACTTCCCCTCCGAAGGTAGGCATACGGAGGGATTTTTAACGTTCTTAAAAAATCCGACGACTTCGGCCGGGTCTGAACCCGCGATCTTGGGCATGGAAGCTCAGCATGCTACCAACTACGCCACCGAAGCCGCTTATCATAACAAAGCAGATGTCGAAATTTGGAAATAAAGTCAAACTTAAATATTGATTTTTAACCACAAACATCGTGTTTTGGAACATCTTACACCATCCATTTGACGTGTTTCTCCAAGAGGAATACGAAATCTACAAAAATCTATTTTTTTATGTCAGATGTCTACTTTTGAAAATAGGCTCCACGTATAATTAATAGTCCAGTCAGTGATTTAACCCATCATGCCGAGACGTAAAACGGATAAAGGTCGTAGTAAATTGACATAAAAAAGTGCTTATCACGTAATGCATTCATAACTGTTCCCGGGCGAAGCCGGAGTGGGTTGCTAGTACACTAATATATGAATAATAAGTAAAACAGTCCTGGAAAAAGTACATGTATTACTTATGATCACTATTATAATGAGGCAATTTTAAGATTACGCGTTTCGACATTCAAGCGGCCATCATCAGATCCTGATCACTGTGTTGAGATTTACATTTACACACAAATATTATCTAACTACAATGAGTTGGTGATCACATTACGATTCGCAGTTCCAATCTCGTTAAAAGGTTAGTTTGTTTTATAGGGGTTTGTGAATTACATATGAGTGATATGCACGTGTATGCAAATTAAGCTTGTAATTCAACGTGACCGTTAATCTCGCGATCGTGAGCCACGTGACCTCATTTTTTTAACGTGGAATCCGAGCCACAGGACATGGCATTTCACTTCAAAAATCTCACATGCATTGACCGGGAATCGAACCCATTCCGCCTTGGTGAGAGGTAAAGAGCTTGACCGCTGCGCTACCACACCCCTGTATGCAAATTAGAACAACGCAATATAATAAAAATAAAAATAAAATTAAATTAGGGCATACACTTGAATTATATTATGTTTGCGATAAGAAGGTGTTAGCCATGGTGGTAGCCAACGTCCGTATCGGATAAGGTAGAAGAAGAAGAAGAAGATGCGATTAGGCTACTTATGTCAGCCGAGCCGTTGGTCGCACTGTTGTTACCGCATCGCCGGCCTAGTGATCATATCTAATACATGTACTTTTTCCAGAAGTGTTTTACTGACTATTCATATATTTTATACATTGTACTCCTTCCCAGTCATTAGACAATTTCGTGTTGACCGACAGAAGAGTTACAACTAACAGTTTGTATTAGCAACACTGAAAGAATGGCTTCAAAACTTT
The DNA here is from genome assembly GCA_946902985.2 of Meconema thalassinum. Classification (NCBI taxonomy): domain Eukaryota; kingdom Metazoa; phylum Arthropoda; class Insecta; order Orthoptera; family Tettigoniidae; genus Meconema; species Meconema thalassinum. The sequence goes on along the minus strand of OX336389.2, from coordinate 271,526,483 downwards.
ACATTTACAGGATGTTTCAAAAAATAGTGGGCATAATTTCAGGTATGTATAGCCAATACAAAAGGTCCATTACAACATGAGTCCAGAAATACTTGGTTTCAGAGTTATGGGCTTTCAATCAGTGATATTGACCGGAGCGTTTAAAATCTTCCCGCCTTTACAGCAGATGTTCAAAATGTCCAGCTCTGCTTGAACACAGGCCTTAGCCTACATCGATGTCTCATTGGCTCTGCTAACACGATCCCAACTTCCAGTAGTATTGCATATTTCCTCACAACCAGTCACAATTCGATCTAGGCACAGGGGACGAATACACTATGTACCCATCGCCTCGGACTGAACTATCAGAGTGTCCTGTTAATATATTCTATCACGGCATCTACCTGCGGGAAGAAGAACGTTTCAGTTAATATCAGTGTTTTGAGGACCGTAACTCTGATACCAAACATTTCGGACACCTTTTTGTAACGGCCTTTGTTTATTGTCTACACATACATACCTGAAATGATGTCCTCTATCTTTAAAACATCCTGCATATATCGTCAGTGTGCCTCCAAAATCCGCTATGTAACTTCCATTCTTTCCCCTAACTTTAGTTACGCCTCCCAGCTCAATGCAGATACAGAGTTCAACCAATTCCTATAATTTATTTATGAACATGGAAAGATGATCCTTAAGAATTTGTTATGTGGGCTATCAAACCACATGTGGGTGCGGCGTGACCAGTTTTAAAGATAAATTCAGAAGAGAGCAACAATGCCACATAAGCAGATTTTGCAAGTGCAGCGACGATATATTCGATAAATACACCAGTTTCGGCCAAGATAAGTTAGTAAGTAATTTAATACAGCAATGTTCAGTACTGTATCTCACAATTTAGAGCAATTAACTTTTCAAAATTAGGACGGGTGCTTTGTAGATTTTGATGAACACTGTTCTGATATTCACGTAGTGCAGGCATTCTCAACCATTTTGACACCGTGAGCCAAAGTACCAGAGCACCATTAAATGGAATATATTATTATTTTACTATAATTATTATTTAATATTATTATTATTATTAATAAGCCTCCGTGGCTTAGGCGGCAGCACGCCGGCCTCTCACCGCTAGATCCGTGGTTCAAATCCCGGTCACTCCATGTGAGATCTGTGCTGGACAAAACGGAGGCAGACAGATTTTTCTCCGGGTACTCCGGTTTTCCCTGTCAAAATTTCATTCCAGCAACACTCTCCCTTATCATTTAATTTCATCTGTCATTCATTTAATCATTGCCCCAGAGCAGTGCGTCAGGCCTCGGCAGCCGGCACATTTCATATCCTCGCCACTAGATGGGGGCTTCATTCATTCCATTCCTGACCCGGTCGGAGACTGGAAGCAGGCTATGGATTTTCATTTTCATTATTATTAATAATAGGGGTATTGTGTCCGTTTGTCCACCTAGGATGGACAGGCGATCACATGCGAGGCAACATTATTACAGTGTGAGCACGAGTCTCAGGGCGTCCTGGCTTAAGCCGGCAAAAATTCACTACACACTGCCTTCATGTCCCCCGTAAAGGACTCCAGGAAAATGTATACAACACAACACTGAGTGAGGAAACATATTTTAAAGTAAAATCAATTCACATATTTATTCACCAAAACATGCTTATCAGCCACACGAAATATTAAGCAGTTCACAGCAATCAAAATTAATCTGTGACGGCAAAACACACCTATGATTGTGATTTGAGCATCTCAAAAAAATAAAATATTCACAGTCTTATCTTCATGAGAGTCCATTTGTTATGACTATGAACGAAGAAAACAATTAAATAATTTTACCCTATACATAAGAGAATGCACATCATCTATAGAGATAAAAATTGAAAATTAAAAGAATTAAATTACGCCGCAATTCGCTGCCCAGTTCTCTACTATTTACAGTAATGAGTCTTCGGAATTGTTTCACACACTATTATCAATCAGGTGACACATCATATTCATTTCAAAATTGGATCAAAAGAACTTGGATGGTTTTGGCAACATCCTTTATCAAAGCAAAGCTTTCTCAAAAGTTAAAGTTCTTAGTCATGGAATATTCTGACACTTGATAATTATGATTGACTATAAGAACATTCGAAAAATATTTTCTATACTTATACGCAATGCCATTGTTGACACTTGAGTATATTTCCTACACAGCATTTTCCACCTGCTCAACACATTGAAGTTAAATTAATTATTTGAACATTGAATTCGAACAAGTCACTATATACATTTGCAACCTTACATGACGTGACGTCATTCCACTCTTCCTTAAATACTCGACTAGTATTATAATATTTACTTGATGTGGAAGTCTATTTATTATATTGGATCAACATTCTAATCATCTGAAGCGTTTTATACACAGGACAGGATTTCCACTACTGCAAAATGCCCCGTATACAAGTGGATCTACCACTGAACCATCTGAGCTGATACTCAGGAAAAACATTTATCAACCTGGGATTAACATGAATCACTATACCCATTATATTCCAATCGCCATTAGCTTCAATTACCTCGTGTCGAATACTAGCTTAAGGATACTCAGATCCCTCACTCTCAAATAAACATTTATAACAATATCATTAACCTTTTGACAGTACAAGATCAAAATGGTCACTTTTCACAAGATAGTCAATGTTTCAAAACGCAGAGTTATTATTATTATTTATCAAAAATGGAAAAAAATATTATTTAATTATTGGTAATTCTCATAGTGTCAACTAGAGTTCTTTAGGTGTCATTAATCCTGCTGCCTCTGAAAATATATGGTAAGTCTTCCCATATTATTACCTTAATTTATACGAGAAAACTATATCGAAAAATGAGAATCCACCTCATTTTCAAACGTAAGCATAAACTTCAGGCAACGATGATAATAAACTGAAAGTACTTTTGCAGTGCATTATGAAGACGCAAAATTACGGAGTTTTTGAAAATCCATGGCAAAAATAAGATTCACATGGCAAATGGCGTTGTCTGAAGGTCTGGAAGTCCCTCGGCGCGGAATGAAACCAGGTACAACGCTTCCGTACGACTCCATCCTCGGGACAAGTCATGTCCCAGCATTCGCCTAAAGCTGGCTCCATGGTCACAGGAGTGTGCCAGGGATGGCATCGCTTCCATTTATCCATTCTGATGGTCCAGCCTCGTCCGCCTACACCACAGGCCACTAGCCTGGCATGGTCTTCCTACGGCTGGTCGGTGACGTCATGTTTCCATTCACTGGCCCCACAATAGTTCCTATACTGTCGTATGCGCTCGGCATTTAAAAGTGTTCTAAGTTGAGCAACTGTCTTTATCGATGGGTCCGCTAGGATAATCAGTAGAATGTCTCAATTATAGTTGTCACGTTCTCTGATATTTGTGTAATTGTAAATATTGCATTCAGAGATGTTGGAAATATGCCTGATCTATTTCAAGTCCCACAATAACAAGTCGTAAGACGTGAATTTTTCTTTCAAAGTCCACAATATTACAGTAAGTTTTCGTGTACACCATATTCTAGTCAGTTTCAGTGCCCACAATATTCTGAGCGAGGCTCACAACTTTCATAATAAGTCAGCTAGTTAAAGAAGTCTACCTTGTAATGTTATAATCACTAGCATGGTCAATGTCCACATACCTTTCACATTCAGAGAACTTCGTATTCGCGGAACATTTTGGAATAGGTTCCAAACGTTGATATCGCGCACAGTCACTCAGCGGCAACACTATCGGATATAATTACGTCGTACCGGCGCAGCGTGTGAGATCATAACATCAACACCAGACTGCATCACATGTACCAGGACAAGTAACATGCCTCTTCTGTCCACACCTCAGTTTATATAGGCCTCCAAGGTCAAGAATTGACTATCGTAACGTCATTACGTAATGCGATAACTTACACTGAATTCCACTGGCTTTCGTACCAGTTATTACAGAGTACTCCTCCTAAATACTCAGGGTATAAACTGAAATCAGCATTCTAGTTCGTTTATGCCGTAAACATCCTTACATAAGTGAAACAAGTGTATTATTCAAATGCACTTCCTGGCATGCCCAAGGTCCACACACTAAGTTCAAATCTAGCAGGCAAGCAGTGAGTAGCGACCTTGGCTTCGCCTCCGCGCGCTGAATTCAAACATTACATCACGCCAGCCTTGTTGCTACCTCTCATGCGGGCACAGTATAATATTATTCATAATAATCATGCTAATAAACTTATAATAATAATAATAATAATAATAATAATAATAATAATAATAATAAATTGCGCCTCTCTTCCCTTTTCCTATCTCTCTTTCCATTTGAAGTGCTCAAATAGCTAGGGTTTCACCGCTCACTAGGCATGCTGCAAATGTTTGCATGACTTTCGTGTAACTCATAAAGCAGGGATGTCCAATTATTTTTATGTAGATAAATTAGTACACAAAATATTAAAATGTCTGACTGTCACAACTTGTAATGAAGACACTCTTGTTCCGGTTCGTGCAACAAAATTTGAATTCAAGAATGGTTCTTAGGGGAGCTTGTGGTCGCGAGCACCTGGTTGAGAACGCCTGACCTACGGAAACCATGCTTGTTCATTGAATATGAAACTTCACTGCTGTTTGTTCAATAAGTTGTGAGCAATTGAATAACAAGCGAGCGAACATAAATCCTGCTAAAAGATCCGATCAGGCACTTATGGAGGCTGCTCTTCTCTCTGCAGCATTGTGGTGACTGCCAACAATCGCGGGCACATCCACTTCTATGACAAGCTACTGCGGCTGCTGTACTGGTGTGACCACCTCAAGCTCGGCCCTCTTTCCTCTCTCAGTTTCCATCTTGTCACCAGAAGATATGAGACGACCCCCGCAGACATGGAAACAGGTAAAGTTAGCAATGTTTCTCTTATTGAAGTGACATCCAATCAAATTGAGAGGGTGGTGGAATCAATGCACTTCCACGCAGCAACATAGTGTGTGTGTTATCTAGGTTCTTAAATTGAAGTCTGATAGAACGAAATACTAGTCATACGTCTAGAGTTTCAAAAGCACACGAATGCATATGCAGCGTGACTTTCCATTTGACGTATCCCAGTTAAGGCGTGATAATGGAGACCCAGTGGAATACATCCACAAGTTAATTTAATTAGTTGACCAGATATCTCAGGTTGACGATCATGTTGCATTTGAGGGGCTTGAACATCGTGGTCATTTAGTGACGAGGGCTATTTCAGTGCTACGATAAGCATGTCCCAATCTTAGCGATGATGACTATTTCAGTGCTACGATAAGCATGTCCCAATCTTAGCGATGATGACTATTTCAGTGCTACGATAAGCATGTCCCAAGCTTAGTGATGAGGACCATTTCAGTGCTACAAAAAGCATGTCTCCAGCTTAGTGATGAGGACCATTTCAGTGCTACAAAAAGTATGTCTCCAGCTTAGTGATGAGGACCATTTCAGTGCTACAAAAAGCATGTCTCCAGCTTAGTGATGAGGACCATTTCAGTGCTACAAAAAGCATGTCTCCAGCTTAGTGATGAGGACCATTTCAGTGCTACAAAGAGCATTTCTCCACCTTAGTGATGAGGACCATTTCAGTGCTACAAAAAGCATGTCTCCAGCTTAGTGATGAGGACCATTTCAGTCCTACAAAAAGCATTTCTCCACCTTAGTGATGAGGACCATTTCAGTGCTACAAAAAGCATGTCTCCAGCTTAGTGATGAGGACCATTTCAGTCCTACAAAAAGCATGTCTCCAGCTTAGTGATGATGACTATTTCAGTCCTACAAAAAGCATGTCTCCAGCTTAGTGATGAGGACCATTTCAGTTCTACAAAAAGCATTTCTCCACCTTAGTGATGAGGACCATTTCAGTGCTACAAAAAGCATGTCTCCAGCTTAGTGATGAGGACCATTTCAGTTCTACAAAAAGCATTTCTCCACCTTAGTGATGAGGACCATTTCAGTCCTACAAAAAGCATGTCTCCAGCTTAGTGATGAGGACCATTTCAGTCCTACAAAAAGCATGTCTCCAGCTTAGTGATGAGGACCATTTCAGTTCTACAAAAAGCATTTCTCCACCTTAGTGATGGGGACTATTTCAGTGGCTTCATTAAGCATAACCCCAGCTTAGTGTCGAGGACCATTTCAGTGCTGCAAAAAGCATGCCGTAGCCGTGCGCGTTTGATTGCAGAACATGACTGTGATGGGGAATTGCCCGGTGCTGACAGCGGCCATACTGAGTGTGGTTTTTATCCGGTCTTTTCCACACTCTCCCCATGCAAATGCCGGGATGGCTCATTATTTCAAGATCCAGGCCACGTACAAAGACTGCTTCAATCACCACAGAAACACAGATTATTATCAGAGAAAATTCAGTTTACATCCATGTACACGGGCCTGATGGCCAAGATGTCTCAATTCCCTGAAATGAAATATTATTCAACTTAATTAACAACAATCACCCCAATGGTTGAGTAACATATGCAATTATATTAATAATATTAATAATGTTATTGGTTTTACGTCCCTTTTTAACAACTGTTGCTTTTAGAGACGCCGGGGTGCCGGAATTTTGCCCCGAAGGGGATCTTTAACGTGCCAGTAAATCTACGGACACGGCTCCCTCGCATTTGCGCACCCTCAAATGCCAGCTGACTGCACCAGGGTACGAACCAGCAACCTCGGGCCCAGCAAGCGAGAACGGCACCCCTGAGCCACGCAACCAGCCTGCAATTATTTTCGCAATAACGCTGCACCCAACCTTGTGACTATGGATTTGTAAAATACTCGTATTTTTTCACACAACACTATATGAAAAGGCTGCAGTATACCTTATATATACGAGTAAACATAAATCCTGCTAAAAGTTCCGTTCAGGCACCTACGCAAGGAGGCTGTTCTTCACTCTGCTGTATTGTGGTTTGTGGTTTGTCATTTTCTGTCCAATTTGGTAACGTAAATTCATTTTAATGTGAGGTAAATTTAAATTTAACTGTAGAAGTGGCCCCCTTAAATAAATTTATACCGGGTGGTCTACCAGTCACTTCCTTTGAAAACTTGAAGGTCAATCACCACTAACAATATTTTAACCAAAACAATGACATATAACTAACAATTCTTGGCAAGTTGCGATTGTTTATAATAATTGCGACAACTAATTAAGTGTAGCCTACATATTTTAAATACCATAACCCATACTTGTAGACATAGATTTAAGGATCTAAGTGTAATGGAACAGATGATGATCGCTTGACGATCGAAACTGCTCATCCAAGTGTATTTATTAATCTCATGCAATTATTTTCAGGATTAGTGATACTCCCATTACAATTGGGTACAATCGTGTTCACCGACTGAAAAGCATTAAAATTTGATTACTAAGACAGCACTGAAAAATGGCTTCCAGCACGATAATATCACAACCAACCTAAAAACATTAGGGCCTGTTTCTACAGTATATTGAGGTATAGGTACACGCATATGTTCCCGACCTTCCTGCATGCCACAGCGAGAGCGCAGTCGCCATCAGAACATTCCCATATAGAAGTCGCAACGCGTTAAATCGGGAGAACGTGCTGGCCATAAACCTGCGCTAATTATTCTTCCCATGGAAACATCACGCACTGCATTCTTTGAATCACGAGCGGTATGTACCGTACCCCGTCTTGCTGAAAATATCCGAGTGACTATTTCTGTTCAATCAGTTGAGAAAAATACTCATTCATTAGTAATTCGATGTATAGGTCAAAATTGATGGTGTCGTTAAAACAACAGCACTAATAGCACACCAAACTCCTATTTTGAGAGTATTCTGGTACAGGATGGGCCCTGCAAGTCACAACGAGATTGTGGTCGCGATTATGAAGTGGAGTTTCATGAATTATTCTAGTTTCGAAGCTATTTTTTCAGTGTTGTCTATACAAACTGGCAGTTGTAACTCTTCAGTAGGTCAACACGCCAAAGCTTAACGCCTGTGAAACCAACATCAGCGCTCAGATAACATAACCACGTGGTGCCACAGCCCTTGAAGGGCCTAGGCCTACCAAGCGACCGCTGCCCAGCCAATTGGCCTGTAGATTATTGTGTGGCGCGTGGTCAGCGAGTCAGGTCCCCTCGGTAGTTAAACTTTGTCTCCGTAACCGGGGCGCTGCCTTACTGTCAGATAGCTACTCAATTGTCATCACGAGGCTGAGTGCACCCTGTTTCAGCCCTCATGTCAGTTTCTAAAATCCCTGAAGAAGCCAGGAATCGAACCCGGGGCCTCCGGGTGAGAGGCAGGCGAGCCACCCCGCACCACGGGGCCGGCCAGCGCTCAGATAAGTAACCATATATTATATAATTCTAGTGCATGTTCTAATTGTATTTTATTAGCCTACTTTCGATTTTTGCAAAAAATGAAAGTAGACTTATGAGATCTACACAGGGCCAACAATATGTTCAGTAAGGAACATATAGCCCACTTTCTCCTAAATGCATTGGTATTTTTTATAACTCTTTGTCCTTTTCAAGGAGTATAATTGAATGTTGCTTGTAGTAGCTTGTTGACATACAACGTGCTATACGGATATTAAACATGAATATGAGGTGCTCTTTGCTCTGCACAAAAGTTCATTCAATTCGGTTTCACCGTGTTTGAATTGATATGGTGAATCGACTTGCACACATACATGGCCGCTATCTGCAAACTATGGGGCCGATGAACTTGTAGTTCAGTCAAAAGATGCTTCTCACAGAAAGGTAAGTTGCTGAAAAATACGTTTCAGTCAAGACGGCGACGATATAAAACATCACACTGAGTTGCCTTTTTCGGGTGCTACCTCTGTACCAAACTTCGTTCAATTGGTTTCACCGTGTTTGAATTTATATGGGGAATCGATTTGCACACATACATAGCCGCTATCTGCGAACTATTGGACTGATGACCTTGTAGTTTGGTCAATATATGCCTACCACATAAAATTTAGTAGAGATCAGATGGTCAGATGGTGATGAGGTTGGTCGTAATTTGATTTAAGGTTTTGACATTTGGGTGGCCGTCATTACATTTTCGTCAAGATGGCGGCGATATAAAACATGACACTGAGGTGCCCTTTGCTAGTGCTACCTTAGCACCAAATTTCGTTCGATTCGGTTTCATCGTGTTTGAATTGATACGGGAATCGATTTGCACACATACATGGCTGCCATCTGCAATCTATTGGGCTGATGACCTTGTAGTTTAGTCAAACGATGCACGCCGTATAAATATATGTTGTTGCGAAATTTGGTAGAGATCGGATGATTAGATTAGTCGTAATTTGATTTAAGCTTCGAACATTTGGGTGACCGCCATTACGTACCCGTCAAGATGGTGGCAATATAAAACATGCCACTAAGGTGCCCTTTGCTAGTGCTACCTCTGTACCAAATTTTGTTCAATGTCTGTACCCCCCCCCCCATCAATTCGAACACGGTGAGACCGAATTGAACGAAATTTGGTAATGCACACTTGTAAAGAAGCGGAACGAGACTCTTTTCAGGGACGTGTTGAGGTCCATACCGTTGTTGTTAAAATTATTTGCTTCTTATCATAACAAGGGACATAGGTAAAAGTATCACACAGAAAGAAAAGTTAAGCCAAGTTTTAACTAAGATGAATTTAATTTCAGATCAAAAAAATAACAATCAACAAATAAACAACTCCCAATTACACCCGCAAGTTAACTAAATGAAAATAAACAAAATCTCTCTGACGAGATTAAACATAAGTTTACAGGCCAACAATGGCCCTGTTCTCACTTCAAAACATGTGTGGCGATGTGACGAGGATACTGAAAAGAACAAGTACTTTTCATACGCTACCCGTGACCATAGGCTACAGCACACAAGCATCGGGCCCGTATAATACAGGTAGACAATGGTACGGGGAATACAACTACAGCTAACAAATATTTACAAATACCCGACACTCGCTAACCTTACAAAATTAAAACAGAGATTCCCACTCGGGACCTTGATCAGGTGTCAAAGACACAAAAAATGCCTAATCAGGACTTCAATCAAACAAAAACAAGTACGAATGCGCGTGACTAACTAACTGACATCACCCGATGACCGTCGTCGCCTTACAAGAACACACAACAAGGTGCCAAACAAATCAAACAAATTTCATGGAAATCAAACACAAACCGTATTGCTCAGTAGCAATCATACAAAACAACACAAGAATTCATTTTAAACGAAACACGAGATTACTTTTCGTGCGTGAGCAGCATATCCCTTTAAACTACCAAAATTTTAACTAAACAGGCACTCGCAATAACTAGGTCACAAGAATCCCAGTCCCCTCAACTCACTAGCGTGTCTTATCTAGATCTGCCGCTGGTGGATGTTTCGGCCAGCCAATTTCAATAACCTGGTGCGTGAGCAGAAATATCCCAATGCAGCGCTAAGGCCTACATCAAGAACGTAGATTCTTTACTGACCAACAGTAAAATAAATGTGTGTGTCATAAATATCCCAGGCTAGCCTTCCGCATAGCGCCAAGAATCGAAGCAAATTTATGTGTCACAAATACCATCAGATCCAATTAATTCCCACGGAATTAAAGACCCACCTCGGGGTCACTCAGAGTCTCAAAACGAGCATCATCTGACGCCCATACAGCAGCAGACAAGGAAAGTCCAAGCAAATACCTCCGAGCAGAAAAATCACACATGTTGACACAAGACACATTAACACACACACGCACCACCATGTTTGACAATCCCTGAAAAAAATACATCATAATTCCACCCACACGCAGCGCGTTAGATCTCAGATTCGACCGAAGAAAAAATACAGAAAAATTTAATTTACTTAATACAACTAGAGAACAGACCGTTCCCTTCAAATAGTAGCAAAATCAAACACAAAATTTAATCCAAAAAAATAACGCCTGTTTAATTAAAACAGCTAACACAAAGATCGAGGTTCCTCCCATTCTATTCTTAAATCAGATCTATAAACGTCTCACTTATCACACGACCTGTAACTCATGTTCGCAAAGCAAATTATACACTCAAGTACACGCGGCACTTGGATTAACATTACTCTGAATGTTTACACAATACAAATAAAAAAATTAGCCACGCAACATTCTACATTTAAAATATGAGTGTCGGTACAAACCCTATCAGCAATTAAAAATAACCGCAACAATGCGAACAAAAATCTAAATTAAACTATGTACAAATCCCAGTCCAAAAATCTAGCTACATGCTTGAAATAATTCAATGCGGTACTTATTCTTTCAGCCATTCGATTCAGCTCACGTCACATGACATGGTCCCACAGAGCCTCTCTACTCCTCCATCACCATCTCGACAGCAGATACCATGGTCATCATCCCAATGCAGGTCCACGTGGTCGACATCTTGGCCTTGATGTAAATGAAATATTCAAATACAATTTTGCTACAACAACCTACCAAATTGTAACGTGAGTTACTCATTTCGCTCACAGTTCTTTTACAATTTTTATTCGTCGACTTTCCCTAATTAAATATAACCCTATTTACACACGCACTTGCACACGCACTCTTCATAATGACAGAATAAAATAGTTACAGTTAGACCCACGGTCTAGTTCAAAATTTACATGTCCAAAGACTTAACAACTTGGGCAGTACTTCGCCTATAATTACGTCGTAATAAAATCAGTGAATCATCGGGCAGCACTCTGCCTCCTCAGAGACCTCGAAAAAGTGTGCCTCAAACTGGCATCTTGGACACATTTATACAAGACAGTCGAAGTTTCGGTGGGGGAAACAATAAAATTATTATAAATCGAAGCAAGTGAGCTATCGGGTCGGGCAAGGTGTCATTCTTCATCATTTTTCATGCAGGTTACATTTTTGCCCAGCGGATCCCAAATCGATCGGCCAATTAATCATAACACAGTTCGCGGGCTTTTTCAACCCAAGCCCACATTTCGCGCCACTCCAGGCGTCTCTCTGTGATTCGCTAGATTCAAGTGTAGCACGTTGGATATTACCACCTCTCCATCTCTTTCTTGACCCATCCTGACAAAGACTTCAGGCCAAGCGTAAAGTTCAAGCACCCCATTTCCAGGAACCGGCTATGAATACCACGCTTGCTTCACTGGCCCTTTCGCTCTGACCGAATTGCAACACCACCAAGTGTGCCTTTTCAACAGCAACAAATGTATCTTCAACTATGACGAATAAAATTAATATTAAACATTATTATACAGCATGTATCATAAGGGTTCATTTGCCACCAGCTGAACTGAAAGTCTGGCTCAAGACATTGAGTCGATTTTCAGTAACTCACTACGTTAAAAATCATCCAGTAATATCTCCAGTTTTAAAGTGTCCCACTTCCGACTGTTCAGTGACCTGCCTCGTCTCACTAATTACTTCTCTTGTGGACTCATCGCGCGGCGGACTCCACACAGCTGTCAGCCTGTCACATCAGGTATCTCCCCCTCCCTCTCATACAAGCACGGCAACCTCTCGCTTGCGTCTTGTTTGTCAACACGCTGCCTGACTCAGTCGTACCTCACGTACAGTAGCCCCGTACATTTTGTTGTGCTTGTTCAAATTTCTGACAAGTTTGCCGCTACATCATTTCCATCCTGCTCCCATGGTTCCATCCTATAGTATAATTACAGATTAGATATATTAAAGACTGACTTTGTTCCTGTGTTCATCTCTTCAATTCTGTATGCATTGTTACCCAGGTTTTTGGTGATTCTGAACGGGCCAACATATTTTGGACAGAACTTGGTGAACACCTTGCTCTTAGGGTCCGAAATAGGTGTTTTTTACAAGGACTAATTCCCATTCGATTAGCTCCCGGTGGAACTTCTTTCCTCTGTATCGGCCCAAACGTCTGTCTGCCTGGCTCCTCATGTGTTCCACAGTTTTCTCTACTCGTAGCTCATGCGCTATCATTGGATCCTTGGGACTCTGGATGACTCTATCCCAAGATCTCTCCGGATGTTTATTGTGATGGACTAATAAAGGGATTTGTCCAGTGGATTCGTGTCTGGTGGTGTTCATGCATATCTCAAAGTCGCTCACTCGATCCACCCACTTGTGAGGTTCCTCAGGAATCAGAATGCGGTAGTACTTAGCTACACAACGGATCGCTCTTTCGCTGGGATTGGCTTTGGCGTGCCGGATACTGGATAAAATGTGCTTAATTCCCATCTCCTCAACTTCCTTTTTGAAAACAGAACTCGCGAAGTAACTCCCATGGTCTGACAGTAAGTACTCAGGCTTTCCTAATGTGGTTATCACTCTGTTTTTAAGTCTACTTAAAACTTGCTTGGACGTGGCATTTTGGATAGGACACAGTACAACATATTTTGAGAAGACATCAATACACACATGAAGATGTCTACACCCACGTCTTTCTTTTGGCAGGGGCCCAAGACAATCCAGTGCCAGCAGTTCGCACGGTTTCTTTGGTAGCAAAGGCTTCGGGTATTGCTTCATGAGGTAATTATTGGGCTTGGTACGCTGGCATGTGTCGCAAGTCTTTATTACCTCAACAATGGTCGATCGCATTCTCGGCCAAGTAAATGATTCTCCTATTGTCGCTTCCACTTTGTCTACTCCGATGTGACCGATACTTTCATGGACATGCCATGTTAGTCCTCTCTGTAGTGATGCTGGAACCATAATTCGTAAACGTGTGTGTTCATCATCCACGAATTTGTGTAACAGATTGTTGAAATAATTGTATTTTGCAGCCTTAGATTTTGCCTCCCTGTGTTCAGGTATCCCCGGTTGTGTCTCCTTCTTGAAATACTTGATCATCATCAACATCCATGGGTCACGTTCCTGTTCCAACTGGATGTCCTTCAATCTATTCAAAAATTCTTGATCCTTAGCTGTAAGTTCTAAATTTTGCACCTCCACTGCTGTCTCGTGATCTTCCTCGGGATTCCTACTCAGGGCGTCTGGAATAACATTCATCTTCCCAGGACAGTGTTCTATTGTGATATCAAATTGTTGGATGTAAATGGACCAACGAGTTACTCTCTCACTAACCATCGCTGTTTTGAAGAGGAAAATCAGCGCTTTGTGGTCAGTTCTGACAACAATGGAGTAGCCAAAAACAATCTTCCTCCATTGTTGCAGGGCATACAGTATTGCTAGTAATTCAAGTTCAGTTATGGTGTAGTTCCTTTCATGCTTGCGCATTTTACGACTGGTAAACGCCGAATATGAACGTTCCTTGGGCTCATTAGGTTCTTCTTGATACAGCATTGCACCGATTCCAATTAGAGACGCATCCGCCTGTATAACAAATTTATTTCCGAAGTCATGATAACCAAGTTTCACACAGTTTTCAAGTAGTTCTTTAGTTGCCTTGAAGGACCTGTCGCACTCCTCGCTCCACGACCATCGATTACTTTTCTTGAGTGTCTCTTGCATCGGCGCCACCGTCTCGGTATAGTTGGGACAATTTTCTTTGAAGAATCCAGCGACTCCTAAAAAGGCTCTGACGTGTTTCACTCTGGTTGGTGTTGGGAAATTCTTGATTGCGTCAATCTTCGCCGGATTTGGCCTCACACCATCTTGGTCAATAATATGCCCCAAATATAAGATTTCACTTTGGAAAACTGAGACTTCTTCAAGTTGATCCTAAAATTCATCGTTCTCAAGTTGTCCAGGAGTTTATTTAAGTTTACCAAATGCTCTTCCATTGTCTCAGATGCTATGAGAATATCATCCACGTAACGTACTGTAAAATTTTTCACTTCTTCTATCAAACACTGATCTAGTGCTCTGATAAGCGCACAACCTGCAGTTTTTACTCCAAAGGGCATACGTTGCCATACAAATGTCTGGTTATCAAATAAAAATCCTGTGAGCAACTGGGATTTTTCTTCCAATTCGAGGTGATGGAAACTATTGGTGAGATCAACAGAACTGTATATCTTCTTCCCCCTAAATCCTTTCAATACGTCACGTATGAGTGGCGCTTTATCGTGTTCAACCAGGAGCTTACTATTTAAAGACCAGGCGTCTAGGCACAGCCTAATGGAACCGTTTGGTTTGGCCACCACCAAAATAGCATTCAAGTATGGAGTCGGCGATTTCCTTATCATACCGGCTTCAAGCAGATTATCTATAATGTCCTTCACCTGAGGATGATATTTCTCTGGGATCGGGTACAATTTACTCTTAAAGGGTGTCCAATCATCAACTTGCATTGCGTATTGGAAATTTAGGATTTTCCCCCGAATAGTGTCAAAAACTTCTTTATGGTGACGTAAAATATCCTCTAATTTTCTTCTGTTAGGTTCCTATAATTTAGCTTCTTTTAATTTACCCATTAATAAAATTTCAAATTTTGATCCAATGTTTTCCTTTTCAGCCATTAACGTCCACAGGTCATGCATTTTATCTTGATTTGTCATCTCTACTACTGCCGTGTCAACAAGCTCTCCCTCCTGCATACTTATCTCGTCCGTGACGTCATCTGTTATTGTTTCTGTCACCCAGGTACTTGCTTCTCGACAAAGGGGCGTCTCCTCCATGTTCAATCCTACGTGGCTCAATTCTTCCAGCTGTTTGAAATTCACCGTATTATTCCGAAGATCGATGACTTCATGATGGTCACATATAAAGTTGGTTCCCAGAATAACGTTATAGTTCATTTTAGCCATGACAATAAAAGTTTGTGCGAAAGTATGGTTGATGATGTTTAATTCCAGATAAGCTTGATGTTTGCATACGACTGTTGTTTCAGGTATTACTCCTCTGACTTTAATCACGGGAATCAGCGGAACGTTCTGATTCTTTCCCACTTCCTTTGCCAGGGCTTCAGATACTAGACTGATCTGACTACCCTTATCTAATAGGCACCTCACTTTCAACCCTCATATCCTGGCATATATTATAGGTAACTGTCTGATAACGTCATTTTGAGGCCTAATAACTTCATCCTAGTAATCCTCAGGAAAAGCTACCCATTCCTCGATATGTGCGATAATGAGCTCACCCTGATCCTCGGCCACCTTCAAATCTTGGCTGTCTTCCAATTCTGATTTCCTAGTTTTTTATCGTGGAATCCCCCATGAGAATTCCCGCCTCCATGATTATTCTGTCTCTCCTGTTGTCTGGATAAGCTATCAGCACCTTCAACACCGTGATTGTCGGGATTTTTCCTGTTCTCCATGGCTCTTACCCACTTTTCTCGCTCTGTCTCTTCATTCCTATGTACTTCTTCTAAATATCTCTGCGACTCTCGGTAACGTGCCTCCCACTCAGTCCTGTGATCCCGTGGTTCTGATTCCACGTTATCCCGTCGGTCCTTCCAAAATCGCGTCCCAGCATTCCTTTGATACGGTCTTTCCTGTCTTCTGTTCTCCTGCCAATTCGAATAGCCCCTCTGGTATGGTCTCTGATTGTTATGAAAGTTTTTATTGTTATTATTGTTGTGCCCGTATCGTTCCCTGTTGTCTTGGTACTGCGCTCGAAATCATGTCTAGGAGAGAGGAGAAGACAGGATGAGGTATGAACCAAGGACCACCTCAGGAAAATGGCATATTTTAAATTTGGAATTTTCAACTAAATTAGCAGTCCAGATGGACGAGAACGTAAATACAAGCATTTGGAAAAATTTTCGCCTGAAGAAATATTTTTATTTCATGTAATAATGGAGATTTTAAGATCTGGTAAATTTTTAACCATGAGTGAATGATAGAAATACTGTACTGGAAGTCGACACTTTTAGCAAGGTTCGTGGTGAGAAACCAGTTTTTGATCCGAGGGGGAGCGAAGGTGGACCAGAGGTCAGACGCACGCCAGTATCAAGAGTGGGAGAAGCGAATGCGTGTCTGAAGCGCGCCACTTCTTGGCGAGAACCAATAAGAAAATAATTTGAATACTGAGGAAGGAACAAATATTAAAATAATTATTTTAATATTTTATAAGAGTGTTGCATATTGAATTCACCAGCAGAGAAAAAGAAATTTAATTGACAAACCAGATTTTAAATTAAAAGACAGAGAGAAGTTATGTATGAATTTGTTAATATTCATAGCGGTTGGAGGCTAGTTGATCAGATTTGCGAGGGAAATCTAACCGAGGAGGCTAGGAGACGCCAGCAGACGAGGCTCTTTCTACATGGACCGTCGAGAAGACAAGTCGTAAATTATATTTACTCTTCAAAGAGTATTAGACAAAGGTTTTGTGAACTGGAGACTTCAAGATGATGCAAGTAGTAATGGAAACGAACAATTAATATTACAAGTCAACAGTATTGAGAAAAGTTATTCATTGTATTTAAAAGAAGAAATCTACGACGAGATTAAACACTGCAAGTTACAGACTGAACATCGAACACGTAACTACGTAGAAGGAAAGTCTGAAGAAGGGAGACTTGAACAATTGGTATTTCAACAATCTAGAGAAGAATGAATAAGAATGTAGGTCGGAGGGGAAGAACTACAACTACAAACAATTGCGCGGTGAGAATGATGTTTTAAATTCACCATGTTGGGAAGATAGAACTATACTAAACCGATGAGATCCAGAGATGACCAGGGTGACATAGCAGTATGAACAAGCAAGCAGCAGACCACCGCAGTTTTCGCTAACATAACGTTGCAAGCTACTACAAGAGAAATTCACGACATGGAGGTGATTTTTCATGATGGAAAGAATTATGCAAACTACCGACTTCGTAGAACATCTCGATCTGAGAAGAAGAAGAAGACGAGCGGATTCGTGATGGAAACGGCGAGGAACCCAGGACTGGTGGACGCGAGGCAAGCAGAGCGGAGGCGAGATCGTGTCATCATCCTGTACGAGAGAAGTGGGTCTACAAGCGGGGAGCCAGCTGGTAACCTGTTTCGAGACAGCACACCAGGTCGTTCAACTTTACTGCAGTCCACTCAAGGCCGAGGTGACATAATGCAGTCAGTTTGGAGCAGCACGCAGCATTCCAGCAACCACACGGTGAGGTTACGAGGACACAGGAGTCATCAGGTCTGTCACCAACGATCTCAGAAAGAAGGTAGAAGAGTGCATTTTTCATATCTGTAGTTAGACCTTGTTCACGTTATTCCAGAATATTGACCAACATATTTGCATTTATAACCTATGTTATTGTATTGTCTTGAAAGTTTTAGTAAGTTTCAGTAATTGCGAGAGTTATTTTCATACGTCACTTAGACGTATTTTGAAGGTTTGATCGATGATATTAGACATCGTTAGTATTTTTCATTGTCATTTTAGAGCGTTAAAATTTTACTTACGAACCTTTTCGTTGCGATTGCTAACGTATATTCCGTAGATTCGTTGTAACATTGGAGAACTCCGTAGATTCGTTGTAACATTGGAGAACTCCGTAGATTTGTTATAACATTGGAGAACTCTGTAGATTTGATGAAATATTAGAGAATTTTGTATATTTGTGGAAATATTGAAGAACGATAATATATATGTATTGAAACAAGAGAAATGAAGCACAACTTTGTGAGAAATAAATAATGTGTCAGAGAAAGAATACAGTCATGTGTTTGACGAAGGTAAATAGTTTACTACTTGAAGTGAGGAAAGGAAGGACAGAGAATCCTATAAGTAAAGAGTTTATTCATTTCAGGAACGAAATAATATGTATAAAACGAAATAGTTGACAGGAGTTTTCAATATTGGCATTGAAGTAACTCTGGTATGCAAGAAATGTAATGACATTGTAAAACCCAGAATTTTGAGGTATGGAAAAGAACAGTATGCGATATTTGAATGCATAACTGAACGAGAAACGTTATTATAAAATGTTATGGATGTATATTTATCATAAAACGATACTGTAAGATGGAAGGAGAGATATAAACATTTATTATGAACATAAACGTGAGGGAAGCTTATTGTTATTTTTATAACAGACACAAGCAGACTTGAAATTCAGAATTAAGCGATAAATTGTAACAAGAATATATGTGAAGCGAAGGAGGAAGTATGTGGAAAGTATTTGAACATAGCACGAGATGTATAATCGATAGAGGAGTTTGTAGGAGGAAGTGAGACGTATTCATGTACGTTATTACAGTTGTAATTTCTAGTAGGAATAATAAATATCATACTTTGATGAAAGTAGTCGATATGGAACGGTAGAAGTTTTGTGAACGTGCTAAGAGAAGAAAGGTTGATGAAATGCATTTGTATTGATGAAGGCGTAACTAGAGACGCGATAATATGCAACGTGAGTTATTGTGGAAAGGTTTTGTAATATGTTGTGGTGAGTAAGAGAAGCCATAATTTGTATTTGGAGAAGAAGGGAGTGTGGGAGTGAGGATTCATTCCACACACACTCGATTTTTGCTTGAAGAGCTTATCTGAACAGTCGTTCATTGTAAGTTTGTTTTATTATTAATTATTGAAATACCAGAGTTGTACACTTTAGTGATGAAATATTAACTTCACTGTTTGTATTTATGATTCACATGAAATTGTCACACAAAAACCTATTTTGAAAAGTTTATTGTGTGAGATACGGAGAAAGATGGTGATACACGTAAAGAAAGATGATCAGACAGGAGGAAAGTGGCGGAATGAACTCTAATAAATTAGAGACAGTTGTTTTTATATCGTGCGGGACGCGATCATGTATCAAATGTAAATACGTTATTATTCTAGGATTAGTCATTTCTTTTATTATATTTAAGAAATTAAGATCTAAATTTGAAGACTTTAACGATTGTATTACGTAGGGAGTATGTTTGTTATGATGAACGTTAAAGTATATCTTCAGTAAACAAGTAGGACAGACACTACTGTCATTAATTAAACTATGTGTTTATGTAAAAATTATCAAGTAAGAGATACATGTTGTATTCGTGTAAAGATGCAAGAAAGACACTTATTAAGCGCATCAGGCCTATGTGAGGCACAGATAAATATTTTATTTTATTCTTGGTGAAGGGAACATAATTTTTGTCATGTTATATTTTATTATTGTCAATAAATGGCAAGAATATTTTTATTTTTGCTGAGGATTTTTAGAACTGTTTCTTTGATTCAACGCTTAATTACACTAGAACGATACCGCTAGCTAGATGCAGACAGCTGATCGACAACTTATCTTAACGCCTGAGAGCCGAGTTGCTCGTTAGTGCTCTACTTTTATTTGTTTATTTTTTCTGTACTGCATGCAGCTAGTTAGTAGTAGAGTTAGAGATGTATATATGTGTTCCTAGGGTTCCCTAGTCATCAGTCCGGTGAGGGTTGTTCAACTCTTAGCCGGGTGTTGACATTCTCACGATCCTTTTACCATCTGTGCGGATTTGGGACTGTGCTCTAGAGGAATTCGGGCCCAGTACTCTTGTCTCCGCGGCGTGAATTGCGTGTTCGTCGCCTGGGACCTAGTGTTCGTACTGCTACTGTTCGTGCTCTTCACTGCTTCTGTGGTGTTAACTTGCTCTAGTCGCTGCTGTCTCCCCTGAGGTGTGATTAAAGAAGTCTCATCAAGATGTCTAAGAATTTCCTCCGCCTGCAGTGCCGTTTTCACGTTGGCTGTCACTAGGAATCGCTGGATATTCATGGGCAATTACTGCCCTTTCTTTAAGACTAAATTTTCCTCTGACGGCGGTTCATCAAGGTCCCTGAGTCTTACCATTTGTTGTGAAATGAACTCAGAAAACTTTGTAAGATGTGTGTTGTCGTACTTTCGTGAGTATAGATCCATTCTCAACCCCTGCTGTAAGGACGGACTCCAGAACTTCCTTAAGAACGCCTCCTTGAATTGTTCCATATTCTCGAAAGTATACTTAAAACTCTGGAACCAACGTAAGCTTGAGCCCTGCAAAAATCTTTCTACCATTCATAATTGTTTCATGGGGCTAATCTGTTGATCATTATAATATTCTTCCAGTTCCCGCAGAAAAGCTTTTGGTGTAGTCCCCATTCCGTCACTGAACTTAGAAGGTTTAAAGTCGTTTCCCCGAATGACTTGAATTATTTTTCGACTAATTGTGTTTTGCATAGGAGTCGATGCTCCGCCCCTGTACTTGCGAAACGCCTCTGTGTTTACCCCTGTCTTCGGATTCGGTTCACTGCTCGTGTCATCAGCTAAGTTCGATAGCCCTAGGCTCTTCACGCTCTCTGGCTTCCCCTCTATTTGCTCAGACGAAAATAGATTAGCTTGCTCCAGTGTTCGTTGCTGGCTTTTAATAATCATGTCAGCTTGCTCCTGGAACTTGATCGTAATACTTTCCTCAAGTGTCTGAATCCGATTTTGGGTGTCTCCCAGCTGACTAATCATCAGTAATCTTTCGTCTTTCGTATCTTCGCTCATCTGTTTCCAGTCCTTCCTAATTCTCTCCTTCATTAAATTTATTCTTTCTTCATTCATCTCCTGCTTTCCTGTCTGACCCGATTCTATTTTCTCCAGCCGTTCCTCGATCTGCAATTTGTTTATTTCCATCCGTTCCTCAAGTTGCACCTTATTCTCTTCCATCCGTTCCTCCATTTGCATTTTAGTCTCCGCTATACATTTCTTTACCTGATGCTGGTCCGCCTCCAAATGTGTCCACCTATCATCTGTCTTGATTTCTAGCCTATCCATTTCCTTCATAAGACCCAATATATTCCTATCGACCGCTTCGATTTGTTCTTGTATGTTGACCGTCTTGGCCTCCATTTGATTAAACCTCCCCCGTAGCTCATCCTGCGCGATTTTAATTCCCGACGTATTATTTACACACGCCTTTTCAATCTGATCTAGCCAAGCAACCACCATTTCATCCAGCTCGAGAAGTTTCTTGTCAAATTTACTCTCAATAACCTGAATCTGTAATAATTGCTTATTATTATTATCGTACATTTCATTAGCTAGTTTATCTAATTGTTTATTGGTACTGTCATTAATATCTGCCGTAATTTAATTTAACTGGTCTGTTTGTGCTATCGACTGCTCCGCAAACCTAGTGTTCAATTGTTCTGTAATATTATTGTTTAATGTCACTATTTGTTCATTAGTAGTGTATTCCTGAGTATTTAATTGTGCCGTAATGTTATTGTTCATTGTTGCTATTTGTTCATTAGTAGTGTCTTTCATTTCCTCCATCTGTTTGCTACTATTGTCTTTCATTTCCGCTTTCATTTCTGCCTTCATCTCTAACAACTGCTCAGTGGGTCTTGCTGACGCAAGTTCAAAAAGAGCGCTTATCTCAGCGATCGTTGCCATGGCGATACACAAATAATACTCTTGAGAAATAGGGACCATGCACTTAGTGACGTCCGCTGCACATCCACACATGTTGACATTTACTCTTTAATATACCCAATTCATTTATTTTTACGTTAATACACAACAGCAATCAATGCATATTTGGGTATTATGAATTTACTTTTACTTTAAAATCACCCTCATTGATCTGATTTTAAATTCCTAACCTGCCTATAATTTGCATTTAAAAAAAATATTTTAATTAACCAAATGTCAATTAAAATTTTTAAGGCATCACCTTCCTGGCATTTAAATACATTGAGTTCATTGGCTAACACAAATTCTAATGTAGTTTAAACTGGGCGCCCGAAACACTTCACACATCAATCAAAATATCAAATAAAACAGTGTTTCGTATTTATTATTAAATGAACTCATTGATTTTACTTGGTCACAAATAGCGGTAAGCCTTCGCTTAAATTTACTGAATTTACATTTAAACAACCGGCGTTACCTGGCATCATCTTTCAGAAAATGAATATGAGGCAACAATGCGCCATGGTGGCTACCCATTCTACAAAGCAACAACAACAAACCCCTCGTTCGGCAGACATTTTGTACTCTATGCACCCTTGTAAAGACGCGGAATGAGACTCTTTTCAGGGACGTGTTGCGGTCCATTCCGTTGCTGTTAAAATTATTTGCTTCTTATCATAACAAGGGACATAGGTAAAAATATCACACAGAAAGAAAAGTTAAGCCATGATTTAACTAACATGAATTTAATTTCAGATCAAAAAAATAACAATCAACAAATAAACAACTCCCAATTACACCCGGAAGTTAACTAAATGAAAATAAACAAAATCTCTCTGACGAGATTAAATATAAGTTTCCAGGCCAACAATGGTCCTGTTCTCACTTCAAAACATGTGTGGCGATGTGACGAGGATACTGAAAAGAACAAGTACTTTTCATACGCGACCGGCGACCATAGGCTACAGCACACAAGTTGCAGGTCCGTATAATAGAGGTAGACAATGGTACTGGGAATACAACTACAACTAACAAATATTTACAAATACCCGACACTCGCTAACCTTACAAAATTAAAACAGAGATTCCCGCTTGGAACCTTGATCAGGTGTCAATGACACAAAATTGCCTAATCAGGACTTCAATCAAACAAAAACAAGTACGAATGCGCGTGACTAACTAACTGACATCACCCGATGACCGTCGTCACCTTACAAGAACACACGACAAGTGTCAAACAAATCAAACAAATTACATGGAAATCAAACGCAAATCGTATTGCTCAGTAGCAATCATATACAACAACACAAGAATTCATTTTAAACGAAACACGAGATTACTTTTCGTGCGTGAGCAGCATATCCCTTTAAACTACCAAAATTTTAACTAAACAGGCACTCGCAATAACTAGGTCACAAGAAACCCAGTCCCCTCAACTCATTAGCGCGTCTTATCTAGATCTGCCGCTGGTTGATGTCTCGGCCAGTCAATTTCAATAATCTGGTGCGTGAGCAGAAATATCCCAATGCAGCGCTAAGGCCTACATCAAGAACGTAGATTCTTTACTGACTAACAGTAAAATAAATGTGTGTGTCATAAATATCCCAGGCTAGCCTATCGCATAGCGCCAAGAATCGAAGCAAATTTATATGTGTCACAAATACCATCAGATCCAATTAATTCCCACGGAATTAAAGATCCACCTCGGGGTCGCTCAGAGTCTCAAAATGAGCATCATCTGACGCCCATACAGCAGCAGACAAGGAAAGCCCAAGCAAATTCCTCCGCGCAGAAAAATCACACATTTTGACACAAGACACATTAACACACACACGCACCACCGTGTTTGACAATCCCTGAAAAAAAATACATCATAATTCCACCCACACGCAGCGCGTCAGATCTCAGATTCGACCGAAGAAAAAATACAGAAAGTTTTAATTTACTTAACACAACTAGAGAACAGACCGTTCCCTTCAAATAGTAGCAAAATCAAACACAAAATTTAATCCAAAAAAATAACGCCTGTTTAATTAAAACAGCTAACACAAAGATCGAGGTTCATCCCATTCTATTCTTAAATCAGATCTATAAACGTCTCACTTATCACACGACCTGTGACTCATGTTCGCAAAACAAACTATATACTCAAGTACACGCGACACTTGGATTAACATTACTCTGAATGTTTACACAATACAAATAAAAATTAGCCACGCAACATTCTACATTTAAAATATGAGTGTCGGTACAAACACTATCAGCAATTAAAAATAACCGCAACAATGCGAACAAAAATCTAAATTAAACTATGTACAAATCCCAGTCCAAAAATCTAGCTACATGCTTGAAATAATTCAATGCGGTACTTATTCTTTCAGCCACTCGATTCAGCTCACGTCAGATGACATGGTCCCAGGGCCTCTCTACTCCTCCATCGCCATCTCGACAGCAGATACCATGGTCACCATCCCAATGCAGGTTCACGTGGTCGACATCTTGGCCTTCATGAAAATGAAATGCTCAAATAAAATTTTGCTACAACAACCTACTAAATTGTAACGTGAGTTACTCATTTCCCTCACAGTTCTTTTACAATTTTTATTCGTCGACTTTCCCTAATTAAATACAACCCTATCTACACACGCACTTGCACACGCACTCTTCATAATGACAGAATAAAATAGTTACAGTTAGACCCACGGTCTAGTTCAAAATTTACATGTCCAAAGACTTAAAAACTTGGGCAATAATTCGCCTATAATTACGTCGTAATAAAATCAGTGAATCGTCGGGTAGCACTTCGCCTCCTCAGAGACCTCGAAAAAGTGTGTCTCAAACTGGCATCTTGGACACATTTATACAAGACAGTCGAAGTTTCGGTGGGGGAAACAATAAAATTATTATAAATCGAAGCAAGTGAGCTATCGGGTCGGGCAAAGGTGTCATTCGTCATCATTTTTCATGCAGGTTACATTTTTGCCCAGCGGATCCCAAATCAATCGGCCAATAAATCATAACACAGTTCGCGGGCTTTTTCAACCCACGCGCACAATTCGCGCCACTCCCGGCGTCTCACTGTGATTCGCTAGATTCAAGCATAGTACGTTGGATATTACCACCTCTCCATCTCTCTCTTGACCCATCCTGACAAAGACTTCAGGCCAAGCGTAAAGTTCAAGCACCCCATTTCCAGGAACCGGCTATGAATACCACGCTTGCTTCACTGGCCCCTTCGCTCTTACCAAATTGCAACACCACCAAGTGTGCCTTTTCAACAGCACCAAATGTGTCTTCAACTATGAGAAATAAAATGAATATGAAACTTTATTATACAGCATGTATCATAAGGGTTTGTTACAGAGGTCGAACTAGCATAGGGCACCTCAGTGTCATGTTTAATATCGCCGCCATCTTGACGGAAACGTAATGGCGGCCACCCAAATGTTAAAAGCTTAGATCAAATTACGACCAACCTAATCATCCGATCTCTACCAAATTTTGCATCCTTATACCTTTATGTATGGAGAATCGTTTGACCAAACTACAAGGTCATCAGCCAAATACTTTGCCGATGGTGGCCATGTATGTGTGGAAATCGATTCCCCCTATCTACTCAAACACGGTCAAACCGAATTGAACAACATTTTGTACAGAGGTAGCACTAGCAAAGGGAACCTCAGTGTCATGTCCTATATTGCCGCCATCTTGACGAAAACGTAATGGCGGCCACCCAAATGTTAAAAGCATAAATCCAATTACGGCCAACCTAATACTCTGATCTCTATCAAATTTTGCAATAACATACCTTTAGGTGGGAAGCATAGTTTGACCAAACTACGAGATCATCAGCCCAATAGTTTGCAGATGGCGGCCATGTATGTGTGCAAATTGATTTTCCCCATCAATTCAAACACGGCGAAACCGAATTGAACGAAAGCTGGTACAGAGGTATCACTAGCAATGAGCACGTCAGTGTCATGTTGTATATCACCGCCATCTTGACGGAAACGTAATGGTGGCCACCCAAATGTTCAAAGCTTTAATCAAATTACTACTAACCTAATCATCCGATCTCTACCAAATTTTGCAACAACATATATTTATATGGCGAGCGTCTTTGTACTAAACTACAAGATCATCAGCCCAACAGATTGCAGATGGTGGCCATGTATGTGTGCAAATCGATTCCCCCTATCAATTTAAACACAGTAAAACCGAATTGAACGAAACTTGGTACAGAGGTAGCACAAGCAAAGGGCACCTCAGTGTCATGTTTTTATCACCACCATATTGACGGAAACGGAATGGCGGTCACCCAAATGCTGAAAACTTAAATCAATTTACGACCAAACAAATAATTTGACATCTACCAAATTCAGCAACATCATACCTTTTTGTTGGAAGCATCTTTTGACTGAACTACAAGGTCATCAGGCCAATTGTTTGCAGATAGCGGCCATGTATGTGTGCAAATTGATTCCCCATATCAATTCAAACACGGTTAAACCGAATTGAATGATGTTTTTACAGAGGTAGCACTAGCAAAGTGCACCTCATATTCATGTTTAATATCCGTATAGCACGTTGTATTTCAACAAGCTACTACAACCAACATTCAATTACACTCCTTGAAAAGGACAAAGAGTTATAACAATACCCATGCATTTAGGAGAAAGTAGGCTATATGTTCTTTACTGAACATCTTGTTTATTATATTGTGTTGTTCTAACACGTGCATTATACTCATACATAGTTCACAAACCCTTATAAAACAAATTTACCAGATACAATGAGATTCTAACTGCGAATTGTAATATAGACACCAACTAAGCGCACTACACGAAATATAGTCAGAAAATATTTGTATAGCCTACACTATACATTTATACCTGAACCCAGTGATCAAGATCTGATGATGACCACTTGAAGGTCGAAACGTATATTTCTGAAAGTCCCCCATTATAATAGTGATCACAACTGATACATGACGAGTGTTTTTTTTACTTATTTATTACTTATACATGAGTTGTTTTTTTACTTTAGCCCCAATGCTTCAGTGCCAAGTTGCAACAATGTTGGACGCTGCCACTTTTACCAAACAGTTGCTGCCCTGCATCCCCTCCCTCAGAGCACATGACCTCGCCCGTCCTCACCACCGCTCGTGCAAAGTCGCGCCTGTTAGATGAGTAGTGTGAGGCCAGCGCTCGCGAAAGACAGTCGCAATGTTTTCCAAGCAGGAGCAGAGAACGTGGATAAAAATTCAGTGTGCTAGGGGTCGCAGTGCTAAACAGTGTCACCGATGATTTCAGGAAGCGTGAGGTGCAGCTGCGTTACCGTTCAGAACGGTAGCAAGATGGATTGCAGCCTTTCGAGATGGGCGCGAACGTGTGGAGCACATGCCTCGATCTGGTCACCCACCAGTAAGTGATGACAATATACAGATGGTCTCCGCGTTACTAGAGGTGGATCGGAACGTAACGATTCGTCAATTAGAGCAAGATACCGGACTGGCGCATTCAACTGTCCTCCACATCCTGAAGGACTTACTGAAAATGAGGAAGATTGCGTCCAAATGGGTTCCGCATGACTTAACCGACATGCACAAATGGCTGCGATATGACGCTTGTCGTATGCACTTGCAGCGATATGAGCGCGAAGGAGAGGCCTTCTTACGGCGTATCATAACCATTGACGAGACGTGGGCCAGATCTTATGAGCCACAGTTAAAACGCCAATCGAACGAGTGGCGGCACCATGGATCACCACGGAAACAAACAGTTCGACCAACCCCCACCAATGTGAAGGTAATGTTGATTCTTGCTTATGATTGGGATGGTGTGATCATTCACCATACTGTTCCCCGAAGGCAAACCGTTAATGCGGCGTACTATTGTTCGTTTCTGCAAGACCATCTCCGAGGAGCTCTGAGAAGGAAACGGTGCCACCACATGGTTACACCGCCCCTCGTTCTGCATGACAATGCTAGGGCACACACAGCAGGCGTTGTGTCGGCATTGTTGGATCGCTGGGGCTGGGAGGTCCTCTATCAACCCCCATATTCTCCCGACATCAGTCCCTGCGGCTATGATCTCATCCCGAAGATGAAGATGACAATGCGCGGGGAGCGCTTCCGTACCATTGAAGACGTTAAGCAGTCTGCCGAGCGCTCTCTTCGTACCATCAATAGATTGGCCAGTGCCAACGGGATCCAACGACTTCCGCATCGCTGGGAACACGCTGTACGCAACGGTTGGGACTACATCGAGGGCCTGTGAAACTTGGAACCATCTAAGTGAGTTATTAATCCAGTTATAACTAAGGTGCCAAAACTAAGAAACCAACCCATGTATATTACAAGCAACCCGCCCCGGCTTCGTCCGAGAACAATTATGAATGAATTACGTGATAAGCGCTTTATTTTCGATGTTAATGAACTACGACCTATATCCGTTTTACGTCTCGGTATGATGGGTTAAAATCAGTGACTGGACTAATAATTATATTATCATGGAGATGCATGTACAGCGAATTCTTGTCAGACGTAATTTAAGAATGGCGAGGTGCATGAAACACAAATCCCCCTTCCGTCCAATCTCAACTTGATTGTGTATTTTGAGGAACGAAAAGTTCACAGGCGAAATGAAGAAAAGCCGAGTTGCACTTCCAGGGAAACTCCAAACACAACCACCCTTCTCTGAAGTCTTAACTCAACACGACTCGACAGTTTGCTGTCGGCTGTATCTGGGGTAATAGGCTCGCCCACTAGCTAGGCTGTAACTGGGGTGATAGATTCGCCCCCCAGCTAGCTCGTACTCTTTCGCCTTAGTAATTGAATGGAGATTGTTGGAAGAAATGTAAACGTAAAAACACTTATAGTGGGTGATGTATTGAAGATAGAGATATGCTCTCCGGGACTTTTTTGTAGAAATTTTCATGCTGAACAATTCTTACGCTTATAGTATATTGATATTTTTAACGGTTTGCCCAGCGTAAGCTTAAGAAGCGCATGGACGCCAGGTTTTCTTTTCGATTTCTTCGCTGAAATCATTACTGCTTGGCTTCCTTTGATCATAAATAAATTATTTTCTACAGAAACCCTCCTCGAGATATCCTTTACAGAATGGTAAAAACCAGATCAAAATCCATCCAGTGGTTCTCGAGATTGCCCATGACATCCAAGAATCTGGGACTTAGTTTTATACTAAGTATAGATAGGTACCAGGTGAATGAGCTGCTCCTAATAATATTGTTTTATGCAGCCCAACTAACGCGCTTTGTCAAGAAGGGCGATATTTCTCTGCTTGCATCCCATATGGTAGCCTACTAAATGCACTGCAAGTATATACCGCAAACGATACTGACCACTACTGATCCGTGGGCCGGGACCCCGTCCAGTCAATACCACATTCACTATTGGTCACTCAGTGGCACGTTCTCCAACAACTATGGGAATTGCTTTTTAGATGGCTGTTGGAGGAATATGGTCCGATTACATACCCGACCAAGATCCCACATCAGACACGTACTCTCCACTGCACTTGAAATGCATTCTGTCTTGCCCAGTGGGGATTCTCCGTGGTCCAACAGTGAATTTTTTGCCGATTCAGTGTCATTTGTTGTGATATCGTAATTCGCCGGAAGAAAAGACTATGGACTAAAAACAGCTGCATCATTAGTCACATTGCGTAATGTCCATTGGCAAAATGTTACTCGAACATCAAAATCACGTCCGTGGAGATGCTGGTGTTACTGCAGATTGTTCGTGTGAAACATATTCTTATACAATATTCGCGTTACATGCAACCAGCTGGTGTTCGCCTGAGTAGTGGAGTAGTGCCGATTCTACTTCACTCTAGAACCCTCCTTGCCCCACTATTAAGCCTCAGCCATGTAATATTTGTCAATATCTGGTGAACCCATGGTCGGATGTTGATAAATGAGGTGTTGGACTCGGGATGACGGGGGCTTTGCTATGGACCACTCGTTATATTTTTGTAAAAAATTTTCAATTATGTTTGTTTTCGAAAGTAGGTGATAGTTCGAAAACCAAACATGGTAGAACGTTGTGCCATGGTTCAAACGAAAGGTCTCTATGTCCTTTATTTTCTGTAATAAAACTTTTTTATTTTTTATATTTTTTTGAAAACACTCGAATTTTGAAAATCCTATATTTTGGAAACTAGGAATTCTACAAAAAAAATTGTTTGACGTAAATCAATGGTCCCTACGCCCTCTCTCCCCAAAATAAATTTCATGTCTCTAGGATAAAAACCTGACAGTAGTGTGGTAGTGAGAGAGCTGCTGCATTAAGAAGTTGTGAGCCCCTACGACCTTGGAATGGAAGGAGTGATGCTAGGAGGGCGTGCTTGGATTCGTTTTTTCGTCTCGTTGCGCTTTTTACGGGAATGTCGGTGTCGAAAAGGTGAAATGCTGGAAACATGGTTTTTTGGGAGGTAAAAACGTGATTTTAGACTTTTTGTTATATCTCGCGAACCAATCATGCTAGAGGCACGTAAAGGGGTCCAATGACTCGGGGTGACGTTCTCTCTGTTATGAACCACTCGTTATATTTTTAAAAAAATTTGGAAACTCGATTTTGGGGTAAACACGTGTTTTTTGTGATTTATGCTGATATCTCACGAACCAATAAGCCTAGAGACGTGTACGAGGTGTCATTTTTTTGGTCGCGTTGTCCTCTTGCCGAGGGTGTTCGTGTTGAGCAGGAATGTAAAACCATGTTGAGGTAAATCCGTGATTTTAGACTTTTTGCTCTATCTCGCAAACCCATAACGCTACAGACGTGTACGAGGTGTCCTAGGACTCGGGCTAACGTCCCCTTTCGAATGTGGTAGATATATTTTCCAAAAAATAATTCGCAAAGGGCCTAACGCCATACATGTTGAAAAAAATTCTCTTTTCCTGTTTACAATGTTCATGAAGCATAGTGGTTGAGAGAGACGATACTGCTGGGTGTGTGTGTTTCAACGAACCTATCGCTAACCACAATGACCATGCTTAATAGAACAATCGATATTTCAGCGGGTCGGTTTATGACAGAGCGAGGGTTCGTCTTTCTGATCTTTTCTATGGCAGACGGATGGAGGCAAATATTTGAAAATGTGTGAAGCATGCTAAGATTTTTTTTACCCCCGAAGGAGATCTTTAACGTGTAAACGGTGATGAGAACTTGGTTCTATGTTGGTCGAAGCGAGTACAGAAAACAAACTTGCCAAGGAGCAGACGAGCAGGAGGCGAATGTCATTTGAGCTTATTGGAATGCGCTGATCTGACTTGACAACAAGTGCAATGGAAAATGACAAAGACGCTTGAAGGTTAAATAATGACAATCGTGGTGGCAGGGAAGTGCGAAATGCATGCATACACATATGAAACCACATGGGGGCTAAACAAGTCACATCCTGTCTTGCTTCGTACGTGACAAAATGCAAATCCATGTGAAATTTGACCTGCCACAGGTGTTCACCTTGGACATCGGCTGTCCACGTGTTTGATAACAGGATGTTCAAAGCGTGTGAAAAAAATGATTATACTGGGAAAAATTCAAGGCCATGTTGGATTTTCTAAAAACAAAAACACAATTAATTTATGGGTGGTTCCCTATGGACTCAACGAATATCCACAGGTTTGAACATGATAATGTGAACAAAATGACATGACATTCATTTTTGTTTATATATTGGTTAAAGGGGGGATGTAAATGACATGTCGTTATCATTTCCTCTCTCACTTTGGTGACTACCTTTGAACACATTGCGTTGCGTGAAACCCCTGGTCTTGTTTAACAGTTTTGGTGTTGGTGAAAAATACTTAACCTTGTTGTGAGGTAGGTACATATTTATTCATTTATATATTTATTGATTTATATATATTTACAAGCAATTATTTATTGATTAGGTAATTAATGATTTTATTTATTTATTTGTTTGCAGATAACTGGTATACCTTACATTCTGAGAGAGAAAAAAACCATTGCACTTTTGAGCCCACTAGAAGGAAACAGAAACAAGCCACTGCAAGTGAAGGTGAGATAATTTTTTTAAACTAACTTGTTTCATTTTTGTTTTGTTTTATATTTTATTTTATGAAATGCATGTATTAACCTGAATTTAGGTATTTATAGCGGTTTATTTTATTTATTTTTAGAAACTTGGAAAGAAAAGCCTTACCGCCGTAGCAGTTGCTGAAAAAAAACCGAAACGCACTAAAGCGAAACCATTGCCACAGAGTGAACTGTTTAAAACTCCGGTAAGTCTAAATTAAAAATGCTATTCCATTTTACCACTACTGAAAACTCGTAGACAAAAACAAATTCATTACCTGTACATGACTGGGACAATGATTGCTTTCTTGATTAATGGCTATGTTGTTGTTGACTGGGAAAAATTCAAGGCCATGTTGGATTTTCTAAAAACAAAAAAAAAATTAATTTATGGGTGGTTCCCTATGGACTCAACGAATATCCACAGGTTTGAACATGATAATGTGAACAAAATGACATGACATTCATTTTTGTTTATATATTGGTTAAAGGGGGGATGTAAATGACTGTAGCTTTATAAAAAGAAAATAAGTACATGGGTTACTGTTAGTGCCAACATACAGTTTATTTTTAATGGAGTTTTGATATATTAATGCCAATTAACGTTAACGTTTTATTCACAAGTATTGATTGATTGAATGAGTGATGGGTTATTTTGTTTGCTTTTAGGTGTCGCCATGTGCCATTAACGTAATGAACAGACAGTGAACAAGCATGCATTATGCTTTAAAGTACTCTGTGCTCTTGTACAACGTTAATAACTTACAAAAAGAAACATGTTTTATTATAACACATGGCGTTAGTACCAAATACAACAAGCGAGCAAGTTGGTTTACCACGTGGGTTGAATTTAAAATCAGAAAATGATCGTTGGTTAACATTTGAATCCTTGGCCTGTAGGCTCTTTGTCGACACATAAACTTGCAAAAGCCGTTTTTTTTACTTGAACAGAGAAGATGTGATGCACTGTGTGTTTCGTCGTATTGAACTTTCACACTGGGAAGAAGGGGATGATCCCTTTAGAGACCATTTGCGATGGTCTCCTTGTTGTCCTAACATGCTTGGAAAACAAGTGGGTAACCTACCAATGTATCCATTTTACCGAACCACAAGGCCATTGGCCGCTACTTACGTTGCTGAATCACAAATAAATAATAATAATAATAATAATGATATATTACCAGCCAACAACGGTAGTGTCGATATATGTGGTCCATATGCCATAGACAGTGTTGAATTGGCGTGTGCTTTTGAAAAATTGGGAGTTTGCAAGACTAAAGCACTAGCACACCCAGAGTACAGCTCTGTTGAAAAACGTTTAGAATCTTATAAAAATGTTTGGCCATTAATATTAAAACACCATACCAAACAGCTAAGTGAAGCTGGATTTTTTTATACTGGTGAGGGGGATAAAACAATATGTTTTTATTGTGGATTTGCTTTAAAGGATTGGCAAATGACTGATGACCCTTTCGTGCAACACGCTCGTTGGTTACCAAACTGTAAATACATGGTGTTGCTTAAAGGTCAGGAATTTGTGAACACTATTCGTAAAGAAAACGTGATTGCAGCACAAGACATAAAAGTGCCTTTAGAGTTAGAACACGCGGAGCAAATACATGAGGCTGAAAGAAGAGACTCGTCTTACGAACAGATACAAAATTGTGACCAACAATTATGTAAAATTTGTGTAATATCCATTAATATATTTAAAGGAAACAGTTTTGTGTTGGTTTTCTCAAATTGTTGTTGTTGTTTTCTGCCAACAGGTGCTTACTGCGTATGACCAGGCTGTACACTAGTGGGTTAGACAGCCTTTCTTGCTAAGGGTCTCCTATATACCATAAACATGGCTATACATGTTAGTTCTGAACATATAGTGGTTAATTGTATATTGAGTTTAAATAGAGAACTTATACAAGCCCGTCTTGCATGTGGTTAAACTTCACAAGTGTCACATGCAACACGCAAATTATGTTTCCACTACCTAGCGGTAAATATGAGCACTACCTGTACTACTAGCATTCTACCTAGCGGAGGATATGAACACTTACTAGTAATATCCAAAGTGAGCTGAGGTTAGGTTAGGTTAGGTAAAGTTAGGTTAGCCATCAAAATAAGTTACCAAAATAAGCCATCAAAAAATAATTGGTTTTTTACACCTGAGGTCTTGGGTTCCAACTCGACTATGCACAGAATTTAATTAACATCTGAGAGTTGAAAGTTAGGTTAGGTTAGGTGAAGTTAGGTTAGGTGAAGTTAGGTTAGGTTAGGTTAGGTTAGGTTAGTGAGCTGAGGTTAAGTCTTTAAATATTCCCTCTCATTCAACTACTTTCCAACACCAAGAAAAAAAACACTAAATACATTGACACAAATGACTTGTCAAATAAGCCAATACTAAAGACAACACTTAAAGCCAACACAAAAAGCCAACACGAAAAGCCAACACAAAAGCCAACACAAAAAGCCAACACGAAAAGCCAACACAAAATGCCAACACAAAAAAACCAACACAAAAGCCAACACGAAAAGCCAACACAAAAAGCAAACACACAAAGCCAACACAAAAGCCAACACAAAAAGCAAACACATAAGCCAATATATAAGCTTACGGTAATTCACTCCATCAGCAAAACAGTTGTAACCCTTGTAGTGTGAACATCGTACTGACAGGTCAGTTACTACTATGGAACTTATTACAACCAACAAAGGTAGGCTACGTGCACTCTATCAAGGCTACTCCTATAACTATAATCGCCAGAATGTGAATGGAATAATATTCTGGCGATGCTCAAAAGAGAGGTCAACAAAATGTCGAGGCAATCTGAAAAGTAAAAATGGAAATGTTTTAAGTGTGAGTGTTCATCAATGTAGTGCTCTAAACGAACCACGCTTGCTGTTTACAAACAATTATCAAAATGCTAAAAAGCAAGTTCAAGAAAACGATATTGCGGCTAAAGGTAGTGCAGTGTTTGTTCAAAAGGACTTATCATGTCCTCAAATATCATGTTAAGACAGTTGTCAACGTCCAAGCAACCTTCAACACTATCAAAATCAACTCAGACTATAAATGAAGTGGTATTGCAAGAGGATCAAAAAGGACTATATAGTGATAGTGATAATGGTCATGATGATAATGATGATGATAATGATGATGATGATGATGATGATCATGATAATGGTAATGCTTTGTTTACATCTAAAAATCCATTTGTTAAATTTGTATACTGGAACAAACCCAGTAAGCTAATTCAACGGCTTCGACAATTGCATGCTTTACAACAAGCTGGGCATACCGGTCACAATTGGGAAATCAAAGAAATTGAACAAGAGCTTCGTCGTGCTGAAATTATTGTGTTTTAAGGGTCTACCACTTTGCGACCACTTTTACCCCCACTCTTGATTCTTATAGTTGCTTATTTGCTTCCACTTTTACCTGGATCCATAATTGCTCTCACATTATACTATTATTCTTATTATCAAGTTGACTTTACTAGGCTTAGTCTATGCTTGACAGTTGACATGGAAGTATCAGTGATTAGGTATGGTAAGTCTTACGCATACTATAAAGGATATTCATATATTGTGAAACGAACCAATAAAAATGGAACTGTTATTTGGCGTTGGTGAAAGCAACGTTCCAAACATTGTCGCGGTGACCTAAAATGTAAAACTAGTGAGGTTTTAAGTGTCAGTGATTATCAATGTAGTGTACTGCATGAAACACAGTTGCCGTCGACAAAAAAATCAAGAAAACCAAATTGCTACTCAAAATTGTGCATTGTTTAATGAGCAACGTTTAACCCCTGTTCTAAAAGTTATGTTTAATCCATTTTCCACGTCGCAAGAGCCATCAACATGCAAGAGGTAGTGTTGTTGTTGTCATCATTTTAAAGAGTGGAACAACTAGGTCATTTGCTCTTGATATTCAAGAGGATCAAAATGACTAAATAGTAATAACAATAAGGTTTTTATGCCTATACAACCATTGCGGCTTCCCCAGTTTTCGAGAACAACAGTGAATGGACATTGCTATAAAATGATCTACAACAAGCCTTGTGTTTAAAACTATAACAGACTATTGTAGAGAGAGAAAGGGCTTGTATTCAGTGTGCATCTATTGTCATAATCATGTATACTCTGCAGTGTTAAATATACTAACTTTGTATATAATAAAACAGCATCGTAACATCATTTTGCATTTATTTACAAACTTTATATACATGTTTTTGGTTTCATGATAATATGTTTTAAGACAATACTAAAAACTAAAACATTATTATTCTACACAAATATTTTTCTTTCAGTCCCTTGTCATCACTTATATCTTCCATTATTATTATTTGACTTTTGTTTTTTATTTAATTAAAACGAACCATGCACCTATTGTTTTAAAACCTTCATAAATTAAATCTACAGGTTGCACAGCATTATTGACTTCATCAAAAACACTCTCCGACATATCATTAAACCGTATAGTCAGAAATGTCTCAAAGTTTTCACATACACAAAGTACACGATCACCATATGCTGTTTTCAATTTCCGAATCTTGATAATGCGGAATGGAATATGCGTTGGCAATTCGCTGAGCTTCTTTGTCTCTAAGCCATATGATTGTCCCACAGCATTCAAAACATTCATTGTAGTAGTCTATAAACAAAACAAAATCATATCTATTACACTCTAAAACAGCTTTATTAATATTGTGCAATTAGGGATTTTGCACTATGCATGGCTAATAAATTATACTAGTTATGCAAGAAATGCCCTAACTGTAGCAGATACTACTTTTCTGCATATAGCACAAGAGTGTTAAGTTCTAATGCACACTTGACACGTGCTATCATGTGTCCACAAGGCAAAAATACAACACCTAGTTCATCTTGATAACAAGTTTTACATACTTGTTGGCAACACTTTTGTATCTGTTCGTAAGACAAGTCTTTTCTTTCAGCCTCATGTATTTGCTCCGCGTGTTCTAACTCTAAAGGCACTTTTATGTCTTGTGCTGCAATCACGTTTTCTTTACGAATAGTGTTCACAAATTCCTGACCTTTAAGCAACACCATGTATTTACAGTTTGGTAACCAACGACACTACCGTTGTTGGCTGGTAATGTATCATTATTATTATTATTATTTATTTGTGATTCAGCAGCGTAAGTAGCGGCCATTGGCCTTGTGGTTCGGTAAAATGGATACATTGGTAGGTTACCCACTTGTTTTCCAAGCATGTTAGGACAACAAGGAGACCATCGCAAATGGTCTCTAAAGGGATCATCCCCTTCTTCCCAGTGTGAAAGTTCAATACGACAAAACACACAGCGCATCACATCTTCTCTGTTCAAGTAAAAAAAACGGCTTTTGCAAGTTTATGTGTCGACAAAAAGCCTACAGGCCAAGGATTCAAATGTTAACCAACGATCATTTTCTGATTTTAAATTCAACCCACGTGGTAAACCAACTTGCTCGCTTGTTGTATTTGGTACTAACGCCATGTGTTATAATAAAACATGTTTCTTTTTGTAAGTTATTAACGTTGTACAAGAGCACAGAGTACTTTAAAGCATAATGCATGCTTGTTCACTGTCTGTTCATTACGTTAATGGCACATGGCGACACCTAAAAGCAAACAAAATAACCCATCACTCAATCAATCAATCAACACTTGTAAATAAAACGTTAACGTTAATTGGCATTAATATATCAAAACACCATAAAAAAAACTGCATGTTGGCACTAACA
Organism: Meconema thalassinum; assembly: GCA_946902985.2. Taxonomy (NCBI): domain Eukaryota; kingdom Metazoa; phylum Arthropoda; class Insecta; order Orthoptera; family Tettigoniidae; genus Meconema; species Meconema thalassinum. Next base: position 271,488,457 of record OX336389.2, on the reverse strand, counting down.
GTAACCCATGTACTTATTTTCTTTTTATAAAGCTACAGTCATTTACATCCCCCCCATTTAACCAATATATAAACAAAAATGAATGTCATGTCATTTTGTTCACATTATCATGTTCAAACCTGTGGATATTCGTTGAGTCCATAGGGAACCACCCGTAAATTAACTTTTTGTTTGTTTTTAGAAAATCCAACATGGCCTTGTACTTTTCCCAGTCAACAACAACATAGCCATTAATCAGGAATGCAATCATTGTCCCAGTCATGTACAGGCAATTAATTTTTTGTCTACGAGTTTTCAGTAGTGGTAAAATGGAATAGCATTTTTAAGTTAGACTTACCTGAGTTTTAAACAGTTCACTCTTTGGCAATGGTTTCGCTTTAATGCGTTTCGGGTTTTCTTCAGCAACTGCTACGGCGGTAAGGCTTTTCTTTCCAAGTTTCTAAAAATAAATAAAATAAACAGCTATAAATACCTAAATTCAGGTTAATACACGCATTTCATAAAATAAAATATAAAACAAAACAAAAATGAAACAAGTTAGTTTAAAAAAATCACCTCACCTTCACTTGCAGTGGCTTGTTGCTGTTTCCTTCTAGAGGGCTCAAAAGTGCAATGGTTTCTTCTCTCTCAGACATGTAAGGTATACCAGTTACCTGCAAACAAATAAATAAATAAAATCATTAATTACCTAATCAATAAATAATTGCTTGTAAATATATATAAATCAATAAATATATAAATGAATAAATATATACCTACCTCACAACAAGGTTAAGTATTTTCCACCAACACCAAAACTGTTAAACAAGACCAGGGATTTCACGCAACGCAATGTGTTCAAAGTGAGAGAGGAAATGATAACGACATGTCTTTATATATGTTACGTTGCATGTATAATCATTTTTTCACACGCTTTGAACATCCTGTTATCAAACACGTGGACAGCTGACGTTCAAGGTGAACACCTGTGGCAGGTCAAATTTCACATGGACTTGCATTTTGTCACGTACGAAGCAAGACAGGATGTGACTTGTTTAGCCCTCATGTGGTTTCACATGTGTATGCATGCATTTCGCACTTCCCTGCCACCACGATTGTCATTATTTAACCTTCAAGCGTCTTTGTCATTTTCCATTGCACTTGTTGTCAAGTCAGATCAGCGCATTCCAATAAGCTCAAATGACATTCGCCTCCTGCTCGTCTGCTCCTTGGCAAGTTTGTTTTTTGTACTCGCTTCGACCAACATAGAACCAAGTTCTCATCACCGTTTACACGTTAAAGATCTCCTTCGGGGGTAAAAAAAATCTTAGCATGCTTCACACATTTTCAAATATTAGCCTCCATCCGTCTGCCATAGGTAAGATCAGAAAAACGAACTCTCGCTCTGTCATAAACCGACCCGCCGAAATATCGATTGTTCTATTAAGCATGGTCATTGTGGTTAGTGATAGGTTCGTTGAAACACACACACACCCAGCAGTATCGTCTCTCTCAACCACCACGCTTCATGAACATTGTAAACAGGAGAAGAGATTGTTTTTGAACATGTATGGCGTTAGGCCCTTTGTGAATTATATTTTGGAAAAAATTTCTACCATATTCGAAAGGGGACGTTAGCCCCAGTCCTAGGACACCTCGTACACGTCTGTAGCGTTATGGGTTTGCGAGATAGAGCAAAAAGTCTAAAATCACGGATTTACCTCAACATGGTTTTTCATTCCTGCTCAACACGAAGACCCTCGGCAAGAGGACAACGCGACAAAAAAAATGACACCTCGTACACGTCTCTAGGCTTATTGGTTCATGAGATATCAGCAAAAATCACAAAAAACACGTGTTTACCCCATAATCGAGTTTTCAATTTTTTTAATATAACGAGTGGTCCATAGCAGAGGAACGTCACCCCGAGTCCTTGGTCCCCTCGTACGTGCCTCTAGCATGATTGTTTCGCGAGATATAACAAAAAGTCTAAAATCACGTTTTTACCCCAAAAAGCCATGTTTCCAGCATTTCACCTTTTCGACACCGACATTCCCGTAAAGAGCGCAACGAGACGGAAAAAACGAATCCAAGCACGCCCTCCTAGCATCACTTCTTCCATTCCAAGGTCGCAGGGGCTCACAACTTCCTAAATGCAGCAGCTCTCTCACTACCACACTACTGTCAGGTTTTTATCCTAGAGACTTGAAATTTATTCTGGGGATAGAGGGCATAGGGGCCATTGATTTCCGTCAAACAATTTGTTTGTAGAATTCCTATTTGTCAAAATATAGGATTTTCAAAATTCGAGTGTTTTCAAAAAAATATAAAAAATAAAAGTTTTATTACAGAAAATAAAGGACATAGAGACCTTTCGTTTGAACCATGGCACAACGTTCTACCATGTTTGGTTTTCAAACTATCACCTACTTTCGAAAACATTTTTTTTTTTTTTTTTTTTTCAAAAATATAACTGGTGGTCCATAGCAAAGCCCCCGTCATCCCGAGTCCAACGACACCTCATTTATCAACATCCGACCATGGGTTCACCAGATATTGACAAATATTACATGGCTGAGGCTTAGTAGTGGGGTAAGGAGGGTTCTAGAGTGAAGTAGAATCGGCACTACTCCACTACTCGCCTGTTTTGCAAGTGCCCGTGTTCTAATATGAGGATTAATCTGGACGGTGTCCAAAACACTCTAATCATCAAAGTTTCGTAGAGTATTGGTGGCCAGTAATCTTTTGTCAGGAAACCGCTCTTGATACAGGGCATTGCCTTACTTCTCCATAAATGAATAACAGGGGTAGATGACCTGGCTGCTTTGCCCCTTTAAACAACAACAATTATCATTATCATCATAATCATCATCAGAAATGAATATCAACGTACTCGTCCATGGAAAACATTGTGGGTGAATGAAAAAGTGGTGTAATGTGACCTGATAGATTTGGAAAAATATTTTTTTCCCCATTACCGTTAAAGAAAATGGAATAAGGTTGGATTCAAAACTCTATACTACCTACACTCTGATACCACAGGAAGAACCTTTTATAGTTTCCTAATTGACTGCGATCGTTGTTCAAGGTTTCGGAACGGGTTAATGGTAGTTTGTCTTCTGTCAGGAAACCGCAACCGATTCAGACACAATGACATCACACATGATACTTGCTAGAAGTGTAGAACTAAATTGCGTCCCTTACATATCGAAAGTTAATATCTGTATGAAAGTTTTCAGTTATGGTTTCCGGCGTTTATGTACGTTTCTACCATTATAGATCACGTGGCATAACCTTTTAATTCGAACATATTACGGGGACGTCGGACTATGTCATTTCAGGGAGCAATGAATGACATGTTTGTACAATGGCCCATAAGATTGGCCGAGTAATATTGTGCATGGTCGTCTTCCATTTTAAACATAGTAAGATGCAGAGCAATATCGACCTTAAGGAGATATATAATATCGGTTGGGTTTCACAAAACAAAATACTGTAATAAAGGTTGGTTGGGCTACTTGGTATACATATCGTCACTATGCCTGCAAAATCCGCTATGTGAGAGTGTCGCTTTCTAACATTCTATTCCGTAAGGAAATCACGTCCCATAGGCTTACTTGGAAATACAATCCAACACACCAATTCACATAAGGTTATTTTCCTCTATGAAGGAACATAGGAAAATGAACCTTATTGAAATATTAGAAGCCATGTTTTCAGAATTGCCAAGTGATCTATCAGTAGAATAGCTTTTCAGTCGGTCAACACGAGTGTACGTTAATAGATTGGGTGGGGATTAACATTGTTAATCTTATGAAATTAAGCTAATGAAATTGTTATGCGGGGTTATGCAACCATATATGGCTGGGGAAGTGGCCGATGTTAAGAAAATACAGGCAGAGAACAATACTTTTACATAGTGCATAATGCAGGCACAGCTATGATATAGCGATTGTCTGGTTCTGTACGGGTGAACTTGAGTTGATATAAAAAAGAAAATCATATTCATCCAAGGAGTAAACCAAGTTAAAACTTACATTCTTGAATTGCCTCTCCTTCTTAAGGAGTGATAAATAGGAAGTGATTCCCAGAGCTCAACAGTTCGCAATATAACAGTATGTGGAGTGCTTACTCATTCATTCATCCATTCATTCATTTATTCACTTACTAGCAACCCCCTTCGCTTCGCCCGGGAACAGTTATGAATGTGCAAGGAATTCATGTCAGACGTAATTTAAGAATGGCGAGGTGCATGAGACAAAAATCCCCCTTCCGTCCAAATTAAAAGCACTTATAGTGGGCGATGCATCGAAGATAGAGATATGCTCTCCGGGAATTTTTGGAGAATATTTCATGCTGAACAATTCTTACACTCATAGTATATTGATATTTTAACGGTTTGACAGCGTAAGCTTAAAAAGCGCACGGACGCCAGGTTCTTTTTTCGACCTTTTCATTGAAATCTGAAATCGTTACAGCTTGGCTCCCTTTGATCTTAGATAAATTTTTCTACAGAAATCTTCCTCGAGATTACCTTTACAAAATGGTGAAAGCCACATGAAAATCAATCCAGTGGTTCTCGAGATTACCCGTGACACCAAAGAATCGGGGACTTTGTTTTATACTAAGTAGAGATTTATTTAATATTTATTTATTTATTTATTTATCTCAAATCAATTAACCAGGCCCAGTCTTTTATAAGACGTTTCTCTATCACCCACAGCTTCTGAGTATTCAATGAGTACGGAGAGCCCTTCTGCCCCAGCAACGCAAGATGATTGCAAGGTCCCAGCGCAACTCTTCACAAGAGCACCTTCAGATGCATCAATCGACAAGAACCCATTTCCACTGAAGGAGCTCATTGTTGGTACGTTATTTCAATCTTCGCTAATAATGTGAGCCCTCAGTGGTGCAGACTTGAAGTAAACTAGGCGAGGGTTGGACGTGGTAGTGAATGGTGCTGGTTTCTTGTTTACAATGCATTCATTCATTCTTCATAATTTACCATGAAACCTTTTCATAACTAGGTCAAGTGTCTCCTGACCTGTTGGCAGTAAAAACAAAACATCAAATATATGTACTATTTATAAACGAAGCTAGGAAGTATAGAATATTTACATGTGTGCATTTTGATGTTTTCCATTCCTCTCCTTTCCCTCACGGATATACTCTTTCATTTATTCACACTTTTCCTGATCACAAGTGCTTCCTAGCATAACATTAAACCTATTTGCATTTAGCCTATTTTCTTAACGTATGAAATCAAATGTTGTCCGTCTCTCGCTGTGTGTGCGTGTATACTGTATGTTGGTGTGGATCCCCCCACTCATCCATTAAATTTTGATTGGCTGGATCGATATCAATGAAACATAGTAAAAACTTGCTACTCCATCGTCCGTCCCTGACCATGCCTTTCAAATTTTGGAAAGCGTCACCAAACCAATATGGTAGCCACGCGAAATATTTCACTAGTGCTCAATGACTCCGAAACTATGCTCAAGTGAACCTCAAATCTTGTTGCTTTTTGTTGCTTCATTTGCGGGGGCATGGACATTGTGGTCATTTAGCCCCATGCCTGTTAACCTGGGTTATTGCGATGGCTGTATTAGTGTGTGTATTTGTAATTCAGTTGAAGATTGGGAAGGAGGCGGCCGTGTCCTTAAGTTAGGAACCATCCCGGTATTTTCCTGGAGTAGAAGTGGGTTACCAAATAAAACCACTTCCAGGATAGCCGAGGGGGGAATCGAACGCACCTCTTCTTAGTTTTGCCTTTCAAAGCTGAATGTACCTCTTTCTAGCTCTCAGACCAGAATTAAATTTCTTGGTAGAGCCCGAAAATGGAACACGGACCCCCGGACCGAGAGCCAAGAATGCTTGCCACTACATCGCGAGGTGGTTGAATTTTTTTTTGGTGATAACAGTTCAAATACTGTATGTAACTTTCAAATAATCTGATGAGTGATAAGTGATAAGTATAACGCAAACATGGCTGCCATGCAAAAGACACATATTTATTTTGGGTTTTCCGGTTACCTTAGTGTATTTGGGGATGTAGGAAATATCATGGTGACTAGATATTCTACATACCTCCACCAATCACCTCAAATAATGACCGAGCAATGCGCTGTGTCCACCATACTTCACTGGTGGGAAGATGTTTGGTTTCTGCGGCCTGTTATTTCTATGAGCGAGCCAGACGTGCTCTAATGCCTGATTTGCTGAACACTGGCCTAAACTGCACACAAACCTGGATTCGCCTTTCCAGATCCAATGATCTACGGACGTAATCATGTTATTAGAACAATGTGCTATGTTAGTTTTTCAAACAGAGAAAATAATCATCTCTCATAACGATTCATTTACATACCAGTATTGATCTAATGTATTCTTTGATATAGTAAAAATATTTTATCAGGAAGTGAGGTGGTCCTGCTACATAATCGTTCACAATTATCGACGTTCATGCATTATAAGTGATGTTGCAGTGTTGCATATAATTGCTGAGTTTTTGAGATATTTATAAATTTGTTTATTTATGGGCAGTGACATAATATGTCAGTGATTTCAGAATAGAATTATTAGCCTACTTTTCACATTTTGCAAAAATGAGGAAAAAGTAGACTTATGAGATCGATCCGGGAAAATGTGTGTCTGTCTGTCTGTCTGGCTGTGTGTGTGTCGCCCCCTATCAACTCCTAAACGGGTGCAGCAATCAAAACCAAATTTAGTATGAGTAAAGATGTGTACCGGAATAGCTCACGTCCATATTTGAAAATGACGTCAGTGCTACCAACTGCTGAAAAAACGCACTAGAAATTTGAGCTCCATGTTGGATAACTCGCAAGGTATGCATGGGAGCTATTCCAAAATTGGTACACATGCAGATAATACTATTTCAGTTTAATTTCCAGGAGGCCAACAATGACAGTGTTGCCAAAATAATTTTAAGTCTTCTGATAGGTCCAATGTTTAAATGCATATAACGTCTACACTATCAATTGGATTTCAACCAAATTTTGTATGTAATATCTGTACATAAACATATATGATTGAGTGTATTCTTAAGAGCCACCAGGGCTGCCAACTGTTAATAATTGCTCTCTCTATTATTTTTATCCAAATACTAATATATCAGAAAGTATGCAAGCCAACAGCTTTAAACTATGCACAAGTATATTCTGACATTTTAGATTAATTTGGAGTAACTTATATACGTCAGTTCTACCAACATGATTATAAGCCTGCTGATAGTACCAATTTTTAAATACATGTAACTTCTATACTATCAGTTCGATTTCAACCAAATTTCGTATGTGCTATGTGTACCATAACAGATATGACTGTAAGTATTTTTAAGAGCAATCAGGGCTGCCAACTGTTAATAAATGCTGTCTATATTTTTTTACCCTAATATCAATATATCAGAAAGTATGCAAGCCAACAGCTCTATACTTTGCACACGTATAGCACCTGACATTGTAGATTAATTTGGAATAATTAATACAAGGCAGTGCTGCCAACATGATTCTATGCCTGCTGATATGTCCAATTTTAAAATACATGTAACTTCTATACTAACAAATGGATTTCATCCAAAATTGGCACAACAAGATATCATAATATTTCAGATTATTTATGACCAGCACACGCATGGTATTGTTGGCGACATGTTTTACTTGTGCTGATAGATCCAGTGTCTAACTGCATGTAACGTCCATTGGACTTCAACCTAATTTTGTATTCTGTACCTTAAGAGATGGAACTAAGAATATATTCAGTCACCAAGGCTGCCAACTGTAGTGCTCTATTAGGCTACATTATACCAGGTATATTTTGAACTAATTTGATATTTCGATATTACCAACTTAATTTTGTCATTATTCTAGATAGGTTCATATACTGTAGACTAATCATTGGCATGAAAAGTAGGCTGTATAGTTCTTCACGGAACTTCTTGTTTTTAGATTATGAAGGAAGAAATGTGATAATTTTTCACAAAATAATGCCATAGAAAGAGCTCATTTGGCTTAAAATAAATACATAAAATATTAAATAACTCAAATTTTAAAAACCTCAGCTCCTCAGTGACTAAAATCAAAATCATGAAGACAGAGCCTCCACGGCGAGAGCCAAGAGTGCTAGCCACTACGCAACACTCGTATTGACCGACTGAAAAGTTTCTACTGATAGGTTTTTCAAACCGAACTTAAGGGTGACTTATTTACTTACAAATCAAGTTTATTGCAGTTTGGGATCCAGCTCTTGAAAATGTGGCCATACTGTTCGCCAACTCGCGACTTACGATTGTGAATATGTCATCCATAAAATATCGACACCGTAAACCTGAGAAAACTGGAACTCTGCATGACCTCAGATAGTGAATGACCCAACTTATGGTGACGACTAATATGACATGCCATTAGAGTGCACTTACTACCACATTTTATTCACAGATACAAAACGTGGCCAGCTGGTATTGATTGATCTTGTTGAGAATAGCTGCCAGGACATTCTCGACAGAACAGAAGCCAAGGTAACAGCTATTGCTGCACATCAAGAAAGGTAAGTTGATTACATGGTACTCTCTAGGTCAGTGACGGGTACAAGAGTATTCCATCCCTGTGTCTAGTTGGGTAGCACGCAAGGCTTTGGCCCGAAGGTCTCGGGTTGGATTCCCGTCTGGACTGTGAGGATTTTAATATCCTTTGGTTAATTCCCCTGGCTCGGGGACTGAGTGTCTTCATAAAAAACAGGATTAAATTGAACAAAGGTAACAAAGAAAATAAAACAGTAAAGGTAAAAACAGAAGTAAAAGTTCAAAGAAAAAATAGAGCTCCTCGATGCTCACCTGTCCTCCAGCCAGCAATGAATGCAACGCAGACGAGGTCACGACGCGGTGTAGACTTCACAAGGAATGCGAGTGACACCGCTTCTGACTAGCTGTAACAGAACTATAGTTTGATGGTGCTAGTGTTGTTTATTAAGCTGGAGGGATCTGCATATGTTTGGTCAGTAGAGTGAAACTCAAACATGCCCCACCCCCACTCTCACGCCACACTCATTTTGTAATCAACAAAATATCAAATTTGAAATACAGATCTGGTATGGTGTGTGATGCGGATTGAAGGTAGGAGAGGTTAGGGAGAAAGTGCAAGAGGAGAACCAAACGATTTTTTTGCTTAGGATTGGAGTGTCGTGAATTGCATTCGTTGATTTAATTAAATAAAATTCTCGTTTGACCGTGATACCGTTCACTTATTGCTTGATGTATACCTCTATCTGTTCCAGTGTATTCATTAGTGTTCCCTTGCTGGTTCTATGTCTTTGGCGATTTAAAAAATGTATTTCTACAATAAAGTATGCCGTACGCTCACCTATGGCCCAAAATATTTTATATTTAACAGCATCGACGTGTTCTCTATAGATCACGGGGACATTCTAGCCTGTTTGGGCAATGTTACATAATTTCGATTCTACCCCCTTGTTTGGGCCATTGTGTAAATTGAGTGTATTTCTTTCTTGTAGTGAATGGGAGAGAGATAGCAAGAGATGTTGAGTGTGAACCTGGATGTGCCAAATATCTTGTAATTTATTTTAAATTTGCTCTATATATATAAAGCACAAAGTTTGTCTGTCTGTCTGTCTGGCTGTCTGTTTGTCTGTTATGTATACAAATCTACACCGTTTCACCGATCTGAACCAAAATTTGTATACTTACCCTTTGGAACCCTGCGGGTAACCCTGTCAACATTAAATTTCGGACAGACCACCCCAGGCCCTGCATTTAGGCCCTTTTGCACAAATCTACACCGTTTCACCGATCTGAACCAAAAGTTGTATATTTAACCTTTGGAACCCTGCGAGTAACACTGTCCACTTAAAATTTCGGACAGACCACCCCCTTCCCTGCATTTAGGCCCTTTGGTCCAAATCCACACCGTTTCACCGATCTCAACCAAAATTTGTATATTCACCCTTTGGAACCCAGCGAGTAACACTGTTCACTTAAAATTTCGGACAGACCACCCCATTCCCTGCATTTAGGCCCTTTGGTCCAAATCTACACCGTTTCACCGATCAGAACCAAAATTCGTATTCTTACCCTTTGGTACCCTGCGAGTAACACTGTCTGCTTGAAATTGCGGACAGACCACTCCATTCCCTGCATTTAGCCCCTTTGGCCCAAATCTACACCGTTTCACCGATCTCAACCAAAATTTGTATATTTACCCTATGGAACACTGCGACTAACACTGTCTGCTTGAAATTTCGGACAGACCACGCCATTCCCTGCATTCAGGCCCTTTTTGCACAAATCTACACCGTTTCACCGATCTGAACCAAAATGTGTATAATTACCCTTTGGAACCCTGCGAGTAACACTGTCCACTTGACATTTCGGACAGACCCCCCTATTCCCTGCATTTAGGCCCTTTGGTCCAAATCCACACCGTTTCACCGATCTCAACCAAAATTTGTATATTTACCCTTTGGAAACTGCGACTAACACTGTCTGCTTGAATGAGGAGAGGCTACTCCATCCCCTGCATTTAGGCCCTTTGGCACAAATCTACACCGTTTCACCGATCTGAACCAAACTCTGTATACTTACCCTTTGGAACCCTGCGAGTAACACTGTCCACTTGAAATTTCGGACAGACCACCCCATTCCCTGCATTTAGGCACTTTGGCACAAATCTACACCGTTTCACCGATCGGAACCAATATTCGGAAACTTACCCTTTGGTACCCAGCGAGTAACACAGTCTGCTTGAAATTGCGGACAGACCACTCCATTCCCTGCATTTAGGTCCTTTGTACCAAATCTACACCGTTTCACCGATCTCAACCAAAATTTGTATATTTACCCTTTGGAACACTGCGACTAACACTGTCTGCTTGAAATTGTGGCGAGGCCTCTCCATCCCTTGCATTTAGGCTGTTTGGCACAAATCTACACCGTTTCACCGATCTGACCCCAATTTTATATACTTACCCGTAGGAACCCGACAAGTAACACTGTTCACTTTAAATTTCGGACAGACCACACTATTCCCTGCTTTTTGGCCCTTTGGCAGAAAACTACACCGTTTCACCGATCTCAACCAGATTTTACATAATTAGCCTTTGGAACTCGACGAGTAACTCTGTCCACTCGAAATTTCGGACAGACCACTCCATTCCACGCATTTAGGCCCTTTGGCACAAATCTACACCGTTCACCGATCTGAACCAAACTCTGTATACTTGCCCTTTGGAACCCTGCGAGTAACACTGTCCACTTGAAATTTCTGACATACCACTCCATTCCCTGCATTTAGCTCAGGAATTCCTCGGGGTTGCCAGCTTCCTAACTCACCAGTCATGAGCCCTTGAGGGTGTACCAGAAGGTGTGGGTCTACACACACCCTGCCTCTTTGAGGGCCTTGAGCAGAAGACAGGAGATATTATGAAAAGGAAAAGAAGGCAGACCCCTCGAAGAATGAGGGTATCAGGAAAGATGAGACAAAGCCAATTAAGGCGGGAAATTGAAAGACTCCCTAGCCCTCGGATACCCTAATACAGTCGGAAGAGAACAAGAGTTGACCAAGGGAGGCCGACAGGAAAGAGAACTGAAATGAGCCCGGCACCAGGAAGTAGAAGCGATGCCAGACTCAGCTGGGGTCCCTTGGTCGCCAACCCACGTCCCACAAGTTGTGAGACCCTGGTGTGGGGGAGGTCAGTTGTGACAATAGCTTGCTGATACATCGCGAGGTGACTTGAGAGTACTTTCCAGAGCCCGCCGTGTTATCTCCTGCTGTCTCTGCTGATGCCAGCACAGGGCCGTTGCGAAACAGTGAGTGATTCCCGGTCAATCTAAATAGGACGGGGAACCCCGAACGTGTGTCATATTTCGTCATCATCTGCGATCATCTCAGGTTCGTGCAGCTTGGACCTATATTCTTTGTCTTTGCCGAGCAGTACGCTCTTTCACTAGACCCATCGAGTACAGGCCTAAGCCAGAAAATAAGGTTGAGGCTTTGGAAGACATCGAAGCTAGACACCTGAATTACCTATATCAGTTTTAAAATAACACCATGTTTGTTTAGTAGTCATTTTTTCATTACCTTATTATTATCATCATAAGTGCAAATGACCTAGATGTTACCCGCATCATACCAATAATCACCGCCGCATAAAGTCTTTCTCGACTGTGATTTTTAAAATATTTATTTTTGGTTGGTTGGTTCTTAAGTTTAGGGCCTGCGACAACGCGGTCATGTAGCCCCGTGTACTTTGGGTGTGTGTAGAATCTGTCTGATAACCGGTGTTAATTGTGATGACTGTATTAGTGGGTGTTATCTGTTTTTTAATTTAAGTACAAACTGCAACTTAGAATTCTTCAAATAGTTCGTACTTTTGCCGCCAAGCGCCACCGTCAACGACTACTAGGCCAAGTTCGGAACTTAGCTACTAGACGCCACTGCAGTCGGCTCTTGGCAACGGACGTAGACATCTAAGAGCGTTGTTTACCTATCCAATTTAGCTTCACACAGGTGTAATTAGTGGAAGGTTCTTTAACATGCCATAAATCTGACATGGGACCGCCGGCTTTATTTCCCCTCCGAAGAAAGGCATACTGACGGATTTTTATTGCTCTTAAAAATCCGACGGCTTTGGCCGGGTTTGAACCCGCTATCTTGGGCATAGAAGCTCAGCATGCTACCAAATACGCCACCGAAGCCGCCATATATTTATTTTTATTACAGTACATTGTGTACATTATACGTTGAAGTGTCAATTCAATACCGGTAGTAGGTTCCCTTATCATCCTCATCATAAGAGCAAATGACCTACAGTGGATGTGACGCCCATTACACCATTAATCACAAGTCTTCCTCGCCTGTGAATTTTGAAATATGTATTTCTATTACGGTAGTTTGTAAGTTTGACGTGTCAATTCAACAGTAGTTTTTATTATCATCCTTTTCAAAAGGGCAAATGACCTAGATATTACTCCCTCTTTGTCTTTGAGGGCAAATGACTTAGATTTTAAGTCCATTATATTTCTAAGGAGACCTTAAAACATTATCATCATTCCACCGGGCGAAGCCGGGTACTACTGCTAGTTTTCTATAAGATGTAGGAAAATTGTTCGTCACTCCTCGTCACTGAATCATCGAAGAATTTCAGGTTACGTTTGGTTTATAAATCTTGTGTAAATTCAATATAAGGATCTATCGAGTTTAAATTGTTGAGTAACAGTTCTGCGCTGTGACCTACCAGATAGTCACAGACACTTCTCGTTATTAATTGTAATGACGCTATTATTTTAAATTATTGTGACTAATTGTCACTTTTCAACAAATGAGTTTAATTTTAATCTTCCAAGTCATTTCAATCTCATACGAGCGTTTAATATAGCCTAAGATAGAGTTGATTTTTGGGTTTAATTGTCAAAGGGTAAGGTTTTCTGATTCTATACATTTCAATTTAATAATTTTGTATGAAGAGAATGACAGAGTATTTCTGCCTGAAGAAAATGAACTTGTCTTGTGTCAGCGGAGCCTCAAGTTACCCAAACTGCCATCAGACATCAAGCATTTCTAGCATCTCAACGATCGAGCCAGCTCAAACTTTTCTTGTTCTGCGCCATACAACTAGTAGAAGGGCAGGTATATTTAGAGCAAGGCTACCCCAAGTGACAGGGCCCCTATTGGTTGAGGAGATTTGAGCCAATATGGAGGTGATTATGAGGGATCATGTGCCATTTCAAAAAGCCGAGCACTACTCAGGTGGGCACCCACATTCCCCGGACAGAGTGTCCTGGACTCCATGGCGTCAGCTCGTTATTATTATGATGTCTTAAATTGGGTAAATTTGTATCACTCCCCACGGCGCTGGTCGTTTGTCGGCCTTGTGAACGTATCGTCCACATATCTGCCCCAAGTAAACTATACCTGTGAATTGGTAATGATGTGGGCTGTTTTCAAATTATGTATGTAAATGTTCGCTAAAATGCGTGAGGCTGGTAACTACATGTGTAAACCGTCCGGTTGTCTGTAATTAGCTATGCTGAAAGTAAACATGTTTGTACTTCAGAACTAGTTCAAAGATAGTCACCAATCGTCAGACAAGCACGACGCAATGCCATTTAGGTATTTCATTCAATTAATGACTGTATCGGAAAACGTAATGTATGTGTCTTCTTGAATATACTTTTCGTTGAATCAAATTTAACATTGAATTTATAAGATATATTCGCCCCTAAATGCCCTTCATTCTGGAAATTCTAGAGAAACAAGGTTCGATTTTTGCTTTATTGAGATTACTATGTTGTAGAAAATTATGTTTTTGATCTTTTTGATTCCTTGGATGAGGATATACAGAATGAGTACATGTCCATATTATTAAACGAATGTATGGCGTAAGATAGTAATAACTTTGAAGTTTCTGTTTCATTGTATAGAAAATATATTGTACTTGTAAAGGGTGAAGAGGAGGTAAAATTGTAGTTTTATTTTCATTGACAATTTTCAATAAACTGTTACGTTCAGTACACTAGTGAAAAATAAAAAATTAATTCCAATATTATACAGTTTGTTCAATGTATATGGTCATAATCACAGAGCCATACTCCTATGGAACGATTGCCTTGGACATCTATTTCAGTATCTTGTAATGCCCCCTCTAGCTATAATGTACTCTAGTTCTGCTATCGTGCAGAGAGACGGTCATAGAGCCATCAGATATTCTCTTGAGAGATAGTGTTCCACGCTAATTCCACCTGTTGTCATAATTGATCTAGGGATGTTGCCAGTAATGGAGACCGTACCAGACGCCGTCCCATCATGTCCCACACATGCTCAATGGGGGGCAGGTCTGGTGATCGTGCTGGCCAAGGGAGTTGACGAACATCGTAAGCGCAATGGCTAACGCGAGAAATGTGTGCATGGGTGTTGTTCTGCTGGAAGAACACATCTCTGTGACCTTGTAGGAGCGGCACAGAATGGGCTGACTGATGTTTTGGGTGTATCCCGCTATGTTCAGAATTCTCTCAACACAACGAATACAAGAGGTGTACGGTCATTGAAGGCTATGGCTCCTAATCGATGTCACATTCGTAGACGACCATCATTGACATCAAGGCAGAATCTGCTTTCATCACAAAACTAACACACCTCTGCGCTATTTATCTCTCCAGTTGCATCTTTCGGGACACCATCGGAGGCGGGCTGCAAGGTGATGAGGTTTGAAGGGAAGCCTAGTGAGCGACACCCTTGTTCTTAGCCCAGCCCTGCTTCCAGTAAATGGTTCTAGCTGACACTGTGAGTACAAAATGGGCTCTAAATTGTACTGCGGTCACAAAACTGCTCATCTGATGCGGTGATGCATGTGCGCTTTCTGTGGACCACCAACACCTACACTGATTCACTGCAGACACCTCACGTTCAATGGGTTAGGGAATTCTTAGGAAAAATTAGCCAGCCTCTCACAGGCCCACTATACGTCCTCACTGATATTCCGTCGTTAATTGAACAAATTTTACTCCATGTAATGTAATAAGTTGTTTATTAATATTAGTTATTTCTTCATTAAATCGTAATAAATTTCATATAGTTGAATCTCTAATTAGTGAAATTAAAATAATAAAAGAGAATATTATTAAATTATTAATGGCATGCCTACAAAGTTTACTCACACAGTGCGATACTCGACACACCATACCTCTCGTTCAGCAAGTCAAATGCAGTTGTTATAGGCGCAAAGTTTCCATGGTTCTTACTCCCTCCACAGCACAGAGTTTTGAATCTTTGCCTTCACTGCCTCTGTCAGTGCCCCATGCAAATATGATGTTTCCTACGTAACTTCTTTAGGGATGTAGATTTTTCTTTCCACAAATATACAGTATGTTCGGCTATTCCTATAGCCAAAAACCGGTCTAATGGGTTAATCAAGTTTGTGTATTTTGGGTTAGAGGCTTTGCTGTGGGTATGTTGGGGATAGTGTTGATGAGAGTTGAGGTGGCATTTTCATTAATTTAAAATATTGCGTTATTTTAATGTTCATGTAGGCAGGCACGTCCTCTTGCCTGCATTCTATGGTAGGAGAAGTAGTGCTCAGAGAGAGCGGTGAGGCTGAACTCATAGCCACAGATTGTTTGAACTGATTTGCTTGTATCCATAACAATTCTTCCCCAGTCTCAACATACTCTCCGCCGCGTCTGCCAACCCCACGTTTACTTCTCTTTCTCAAGTCAAGCTATTTTCTTTTCTTGGCCGATAAGTACGTAGTTCCTGAATTAATTATCTCCTTTGACCATCGTCATGAAGCATTGCCCTGTAAGATACAACCTATTTCGTTTTTTTGCAGAATCTTGTATTTAAAGTTGAGGTATTGTCCGAGGCAATACTGCATATTTAATGTTGTTATAGTTGTTTCATTTTGGGTCTGGGGTAATCTTGGTCATTCAGCCCCGTGTACTTGTGTGTGTGTGGAATTTTTCCTGTAACATGTGCTATTGTGATTGCTGTAATGGTGTGCCTATTTGTAATTCAGGTGAGGATTGAAAAGGAGGTGGGCGTGGCCACCCATCCCGGCATTTGTTTGGAGTAGAAGCGGGAAACTACGATAAACCGTTTCCAGGATGGCTGAAATGGGAATCGAAACCCACCTCTTCTCAGTTTTGCCTCACGAGGCTGAGTGTACATCGCTCCAGTCCTCAGAACAGATTATTTTCTTTTACGAGAGCCTGGAATCAAACCCGTACCTTCGGGGTGACAGTCAAGAATGCTAGCTGCTACACCACGAGGTTGTCCTGTATATTATTTTAAGCTCCTTGCTGCTGTTACATGAATTATAATCTTGATTTTTTTTATAAAATTAAGAGCAACTTAAAAATCTTGTTTCAAATTTCAGGCCTCATTTATGTGTTGGGAATAGCCAAGGACGTATCTTCCTCTACAACTATGAGAGTAAAGAACTCATTGCCCACAACAAACTAGTTGTTGGCAATAGATGCGCTGCCATTTGTTCGCTGAAATACGCACCATCGGGTAGGTATTATAAGGCTATTCACTGAGTAGTTCAACACCTGTGTGTTACCTTGCCTATGGAGTAGCTCTGTAAGCAACTTCTTGCTGAACACCCTGCCCTATTTGAAAGAGACACCGCTGGTTCAAACGCTACTAAAACACATTAACAGGAAAAAAAATATATTCTGTTAACCTCAAATACCCCGAATTACATTAACGTCAAGCAATACCCAAATTGCATTATTTCCCTACACCCTGTATATACTTGTACCTGCCAGCTTCGTTAGATATATTACATCTGTAATAATGTTTATACTTTAAGATGAATTAAAGAAAAATGAATTATTATTACTATTATTGTTATAATTATTAATGTTATTGTTAGTTAGTTATTGTTGTTTTAAGGGGCGGAACTACGAGGTCATCTGCCCCTTATTGTTATTGTATTCCCACAATATGTTATATAATATGAAAGATCTTTTGGAAGTCCTAGGGCTGGAGATGGGTCTCAAAATTATGTCGTATTAATTAGTTACTAGATATTAGTTGTTACGAGTTTTATCTCATGTTATTATAATGTACAGTATGTACTAAAAGCAGTTCCCACAGATAAACCATAGGTTGGCTTTGTGGGAAATAGATATTTAAATGTTAAACTTTCAATGCATTTAAATAAATTGTAACTATTACATTTCTTCATTTATTCACATCAACCGTCCCTACACATATTTTGAACATCCAGGCCTGTTAGGGTTGGGATTAGTCAACAAATTATTTACTTTGCATGCATTGTATGAATATTATGATTTATTACTTTTATATGTACAGTATGTGCATTGTTGATTAATGAATCAACCTCTCCCCCCCCCCCTTCCCCACCCTTCGACATTGTGCGGAGACCCCATGACTGGTGACACGATGGGAATTTATTCATTATTAGTATTTTTACTATAGGTTATTATTGGTATTTATCAAGCCATTTGTGGCAATAACTGCTTATTCTCACTATTTAGTGTGATCTTATTTATTTGGGTTATAGCAAAGTTTAGCCAGACTTCATAATTGGAACAATGAACCATCTTATAAACTCTTGAATCAACACACACAAGAAACCTCTACGTAAAGGCTTTTTCATTTCCTTCACCGTAGGAATACAATCAAGTTCGCACGACCTCCGATAGTAGGCATCCATCACTAATGGTCTACACCAGGGAACGGCACATCTTGAACCGCAGGAGTTATGTTGCTTCCTTTAAGTGGCCGTCTGAAACTCCTCATTATTTACCTCACATTACAACAATCTAACTAAATCAATTCCAGTTGAATAACGTCCATCCTCCACAAGCCAAGCACCATCATGTATGCTGCTGTTGATTATATCTGAAACAGAAAATGATAAAAAAATCAATGTATTTCCTGAAATGTATAGGGGTAACGGGACTTTGTGCCCAGGGTATACACTTCGCAGTGGCGGCTCGCACATATCGAAGTTGGTGGGGCTGCATGCACAAGCATTAACTTACCTTATTTGTAGATCAGTTCCAGGCGTCGAGTCTTGAACGCGACGAATTTTTCGATGACGAGGTTATTGAAATTCGGTATGATGTTAATCAGACCATTCTCAATAGACGGCATTCCAAGTTCAGTAAGTCTTTCTTGTCCTATGGCTAGAGCCCTGCGCGGATAAAGAAAACGTTATCCACATCCGCCTCGCATCCGCACGACTGTTATCCGCACGACTGTTATTCGAATCTACTGGCATTACAATAATATTTTTATTTTTTATTAAAGCAACACATCCATCTGGCCGTAACAACCATCCGCCACAAAGACTTACATCGCATCTCATCCTCGACCCCTTTGGAGAACGGGAATAATGAGGGGTAGACAAACATTAAAGCAACACATTTAGACATTTGAGGAGAAAGTCGTTCCCTTAGGCTATGTATGTCGTGTGCTATGTTTAAAATGAATGTTATACAGCCAGAATTGCAACCCTTTTCAGTTTGGAGAGTTAATTATGCTTAATGACATAATTTGAATGAGATAAGCTTAATCACCATTTTACATTTGTCATAAAAACATAACAATGAACATCCGGGTCCTAGTAATGATATTCAACAAGTTCGGATTGTACTGTATTCTAAAATCTATCCGCAAATTTACTCCAAACATTACCGGTATCCGCTCTCCGCACATCCATGCAAACTATATCCGTATGACGATAAATGTTGCGGATATCCGCGCAGGGCTTTACCCATGGCAGTCCTGAGGTACACTTTGATCCTCTTGAGGCACGAAAAGCAGCGTTCGGGTTCAGCGGTAGCCATAGGCAGGGTGATAGCGATACGTAACAGTTTAACGACCTCTGTAGATGACGGGCCTAAGAACCAGTGAGAAGGAAACTCGAAGGTTTTACAGCTCCACGGATATTTCGAAATTCTTCTCTTCGATATAAACATTTTCTTGTGATAGTATTCAGCCTGTTTGCCATCTCTTGATGAATGCAGTACATTTGCATTTGTCTGTTGGCACAGGTAGAGTAAAATGTGGCCTTTCACCGATGTCTCAGTCTCACTCATGGCTGTGATTGTATGGAAGCTACTGAGGTATGGGTGGTGCTTTGTAATAACAATCAGGGCACAGTCAGTGCCTGTGAATGCTGTGAAAGGTTCTACTCATAGGGTTAGTACTGCTGTTCTGACTCAGTGAGGAAAGCCATGGCAAACTACCTCACTCCTCTTCTTGCCTAGTACGCCTCAATATAGCACTGCCTTTGTTTTTTGTGGGTATCTACCCACATAACCTAACGGCGGTACTTTTTGGGGATCCAACCAGCCTTCGGACTGACTACCTAACAGACAGTCATAGTATTATGATTCTATTTATATATTTCCTTGTTTCTAGTTACTTCATTGTTATGACGCTCAACCGATTGTTGATACGCCGAACTTAAGTGTAACACTGCAAAATTTTACATGTTATTTAAATGAGTTCCAGAAGATGCGTGCTTCTCAATTTCTTCGCTCAGTTTTCTAAGATCTGTCACTCTCTTTTGAGTTCAGCTAAATTCTCCACCGACTATACTGTGAAATAATATACAAGTATTTGTTAATATCACGCAAGCATACTACATTAGAATATTGATCTATAATTCGCATGTTGGCAAGACTGATCGTACAAGTGTTTGAAGAAAATGCACAAATCATGGAGATGGTGGAATGCCTCCCTTTCATTGGCTAAGGGTTGATAATGGACATGGTTCTTCTAGTACCCACTAGATGCCGTGAGCGCCTACTTGAGTTCCATCCTTCTTCTACTCATGATTCTCATTGCCATTCAGTGCTACAAACATAGCCATGTTGCAGCAAACGTTTTTCCCATTTAAACATTTTCTTGCGATATTATTATGATTATATTTATAATTTAGTGCATTAGAATTTAAGTCGTAAATTTTCTGAATACGAATTAAGGGCTGTTAGCCGCTGCCAGTATAATATTTGAGCTGTTTGCAAACTGTATACTCTATTGTTTCCAAAGATGAGTTGGCACTCTGTGGCGAAGCTGCAAGGATTGCAGCACCCAAAGAGGCTGTCATAGGACAACTTGGCAATGGGGGAAGTGGATTCAGGAAGTGCAATGTTAAGTTCCTAAGGGGCTGCGGAGAATGCAGCAGCCGTGGGGGAAGCGGATTTACGAGCCAGCCTGGCCTTTACTTGTGAAAAATTTAAAGAGATCTATTTAATTACACCATTACCCCATTACTTTCAAATTGTAAATTGATATTGTCTAATACCCTGGGGGGGCTGAAGTTCTGCAGCTCCCCTTCACGAGCCGCCGCTGCACTTCTCCCTAGCCATCAGCTGGTTGGTCTTTGCTTCTCTCCCCCTCTCTCTCCTCAACGTCTCACAAACAGCTGGTTGAAACCCGTGTGCTCAAAGAAAACTTGTAGTTTTACGTCACCGATGATCTCGCGTTCATGAACCACGGGACCTCATTTTTACGTGGAATCCGAACCACAGGGTGTGTCATATTTTACTCCAAAACTCTCACATGCATTGATCGGGACGTGAACCCGGTCAACCTTGGTGAGAAGTAAGCAGCTCGTCCCTATGGTTCGGCGGAGCTCGTGAATTCCTCCGCTATGGCTGAAAATCATATCTCAGAGTGCAGAGTAGGCTCATTTCAAACAATAAAACCATAAAATCTGTAGATTATCCTGGTGCTACTCCGATTATGATTTGATCGAGGGCTCGCGAGATATTGACAACGCGTTGGACACACTACCGGAACCTAGTGCGTGATTCCCCGTACTCTTCACCCCTGGCTCATTTCAATCAGCTGACCGATATTCCCCAGCCATGGTTTTTAAATAATAATTCAGCTCCAGGCAACTAGGTAATAACTGTGACCATGCTCACCCATGCCTCATAAAATACGTTATTTTTTCCTCGTTCTTACAATATTCGGGATAGCTTAACTATTAAATTACCCCCAAAATGCGTAGGAATATTTCCTTCTCACTCACTCAATGTCGTTAGTATCTCTTTTGGGGCCACCCTGCCTATATTTTCAGGCACGTATCTCAACAGTGGCGCATTCCGATGGGCTTTGTTCTCTCCCCTGGTCTTCCAACTTTCTAATCCAGCCGATTGTTCAATTTTATTGCTCCATAAGTTTTAGAAAATATCCCCATTTATTCATCTGGGGCGAAATAGAGCTCTTAATTTACCTCATGTAGTCCTACACGACCAGGGTTCGTTCCCGGCATTGCCCCTTCTATATTAAAATTTCTTCCACTAATTATTAATATTATTATTATTATTATTAATTATGAGGACATCTACATCCTATTCCATCAGGTAGATGGGCACAATTTACAAACACTATTAGTGCCACCACAAAAATACAAGGTGTCAGAACCTTTCAACACACACCCATCTACACAGGGCTTATGTCAAAGATATCCCAAGCCCTTAAAATGAATTAGAAACATTAGTTTACTAAACTCAGATGTAGGATGTGTGAGATCTTCGGAAATTGCAATTTTGAAGAATTAGGAACGAAAATTTAAATTTTCAAGACGATACGTCTTTGATATCATGTTATGTAACTTCAACCAATTTCTGGACTCTGGTGGACAGGAATAAATATCCCATGGTACGAAGTGTTGATTCGAAAACTTCTTCTTGTTTTGGTTCGACATATTGTATCTTTGCGAGGTCGCATTTACATCCAAAGTATGAGTAACATCAAGAATAAGTACCGATCCAGTCTGACAGACTCCCTTAGACCAGGTTATCAGACAAATTCTACACACACCTAAGTACACGGGGTTACATGACCACGAAGTCGCAAAGACCCTAAATTAATCAACAACAACAACTCTCCTCTAGATGACGAATTAAGAACAGCTTGTTCCGGCTACACAACAGATTTTTCTGAACTTTCAGAGAACATGCAGTGTGAAACTTCTCACTAATTATGTAAGTTCTAAATCTAAGTTATTTAATTACATTTATTTTGAAATAATGCTCCTCAGGACTTGCTCACCTGATGAGTTAAAACTGAGCAATTCCCTGCAAAGCAGGAGGCCATAGCCCTTATGGGATTTGTAAGGCTATTTATTATTATTATTATTATTATTATTTTGAAATATTTTTACAGTATTACAATTTTGTTAGCAATTGTTATTATTATTAGGAGTAGAAACAGTAAAATCGTGGGTGCGATGGCGGCAGTGCCCACACCCCGTTGCGGATGAGTTAAATATGCCCGACCACATAAGATAATTGGACAGCACTGTAGGGACCATGCGACATGTACTGTAAATATTGTATGTCGGCCCGTGTACTTGAGTATGTGTGTGTGAAATCTGTCTGATAACATGTGTCATTATGATGGCTGAAGTAGAGTGTGAATTTGTAATTGAGGATAGGATTTAGAAGGAGGCAGCCGAGGCCTTAATTTGCCAACCATCCAGGCAATTGCCATGCGTACGAGTAGAGCTAGGATACCATGGAAAACTACTTCTAGAACTTCTAAGTTTTTGCCCAACGGAGCTGAATGTGTCCAGCCCTCAGACCCGAATTAAAATTTTTGGTAGAGCCGGGAACCCAGGACCTTAGGATCCAGAATCTCAGTACGCACCCCGAGATCAAAGAAGGCAGCTAAAACTCCTTCCATGAATATCCCAACAATTATAATAATAATAATTCTTTAATTATTTTTAAATCGATTTTACACTCCAGGTTGGTGGCTCCCACGGACTCTGCGAGGGAACTCACCACTACCGCCTCTACGGGCAGTGTCCTAGAGCTGGGAACATCTGGACGGAGTGGATACAACTGGGGAGGTGTGATCAGCACCTCGCCCAGGCGGTCTCACCTGCAAAGTGAACAGGGACCTCATGAAGGAAGGGAGGGGAAGATTATAATAATAATGTTATTGGTTTTACGTCCCTTTTAACTACTGCGACTTTTAGAGACGCCGGGGTGCCGGAATTTTGCCCCGAAGGGGATCTTTAACGTGCCAGTGAATCTACTGACACCGCTCCCTCGCATTTGCGCATCCTCAAATTTCAGCTGACTACGCCAGGATACGAACCTGCAACCTTGAGCCCAGCAAGCGAGAACGTTACCGCTGAGCCACGCAGCCAGCCTAGGGGAAGATTAGGATGGATAGGCAAGGAAGAGGGAAGGAGGCGGCCGTGGCCTTACAGTAGGTACTGTACCGTTATTTTATAGTCCTGGGTTCAGAATATTTTTGAGCGTTGCACTACAACTCTGTGAGATGGGAGACAGCCAGGCATCTGTTACGTCACTCGCAGCTGATATTGTAGCAAGCGGGATCGCCAAACCCCGATGGACGTTTCAAGGTCCTGGCAGACACGCACGAAGGGAGACGAAGCTTGTAGCGCAGGTCAACAACGATCAATAATTCGATTATTCATATCGAACCGCTCACCTGAGACATGATTATACTGATTACAATGAATTGAGAGCTATTTGTGCAGTTACTTCTATATAAGATGTTATCTTATAATAGCATGAAGTTTATACAATTGTATTTTTGTTGAGATGAACGCTGTATGATTCATGAGATGTATTAATCAGTATGCATATGTGATTAACAACGACTTCCGATGCACCGGAGTGGGGGAAACGGTGTTTACTTGCAATCTGCAGTATCAGAAGAAGAATTAGATCTTACCGTGTCTCGGTTCGATTCACATCTACCTCGGGAGGGAACAGTACATTTCTAAAACGTGTGCCGGCGATGATGATCGCTATGTTGGTTCCATGTGGCGAAGGAACTTGGTATATTTTCATACTTGTGAATATTAAGAAAGTACGGCGAGATAGGACTTTGAAAATTTTTAGTCAATATTGTGAAGATTGCGTGTATGAACACTTACCATGGAACTTCGTAAATGCGCATTGATACTAATAAGAAGCAAAGTTTGCTGATGCTACGCTACAAAGGACTTATAATATCATGTTTCATGCTGATAATATCAGCTGTGATAGTAACTTTGAACACAGTCTGCAAAGAAAGAACTTCTACCATAAATACATTTCTCAAATTATACGTCATGTTCACCCATTAGGCGTCGGGAGGAATAGGTACAATGAAAATGGAATTAATAGCCATGTCAGGCTAAACTATAACATGGACACTACATACCGAGCATAAGCATGAATATTTCGTGAGTAACTACTGCTGCCTACAAACTTGAGAAGTGCTTATGAAGCACCTCAAAACATTTCGAACATGAATCTTAGAATTCTTGAAACTACGAAGAAGATGGATATAATCCATGGTAATATTCGAGTGCCGAAACGCTACTACGAGACGACGAACTTCATACAAGCAAGACGGTTCTACAACCCAATGTTGGAGGCCATTACTATTGCGGTGTGGCAGTCCAGTTTCGAGGTTGGAACCAGGAGAACGTTAGAGGTTCCCCAGTTCGAGTCCTGGAAGGCTGGATGGAAATACTGTACCAAAGTATGATTTGGAATTCGAGACCAGGGCATGTATTCCCATTGCATGCCACCTCCGAGAATCGTCGAAAGGTAGAAGCAAGTCAATCTTTCTAGTAGTAGCAGAATAAGGTATTCTAAAGTAAACATGATTGCCTTTCTTTCTTTTCCATTAGTATGATTGAGGTGGGGTTCAGGTTCGATGTCTGTTTTGTGACTGGCCTCATGTTCAATCGGATTTTGATTCGAATAACGAATGCATCCATTTTTAAGTTTGATTTTTGAATTTACTTTGAGATTAATATTTCGCGTTTTGAAATTCAATTACATAATATGAATATTTTTACATGTTAAGAAGAGGATCGTTAGGTTGAAGAAATGCGTATTTGCCATGAAGAATAAATAAACATGTAATTATTTTTGAACACTGTTAGGAATTTGATGAACTTTTCAAGTGTTATCTCGAAATCGACATTTTCATCTGCGTTGATGCCGAAAGTTATTTGTTCTGGAATTATCAGTGAATATCACTCTCATAAATTTAGTTGTTGGAATTGAGTTTGATGAGAAGTTTTGGTCGTTCTCAATTTTAAGACCATTCTTAATTCTTATGAATGACTTGTATAACAGTGATTTCTAATGGATCAACAGTCGCCTAACCTTAAATGATACCTTGATTCATGGTGTAGAAGTCATTGTTGATATTTTAGGAGTTCATTTGAATGGAGGAGGGTCTCATTTAGTCTGATCATTTTCACTTCTTATGGACCCCATATTTATTGTGTGCATGGAGGATTTCTTGATTTAGAGTCGATTTATCTCCATCGTTGGAGTATTTTTGTAATGAGAATTTATTTCCGATGAACATTCAGTTTTTTCGACATGATACCCAAGGAAGAATTTGGGTGTGGATGAGTATATTTTATTAAAATACGTGACGAAGAGCATTCTTGTAAGGCAAAGCTATTCTACTTCAACGGAATTAATTTGTAATAAAATGAATGAGCGTTTGGCCTCCGGAGAGGCCGAGTGCAGGTCTTTCTAGTTGACGCCCGTGGACGACCTGCGCGTCGCCATGAGGATGAAGTGATGATGAAGACTGCACATACACCCAGTCCCCGAGCCACGGGAATTAATCACAGGAGATCAAAATCCTTGATGGCTCGGCTGGGAATCGAACCCGCGGCACTTTGGGCCAAAGCCTAGCGTGCTAACCATTTAGCCACAGAGCCGTACAATTAATTTGTATTCCATATTTAATTATTTAAACAGTGTGCAAAGGTATTAAATATTTTTGATCGGCACGATGTTATGTGCGATAGTTATTTCGATACGTGTAAAAATGTTTATTAGTCACCATGAAGGTGTTAATTGATTATGAATATCTGTGGATATTTGTTGTTATTTATGAATACAGTACTAGTTGAAGTTGAAGCTAAATAAGACCCGTAAGGATTTCCAGCCGAGAACAAATTTGTGTAGAGATAAAGAGGGAATAATATTGGGCAGTGAGGAAGCAATACTAGAAAGATGGGCACAATA
This sequence comes from Meconema thalassinum, assembly GCA_946902985.2. Classification (NCBI taxonomy): domain Eukaryota; kingdom Metazoa; phylum Arthropoda; class Insecta; order Orthoptera; family Tettigoniidae; genus Meconema; species Meconema thalassinum. The sequence goes on along the minus strand of OX336389.2, from coordinate 271,461,936 downwards.
TTTTGATGAACTGCTGAATGAAAGCCCAGCTGACGACCAAGAAATCTTACCTCCTGTAATTACAAGAGAATCGGAAAAAGAAGTATCGGTACCTACTATTCAGGAAGTTGAGCTTCCCATTAAGAAGTTAAAGAATAATAAAGCCCCAGGAATGGACCTAATACAATCAGAACTTGAGAAAAACGCTTGAAATGAATTTGCTAAACACTTCCAGAAACTTGTGGCTAATATATGGATAGTTGAAATGATTCATGGTGAATGGAATGTAGGTATCCTATACATAAGAAAGGTGATATCATGATGTGCTCTAACTATAGAGGGATTTGCCTATTATCAATTGCTTATAAAATATTATCCAACATCCTCTTTAACAGACTGGCGCCATATGTGGAAAATGCAGTTGGTGACTAGCAATGTGGATTTCGCCAAGGAAGAGCTACTACGGATCAGATTTTCACAATCCGACAGATACTTGGAAAACGTAAAGAATTTGGAATTGATACACACCACCTTTTCATTGATTTTAGGTCAGCTTATGACAGTGCTGACAGAAATAATCTCTATGAAGCAATGGAGGAGCTAGAGATCCCTAAGAAACTGATCACTCTCGTGAAAGCTACCATGAACAATACTAGGAGTCAAATTACGATACAGAACATGATATCAAATGCTATAACGACCAAGAATGGAGTTGGGCAGGGAGATTCATTATCATGCCTTTTGTTCAATATAGCTTTGCAGAAGGTTATCAGAGATTCAGGAATCAACACGAGAGGAACCATCTTATATAAATCAGTTCAAGTTTTGGCATACGCAGATGATATCGATATAATTGCAAGAACACCAAGAGCAATTAGAGAAGCTTTAACTAGCTTTTAAAAAGCAGCAAGGAAGATGAAGCTACAGATAAATGAAGAGAAAACTAATTATATGCCCGTAACCAAGAAATAATACCCTAGTAGCTCCACATACATAGAAATTGACTCGAATAAGTTTGATGTTGTGCGTAGCTTTACCTATCTTGGATCAGAAGTTCATTCCAAGAACAATGTTAGCTATGAAATCCAAAAGCGTATACTGTCTGTTAACAAGTATTATCATGGTCTCATAAAGCATCTGAAGTCCATGCTGTTGTTCAGGAAAACTTAAGTCCTAATGTATAAAGTTTTAGCTAAGCCTGTATTTAACATATGGTGCTGAGACCTGGACACTCTCAAAATCTGATGAAAGACAACTTGGTATATTTGAAAGAAAGATTTTAGGCAAATTTTTGGGCCAGTGGAGGAAAAGGTGAATGGAGAAGAAGATATAACCATGAACTGTATGTTTTATATAATGAACCAGATATTGTAAAATGTATAAAGATCAGAAGGTTGGAGTGGGCAGGACATGTTCTGCGTGCTAATGACAGAATGATAAAGAGGATATTAAATGCAATGCCAGAAGGAACCAGGAAAGTCGGAAGACCAAAGCTAAGGTGGGAAGATGGAGTGAGAGAGGATGTAAAGACAATTGGAATCAAGAATTGGAGGAGCTCAGCACTTAACAGGAAAGAATGGGAAAAAACTTCTTCAGAAGGCCAAGGCCCACAGAGGGCTGTCGTGCCAGTGATGATGATTAGTACTAGTTGAAGTACGTGTCAAATTGAGCTATTGAGAGCCAATTGTGTGAAGAATTTCAGTGGAATATTCAAAGAAAATGTTTGTGGTATAAACCTATTTGCGAATGGAATGTGAATGCCAAGTATTACATTAAGTATTGTTGAACCGTATCATAGTGGAGTTACGCAGTAATAACATGTTTGTAAATGATAATATTCGAAGCGCAGGTTGAAAGTTGTTGATTGGGAAATATGTATTGATTCCAAATTGAAAATTTTAATAGCGATGCCAGCAAGGATATTTTAGTCATCCCTATATACATATATTTGTAATGATATTTGGGATGAATATTTCTTCTTAGATTCAGTGATTGTTCGAATTACACTGATAATGACTAAAATAAACTCAACGAAATTAAATACAGAATGATGCAAATCTGGATGGTGATCGTGTTAAGTCAATTGCGAATACACTTAAGGGTGTACGAATGAAAATGTACGTTTGTAAATATGAAACTTATAATTAACATGCGGTAACTTCAAACATGGAATGTCTATATTAATGATCCATTAGGGTTTTCTTTTCCTTGGATAATTATTGTTGTACCTAGGTACATATTTCTGTATTATATAAGTGACTAGGATATCAGCACCGGCAGGTCCGATGGGACGGTGTGCTGCATTTAATTCTTCGATTTTCTCGATGCTTTTCAGTAAGGATTTTTCTTTGATTGACATTGCTTCTCATGTAATGTCGTTTTGTGTATACATTTTGTTATCTGATTTTAATCCTTTTGGCGTGATGTTTTATAAAGGTGATGGAAGGTCGCGTTAAGAAGGCCATCGCTGGGTGTTTTCTGGAGTTTCCCACACTCCTGAGATATTTATTTTACTGGAATCTTGTGTTCTCTGAGCGTTTTTAATTTGTATTCGCTATGGTCTTCCTTAATGCCTTATCCCTTCTACTTGTTGGTAGGATCTGGGTTTTTTTCTAGCCGGGGATTTTCAGGTTCTACGATCCAGCTGCCATCGTGGGATTTCAACAGGTATTGGTAGGTAATACGGGTACAGTACCATCCCGGCGTTTGCCCAAAGACGAAGTGGGAAACCACGGGAAAATATTTCGAAATGGCTGAGGTGGGAATCGAACCCCCGCTACTCATTTGGACCACCCGAGGCTGAGTAGACCCCGTTCCAGTCCTCATACCACTTTTCGGAGTTCGTGGCAGAGCCGGGAATCGCACCCAGGACCTCAGGGGGGCAGCTAACCATGCTGACCGCTACACTACAGAGGCGACCAATTCTTTAATTACGTTGCGTTATAACCAATGAAGGAACGCGTTAGAACTTATTTAGCACAATCTTTTATTTGCGTTTTATTACGTGTTGGAATGCATATATCAGTCATAAATATTAAATGGGCTTACATTTAATTAATAACAACACAATTAGACCCGTGGCGCGCGAGTACAGTTTTAAGGCAACCTTACAACTACTGTACTGTCCCATACCGACCAGATAGAAAGAAAAACAGTAAAGAGCCTGATAGGTGCATATCTGCCCATAGTCACCTCCGTAGCGTAGCGGTTAGCATGGTTAGCTGCCGCCACGGAGGTCCTGGGTTCAATTCCCGGCTCTGCCACAAAATTTGAAAAGTGGTATGAAGACTGGAACGGGGTCTACTTAGCCTCGGGTGGTTCAAATGAGTAGAGGGGTTCGATTCCCACCTCTGCCATCCTCGAAGTGGTTTTCCGTGGTTTCCCACTTTGTCTTCGGGAAAATGCCGCGATGATAATGCACCCGAAATTTGAATGCTTCATGATGAAAATGATATTTTTCGAGCCCCATGATACAGTTTAACATGGCAATATAAATCCAGGAAATTAGCTCAAGTGAGCTTTGTTAGCGAACGCAGACAGTGGGAGAAACCAGTCACGTGATCACAGACGCTCCAGAATATTCTCGATGATTGGAAAGTGCCTAGCAACAAGGCATTACCGCGCAATATTACCAGTTAATTGTTATAAAATATATCATTGGATATATGCCCACAGCCAATGAGAGGAGGGTTTATGGAAGCATATATGGATTTTTACCTAGTTAATGTGATTAACTATTCCATTTAAGCCCTATGTAACAATTTTATTCCAGTGAAATTATCAATAAAATTAAGAGAAGATATAAGTACTACTTTAAATGTCGCAAAAGGGAAGATATTCACTGTAATAACCTTTATTACAAGTGCGCGTCAATAATTGCGCGCGACCAACAATGGCGTCGAATTTCAGGCAAGCTAGAGTGGGGACGGCTTGGAGAAGCGTTCTTATCTCGACTGACTTTGAAGGCACAAGAAGTGTTACCCGGGGTAGTTCGTTCCCGTAGACACTATACCGAGTGCTGTCCTACGTTACTCGAGAGACAGTGCCGAACGCCGCCAATATTTAGTTAGAGCCTCGCTGAAACTAGGTGAAGTTTAGCGAAGGAATACAAGTCAATAGCGAACAAGTGTTCGACTTTTCGGAAAGCAAACAGTATACATTATATACTTTTATTTACAAGGCTACAGTATAAGAAGATTTTGAGTGGATTAATTGAGAAATTCGACAGTTATAGGACAATCTGTGTTGTCAGAGGAAGTTGCTTATCTCAACGCAGTAAGAATCATTTTAGTGTTGTAAGACTACAGCATAGTCCAGTGCACGCTGCGGAAATAAGTAAATAAAGTGATATTGTATGAACATTGAGACTTTGTTTTATTGGAACACTATGATGGCTATAAACATTTATAAAGTGGAATTGGTTTATAGCACTTTGATTATGAGTGGGATGATGGATTAAAAGTATTACGCGATTGGGATATGTGGATTCAGAGTTGTGAATAGCAACATGGAACAACGTTAAGTAACAACGAGAATATGTATAACATCTAGAATTATATAATGCCGAGACAACATGATACATTATGTACACTTCCATCCAGTACATTTAATGTACATTCATGTACATTAATTCACGACTATGAGCAAATATGATCTTTCATTGACGAACCAAATGAACATTAACATCTACGATTGTGATTCGATGTACAACTTACAAATTTATTTGTAACGATGAAACTATTACGAATATATTGCTCGATAATGATGGAGGACTTTCGAGAGATGTCGGCGATTGAAGAATCATCAACGGGGAGACAGAAGATAGAAGATACTAGGCCCGATGATTGTTCGAGATGGAATCCATGTTCGAGGAACGAGGTTCGACGTCCGGAGGAGACGAGTATGCCGGGAAGGTAATCTTTCTGTTCCCGAGGTCGCAGTCCTTGTCCACTGGCGTTGAGCGGATTTGGTTTCAGCAATTCATATCTAGGAGATGATCCAGCTAGGTATTTTCGAATACCTGATAATGAACTTCAGTTGTCTACAATACTAAGGTAGAAATGTTTTACAATATTTAATAGTCTGAGTATTTTTAACGGCATTTTGAACAACAATTCTCCATATTTAATTCATGTATTTTCACTTCGAGGTTTATTGAGTTTTATTCTTCAAGATCGTATAGGATGATGGTCTTTTGGTCATCTATACTTGGAAGTTTTAATGATTCAGTTTCTGAACTGAAGTCAGCTGTTCAAGTTATTTATTTTCCTCTGGGAAAATCTTTAAGAAAGTTATTATTTGACGATTTTCGATTTTTAATTCAAGATTCCAGACATTTCGTCTTCGATATTTTTAGTAAATTCATTTTGTTTAAAATGAATTGGGCACTCTTTTTGTAAGAAGAATTCATTGTTAGGAGAAGAGATCTACGCGTGATATATTGTGAAATATCACAAAATACTATAAACATTTCGTCGATCTGGCAAGTTATATTCGTTATGATTACGACGTGAAGTCAAACATTTATGAACATTCTTTGTGTAGAATGAAGTTACATTCAGTCGATGACAAACCCATATTGAGTTGAAGGAAGGCTTTGCTCTTCATTAAATGTAAATTATATGAGACATATCTATTGAAAGATATTTCATCCGAGTATAGGAAAGTTAGATAAAATCTCATTTAGTCGTGATTGATCCTTATTGAACGATGAAATAACACGAGTTTTTATTAATACACAAATGTAACACTACGTTATTTGTCAATGTAGTATTGCAGCCGTGTATAATTTTAGAAATGACCAGTATGAAGAAACATGTGTATTTATTTTTATTAAATGTATAGAGACATAGTATTTTATATCGTAGTAACTTCGATTAGTAAACCTCGAAGATATGTCAATATAATCGTTTGAGAACGTTACGTTGCATTAGTAGAACAGATATTGCTGTTCATGTGTGAGCAGTGGAATGTAACAACGATAAAATCAATGCTAGAAGGAAGTTATGCAAGTACTTTGGAACAATTGTTGGAAACAAATGAGATGATGTCATTTAAGTTATGTAAAGGAAATATACGAGAGTTTCTTGCCGTATATAGTTGTTTGTTAAATACGAGGGTGATTCCGTATTAATTGTATTGAAGTACTGCAGTATGAGTAATGAAAGCATTGCTGTATAATAGTAGAGTTATGGAAGACTCTTAAATGTGATTATATCTGCGTCACGAAAGTCGTGGGAAGGCGGATATTCGTTGGGAAAAGATATATTATTCTTGTCCACTACCGGTATACTATTATTAATTTATATTATGGAATTGTAACAATGATATGATCTAATATTTGCTGATCGGTCATATTTAAACCGATGATGACTATTAACGTGATTTTGACATTAATTGGTATAGCATTTGTAAATATTAAAAATATAGAAGAAGAGAACTATACTGAAGAATGAGTTAATAAATATTTTAACGAAGTCATATTGCTAAAGAATGATACTTTCGAAACGATAGACACGTGTAAATAGTGTATATAAATATTTCCATTTGTTTAAATTGAGGGTTTTCATTGTTTAAAATAATAAATATTTCTAAATGTTTTTGAGATTAATAATAGTTCTGAAGAGCGAATGTTTTAATGGGAGTGTTTGATGTTAGCTATGAATGTCGTGTGTATGGAAGCTTCGTCGGTCATGAACGACGGAAGCGGGTGTTAGTAAAAATGTTAGGAAGTATGGATGTGTTTAAATGAGAAATGGCTTTAATAGAGACAATTTTGTAAATGTTATTGTTTGAAATACGAGATGCTTCATCGCGTTTCATTTTACGTATTTTGTGTGTTAAGAGGATAGTCCATGCCAGGTGGCAAGCGAGCTCGTCCCGATACAAGCAAGGTCGATGAACAAATGAGCAGAGATATTGCACGTGTGTGTGCGGAAGGGATTCACGACCAAGTCACAGTTTTTTTATATAACCAGTTCAGCTATGCGGGAAGGCACGCGCCAGAGAAATGTAAATAACTTTAAACGGAATGCCTGGCTCAATGAAGTGCCAATAGAATGTTTTGACTGTTTTATAATTTTGTAGACGGCAGAATCTTTTCAATTTTAACCAGTTATGTTAGCGTGTGTGTAAGAAGTTTTGCCAGCTTCAGTGGCGTGAATGAATAGCTATATTAAGGTGTTAGTTTGTTATTAATTGTCATTTAGTATTTATTAATAAATTTATATTTTATACGTCTTGTTTCGTGTACCTGAATTATTCAATATTGCTCAAAAAAATTAAAGCACCACTTTTTTCAAAGGCCACCAAATTTGGAAAGTTGACTGCACAAGGTCGAAATCTCAGTATGACGTTTGCCCCGACGCCTACCAAGCACATGCTTCAGCACAACTCCCCAACTTGTGTAGTTTCGGCATAGCGCCCCCAAAACCAGCCCACTTTTGAAAACCGTAAATTGAAGTTTGCGAAAAACGCTGTAGGACTTTTCGCAGGTTGCCAAAGCAGTCGAAAATGAATGAGTCTTGCTCTTAAGGTTCCACGAACACGTTGAAATCGTTACATTTGACGTTTGGGCATTTTCAACCCCCTTCATCATCCCCTAAACATGGACTACCATTGGGGGCGCCTGAGAAGGTACCGGAAGTGTTTAACCACCTGAAAACCTGCACACCGTCCTCATTTGCTGATTGCAGTAAGTTCTTAAGGCCTCCGGCAATGTTCACCCCTCCTAACACCCTCAACTGGCAAGGGACCAAACCACCCCGTCTTGATTCACCCCTAAGGAAGGTTTAAATCGAGATTTTTATCAGTGCTGCTAATGGGGGGTCTTCCCCTAACGTTTCAAAACAGGACCTGTGCCTGTGTCGCCACCCCTTCCCTTGCTACCCCCTTTTGTATGATTTTTCGAATCAGGCCCTTTTTAAGGGCTGAAATTAGGTCTTAATCGCTGAAAGGGCTGTAAAGGTCCTTAGAAGTAGTGGTGACACGAAATCAACCCCTTCCGATGTTTGATTGACATTCCATCCCCCAAAGCTGACATTTTTGCACCCTCAACCCTCCCTGTCTGGACGCGTAACGCGTCATGGCAGAGTTTTCAGAGTTGGATCAAAATGAAGCTTATGGACTGAAATCGAGCCCAAAACAGCCGGTTGTATGGAAATTTATCGGTAAGATGGGAAACGAGACCAAAACGTTTTCAAAGAATTCAACACCCTCTAGTAAGTACGCCCATGCCTAGGCAACCCACATCACGTCCATGCGTACGGGTTGCCTATGATGGAAAGGATGGAAATGGGAGAAAAATGACTCTTTGTAATGATTTTTACCCTTTAATAGCGCGTAACGCCTCCATTTGCATCAATTACAGCCTCACACATTCGCCTCCTGCTCTCAACAAGCGTCGGGAACGTCATTTGATTAGTCGATTCCGTTCACGTAGCATTCTACCGTATCTTTTGGCAACGTTAATTGTGGCTTAATGGTTAGAGCCGAATCCTACCATGCGGGAGATCGTGGGTTCAAGGCTCAGTACCGGCGTAGAATTTCAGCCATTCGTCCTACAGGTCCTCGAAGGTTCTCGAAGGTTCTGTGTTACCGGATACACAGTACTTTGTTTCCGGTTACTCAAATCTTCGAGAAGCATCCATAGCCCTTTAAAAGCACGGTGTCCACATCCTGGGTTATCAGTTCTTCAGCCTGTCTAGAAGACACAGTATCTCAGCAATTCTTCAATCAACGGTCGGAGTGCTGTCTACGGTGGAAGTTATTTCCAAGAACGTCAACTCAGGCATCGAAGGTGAGTAGTGTCTCATCTTAAAAGGAAAGGGATGTCATAAAGACGGCCCTGAAAGTCTTAAGGAAACGTCGTGCTGATTCTTCGTGTCTCCCTTGGCAGGTAGCCGCAATGGTCCGACGAGCGGTGAGTGAGGAGGAGTGCATTAAAATCATTGCACTAAGGGAAGCAGGCTTGTCCTTCAGAGAGATCGGCCACCGTTTGGGGAGGAATCACACGGCTGTCTCCAATGCTTACCGCCGCTTTCAGGAAACAAATTCTTACCGACGGCGACCTGGTCAGGGGCGATCTCGCTGCACGACGCCTCGAGAATATCGTGCCATAGTCCACGGTGCTCTTCAGGACCGTACGGCGACGGCCTCGAAGCTGGCGTCCGTGCATCAGAACGCCACTAATCGGAGAATCAGCGACCAAACTGTCCGCAATATTCTGAAGTGCACACGCCTTCGCTCCAGAAGACCTGTGCGAGGTCCAGTTTTTACACGGCAACAACGGCGCAATCGGGTAGCCTTTGCTCAAGAACACCAAGGTTGGAACAGGCGACGTTGGCAAGGCGTCTTATTTATGGACGAGTGTCGGTTTAAGTTGCGGCGCTGTGACGGGCGGGTGCGGGTCTACAGAAGAAAAAACGAGAGGTACCGACTAGACTGCTACCAGCCCAAAGAAGCGTTTGGTGGAGGGTCCGTCATGATGTGGGTGGGTATAACGAGCGACGGGCGAACACCTTTAGTTCACATACCCCCACCCAGCATGACAGCAGAACGGTACGTCGCAGAAGTTGTTGATCGTCACATCGTCCCTTTCATCGAAGCGGCTGGCCGAGACATTATCCTCCAGCATGATAATGCACGACCGCACGTCGCAAGGGTTACGCTCGACTACATACACGCAATGGGCATCCATACACTCGATTGGCCAGCATACAGCCCCGACTTAAACGTCATTGAACATCTCTGGGACGAGCTGATCCGGCGAGTGCAGCAGCGACAACGGCAACCCCAGACTCTGGCAGAACTGCGCCAGGCGCTACACGAAGAGTGGGCCAACATTCCCCAAGACCTAATCAGAACGCTGGTTGAGAGAATGAGGCGAAGGTGTGAGGCTGTAATTGATGCAAATGGAGGCGTTACGCACTATTAAAGGGTAAAAATCATTACAAAGAGTCATTTTTTCCCATTTCCATGTGGGTTGCCTAGGCATGGGCGTACTTACTAGAGGGTGTTAACTTTTTTGAAAACATTTTGATCTCGTTTCCCATCTTACTGATACATTTCCATCCAACCTGCTTTTTTGGGCTAGATTGCAGGCCCTAAGCTTCATTTTGATCCAACTCTGAAAACTCTGCCATGACGCGTTACGCGTCCGGACAGGGAGGGTTGAGGGTGCAAAAATGTCAACTTTGGGGGATAGAATATCAATCAAACATCGGAAGGGGTTGATTTCGTGTCACCACTACTTCTAAGGACCTTTACAGCCCTTTCAGCGATTAAGACCTCATTTCAGCCCTTAAAAAGGGCCTGATTCGAAAAATCATACAAAAGGGGGTAGCAAGGGAAGGGGTGGCGACACAGGCACAGGTCCTTTTTTGAAACGTTAGGGGAAGACCCCCCCATTAGCAGCACTGATAAAAATCTCGATTTAAACCTTCCTTAGGGGTGAATCAAGACGGGGCGGTTTGGTCCCTTGCCAGTTGAGGGTGTTAGAAGGGGTGAACATTGCCGGAGGCCTTAAGAACTTACTGCAATCAGCAACTGAGGACGGTGTGCAGGTTTTCAGGTGGTTAAACACATCCGGTACCTTCTCAGGCGCCCCCAATGGTAGTCCATGTTTAGGGGATGATGAAGGGGGTTGAAAATGCCCAAACGTCAAATGTAACTATTTCAACGTGTTCGTGGAACCTTAAGAGCAAGACTCATTCATTTTCGACTGCTTTGGCAACCTGCGACAAGTCCTACAGCGTTTTTCGCAAACTTCAATTTACGGTTTTCAAAAATGGGCTGGTTTTGGGGGCGCTATCCCGAAACTACACAAGTTGGGAAGTTGTGCTGAAGCGTGTGCTTGGTAGGCGTCGGGACAAACGTCATACTGAGATTTCGACCTTGTGCAGTCAACTTTCCAAATTTGGTGGCCTTTGAAAAAAGTGGTGCTTTAATTTTTTGAGCAGTATATAAATAGAGACGTGTTACAGAAAAGCCTAAAATAGATAGGATGTATATTTCTTTCCAACAAAGCCCCGAGAGATGAAGGTAAGGTTTGCACTCTACCGTATAAAGCTAGTTTGTTTTTATGCATAACATGTTCCAAGCCTACTGTGTATAATCCTGAAGAGCTCGTTGGCGTGATTACGATAGTTCATTAGCCGGGACTTTCACTTTTTTTATAATCCAGCTTTGCTTTGGATGACCAACGAGTACCTTCTCGATTTTTACGGGTACAGTAGTAGATAATGGTCGCCCAACTTAAGGGGCTACGAATGAGTTTTGTAGAGATTCGTAAGAGCATATTTCAGTGAGGAAATAGAGCCAGCCCAATTGAGGTGATAATTAAGTGCGATAACATAGGTGGTTTTAAGTTGTTATTAATAATGTTGTACTCGAATACAGATCTAATCTTATGGAAAACCTGAGATAGGCATAAATAGGTTAGAATTCTATGAAAATAACCTACGATTTGAATTCATTTTATTTCAGACCGGCTCATGGCCTTTGCTAGCCATGTTCAGTGTAAAGTTAACTTGTTTTAACGTTGGTAAATTTAAATGTTAGTATGTTAGTATTGATAATGTAGGACACGATCAAGCGCAACGAAACTATAGGTTTATTAATTTAAGAGTGTACTTGATATGTTAATTCTAAGACTTTAGATAGATATTAAGAATGCCCAATTACATGGTTGAAATTGTTGTTCCAATGTTGTTATCATGCTCTGTTTTGACATGTCCCTGCAGAGGTTTTGTGTATTTGTATCTTTGCAATGGCAACGATGGGAAAGGAGGAGGTTCAGAGGATTCTGAACGAGATGCAGAAGAGTTTGCCGGAGAATATGAAGGAAAATTTAAAGGGTGTACAATGTAACTTGCTGGATTATTTGAAGCAGAATTTGACGGAGCAATTGAAATCTGTACAATGTAATTTACAGGAAAATCTGAAGCAGAATTTGCAGAAGAGATTAGAAACTGTACAATGTAATTTACAGGAAAATCTGAAGCAGGAGATGACCGAGAATTTAAAGGTAAATTTTCAGAGTTTGCAACGCAAATTTAAGGAAACAAAGCAGGATCTGGAGCAGGTTAAGAGAGATAGAAAGGAGGATATTGACACTGTTGTTGTAAAAGTAGTGGAGAATATTGTAGAAATTATAACAGGTCATGTAACAGAGAGTGTGAAAGAGAGTGTCAAAGAGGAAATACAGGGTGTACACTCATCCTTAGAAGGATTGCAGACCAGTGCTACTGCAACAAATGATAATATGTCGCGATTGCAGGTCAGTTCCAAGGAGATCCAGACGAAGGTTGATAATGTTCAGGTTGATGTAAATGATGTGAGAACTAAAGTTGACACTGTTCAGATTAAAGTTGACACTGTACAAACTAAAGTTGACACTGTACAGACTAAAGTTGGCACTGTACAGGGTGATGTAAGTGATGTTAGAAGAAGGGTTGATAATATTCAAACCGATGTTAATAATGTACAGACCGATGTGAATTGTGTTCAAACAGACGTTAACAAAATGCAGACGGAGGTCAATAAAATGTTTATAGACGTAAATAATGTTAGGGGAGATATTGACAAAGTTAATGCTAATTTTAATGGCATCCAGTCTAAACTTAACCATATCTAAACTAGTAATGTCACGTTTAAAAATGAAATAAGGAGAAAGTTAGAGGTGTCCAAGGCACAGTGCAAGGAGAGTATAGGTGCGGTACAGTCACATTTAGGTGATCTTAAGGAGAATGTGGATTCTTTGCGTTCCCAAGTCATGGATCACAATAAGATTTTGAAGGACGATATAGAGCTAGATATAAGTGAAATGTTAAAAGCTCATGTTGTAGTGTGGAAAGAGGAATGGAATAAGTCCAGTAATGAACACATTAAGGAGATTCAGGAGAACATAGAAAAGAAATTTTCTAGTACTCAATTAGAATTAAGTAAAGAGATAACAAGCGTGCGAACTGATCTCAGTAAACGGATGGATCAGCTTCAGCAAACTCAGGTCGACAATAAGGATCAATTAACGCAGGAAAACAAGGCATTAAAAGATCAGATTAGTAAGGTTGTCACTGACATGAATAAAATTAATTAAATTAATGAGGGAAAGTCTACAGAAATGGAGAAGTACATTACCAGGGAATTTCAGAGTTTCAATATAGGAGACACCGCTGTTTTGGAAACTATAAAGAAGATCTGAAGAAAGAAGTGGGAAAGCAGTTGAAAGACATTATTAGTGACTTGGATGAGAAAGAAAAAGAGGAGATAGGTGAATGGGAAAGTCACACTAGAAGAAATAGTACAGATCACGAAGAAAGAGAAGTCAGACCGGAAGTAAGGGTACTCCGATTGAATGAAAGATCCGAATTCAGGAATTAGGAATCCGAAAGAGAAACGAGGGATCACAGAACTAGTAGTTATAATACCCAACCGAGGAATATAACGGTTATACGCAACTTTGAAGATAAACCTCGTCAGTTCAATAACCAGGACGGATTCACTCCAATCGAGTTCATTCGAAATCTAAGAGATTACTTTGTCGAAGCTCAGGTTCCGAGGGATAGGGAGATGAAAATAGTGGAACGCTATTTGACATTAGGTCCGTTAGAGTGGTTCAGCGCCTTCAGGTATACGTTAATTGATTTTGAAGAATTCGCCGAGTCCTTAATCAAGAAATGTTGGTCATTATACAACTCATTTGTTTTTTAGTCGATATACCCTCCAGGTTGACTTTTCCCTCGGACTCAGCGAGGGGTCCCACCATTACCACCTACGGGGCATACCACTTTTTTCAAATTTCACAGAGCCGGGAATCCAACCTCGGACCACCGGGGTCGCAGCTAAGCACGCTTACCACTACACCACGGAGATGACTATACAACTCATACGTGATTAATACAAAATTTTACCCAAAAACTCAAAATATTCAGACAGAAATGCTATTATTATTACCAATATAAATTGTGTGTATGTCTACCCCTCATTATTCCTGTTTTCATCGGGGTCGGAGATGAGATGCGATGATTGTCTAATGTGATGGCTGGTTTTTACGACTGGATGCCCTTCCTGATGCCAAACTCATGACAGGAGTTAATAAAAAGTGAAATGAATGAAGATGAACGATACTGGGCAAGGATATGGAAGGAAGCGGCCGTGGCTTGTCAGAAGGTACCATCTCAGCATTTGCCTGGAGTTAAAAGTGGGGAAACCACGGAAAACCATTTCAAGGACGGCTGAAGGTGAGGCTTAAACCCACATCTACCGAGTCCGCAGAGAGCTTGGCCCCACGGACTAGCACTGCGCGTTAGCGAGCGTAGCTACCGCTGTCTATTACCAGTATTATTAGCCTACTTTTCACATTTTGTAAAAATGAGGGAAAAAGTAGACTTATGAGATCGGGCAAATGTGTGTCTGTCTGTCTGTCATTCTGTCTGTCTGTCTGGCTGTGTGTGTGTCCCCCCCTATCAACTCCTAAACGGCTGCAGCAATCTAAACAAAAATTGGTAGGAGTAAAGATCTATACCTGAATATCTCACGGCCATATTTGAAAATGATGTCAGTGCTACCAACTGCTGAAAAATCGCAATTGATATTTGAGCTCCATGTTGCATATCTTGGAAGGTATGAATGGGAGCTATTTCAATATTGGCACACGTATAGATAATAATATTGCAGTTTAATTTCCAGGAAACCATACATGGCAGTGTTGCCAAAATGATTATAAGCCTGCTGATAGGTCCAATTTTTAAATGCATATAACTTCTACACTATCAATTGGATTCCAAACAAATTTTGTATGTGCTATGTGTACATAACCAGATATGACTGAGCGTATTCTTAAGAGCCACCAGGGCTGCCAACTGTTAATAAATGCTCTGATTTTTTAAAATCCAAATGCCCATATATCAGAAAGTATGCAAGTCGACATCTTTAAACTATGCACACGTATAGTACCTAACATTCTATATTAATTTGGAGTAACTTATATACGTCAGTGCTACCAACATGATTCTAAGCCTGCTGAGAGGTCCAACTTTAAATACATGTAACTTCTATACTATCATTTGGAATTCAACCAAATTTCGTGTGTGCTATGTGTGCCATAACAGATATGATTCTGCCGATTCTTAAGAGTGACCACGGCTGCCAACTGTTAATAAATACTGTCTCTATTTGTGTTACCCTAATATCAATAAGTATGCAAGCCAATAGCTCTAAACTTTGCACACGCATAGTACCTGGCATTCTTGATTAATTTTGAGTAACTAATATAGGCTTACGCCAGTGCTGCCAACATTATTCTAAGCCTGCTGATAGGTCCAATTTTAAAATGCACGTAACTTCTATACTAACTAATGGATTTCATTCAAAATTGACACAACAATATATCATATTATTTCAGATTATTTCTGACCAATACATGTATGTCATTGTTGCCAACATGATTTTACGTGCGCTGTTAGATCCAGTGTTTAACTGCATGTAAAGTCCATGCTATCTATTGGACTTCAACCAAATTTTGTATTCTGTACCTCAAGTGTTGGAACTAAGAATATATTCAGTCACCAGGGCTGCCAACTGTAGTTCTCTATTAGACTACATTATGCCAGGTATACAGTATTTCGAACTAATTAGAAATGTCTGTAGTACCAACTTAATTTCGTCATTATTCTAGTAAAATTTTAAGAAAAGTAGGCTCTTTAGTTCGTCACGGAACTTCTTGTTTTTATTATTATTATTATTATTATTATTATTATTATTATTATTATTATTATTATTATTATTATTAGTCGGTTTATCCTCGGACTCAGCGAGGGCTCCCACCATTACCGCCACCAGGGCAGTGTCCTGGAGCTTGAAACACCTGTTTGGGGGATACAACTGGGGAGGTGGGACCAGCACCTCACCCAGACGGCCTCACCTGCAAAGGGAACGGGGACCTCATGAGGGAGGGGAAGGGAGGGGAAGATTGGGAGGGATAGGCAAGGAAGAGGGAAGGAGGTGGCCGTGGCCTTACGGTAGGTACCACCCCGGCATTTGTCCGGGAAACTACGGAAAACCACTTCGAGAATGGCTGAGGTGGGAATCAAACCCCCTGTACTCATTTAAACCACTCGAGGCAGCGTAGACCCCGTTCCAGTCCTCAGACCACGTTTCCAATTGTGTGGCAGAGCCGGGAATCGAACCGCAGACCTCCGGGGTGACAGCTAAGAATGCTGACCACTTCTTTCTTTCTTTCTTTCTTCCTTCGTTATGCCCATTCACAGAGCGAGTTGGAACGCGTTAGTTGGCTTGATGACTATTGCCTTCTTCTTCTTCTTCTCTTCCAAAATCTCTTCCTGGACACTCTGTATTGCTTCTTGCGTTCTTCTGTTCATCTTGTACCAGTCCTACTGCTAGATTTCACCCTTATTGTTTTAGGGACTTGTGCTACATGGTGGTCATGTAGCCCCGTGGAGATGGGTGCGTATAAAATTTGTCTGATAACTTGTGTCACTGTGATGTCTGTACTAATGTGTGTATTTGTATTTGAGATAGGATTTGGGTAGGAAATGGCCTTGGCCTTAAGTTAGGTATCATCCCGGCATTTGCTGGAGTAGAAGTGGGAAACCACGGATAACCAATTCCAGGATGGCTGAGGTAGGAATCGAACCCACCTCTACTCATTTTGCCTCACGAGGATGAGTGTACCCTGTTTCAACTCTCACACCAGAAATAAACTTCTTGGCATAACCCGGGCCTCCGTGGTGAAAGCCAAGGTTGCTAGCCACTACGCAATGAGGCGGACTGATTTCACCCTAAATGTGTTCTTATTTACTCAGGATTTGTCGGTTTTTCATTATGTTCCCCCGATGAACATCTCATTCAGGTCCCCCCTTGTTTCCTCAAGCCAATTTTTCCTTGTATTTTTGTATTAATTATACTGAATAATCGTGTTATTAGGCTATTCTTGTCGATCCTATTATGAGCCAATAAAATTTCAAACGTCTCCTGCGTACATTTTTTGTGAAAATGTCTGTGAGATTATGGAGTTCTGCAGTTCGTCACTTGATCAAAATTCCATATTCTTGTACGGGGCCTAACTTTTTATTATTATTATTATTATTATTATTATTATTATTATTATTATTATTGTTGTTGTTGTTGTTGTTGTTGTTGTTGTTGTATCTGTAACTGTGGTTCTCATTTCAGGACTGTTCATTGCCTGTGGACTGGAGAGTGGTGTACTTCTGATTCTCGATCCCTGGGTTTTAACTCCTGTTGAGAGTTCTCCACAGAACAACTGTGCAGCAGCTCCTATCTCTCACATTACCTTCTCAAACAACAGCAAATATATCGCCGTTCAGGTTAGTAACAGTGAATTCCTGTTTTAGAACTAATGTAAAACACATATCAACAAGCCGTTACACTGATAATCGTGCTTTGGCTCTTCACTATAGCGCTGGAGATGTCAACCAGGCTTGTTTGGTTAACCTAGGTGCAGAACTGTTATTCAGGCTTGTTTGGTCAACCTAGGCTAGATGCAGAACTATTATTCAGGCTTGTTTTGTCAACCGAGGCTCAATGCAGAACTGTTTTTCAGGCTTGTTTTGTCAACCTAGGCTAAATGCAGAACTGTTTTTCAGGCTTGTTTTGTCAACCTAGGCTAAATGCAGAACTATTATTCAGGCTTGTTTTGTCAACCTAGGCTAAATGCAGAACTGTTTTTCAGGCTTGATTGGTCAACCTAGGCTTAATACGTAACTGTTATTCAGGCTTGTTTTGTCAACCTAGGCTAAATGCAGAACTGTTATTCAGGCTTGTTTGGTCAATCTAGGCTTAATGCAGAACTGTTATTCAGGCTTGTTTGGTCAACCTAGGCTTACTGCAGAACTGTTATTCAGGCTTGTTTGGTCAACCTAGGCTCAATGCAGAACTGTTATTCAGGCTAGTTTCGTCAACCCAGGCTTAATGCAGAACTGTTATTCAGGCTTGTTTGGTCAACCTAGGCTTAATGCAGAACTGCTATTTAGGCTTGTTTGGTCAACCTAGGCTTAATGCAGAACTATTATTCAGGCTTATTTGGTTAACCTAGGCTTAATGCAGAACTGAACTGTTATTCAGGCTTGTTTGGCCAACCTAGGCTCAATGCAGAACTGTTATTCGGGCTTGTTTGGTCAACCCAGACTTAATGCGGAACTGTTATTCACGCTTGTTTGGTCAACCTAGGCATAATGCAGAACTGTTATTCAGGCTTGTTTGGTCAACCTAGGCTAAATGCAGAACTGTTATTCAGGCTTGGTTTGTCAACCTAGGCTAAATGAAGAACTGTCTTATAAGGGTTGAACTCCTCGACCAGTACCATCTCGTGCTCAACGACACGCTTGACAGACGCTACACAAAATACTGGTGAACATATTTCTCTCTAGATTGGAGCAATGAACCGGGACTTTTCATCGATTTAATGAATTAAGAAAACATTTTACACATGGAAGGAATTAAGTCAATACATCTGGATTATGGTAATGAATTTTTGACTTTTGTTTTAACCAGTATTGTGATCAACAATTGAATATTCTTCTCATATTGATATTTATATACTGTATCCCTTAAATCAGCGAATACAAATGATAATAGCTGGTAGGAAAGTTGAAGTTACAAAATAGTTGGCTGACCTCCAGCTGTCCTCATGCCATGGAATTCCAGCACTCAACGTATTCTTAAATCGAAACAATATTTATTCTCGACTGGTATAATTCTTCCCTATAAGTCAGTTTAGCTCACTAGCTTTCCTTATTTTATAAATAATAGTAGCCTTGTTTTCACTATTTAATGATTATTGTGCGATTTTAGTTGATCGGCAAATAAAATATCACAAGTCACAGAGAGTACAGTTGATATTCAAGATAGACCTGTCCTGTACCTCCCATCATCTAATACAATCTTCTGTACCATCTCCCATCCTCTAATTCACTCCACTGTACCACCCCCCATCCTCTAATGCACTCTCCTGTACCACATCCCATCCTCTAATGCACTCTCCTGTACCACATCCCATCCTCTAAAGCACTCTCCTATACCACATCCCATCCTCTAAAGCACTCTCCTGTACCACCTCTCATCCTCTAATGCACTCTCCTGTACCTCATCCCATCCTCTAATGCACTCTCCTGTACCACCTCTCATCCTCTAATGCACTCAGCACTCTCCTGTACCACATCCCATCCTCTAATGCACTCTCCTGTACCACCTCTCATCCTCTAATGCACTCTCCTGTACCTCATCCCATCCTCTAATGCACTCTCCTGTACCACTTCTCATCCCCTAATGCACTCAGCACTCTCTTGTACCACATCCCATCCTCTAATGCACTCTCCTGTACCACCTCTCATCCTCTAATACACTCTCCTGTACCTCCTCTTATCCTCTAATGCACTCTCCTGTACCACCTCTCATCCTCTAATGCACTCTCCTGTACCACATCGCATCCGCTAATGCACTCAGCACTCTCATATACCACATCCCATACTCTAATGCACTCTCCTGCACCACCTCTCATCCTCTAATGCACTCTCCTGTACCACCTCTCATCCTCTAATGCACTCTCCTGTACCACCTCTCATCCTCTAATGCACTCTCCTGTACCACATCTCATCCTCTAATGCACTCTCCTCTACCACCTCTCATCCTCTAATGCACACAACTGTACCACCTCTCATCCTCTAATGCACTCAGCACTCTCATGTACCACATCCCATCCTCTAATGCACTCTCCTGTACCACCTCCCATCCTCTAATGCACTCTCCTGTACCACCTTTCGTCCTCTAATGCACTCAGCACTCTCATGTGCCACCTCTCATCCTCTAATGCACTCTCCTGTACCACCTCCCATCCTCTAATGCACTCAGCACTCTCATGTACCACCTCTCACCCTCTAATGCACTCTCCTGTACCACCTCCCATCCTCTAATGCACTCTCCTGTACCACCTCTGATCCTCTAATGCACTCTCCTGTACCACATCCCATCCTCTAATGCACTCAGCACTCTCATGTACCACCTCTCATCCTCTAATGCACTCTCCTGTACCACCTCTCATCCTCTAATGCACTCTCCTGTACCACCTCCCATCCGCTAATGCACTCCCATGTACCACCTCCCATCCGCTAATGCACTCCCATGGACCACCTCCCATCCGCTAATGCACTCCCATGTACCACCTCCCATCCTCTAATGCACTCGGCATTTATTATTTCCTGTTAATTTAATCGATAACCTTTTTAGTAAATCCGTGAAGATATGCTTTTAAAATAACCTGTTTAATGATGATTTTAATTTAAAAGAATTCAATTGAATGAGTAATCAATATTGCAGGCATAAATTACTTTAATAACCATACTGTATTTTTTTAAATTGACAGTAGTGCTCCAACCCACGATGGTATCACGAGGAAAAATCTCACCCGTCTACGATCTAAATTATGATTTAATTATATTGTCGTTGTTATTGATGATGACCCATTTAGGTGCTTAGTGACATCGTGGTCATGTAGCCCCGTGTACTTGGGCGTGTGTGTGGAATCTGTCTGATAACCTGTGTTATTGTGATGGCTTTATTTTTGTGTGTATTTGTAAGTGAGCCTGGAATTGGGGAAGAAGGCTGTCGTGGTCTTAATTTAGGTACCATACCACCATTCACCTGGAGTAGAAGTGCAAAACCACAGAAAACCACTTTCTTAATGTCTGAGGTGGGAAACGAAGCCACTTCTCCTCATTTCTGCCTCTCTAGGCTGAATGTACCTCGTTGCAGCCCTCAGACCAGAATTACATTTCTTGGCAGGGTCGGAAGTTGAACCTGGACTGAAGGCTGGCAGTCAAGAATTTAGCCACTGCACCACGAGAGCGTTTTTTGCACATTACTTTTAACTATGGCTAGGTACAGCGCGTTCCGATTCAACACGGAACTGTAAAATAGGTTGCCTACCCACCCGCAATTGGCTTGAAATCTGCTCGCAGCGTGCTAGCGACGGTGCTGAGTTCGATTTCACTGATTGCCGCCTTCTTATGCAGCATTGGAAAGTATTTTACTCTTTCAAACTATACAGGGTGTCTCAAAAAATGTACTAACACTTTGAATGACTATAAAAATGATTATTTATGAACATAGAGACAAGTTTAAGGGCTTCAATTATAGACGAGACATGTAATTAAAGACTCATGTTCGCAAATGCTAAAATTGATCACCGTCAGTGTCCAGGAGTTAGTCAAACCGCCACCAATGCACCGGACCATTGCTCGCATCAGAGATAAATTTGAAGCAGATGGAACCGTTCACAACGTAGACAAGAAACGTTATGGACGACCACGGACATCCACCAGTCCTTGAAAATGAGAACAGGGGCAGGAAGCCCTCACTCGATCCCCACCGAAATCACTGCGGCAAACGGCTCGAGAGACACACATCTCAAAAGATAGCGTCCATCGCATCATGAAGCGTCTACGCTGGAAATCCTACATTCCAACACGAAATTAATTGAAAGACAATGTCCCAAAATTCCAAATTAACTTTGTCGTAACGTTTGCGAATCCATTGCTTCGCGTTATCAGCTTTGTCTGGACACTGACGGTCATCAATTTGAACATTTGCGAACATGAGTCTTAATTACATGTCTCCTCTATAATTGAAGCCCTTAAACTTGTCTCTTATGTTCATAAATAATAATTGTGTAGTCATTCAAAGGGTTAGTACATTTTTGAGACACCCAGCATTTACACAGGCTTCACAATAAGTTTGTATGTTTTCTGTTTCAGAACTTGTTATTTTACGCATCTGTTAATGGCTTATGCAGAGTATTACTATGAAATAAAATTTAATTTTTCAACATAGTTTATTACAACACAATGTATTTTGGTGTTGTATTTTATTGCTTTTTAATCCAATACCACAAAACGAGATACAATTTCGACATAATTTGTTACAAAATTGAGTTTAATTAAGAATAAGTTTCAACGATTTCTATTTCAGAACTATTTACCTGCAACAATGTAAAATGATAGAACGACGAACGCAGGCCGTTTAGTCTTAACTTTTTTTTATTTAAGCGTATGGCTTTTAGTGCCGGGAGTGTCCGAGGGCATGTTCGGCTCGCCAGATTTGTAGCTGCTTCGAGACGGACACCCAATGGGTGAGCTACGAGTACCGTTGGGAAGGAAAGTTGGAATGTAAGGACGAGGAGTTGGAAGGTAGCGGCTGTGGCCTATAGTTAGGGACCAACCCCGGCATTTGCCTGGAAGGAAGATGGGAAACCACAGAAGACCATCTTCAAGGTTGCCGGCGTGGGGATTCGAACCTCCTTGCCTCCCGGATGTGAGCGACTGCCAACAGTCTTGCCGTAACGACCACGGCTAACTCACCCGGTAGTCTTAACTCATACTCCAGGACATCATGGATGATTCTACATTGGCGGAGTTGAACAACTTGCTTTTTCTACAAGATGGTCATCCTGCGCACTCTTCCAGACTGGCGAGAGAAGTTTTAAACCGTTTGTTTCCTGGACAGTGGATAGGAATTGGTGGCTTTATATAATCCCCACAACGTTCACCTGATCTGACCGTCCTGGATTTCTTAATTTGGGGCTACGTCAGGTCGAGAGTATTTTTAAGATCACCAAAGCCTTTGCGGAAATTACTCCTCGGATGTTGTCGGACGCAAGAGAGAGCTTCATGCGACGAGTGGCCCTCTGCTTGGAAAATGATGGACGCCACTTCGAACACCTTATGTAAATGTCCGTTTGCAGTAAATGTAACGTCTGTGATAAATTAACTTTTTTACTCGCATCGAAGACTGATTACACTTTTGTAACAAATAATTTCCAAATTGTATCTCGTTTTGTGGTATTGGGTTAAAAAGCAATAAAATACAACACAAAAATACATTGTGTTGTAATAAACTATGTTGTAAAATAACATTTTATGTCACAGAAATGCTCTGCATAAGCCATTAATAGAAGCGTAAAGTAACAAGTTCTGAAACAAAAATTGTTTAAACTTATTGTGAAGCCTGTGTAAATATATTTTGAAACAGCAAAATACTTTGCAATGCTGCATAAGAAGGCGGCAATCAGTGAAATCGAACTAAGCACCGTCGCTAGCGCGCTGCGAGCAGATTTCAAGCCGATTCCGGTTAGTATGCAACCCATTTTACAGTTCCGTGTTGAATCGGAACACGCTGTACATGTCTTACTTACTCTGGAGGGCATTGCAAGGAATTGAGGACCTCTTATGAATATATCGATGGTGCATAACAGAAGTGACACATGTCAAATTATATCGTTTTCAGGAGATATTTAATGCTATTGTCAATCCTTTAAGAGTGAGTTTCGATGATCGTAAAAGACTTCATTTAATAGAAGGTTTTGGAAACCATAGACAGTTCAAAGCCAGGGTTACACTACCCTTGGAAATTTCATTAAAATGTGGTTGTGTCTTGATTGGGAACAGTGCACATTACAGACAAGGCAATGACTGTACAGATTCAGAACAACTAAATATACCCTGCCCAGATTGCGGACAAAAGATGCCTGCTTGGAAAAGCGCACCCGAGAATTAGGGATCTTATCAAGAATTTAAGTCTGAAGCGGAGCACTCCAACCAAAAAATTAATGAGAATTTAACTTCACTTAAAATCACAAACCGGCGAATTAAAATATTTTTTAACATCAAAGTTATATGTACTGAAAGTGAAGGTATTGTGGAAAGTTATAAATGTACATTTTTTAATGACTAACACTATACGTTTGTCATTAAACAAACCCCGTGGCACTACAGCCCATGAAGGGCCTAGGCCTTACAAAGGGATCGCTGCCCAGCCATTAGGCCTGCAGATTGTGGGGTGACGCGTGGTTTTCCCGACTCGGGCGCTGTCTCACTGGTAGACAGCTACTCAATTGTCTTCACAAGGCTGAGTGCACCCAGCTCCAGCCTTCACATCAGTTTCTAAAATCCCTGACGGAGCCGGGAATTGAACCCGGGGCCTCAGGGTGAGAGGCAGTCACACTAACCCAACACCACGGGGCCAGCGGCATGTTTCCTATTATTGAATGTAAACATAACGTGAATTTTGTTAACAGTTATTAGGTGATGGGAATGTCCTATATAGGGTTGATTTAGAATGACAAGGCCTGAGGGCCGCTTCGTTTATTGCCAGAGGTGTTTTGTGAATACATTCGAATCACCATGGTGATACCGACAGCATTGGCTACACTCGCTAATGCGAAGCGTTAGGTCATGGGGCCAAGCTCTCTGCTGACTCGGTAGACGTGTGGATTTGAACCCCAACGTCAGCCGTCCTTGAAATGGGTTTCCCTGGTTTCCCATTTTCAACACCAGGGAAATGCTGAGACGGTATCTTCTGACTGGCCACGGCCACTTTTTTCCACATCCTTGCCCAGTTTCATTCATCTTCATCCATTCCATCTCTCATCCTGACGCGCAGGTCGCCCACGGGCGTCGACTTGAAAGACCTGCACTCGGCCTCTCAGGAGGCCACACGACAAAAAAACCATGGTGATAATTAAAGCGGTTTTCTCATTAACATGTTCGCCTGGACGATACTACCTAAATCATCCCCTTCAGGTATCCACTTGTCCATAATGTGGACCTAAAATGTATCCTTCTTCGACAGATTTTCGTGAATATAATATTGAATGAATGATCGCGTGGCCTCCTGAGAGGCCGAGTGCAGGTCTTTCTAATTGACGCCCGTGGGCGACCTGCGCGTCGTAATGAGGATGAAGTGATGAAAAATTCACATACACCCGGTCCCCGGGCCACGAGATTTAACCCCAAGAGATTAAAATCACTGATGGCCAGGCCGGGAATCGAACCCGGAACTCTTCGGGCCAAAGCCTAGCACGCTAACCATTTAGCCACGGAGCCGGACAGTATAATACTAGGACTATAGGTTATTTCATCTTGGCTTAGCACGAAATTCGACACTTATTTTATAATCAACTAAAATAATAAAGACACAAGTGTGATGTTTCCGCTTCCACTCCCAGACCTCAAGTGAAATGAGACGTCATTCAAGATAACAGCCAGTCGTGTTTCTTCCAAAGGAAGTGCGAGATTACAGTAGTCCCCTCTTGCGGTTGATGGTATGGATAGACTTATAACGATTTTGTATATAGAAATAGTTAGTACAGTAAGAGCAACGATTTCCATTTGTGAATTCAAAATTACATTGTTTTGACTTGTGTCTACCATCGAAATGCTCACATCTCAGAAGGAACCGTGTTAGTTCGACATTTTGTTCCTGTTTGGATGAATAAATTCACTGTCATTGTTAGCTCTTCAGTCGGTCAACACGAATTGGTCCAATAAAAATAATATCTTATGGCATCGGGTGCCGGGTGCAAGCTTTGTTATTTGGCACCCAGAGAGCAGCCTGCATGTCGAATTTTGTTGTTCCTTGAGGCGCTAAGAAAATCAAGGAGGTTAGATATATAAGCTCCTTGACACTATAGCGCTTTCTAGTAGAGAATGGAGCTTTTGTGTTGGCGGAAAATCCGGAGACTAATTTTGCCATTATGAACACGGCTACTGAATTCAAATGGGTTCTTTGAAATGCCAACAACGTATGGCATGCGTGTCGTGATTTTTGTCATATTTTGTCGCCAGGAGCGAACCTGCAAGTTTGGAGTTGGTAGACCGATACGATAACCACTCACCCACCGTGGCAAATGACTGGGTGGGGTACAAAGTATAAAATATGCAAATACACTCCTGGAAAAAAATTACAGGTATTAGTTAGTAGTCACTATTATAATGGGACAATTCTTTAACCTCCTGAAATATTGGATACTCTTTTTTTAACACACTGTTAGTATATTTCATATATAGTCGTGATGGGTAACCCGTGCCCATGCTGTGGCCTTTCACCTCCTAATCCTACCGCTCAGTCCCACCCAACTAGGAATGAGGATTGAATGTTGGCCAACTTCAGAGCAAGTCTAGTTATCATCTCCGCGGGCGTTGCCCACCCTGTGCTCACCCCCACAGAACGAGCCACTTGGTACGGTCCCAGTCAGCACACGCCAGCAGATTTATTGATCGGGCTCCAGCTAGCAACAGTTGGTGTTGCGACGCAGCCTCCCCTGTTAGCTTTATCTGGGGGCAGAGAGGAATTAAGCTCGCCGTTCGTAATAAAACACCCCGGCCTGCAAAATATATAAACAAGATGTTCCGTAAAGTTTGAAATTCACTTCATTTTTATTTACTGTTCTTATTTTGCAGTAACCCCGCTACGTAGCTGAGCGTGATAAATCACTCACCACGACCACAAGTCGAGAGATCGGAGGTTCGAATCTCGGCTATCCTGGGTGTAGATTTTACCCGGATTTCTCCACGCTTCTTAGGGATAGTACCTTATTTCAAGACACGGGGCACCTATCCCATTCCCGACCTTAATAATTAGGCTACAGTAACTGTTAAATACACTAATACAGGCTCCTCAGAAACACAGGTTGTCAAACAAATTAAACACACAGCCAAGTACTGATGCTCAAGATATCCCAAGCCCCTAAAAAGAATTGACATACAAAATAATAACAAACTATTGTGCAGGAAGAGTCAGTAGAATTAGGATGGCCTCAAATACCAACATCACGATGGGATAAGCAAAATGTTCACTTAAATACGAGATTTATCGTTTACCAAGTCACTTGTACGAGCCACCCCGTGCTCTTTTAATCTTACACCATGGCCACGAGGGCAGCTGCAGCAAGTTCGATGGTTTGAATCCCGAAGCTGCCTCCGCTTATCCTGAGTGTGGTTTTACCCCGGGGCTTTCCACACTCCCTCCAGGGAAATGCCGCGGTAGTACCTTACGTCAAGTCCCAGGGCACCTCCCTCATCCCCGAGCTTAATCATATTACAGCTACACACACAAGTTACAATCACCACAGAAACACCGGTTATCACGGAAATTCAACACACACCCAAGTACATGGACCTGATGACCAAAGACGTCCCAATATCCAAATAACAACAACACCACTTTTACAGAATACTCAAGACGTCACAGCCATGACCTGAAAGGTGAATAACATCCTACAATGAGTTATTCCTTTGGAAAAAACCGGGAAAGATCGCCATAATTATTTTTAGCCTACTTTCTATTTTTGCAAAAAAAATGAAAGTAGACTTATGAGATTTACACAGGGCCAAAGAGTTGTGTGTGTGTGTGAGTGTGTGTGTACTCTGTATGTCTGTCCCTTCCTATCAATTCAAACACGACGAAACCGAATTGAACGAAATTTGGTACAGTCGTAGCACTAGAAAAGACCACCTCAGTGTCATGTTTTATATTGCCACCATCTTTACTGAAACTTAATGGTGGCCACTCAAATGGTCAAAATTCAAAATTAAATTACGACCAAACTAATCATCGGATCTTTACCAAATTTGCTAAAAAACATACCTTCATATCGAGCGCGTCTTGTTCCCAAACTACAAAGTCATCAGCCTTACCATTTCAGGATGATGGCCGTGTGAATTACGCGAGCTTTATAATCCATAATTTGGGGCCCAACAGTTCCGATTAGCGAACCGAGAATGGTTTAAACCCGTTCGAAATTAAAATTTATATTAAAATATTATACTGCAGAAGTGACTTTAAAAAGCTGAGCCGTCTCGTTCTGACCTATATTTCACTAATTTGAGTATGTTGCATGCAATATAGCCTACAGATAAAAAATAATATAAACTCTGTATGAAATGGATTATTGAATATATACTCCAGTGAAGAAATCGTTTGCTAAGACGTTTTCTGTATATCGATTGATAACGTTTGAATTCGGTGGACACGTTTGGCTCTGTGGTAGAACTTTGGTCTTTCACATGATCGGCCGGGGTTCAAATCCTATCACAGTTTTTTATTTTTTGCATGATTTTTTAAATATTTATTGTTTTTAAGTACTGAGAAGTTATAAATTGAGCGTTATGTTGTGCATTTTGGAATGGAAAATATATAGTTAATTAAAACAAAGTTCACCACCGGATCTGCACGAGTGACATCTACTAGCAACCAGTTGAACTATGCGTGTGATAACCACGGCCTACTAGATGCGAACTGCGCTCTATACCAGTCTTGACATTCCCAGTTAGTGAACCCATGCATACGGAGTAATTGAAAAATATCCCCTTGTTGCCGATAAAGCGCACACGCCCCCAAGGAAAGAAAAGATTAAAAATTAGCTGTGAAGTAGGTTTATTAAATGGTTTTTTTTTCAGTGATACGTCGACAACAACGACGTTTTGTTTCAGTTTCAATTATTGTAAGTAGTCGGTGTTAATATACTGAATTGCTACGTTGCTTGGAGTGTTAGCTGATGAAATTGTAAAATGCTGGGGTGAATTATAAACTATGGTGTGAACGCCGCTGCTCAAATCCAGTATATCGTACTGTTGTGTGCCATTTTGCACTTCGAATAGGAAGAAAATAGGAGATCATAAGGACAAAGAGTTGTAACTATAACCATACATTTAGGAGAAAGTAGGCTATATGTTCTTTCCTGAACATCATGGTTCATTTTATGATCATACTGCATGGAGATTATTGCTGCTTACAAGAAAGAATATGTCATTCATCACATCAAATCCTAATCTCGAACACCTGTGGCCGTTTGAACGGCTTGTTTGGAGATTGTTACGCGACTTGGGACGAGATTTGACCCATATAAATGAGCAGATTTAGGCTGAATGCCAGAATTCCATTTCCACTTACAATTGAGAAGAATCCTGTGTATTGGGCACATTGCTCCACACCCGTTCTTGTGACTTCATCATAATCCTTTGGCGATAATCCCATTGTACTTTCATCTCCTGTTCGTGAATAATGGTGCTCACATATGGTTCGGATTCACGTAAAATAGAGACTTATGATTGCAAGATTAACAGACACATACAATTACAAGATTCCTTCCACTTTAAAAAATTAGATACTTACTGTAATTAGAATAGTATGTGCTGTCCACAATATTCGAATTCTAAACATTTCTCCCTTGCAACGACAAAGAAATCTGCGTGAAAAGGAAACAATTACATAAGGAAACAAGCAGCCTTACCCGTCGTTGACGAGTAGATTTATGAACGCCTTACAAATTTTTGGTTGTAATAGTCCGTCATATGCAACCAAATGTAATGGATATTAATCATTCCCACTGACCGACTTATTTATCGCAGTGTGCATCCTGCCTCGTCTTATACCAGTAATCTCGTCGAATGCGTTTGGAATTTGTTATGTCAGAAGTGGTCCGATCTACAGAAGGAAAATTAGGATTATTTTCACAGGATACCGTAATGTATGCCGTTAAGGTAAACTGTAATCACTACAGCATCATTACACAATTACAAGGAAATGCGAGCTGGATATATTAACAACCAAGAGGACGTTTTTGAAGCATGTGAACGAGAACATACACTGCACTCAGAAATTGTCACCTAGGCCATTGACGACACGCCTCGAACAACAAAATTTTACCGGCTCTTAGTCTGGACTTGTTTTATTATTTGATTTGTTCCGTTTTAATATTATAATTTTACTTCTGTTATCTGTGCAAGCGTGAAGGACTCACACAGCTGTCTGTAGTTTGCGCTTTGATTAATAAATATTAAAAGAAAATACTCCAAGGGATAGGAGTTAAATAGTCATTAACATTAGTAGCTCGTGAAAACGTAAACTCATAGCTTTCCCTACAACATTCTTTATTCCATTATTTTTTAATGATATATAAACTGAAATGTCAACGAACTGGCAAAAACAATTTCTTTTTTAAAGATTCATATCGGGAGTGTTTTTATAGTCCAGTCAGGGAACTGCATTTTTAGGAGGGTGGAGGGCTTATATGATTGCAATGTATTTTTGACATGCTAAGGATGAAATTTAGCGTGGGAGCCTTTTTTTAATTTTGGCGTTTTCAAAAATAGCGATATGAGAAAATCCAAATATCTCCGAAACTTCTTTGACAATTCAATTGTTGAAAGTGCCGTTGTTTTGGTATTTATTCATTTAACCGATATGGTCCTATTCCATTTAATTGTAAGTTCCCTTAATTTATTAGCCTACTTTTCACATTTTGCAAAAATGAGGAAAAAATAGACTTATGAGATCGATCCGGAAAAATGTCTGTCTGTCTGTCCTTCTGTCTGTCTGTCTGTATGTCTGGCTGTGTGTGTGTCCCTCCCTATCAACTCCTAAACGGCTGCAGCAATCAAAACCAAATTTAGTATGAGTAAAGATGTGCACCGGAATAGCTCACGTCCATATTTGAAAATGATGTCAGTGCTACCAACTGCTGAAAAAACGCACTAGAAATTTGAGCTCCATGTTGGATATCTTGCAAGGTATGCATGGGAGCTATTCCAAAATTGGCACACATGTAGATAATACTATTTCAGTTTTTTTTTCCAGGAGGCCAACCATGACAGTGTTGCCAAAATAATTTTAAGCCTTCTGATAGGTCCAATGTTTAAATGCATATAACATCTACACTATCAATTGGATTTTAACCAAATTTTGTATGTAGTATCTGTACATAAACAGATATGACCGAGCGTATTCTTAAGAGCCAACAGGGCTGCCAACTGTTAATAATTGCTCTCTCTATTACTTTTTATCCAAATACCAATATATCAGAAAGTGTGCAAGCCAACAGCTTTAAACTATGCACAAGTATATTCTGACATTTTAGATTAATTTGGAGTAACTTATATACGTCAGTTCTACCAACATGATTATAAGCCTGCGGATAGTACCAATTTTTAAATACATGTAACTTCTGTACTATCAGTTGGATTTCAACCAAATTTCGTATGTGCTATGTGTACCATAACAGATATGACTATAAGTATTGTTACGAGCAATCAGGGCTGCCAACTGTTAATAAATGCTGTCTATATTTTTTTACCCTAATATCAATATATCAGAAAGTATGCAAGCCAACAGCTCTATACTTTGCACACGTATAGCACCTGACATTCTAGATTAATTTGGAGTAATTAATACAAGGCAGTGCTGCCAACATGATTCTATGCCTGCTGATATGTCCAATTTTAAAATACATGTAACTTCTATACTAACAAATGGATTTCATCCAAAATTGGCACAGCAAGATATCATAATAATTCAGATTATTTCTGACCAGCACACGCATGGTATTGTTGGCAACATGCTTTTACGCGTGCTGATAGATCCAGTGTCTAACTGCATGTAACGTCCATTGGACTTCAACCAAATTTTGTATTCTGTACCTTAAGAGGTGAAACTAAGAATATATTCAGTCACCAGGGCTGCCAACTGTAGTGCTCTATTAGGCTACATTATACCAGGTATATTTTGAACTATTTAGATATTTCGATATTACCAACTTAATTTCGTCATTATTCTAGATAGGTTCATATTCTGTAGAATAATCATTGGCATGAAAAGTAGGCTGTATAGTTCTTCACGGAACTTCTTGTTTTTATGCTAATTTTGTCTTTTGTTTCTTAATTACGGTGAATATTTAACAGACAAGTGGAAAAATGGATATTTGTCCTGTTGTCCCCAAAAACGTTAGCCACGATGGCGTACGCAGTAAGTCACCGCCAAAGAGCTTGGAATCCAGAAAAATGGCACCCTTAGTACACCGTGTAACTGCGCGCGTGCTGGTTTCGGTGCTCAGCGCTAGCGTTCTCGCCTGCTGTTCCCAAGGTTTCAGGATCAAATCCTGGCGCAGTCAACTGGAAAATGCGAAGGAGCCGTGTCAGTAGATTTACTGGGACATCAAAGAACCCCTTCGGGTCAAAATTCCGGCACCCCGGGGTCTCTAAAAGCCGCAGATGTTAAAAGGGACGTAAAACAAATAACATTAATAAATTTGCGCGCGTGTGATTCAACTGGAAGAGAATGTACCGTCATATACTGGTTATCACTGCATCCTTCAAAGCGATATTGAAAAGTGGGAAACATATGACGCCAAACCCTACTCACAGCCACCAAGCAAAATGGTTTGTCAGAGATGTGTTAGATTGGTGTCAACAAATTGCGGAACACAAGAAAATGCCACTAATTCAACTTTTTGGTGATCAAGCAATATATAAATATTAAGATGTCTCATAAGTAGTGTCGTTTTTTAAGTTTGGTGTTTCATAAGATAGAATTGGTTTTCTTTGGTTCACCAATGCTATCTACAGGAGGCCATGACTAGAATTGCGTATATTGCGAGAATGTATCAGTCGTCAGTTGTTGTTACACAATCACAAATGGAACTTACAAAGTTGGAGGTTAGGGTCCTTCTAAAGCACTACTGGAAACAAGTTTACAAAACTGCTGTCGAGGCTCGAAAAATATGAGAAGTGGAAGGAGAAGGTGTCGTTAATGAGCATGTGGCACAACAATGGATTCAACGTTTCAACACTGGAGAAGAAAACACTACAGATTTACCGCGTTCTGGAAGACCTAAACTATGGGATATTGAGAATACACGCAGAGGATTTGAAAAAAATCCGCAGAGAAGTACTCGTAGACTGTCAGAAGAACTTGGTGCAGCAAAAGATCATGCATCGCCAGATTAAGAAATTTGGAAAATCAAACGGAAGCTGCAGATCTGTACTTCATGAATTGACCCCTGAGCAGGCTCAACGTAGAGTGGATATCTGTCGTCATCTTTTATCGGTAACCCCATGGATGATAGATTTATCAGTTGAATTGTCACATATGATGAAAAATGGGTCTATAACCGCAACGCTGATGCCTCAAAACAGTGGCTCAGTCCCCGTCAACCTGCCAAAGTCATCGTTAAAAAGCATCGGTTCGGCCCCAAAGAGATGTTGTGTGTCTGATGAAATTTTGAGGGAGTGATTCACTGGGAGTTTGTTCCAAACGGGTGTGCAGTCCATGCGAACCTTTATTCTCAACAAATGGCACGAGTTCAAGAAAATTTGGGACGGAGATACCCAGCATTAGTTAACCGAAATAGAGTTCTCTTGCATCAGGACAATGCGAGACCTCATACTGCACGAACAACCATGGCAAAAATG
Source organism: Meconema thalassinum (assembly GCA_946902985.2). Classification (NCBI taxonomy): domain Eukaryota; kingdom Metazoa; phylum Arthropoda; class Insecta; order Orthoptera; family Tettigoniidae; genus Meconema; species Meconema thalassinum. Next base: position 271,428,898 of record OX336389.2, on the reverse strand, counting down.
CAGGAATTGGGAGGAGTCAAACTGCTACATCATCCAGCATACAGCCCTTATCTTGCGCCTTCAGATTACCATCTTTTTCGATCCATGGGCCATTTCTTGTGTGGAAGAAATTTCGAAAACATAGAAGCTGTGGATGTCGGTCTCGCCGAATTCTTCGCATCAAAGCCTTGAACCTGGTACCGTCGCGGGATAAGAAACCTAGCTGAAAGATGGCTCAAGACCATGGAATCTGATGGTCACTACTTTGAAGATTAGTTTAATTTCTTGCCAGAAAACTTTCCAATTAAAATTGTATTTAAAAACGGCATTACTTATGAGACATCCCCAGTATTTTGAAGAATATCCATGTGAGTATCTCTCGTAAAGAACATATTGGGTAGATTTCAGACGGAGATGTATTACTTAATGCTGTAGGAAAAAGATTCACCGTAAATGGTATTGAGGAGTAGCTGTTGCTGCATGTGTTGTTACTGCATGTAGTGTGAAGCAAGCATTATCTATAAAACCCTAAAACAGGGCAATGCATCTGTAAAAATTGATAACATAAGCTTCAATACGCATGCTGATGCTGTGCTGAGAATTACCTAGACTTACTTAACGGCTTAGAATATGTGGTAGATGTCACAACAGAACAAGAAAGTGAAAACTTCGTTGCATCAGTTTCATTTAACAAATTCAAGATATCTTCGAGTTTGACTCAGATAATATGGAACAATTTCGGCTCTCTTACATCATTGACGTGGAAGTCCTGTTTCAGCACTACGATGGTCTGAGGAGTGGAGTAAGTATTGCAAAATACTATTTTAGTTTTTGCAGAATGCTTCCTCCTCTAATTGCATATGGCAACATAAATTTTTGCGCCACCTCTCTCTTTATTACTGGCAAATGTCCACCTTGACAAAGGAAGGAAGGATCCATATGGCCTCAACATACCCATTCTCGTTGACTGGTAAGATTTTTGCAAATTGCCTCCCGACCAGGTCATTGAAATGACCATGAACAAACCGTCTACGAACCAAATAAATGGTGGCTGGGATGGAATCTCTGTGTTGTACATAAGGGAGCAATTACAACAAACCATAAATCTAAAGAAGCCTCTTTAACACCACCCATAATAGGGTCCATCAAGGATTAACAAAGACTTGCAGGTATGTTAATTCATGAAGTAAAACATGCTCGTGAGGAATGAGATACGGACCCATGGAACATAAGCCACTTCGCACCGCACAGCCAGTGACGAAGGAAGTTGTCAAGAGTCTGCACACAGCCCATGATGAGGGGGAATACCTTGGCAGAAGCAATCTTGGACAGACTTCCTTCTGGAACTAGATCGCTGCATGATCCTATCAGAAAGAGAAAAAGCAAACAATGTCCATACTGCAAGGTCGGTCTAAATACTGAGCTATGTAGGGAGAGTTTCATCGCTACACTAACTTCTTTCTTCCAGAATACTGTACATTGCAACTGATAACTCACTACATTGGCTCGTCTGCACATCGACCCCATTTCTCTCCCTTGTGCCCGTCAGACGAGAGTTTCGGGGAGCTGCCGGTCTTGAACAACACTTCCGAGACCCTCCTCTGACTAGCACACAGGACTCGGGGAAAGAATGTATTCGTAGGCTGGCCTAGCACGAAAAACTGTACCCGGGGGTGTCGGGAATATGAGAGTTCTATTCTTACGACCAGCCCAGTGGAACACACTCACAGGAAAAACACAGAAGCTATCACGAAATAATGAGGACATGCTTAAGTTAAAATCACACTAAATTTATTGACAAATTAACAGATCCCTAGCCTACATCTGAGCGGTGAAAATCGGCTAGTCCGAATCTAATCTGTCCTGAAAAAGAAAGTCAAATATCTCCTAACTAAAGTCTATCTTAAGCCTCTCGAAGTCCTATTCACAAATCGATGAATAAAACAATCACTAGAAGAAGAATACGTAACGATTTCCTAAGCAATTACATAGGATATTTAATAATAATCATGACAGGCGTGAATCTATTAGCAAGAAAGATATTTACTTGTTTACAATGCAAAGTCCAATTTACGTTAATCAGTTGAGTAGGTAATGTAGGCCGATCCTGGTGCAGGGCTAATGGGCAAGATGGCCACCGCGCGCAACTCCCCTATGTTGTTCTTATGGAGGGGAAAGTCATAGGTGGCGCAGGGGCTAATGGGCAAAATGGCCGCTGAGCATGGCGGTCAAAGACAATGCAGAGTAGTTAAAAAAGCGAGAGGGTAGCTAAGTGCAAGTATCTTTAGTCGGTCAACCAAAAACAGTGGTAACTAGAGGGGACGATGAGGGTAGTATTATTTATTTATTTTATTAGTTAATATTTAATTTATTTTTTAGCACAGGGCTAATACACAAAATGGTCACTGCACGCAACCACTTACACATATGGCATGCTAACCTAACCTAACCTAACTTAACCTAATCTAACCTCAGTTCACCTAACCAAACATGTCCTCACATAACCTAACCTAACCTAACCTAACCTAATGTAACCTAACCGAACCTAACCTAACTTCACCTAACCTAACCTAAGCTAACTCAGCAAACCTAACCCAACTTAACCTAATCTAACCTCAGTTCACCTACCAAACATGTCCTCACTACTATCATGTTTGGTTAGGTGAACTGAGGTTAGATTATGTTAAGTTAGGTTAGGTTAGCATGCCATATGTGAAAGTGGTTGCGTGCAGTACCATTTTGTGTATTAGCCCTGTGCTAAAAATAAATTAAATATTAACTAATAAAATAAATAAATAATATTACCCTCACCGTCCCCTCTAGTTACCACTGTTTTTGGATGACCGACTAAAGATACTTGCACTTAGCTACCCTCTCGCTATTTTAACTGCTCTGCATTGTCTTTGACCGCCACGCTCAGCGGCCATTTTTCCCATTAGCTCCTGCGCCAGCCATGACTCTCCCCTCCATAAGAATAACATAGGGGAGTTGCGCGCGGCGGCCATCTTGCCCATTAGCCCTGCGCCAGGATCGGCCTACATTATCTACTGAGTTGCACAATAAGAATAGCTAAGCTATGATGGTATTCTCTCCAACATTTACATTTACGTTAAGTTTAGCTAATCCTGTCTGTCGTTAAATTACTATTGATAAACGAGACGCGTTTATCCTAAGAAAGTAAAAACCACAAAGCTATGCACATTCTGTCCTAACTTTATAAAATCAAAAACAAATATCAAAGCTATTTACAACACAAATTGCACAGGTTCAGTACACTCCTATTGGTAAAGCAATGCGCATTCCTACCTGCTTTGTTTCCTGCGGGTTGCAGAGAAACGGTCATAGATGTAAAACGTAAATGATGTTGGCAACTGCTGTGACAGGCTGCCACGTCTTACGTCACTTATCATAATAACGACCGGGTTTTCACATTACCCGTCATTAGATAATCGTCGTCTCAAAAATGGGAATTGTCGAAATGCATTTAAAGAACGTCGAAACACAAACTCTAAGAAATGGTCGGAAAAGAAATTTAAGTTCATTAATCTGAACCACATCAATTATTTAGGTGTCATTTTAATTCAAAAATCCTTTCACATTATTATTATTTTCAATATTTATCCTCAAGGTGAAAATGTATATTTTTAGTGACCAATAAACGTGTCTAGTGTCGCTAGAAATATGGGAAAACATCTAATAAATACCTCGTAATATGAGTGAATCACTGTTCACTATCATAATAAACACCCTTTGTTTATTATCAATAACACGGACTCGCCAGTCACAATCATTAGTCAACTTGCTAAAAGTGAACAAGGTTGCTGAAATAATACCATATTCAATAAATCGGATCCAAAACATGAACTCAAATACCTCCCTAAAAAGTAACTCCTCTAGACACTAAAATAGCATGATCCTAATTTATACAATGACGTACTGTCGTGGAATCAAATAGTTTTCATAAGTTAAAGAAATACTTTCCACTGATTCTAATTGTGCGCTATAATAAAAAAAATGGCCATCTAACCGCCACTGGCTTTATAAATATCATTAAGATATTTGGCAACACTCCAAACTGTTTTAATGACATGCGCTTACACTCACCACGTGATCATTGAACATCAAAGCAATCAGCCTTCTCATTAATTAAGAATACACAGTTTCTACTGTTGATGCTGCCAATAAATGTAATTTTAGTGAAATTCGTGGCGTAAATTATTCCAATAGATTTTAAAAACGTGGTTTTCCACTAACATTCAGACCATGTGTCTGCTCACTTCACGGCCTCGTGTTCACTACAAATTCCACATATAACTCCGCTTTAAACGTTCACTGTAATTGCCACTTATGGATTATTTCCACACAGATTCCACATAGATTCACAATTATAAGTTTCACTACACAAAATCACGTCCTCCCATCATGGGGTTACCAAAACGAGTATATCACGTCCAAGATGACGGAAGTAAGCTGCAACAGCTGTAGTCAAATGTTGATCCATTAAATCCCAATCGCGTTCCTGCGGTGTTATACCGTTATAAATAACCAAATATACTTCCAAAAATTCCAAAATAAAGGTGGTGATGAATTCCAAATATTTGCAGGATTATGAATGATACAAGGTGTATGCAAATAAATTATCCAGACACTCAAGTCAAATCAAAGTGCTCAAAGAGTTCACATGCTCCAATGGTGCGTTCATCAGAGTTCCAAGGTAAATTCCTCAATGTCGTCATCACGCTGCCATCGATCTTCAGATCGAGAATGAGCAATCGGCCTCACCCTATACTACCTTTCTGAGAGGAAAAACAGCCTAAGTACTTACAATGGTCTACCTGCTTCAATTTAGTTCCTAATATCTTGCGTTTCTTCACTTCCGACATCACCATCGTTTGTGAAATGCTGATTTTCATACCATATTCCCTACATTTCTGTTCAAGTTCTAACATGTTTCTCCTGGACGGGGCTTGGCCTCTTAGTTGTGTTACGCGACAATATCACGGCACAAGATTATGTAAACAGTTTAACCTCTTTCATGCTCCCTACCATTGAAGACTAATTCGGGGATGACCGTTGTGTGTTTCAACACCTGTCCATATAGCACGGATTGTAGGGGAGTGGTTTGCTAACAATGGCATCCCAATAATGGAATGCGCTGCGAAGAATCCTGATTTCAATTCCATTTTGAAACCAGGCCACAACGACCCAAATCTCTATCTCTCCTCCGTTGGGCGCTCCACGAAGAAAGGGATTCCAATACCTTTCTTAACTTTCCGCCACCTGATTGAAAGTAGGCCTGCTAGAGTGGAGGTTGTTATCAATACTTTTGACTGCCATGGCTAGCAGTGGAGGCAGGCTCAAACTTCACCTTCGCCCTGATGCTTCTGAACACACAGTGTACGTCTCTAATGTATCAAAACGTTCTGTTACAGGAAATTCGTATGTGAATATTATTTCATTTATAACAATGTCACAATAGCCTATTTCTTGTTTGTCTACAGGAGTCATCAAGATGCGTGGCGTTGTATGAATGCCACAGTCCGACTGGAAACGAGATCATCTTCAGAGGAAGACAATGCGCTCATTATAAACCCATAGTTGACATTATGTTTGTAGCACAGTCCCATGACCAAAGGCAATCGCGCCTCTTCTCTCTGGGAGAAGATAGGGTAATGGTGGAGTATGATTTATCTACGAGGTAAGCTGTTACATCACTGCACGTATTGGATCGATAGAGTAGTGTTCAGTAAACTTGGTTGTCTTTTGCTTGGAGAGCAGGAACTCCTTCCCCTGCCCCAATATTCTACTACATATGATACTTCTGCCGTTACCTACTAAGTTAAATACATGTTGTATTAGTTATTGATCGGCAATGACTTGTTTATATAACCTCTTTAATACTTAATTCCTTTCCTTCTTTCTCCGCTAATCCTACCAGATCATCCTCCATTCATAGTTACTATAAACACAATGCACTCAATATTGTTGACAACATGCAACTTAATTTCGCCCAGATATCAATAATAGCGAAATAATAGCTCTAACGCTTTATAAGATTGTGCAAAACAAGACGATGAGGGTTAGAAGCAACTTTCTCTATCAGAGTTATGTTGCAGAACAAATTATTTTTGGCTGATCTACAGCATGACTTACATATTACCTCCTGGATTCATTCACACTGCATGAAACCTTTATTTGGAACAGTGAGGGACTATGTGGAGTGGAATTTATTTTAAGCACATAGATGTTATAGATTAATTGGCAATTACCTGGCAGACAACAGGCAGAACTCATTGCATTACTCATTACTTCACAGTGTGTCTTTAAATAAGGTACGGAAAATTCATGAGCATAATATTCCAATATCATCCATCCATCCATCCATCATCCATATTTTCCTAGGCCTACGCCGTTTGGCAGCGCACTGAAATCGTAACAAAACAAAAGACGTTTAATATCAAAATTAGAAATTCTCAAGGAATAGGAATGGGGTATGCAGAAATGGTCACAACCTTCACTAGTGAACGGGTGCAGACTTGAGCTCGCATCGGAGGATCGCAAAGTATCGGCTGTTTCCATATGCTGTGCAGTTGTGGAGCAATACAGTTGAGTGCATTGCGTGACTCAACGCATGTGTGGGAGGGGAATGGACAAGTGGGGCTTCAGAAGGGAGAAATTCAAAGAAGGATTTCCTGTAAGAGTTCTTTCATTTTATTGAATTTCTGGCGAGCTTTCCCTCGGAGGACATAAAAGGAATTCTGGAGATCGCTTCTTGTTTCAAAGCAGGATGTTCTCTTAAAATGTTCGAAACTTATTTTCAGACACTATCAATCCCTTTGCTCTTATATGGTACTAGGAGGTATTTTGCATGGTGGAATGAATTTTAAGCACATACGAGCAAACAGGAAGGGCTCATTTTATTATTACACAGTGTGCCTGAAATTAAGGTACGGAAAATTCATTAGCATAATATTCCAAATAATTACCCATCCCCGGAAAGGATTTCCATCTCCTGGAAGATCTATTGTCAACTTCCACAGGGGGATCAGTTATCCGACTCCTACATCATTTAATCCACAATGCCTCATCCTCAGTGACAGTGATACCCTCTTTAGATGGCGAGGAGATGTCAGCCTACAGCGGGGATTGCGAGTTACCCCGGTGCTGGGGGTTTGGAAAGTTTCAAACATCTTCGTTATAACCCTAACCTTGACTCTCTGAAAGCTTCATGAATAATTGATAGTTATGTGGTCAATTTTTAATTTCAGTATTCAAGGACGTCTTGTGGTTTTGAGTATGGAGCGTGTCGAACAAACTGCTATACCTCTAGGAATGATACAATACCCAGAAAACAACGAGGGTAATTTTATTCTCGTTTCAAACAATGAGGTAAGATTCAGTTCATGTGTCCACTGTATAGACTACTATATAGATGTGTGTAAGGATCTACAGAATTGCAAAATTACCCCACTAATAAATTTGTAGAACTGAAAAAAGGGCAATGATTTTTGCTGTATTTTAGATCTCTGCAATATTGCGAGGTTTAGTTAACACGATGATACTTGCTACAGAAAGCGATCTGTCAACATGCAATCATTACACATGCAGAGAGTTACGCAGACAATGTTCAAAACAAGAAATGATCAATGACAAATAGCACAGTACTATCTTCCATAGAACGTGTTCTATGTGTTCAAATTACTTTGTTTGTTACCGTTATGTTATTTGCATTGATCTGGACATGAAATGTTGCTATATTGCGGGATCTTGGAACCTCTTCCGACCTTGAACGTGGATTACTCGTGTCTGATTGTGCTACTCTACTGTTGTATTCGTTTACTATCAATCTGTGCCAGTACACTATAATACTTTATAATGTAATCTTCGTTAAACGACGTCCGTCTAGAGCTTTGATTAACATCCGATGGATCTTACTATCGATGTATGTATCGATATTCCTATGCGCTGATTTATGTAGGAAACGTGTTTTGGTAAGGCATTTACATCACATACTGTATTAGGATGACGTATAATTGACGGTGGGTGAAGTATTGTTGTGTTAGTACAAACCAATGATGTACCATAGACAATAAATTTACGTTAGACTAATTTTACGTGTACATGTGTTTTCTATACGTAATCTACACGGCTATTGTTCTTGTAGACTTACTGCGCAAACACGTCCCGGGTATTTAACCCCTTCGATTTGATGTCAGTCTGATTTATATTTTTATTGAGAGCTAGAATATTTTTATTGAGGACAATAGGAATAGGGGTGGTCTTTTGTCGGCATTGAAATATCTACCGGAAGCGAGATGGTTGACAAGTCACCAGTAAATACCTATTTTATTGTTTTGATTTTATACTGTGACTGGAGACAAGCAGAGAAGAGCGAACGTGCTACCTATCAGAAAAAATGAACATCGCTCCCGACAAAGGAAAATATAAATGAAAAATTTAAGAGAGAGGAAACAGAGAAGCGTGTCTTGACTCGAGCGAACTTGCAAGGAACACGTGACCAATATCCACTAATGAAATACTTACATTTTGCCGCTAATTGCGGCGCACTGGATAATTAAACACGAAGTCACTAATAGGACATACTCAGCAAATTATATAGAAGAAAGTATGACAATTGTTTCCATGTTTTCATGTCATCTGTAGAAAGCGTAACACTGAATAATTAATGAAGAAAGTGAAAACGGTAAGTTTATCACGAATATACAGTACTAGCAGTACTGCCTGGCTTCGCCCGGTGGATTTATTTGTTTTATGGATGATAATGAATACCACTGCAGAACTGGCTCATGATACTTAAACTACCAGAAAATGAATATTTTTTAATACAGTATAACGTTTTGTGGTGGTGGTGGTGGTGGCTGTAGTGGGGGTGATGCAGTACAGTATAATGGACTTAACATTCAGGTCATTTTCCCGTAATGATAATAATGAATAGGGAAACGGATATTTACTAACTACAGCACACATGTAATTTTTAAACAAATTTCTAAAAATTATTAAAAAGAGGAGTAAGTGAAATAAAAGACACTGCCTAGGGCCTATATCTCATTGTCTGTTAGAAATGTAGAGACCAATAGAGTCGTCTTTTGTCGCATAGCGCCGTAGGAAAATAATCAGAACACTTTGGATAACTTCGGCTGTCCCGGGCTCCTAAGGTAGCAATAGTATCATTTATCGCCACATAGCGCTCAACGATACGTTTCGGAATAAATTAAGGTAAATTTGAAAGCAACAACGCTTATTGCAGCTGATAACCTCAATGAATTGCATCAACACCATTGCACTTATACAGAGGCATAATATGTTCATGATGATAACTGTTTTAAGGGGCCAAAGAAATCTTTTTGCTCTAATTACTCTCCATGACTGCAATTTATAAGCAGCGCAAGATTTAACTATTTTAGCAATTCTGCACCAGAACACTTGTAGGGGCGACGTGATGCAGCCCGAATTGCCAGTCAACAATAGACTTATTAAAATACTCTTACAGTTACACTACTACGGACATGAATGGTTCTAGGGCCTTAATACGTGGTTTTCAAGTACAGTTTGTTATTCTAAATGTAGGGAATGGAGAGCGTTGTCCAAAATATCAAGTGGACAGTGTTACCAGCAGGGTTTCATAGTGTATGTAAAATTTGGTGCAATTAGGAGGAACGGTGTTGATTTGTGATAAAGGGCCTAAATGTAGGGAATGGAGTGGTCTGTCCGAAATTTACCATAGGCTAAACTCTTGAATCTGGCTATCATATACAACAAGAATTTTTGAAATCCGACTGGTAGTTCCAGAGATTAGCGCGTTTAAACACACAAACACACAAACTCTTCAGCTTTATTATATTAGTATAGATTATGATAATTACACCAAGAGAACGCCGAGTGATTTTTGGAGTGACTCTGCACAGAGACTTCTATTTGTGCCGCCTCCTTACGAGCAACTTCACGGCTCCGCGTATCCAGGATGTAGTGTGGGAATCGCTGTTTTAATTTTCAAGAGGAGACAACGCATTGTCTGTCAAGATTTCAGAGAATCCCAGTCAAAGTTATAAAGTCATAGTTTGGACTTTCTTTGGAATTTTTTCGATATTTAGTGCGGGAATACGAGAAGTGATCTATGGGAAGAAGCCATGTTGTTAACGCCAGCAAAACAGTTCGAGCCATGTTTATATGAATTTGTAATACAGTATTATTGAGAAAATCACGAATGAACTTTTCAATATTTCACCGCTCATTAATAACAGTTATAACATTACTAAGCGTTGAACTTGTAATATAATTTTGAAAAAATGATATGTCAGGACAATATCCGCCGTGAGTATGAACTTGTATTTTTGCGAAATATTTTGCCAGTGTCGTCGAACAAATGAACTTTGAAAATTCCACGAAAATTTCTAATGGTGACAAATGATAATATTGTTACCGGTAATTGGTAGAGTTATTTAGAGATACGAGAACTTTGAATTTTACGAAAGTGAAGCAACATTTAAGTGAACTTAACTTCTTCGAACAGTGATCATGAGCAATACATTGAGCATTTGGAACTACAAAAGTTATTCAGATACATTAAAGATGACTTCGAAAGTTGAGTTTAGGGGGATTTATTATGAAACGTGCAATATGCTTGAATCACTAAAATGATATTGGGGAACATTGTAGCAAGTGTTGGATTTGGAACGCGAGTGATATCTGCGAAATATACTCGAATACCACCATGGAAGCAACCACAGGATATCAAGAGATCTATATGCAAATATCCAACTTGATGGTACGGAAGAAGCAGGCCACACGACAGCGAGCGACGTATTGAAGGGATGCTGACTATAGGAGCATAGGTAGCAGAAGGAGCAGACTATCCTAGAGTAGAACTTCATGGATCAGGAGATCAAAAGGAATGGGATCACACCAGGTCGCATAACTTCATTAAGGTAGAACAAAATCCATTATGTTTCTTGTTTACATGTAGAGCAATGCATGAATGGCCATTGATTAATTAATTAATTCTTCGAGTATTTAACAATACTCATTAATGCTCATTAATAAATTTCTTGGATATACAACTTTGGTTCGATATTCGATATTTGAATCTATTTAAGTAAGATCGGGAATTTTAGGAATTTTAGGATGGATATTTGAAATTTTAGTTAGTTGGATTTTATTGAAATATTCTTGTCAGTTGCCAAATGAAAATATTGCTTGTAAGATATCAGGCTAGTGAATTTATTACGAGGTGAAATATTTATGATGAGATGAGATATTTGAAAGAGATCATTTGAGTAATAGATTATGAGATTGAAATGCATAGGAATGACATAGTGAAGTTATAATGGATATTGCGACAAAGAGAAGGCAACAGAATATGACAAGCATTGAAATGAAATGGTAACTAATGGTGTGTTTTACTTCAACAAAAATAAGCTAACAATGAGAATTGTATGAGAATGTATTAATGCTCATATTAGAATTAAGTCACATTCTATTTATGGAACAAACTGAAAGTGTAATATTGTAACAGGTTTAAATTTCATTCTGGTCTAGGGGCTGGAACGGGGTACACTCAGCCTCGTGAGGCAAAACTGAGAAGTGGGGGTTTCTATTCCCACCTCAGCCATCCTGGAAGTGGTTTTCCGTGGTTTCCCATTTCTATTCCAGACGGATGACGGATTGGTTCTTAAATTAAGGCCATGGCCGCCTCCTTCCCAATCCTCACCTGAATTACAAATACACACACTACTACAGACCCACCGAGACACAGGTTATCAAGCAAATTATATACACATACTAACATACCCAAGTACACAGGGCTAAATGACCACGATGTCCAAGCCCCTCAAATGCTCTAGGCCACCAATGGAAACATGGTTACACACAGTGATAAATATCGTATGTTTCCCCAACAGTATCACGAGTGGCCACTAAGTAGGATGCCACCTCACTTCGGCAGTGATTATAATTTATGAAAGCACGGTTTTCTTTTCTGACGTAAATCATTGGTCCCGTAAGGACGTGCTTACAATAATTGATCATTTATTGTATTGTACTCTAGCCTAGTTTTACCCCGTTTTGCCTTACCGTAACAACCAGGAATTTGAAAGGGATATGGTAATACAACATGTTCAAATATATATGCGATCATCAGTAATCATAATGATCATAACATGCATATTTAGGCCTAGTCCGTGTCTTAGCCTGACAAATCGGGAAAATAGTATTTAAAAAAACTTATAAATAATGGGTATAAAATATATAGTACATTATGCAACGAGCCAATAATGGCAATAATTAAGACACGAGTATGTTTATAAAACGAGCGTAGCGAGTTTTATAATTTTCATACCAGTGTATTAATTACCATTATAGGCGAGTTGCATACGACTGTTTATATTCGACGATAATTATAACATTATTATATATTTTGACATAAATATTCATGAATATCTGTGGGATTCAGTAACTTCAGTTAGTAAACAGAGCGCGCTGGGTGGTTTGCTGACTGAACAGAGCGCATGCGTGGGTCAAAGAATTTCGAAAGCAGAGACCATTTATTTTGCTTGGCAATGCTATTGTTTACAGCCTGCATGATGTCTAGTGCCGATCAGAACTAGCATTCACTAATATTGTCACCAAAGTCGTTTGAAAGCAATGCGCTGTGTGAAATTGGAGTTAGGGATATTAAGACACAGTGCTATTTCTTGTCTCATATTCGCCAGTTTATTTACGCGAACATATGGGACGGTGCACTTCCATGTCGGTAATTTATGTAGAAGGATGCTGTGTTGCTAACTTCTGGACGTAGATTAATACATTTCTTGCATATGTCATAGTATTTTCTTGTTACCGTAGAGGTTCATGCTGATTTTGTCTTTGTGTTTGGGATTGTAACTACAATGGTTGATCCTATATCCAATTTGAACTTTCAAATCATGTAATTCATGTCCGACATGTTGGATTTTGAGCGCATGCGCGAATCTATCCTTACCTAATTGATCAATGAATGAGCTCTGATTGGCTGGAGAAACTGTTTCATAATGAAGAATAGTACTATAATGACCCTCATTATGATACAGTTTTCTGACATATAATATTGTTATACCCTGAGGTCCCCACAGGGTACTAATACAAATACGACTACGACTACCCCCTATCTATCCCCTACTTAGCACGCTTCAACCCCAATCTCATACCAAAAGCATCAAGAAAGCAACAGCCACAACCATCTCATTATAAAACTTCCTTAACAGACCTGACAAGTTACCTACAGCATGTAGCAATTATTACCACATTATTGCCACACTAACTAAACACCAGCAACGAGTGCTAATTAGAGCAGCTATTTGTCAACGCTCTTACTCAGCAACAGCATTTTGTATAAATAGTCCTTCGCCCCAAAGGACGGGGTCTGTCTGCGGAACTACTAGCCCACGTGCCAGCCGGAGGTTACGAGCGTCGACCAACTGATCCAGGTTAGTGTGTGCAAAGGGTACTCCCATAACTATTTCCTTCCCATAGACCACACCTTCAGAACATAATTAGTGAAGCTTGCGCACCTCTTTACAGTCACATAATTAAAACTTCCACATTGTATTACAACTGCTTTCTGTCTACTTTCTTAAACCCCTATCACCATTTACCGCTTGTTAATCAATCTTACAATTCTGCTAAGTCAAGTTTATTGACAAGCTGCTTGCCGTCATAACATCGCAAGCAGGGCTCTCCTCACGTACAATGACAAGGTCGGCTGGTCAGCACTTCTCTATCCAGCCGGCATTGCCGCTCTTCACTTTTAGTTCACTAGCTACCACACGTATTTAGAAAACCGGATTCATTAACAATTAACGCTTGGGGATCATTTCAACCTCCGATAAGTACTAAGATCGCCAAACACTCAGAGAGCTCAGCCCCCCCCCAATAGTTGATTAGGCCGTTAGTTTAATTTCAACACTTACCCCATTATTAAAACACACAGTTAGGGCACCAAATAAACCCCAACCCCTAACAATATTTACATTTCGACATCGTTGAAAATAAATATACGTTTTAAATTATACGGCTGCATGAGTAGCGTTTTTGCTTTCCAGCCACCTATAAAGGAATCGGGAAGATCTCAGCACCATGGATCTGTAATTTCGCCAAAATATCTCCAAATTTGACGTAAATCTATGCGTGTCATGTATTGTGAGAAAGCACACAATGTATTAATTTTATCCTTCAGCCCACCCGTGTAGCTGAGTACCTGAATTCACGCTCCTCTTTGAGGACTTGTGAGCGGAATATTCAAAATTCGTTTTCCGACGCTGACAGCAGCCATCCCGAGTGTGATATTTTCAACACTACCTTCTGGGAAATACCACGTTGGCACCATGTTTCAAGTACCGGAGCACCCAACTCAAAATTGCGGTCCTCTAAAATAGCATTACTCATACACACTCACTTACTAACACCGCAATGGTTGTTATATAAATTTCACTCACAGTGTAGTACAAGGGGTGAAGTTTAAACCTGTTCATAAAATAATATAGAAACAACATTAACAACAACGCCAGATATTTAATATAAGAAGGCTAATTTTCACCTCTTAAATGGTAACCTTAACATAAATTTTAAATAACTCTGAAGTATTCTTAAGTTGGTTAAACAGTAATTATTACGTCACAGGTACAAAAGAATACTCACTGGCCTGGAAAAAAGAATCATCCTTTATAAAACGCCGGTATGCGTATACCATACACCGAAATCGGTCGAGTGACATGATGCATTCGACTTCATTATTTTGTTATGTCTTACATTTAGGAAAATAATAAGGCGAAATACCACTTGTTAGTTTTGGAAAACTCTACGGAATTGTTCAATATTTCTTAGTTTTCTTTTTATCGTCTATTATTTTTATAAACAGAGAAAATCTTGAGCAACACGCTCAATTACACTATAAAAGTAGTGGTTTGTTTACGTTTTATCACTGTTCTTCTAGTTTCAGTCGAGCGGCATTGCCGTCACTTGAGAATGTGAATAATTACGTGAATTATTGGTTTTATCTATTTTACTTAGCGGTCAAACAAAATATTGTTATTGCTAAAACAAATTTTTACTTAATCCATGGGCTCTATAACTATTGTACGATGCGAGTTTTTCTACGAGTGCTTTATGATTCTAATAAGAGCAATGCAAAGTATTCTTGATTGTTTGTGAATAAGTCTTCTCGTGTGTTAATTATGGAAATACGGCAGTTTTTTTTCAAAAATCCTAAACTTAGTAAGAGAAAGGACTGAAAGTTCTAAGGAAACAGGTGCATTAAGTGACAGTGTTGAACAGAACAAGGAGTGCTGCGTTCGCGAACCGGAAACTTCACGAGATATACAATAGGTGTGTTGGAGGCCCACATCCGTTCATGTATGACATTGTGGCTTTTGGTAGTGTATTGTAGAATAGTCTGGTCTTGCGTATTTGTTAGTTATTCATGGATCTGTTGATGCTCCCTTGACGAGCGAAACATGTCATACTTTTAATCCCCTCCTCTGGTAGTATAGGCAAATAGCTTGTATTCACATATAGCCTAAATCTTTTCAGGTGGTATCACATTTCGTAATTTAATTTGGCTTATACTCGTGTTGACCGACTGAAAGTTATAATTCAATTCAGATCAGTGTGGTGGGCTAGTCGAAGTTCATTGAGGGAATGTTAACGATGTACCTCCGAAAGAAGACAATAACAGAAAAGACATTGGCATGTTCTTAGCCCAGAAAATATATGTGACATTATTTAAGTACGTATTTACAACAGATAAACCATCTTGCGATCTTTGTGTCATTATCAAAGCGACTAAGGTAGCAAGAAGTACGTTATTGAGTGAGTTGTATCAGTAGGAATGAAAAAATCTTTCTAAAACGATATTTTTATGAAACCGTGAGCATCATAAGTACGAGTAATATACAATACGAATTTATCACTTAGTACAAATTTCATTATTCTAAGAAGAGCAATGCGAAGTATTCCTGATAGGTTGTGAAGGTGAGGTAAAAGGTGATAATTTTCTGTAACGGTTAGAACGAAATAGGTATTTGGAAGCAGTGATATTTGCATTATTAGGCACATTCAGATATAGGGATATTTCAGAGTTTAATTTAAGTTAGTAATTTGGGATTATCTGATAATATGTCCAGTTAACTTATTTAGAAAATCGGCAAACTGGATTAACATTACCATTTTAATGAACTGCTTGATTATTATTTTTTGTTGATACATGGTCGTGCAACTATTTTTTACCTGTTTTTAGGAACTGAACATTTTGACAATGAAGAAAAGCGAAGTTCCATTGCCAAAAACCCTGAACTAAAAACTAAATATTCCTCTCATTCTTGCCATAAAGTCGACGATTCAGAGCAACCAATAAATGAATTTCACAAAGCAATTAAGAAATGAAACGAAAATGGGGGTACGTCTCATCATCACCTAGTGACAGGAAGGAAAAGAAATGAAAAGTCCTACAGGTACCCATGATCCTCGCCTATGTAGCGGAGCCCGCTGTCATCCCAGCACGGTCCCAGACACCATACGCTAGCAGATTTATTGACCGGGCTCCTGTTAGCAACCGTTGGCATGGCAACGCAGATTCGCCAGCTAGCTACCTGTTGTGTGGACCGAGCGAGCGCAGTGATCTGTGTAATATGAATTACTGATGGGCCAGCAGATATTATGCCAATAGAATGCGATCAGGTAGCTGAAGATTGCGTGACGTGCAGCAGAACACGTTAAGCGATGAACACAGTTTGGACCCGGTTTTGACTATCCATTCGCTTGTCATTTATTTATATTTATTAAATAATAATTATAATAATAATAGTAGGTAGTAGTAGTACTTTAGTAAAGATCTAATCCACCTGTTTCCATATATTATACTGGTCCTTTCTCTCCCAGACCTCAATTAAATCAAGTATCCATGTTGTGGCCTGTTATGAACATTGTAAAAGAAATAGAAAAATAAGGTAATGTTGTCAAGTTTCGCTCTTACCTGTTTCGAAGAAAATATGAAATAGATGCTTCTTTTTAAATAGGATCACACACGTCATCTGTAATTCATGATAAATAAAAAATGAACTGTACAAAACAAGGACAAGAACTGTATGGCTAGACCAAGGTTAGAATATGTTTAAGAGATCGCCTCAGATGTAAGGTGTGGTATTTATGTAGAGATGAAACGATTAGCGAAGGACAGTGAGGCATGGAAAGCTGTATCAAACTAGTCCAAAGACTGAAGAATCAAACAACAAATAGGCTACAACAAGTAGTTCCGTGATGAACTAAATAGCCTATTTTCATATATCCTACTGGTCTTACTCAGGACACGAGAAATGAAAACGAGATTTTAAATAAAAAAATCCACAGCCGTCATTTTTAAGTTCTCATAAAATTCCATTAAATTACACGTCAGTATAATAAGGCTGGTATGAAGATATACCGTGCCAGGTTACACAGCGTTCGGATGAAAAGTCGCGAGATGAAACCATTAAAATATTTAAATTTCGCGTCACCGCCATGTTGGTTTTGTGCTCTCCAGGTTATTAAATGATCCACAGGTGAACGTATGTTAATAGCCTCTATCAACATACAGAATCTCGGTTTCATTGCTGTAATAGATTCGTAGATAATGAGAACCGTCTATATATTTCGTTGCGTAGGTTCATTATTCAAACGTTCACTTTGATTGCATGATTAGGACACAAGAAATAAAAACTTACTTTTAAAATTACGCACAGCCGTCATATTGGTGTTATCAAAACAATTGAGTTTAATTGGATGTCAGTAGATTGTATATGAACATTTACCGTACCAAGTCTCACTGCGCTCGGATGATTAAACCGCGAGTAAATTCCATATCAATGTTTAAATTTTGCTTGGCCGCCATGTTGGTTTTGTTATAGCCTCTATCAACATACAAAATTTCAATTTGATTGCTGTAATAGATTCGTAGATATTGAGAGCCGTCTAAATATTTCAGATGGTCGCCATGTTGGATTGTTATATTCGTAGACCATATAGTTATATACCATTAGATGAAGATTAGAGCCTCCGTGGCTTAGGCGGCAGCACGCCGGCCTCTCACCGCTGGGTCCGTGGTTCAAATCCCGGTCACTCAGTGAGATCTGTGCTGGACAAAAAGGCAGACAGGTTTTTTCTCCGGGTACTCCGGTTTTCCCTGTCAAAAATTTCATTCCAGCAACACTCTCCACTATAATTTCATTTCACCTGTCATTCATTTAATCACTGCCTCAGAGGAGTGCGACAGGCTTCGGCAGCCGGCACAGTTCATGTCTTCGCCGCTAGATGGGGGCTTCATTCATTCCATTCCTGACCCGGTCGGATGACTGGAACAGGCTGTGGTATTTTCATTTTTTCAGATGAAGATTATTGCGTAGGTTGATTATTCAAACTTTCACTTCGATTGCATGGTTAGGATACAAGAAATAAAAACTGAATTTTAAAATTTCGCACAGCCGCCACCTTGAAGTTATGTAAACAATTGAACTAAATCAGATGTCAGTTAATTAAAATGTGTATAAACGTTTGCTGTACAAGTTTCACTGCGCTCGGATGGTTAAATCGCGAGAAAAGTCTATTTAAATGTTTCAAATTCGCTTGGCCGCCTTGTTCGGTTTGTACTTAACTGGTTTATGAAATTGACATAGATGGCTTACTAGTAGCAACCTTTATTTATGTACAAAGTTTCAGGGTGATGTTGCTGTTGCGGAGATATAGAATGCCAGTAAAATATTTTGCGGGGTCGCCATGTTGATTGATGAAACATAGTAAAATTTGAATGGCACGGTCAAGGTCGAACTAAGTAGAAGTATGCACTTACCGATTTTCATTGAAATCGCTTCGGCCGTTTAGATTTTATTAGGGACACAACACACAAACATACACGCACACACACATACGGACAAAAGGTGATCTCACAAGCCTTTTCTTTTTCTTTTCTTAAATGAAAATAGGCTAAAACGATATGTAAGAATGTTCCACCCATAGCATTGGTTCATAATGTTCATCGCAGAGATGTAATCATTCATATCTGAAGAAGTGACATGCACGCCGTCTATAAAATATGAAAAATATGTTATGTATTTATGTACCGGCAAGTTTTTTACGCGTATTACAGTAGTAGTTTACTGTGTTAGGACTTTGATCAGATCATTCCGTGGTAAATCTGATGAATAAAACTCTGAAAAAATGACAGGCTCTCTGCAGAATTTACGAAAAGTAATTTATATATTTACAAATCTATAGGTTTGGATTATATAGTAGATGTTCACTCTACCAGATTTCATTCCACTACTTCAATAGTGCGTGCCGGCCCTGTGGTGTTTGGGTAGCGTGCCTGCCTCTCACCCCGGAGGCCCCGGGTTCGATTCTCGGCTCCGTCAGGGATTTTAGAAACTGACGTTAGGGCTGGAACGGGGTGCACTCAGCCTCGTGAGGACAATTGAGTAGCTGTCTGACAGTTAGGAAGCGCCCCGATCACGAAAACCAAGATTAACGGCCGAGGGGACCCGATGCACTGATCACGCGTCACCCCAATATCTGCAGGCTAAATGTCTGGGCAGCGGCCGCTTGGTAGGCCTAGGCCCTTCACGGGCTGTAGTACCAGGGGTTATTATTATTACTTCAATAGGACAAATATTTTAAACATCGTTTTCAGGAATTTATAAGGCCGCAATCTTGAAGTCTGAAATGTATTGGATATTTATTGAATACCTTTGATAGCTCAAAATGCATGTTTCCTCTACCAAGTTTCACTGCAGGATGCCAGTGAAAGCAATTATATTTTCAAATTTTGCGTGGATGCTATATTGGTTTCTTGCCTTAACGATACGAAAGTCATACCAATTAATTTTCTTTATAGTCATCTACAATTCTACAAAATCTCACGCTGTTCGCTGTAAAAGGTTTGGAGCAAATACAATTAAAATTCAAATATTGCGATCTCCATTTTGGGTTCATGCTTGTTACGACTTTACAAATCATATCAGAGACCTAACATTAATGTCCTCTACAATGGCACAAAACATCAAACTGATAGTCTGTCTCGAGCAATCGCAAAAATAAAAATTATATCAATGACATTATCTAGTTCTCTAACATGCCACATGCCACATGTAACATTTTTGTTGTTGTAGATTGCTTAAGGAGCTTTACGACATCGTGTACATGTAACTTCGTGTACTTGGGTTTGTGTGTAATGAGCCCGCCTGAGCTCAATGCTCGGTGATATTTCTACGATTGTTGATGTACATGCCATGCTTCATCACCGCATGAGCCCTAGAAGCAGCGCATGGCATGTCACGAAAAAGGGATGGTGTCTTGACTCTGGACATTCACCCTAAATATTTCTCTGAGCACCCATTATTCTACTTCTTGTTTGCAAAAGTCTCAGAACTTACCACATCGTCATTCTGCATAAGATAAACATTATTATGTTTGTAATTTAATATTTGGTAAAGGTATTTACGCCGCAGATATGCGGGGAGGAAGTCGATAGACTCTCAACGACTCGAGTATCCGCTTGGACACAGCAGGGTGAAGCTTTGTGCTACACAACCACGCTGAGAGCCGTCCGTGTGAGACGTGCCGTCAAGTCTGTCTATAAGACGAAGAAATATAAGTCCACCCTTGTGGTGATGTGAAATCCGATGTCATCGAGTATTATTTAGCACCATAGTGTGTGCAGTGAAAGTGATATTAACAGTATTGGTTATTTGGTAAGACCAACAGTGAAATTGGGAAAAAATCAGTGCATTATTTTCCAACATTTTTTGAGCCACGTGGAACACCACATTTCACCACGAGGGCCAGTGCAAATTGATGTCCACGAGGGACATAAAACATCGAGCAATAATTATCAATCACCATTTATCGTGTGCGAGAAAGCACGCCACTTTTATAAATTATATTGCCGCTCAAAGTGCAGCTATTTTAATCGCAGGATTACTGCGATCCAAAGTGATACTTACGATTGTAAAATCAGTGAAAATAACACCAAATGTGTTCTATAGAATCTGTGCTCGCAGACAGTGAGAGCCATTTTCATATCAAAGTCTGCAATAATACTGTGAAGAGCCAGTGAATATTTTGATAATTGCCACGACTGTAATTCTAGACTCTGTGCACGACCACGTGTGGAATTCATTACTAAAATGTATCATCACTATCTAAGCCACATGTGCGACGTCATTCTACGAGTATTATCCATGTGTGAAATGGAGTAGACGCACCATTTTGTGAGGGGAATATCTGAAGAGGAGACTTCATAATGACGGAGGAACCTTACTACCACGCGGGACATGGAGCCGAGACGCCCATCAACCCGGAGTCCAACCGCAGGAAGGAGATGCTGAACACGAGTCGAACACGAGGACGCAGTAGAAGACTGGTTCGGGAGAGTTTTGATCTGAGAAGCCTGGTTTTGGAGACACCATTTGAACCGTCCAGATCTTTGTTACCCCTCAATTCTGACGAATATGAGGTGAGGCGATAGTACTGTGAGTTTGTACCTCTTTCTTGTACGGGTTTTGCTGTGGTAGATTAATTATAGTTTAGTTAACCAAACTTCTTGATAACCAGCTTAGGCAGGTATTTTTCTAGTTAGCACTCATTTTGCTATTCCTTTCAGTGTGAGTTAGTCACCATTTGGTGAAATCTGTTGTATGCCTATAGGACGTGATGTCCTCACAACTTGCTAGTCATTAACATTAGTAATTTTGATCTATCTTTGGTAAACCATTAGAATGGGTTAGATACAGGAAGGATGGGCAGCCATTCCTTGATTTATTTTTGGCTGTGACCCCTCCAAGTTACTTTCTAGTTACGCCACTACTTGTGTAAGATGGTCGTATCGTTTGGTGATCAGCTGATATCATCGCATTTATATTTTTGGTTAAAACAGTCAATGTGAAGCTTAGAAGCCACATTTGTTCTGAAGGATTCTAATTAAATATGCTAGTAGAAGCATCGAACCCTAGTACTCATCGTATCGTTTTGTTCATCTCAGCAGATGTGAGATTGTCGTCAATGTTTTCTATTTCATTTGTGTCAAGCCTAGAACACACAGAAAGTTTTGTCTTAAGATATTTAAATAGTCAAGTGACATGCATTTGTCGATCAAAGCACTCCAGAAGAGTGGCATATCTGTGAGTAACTACTACTTGGAATTTTTATACATGACCTATCTTTGTACGCCGTATTTCTACGCGGTTCAATTACTTTAAGTGATTACTTGTTATTATATGTTGGTGTTTGAACCAGCATAATTCACTACAGGAATCTATTAAGTGAATTACTGCCTACTAAATGTGTTATAAGTTGCCGGAAGCAACGATGAAGCTAGCGTGTTTGCTAAGCACCAGTGAGAACAGGTTTCTGTTACCCAGAACGCACTATGCTGTATTGTGAGACAGACTATGAGCTACTTTTTGACAGATGCTTGTGCATCGTATTTTACCGTTTGAGAATTGTTTCATTCTCTGGGCCAAGGCCAGCGACCATGCTGCAGAAATCAGATGATTTTGCTTACGTCATGTGGACGTGCCTGTTACAAGTATTGATATCTGTTGGGAAGCGACTTCATTATAATACTATTGCTAAGTGTGTATTTTTATAGGAAGCCAGATCTTGTCTATAATTAATTGGCTATGTTGACACCCTGTTAGAGGCTATTGATGTAATATTTTGTGTACATGAAGTGCACTGTCGTACAGAGTTAAATCTGCGACCATATTTTACCGGGACTAGCCCGAGACTTTATCAGAAGAGCTATGCGCCACTGACAGTTATTTCTTTGTCCAAGTTTTGTCAACTCGTGTTATTTTTGCCGACCAAGTGTCGATGTTTTTGCAAGTGAATGATCTTACGGAAGACTTCACTTTGTTTAAGCCAAGGTATCCTGGTATCATCAGCCAATCGTCATAAACCATCGATAAATTTAACTGCACTCCTAATAATCATGTAGCATAATTATTGTAAACAATTGCTAATTAATTAATAATTAATTAATAACAGTGATTCCATGGGCATGTTTACATTTCCATCCGGAAATGACCATTAGACAGAGTACACTATTTTGAGACGACGGAGCAGCGTACTAACCCGCAGTTCACACCTGGTGGCGCGCGAGGATCATGCGACCTAAGTCGTGATTTTCATCAGGCAGTTGCCACCATAAATACACATTATTAGATGACCTTTGATACAAAGAGTATTCAAACGTGCAGGCAGGGTTCAATAAGATATCATGTGAATGCTGTGTTTTATTTATTTATTGAAGTGTAAATATTATGTGAACCTCATGCACCTTTAGTTTTAAGAAGTCGACCTTATTGTTGTGTGCTGGTTATCATGTAGATTTTTATGTAATGTTGGTCATTACGGTAGTCATTCGCCGTAAATGCTTGTAATAATGTCAGGACTTAGCTAGATTCAGTAAATTTAAATGTAAATTCAGGAATGGTACAGAGCCCTAATTCACCCCAGCTCAAGTGATGGACAGTGCCGAGGATCGAACCAACCTGACAATTTTTCGAGTATTATGTGGAAATTGGAAATGAAAATTTATTTAATTGAAATAAATATTTTGGGAAGAGTTTGGAGCCATTTAGAAACATTTTTGGAGAATTTTGGATGATTTTGGATTATTTGGATTTATAAGTTTTAAGGTGAATGTAAATTTAACCAAGGAAGTGTCTGAGCAGAGGAAGCTGGAAATTGTCATAAGCTTCAAGTTAGCACTCTCAAGACCGGTATTTGTCAGCCAGATCGACACAAACAAATTTTGCACACGACTTTGTGATAAGAGGCTAGGACAGGTAGATTTTTGGTAATAAACCTGCAGCCAATGAGGATTTAGCACAAAAATATGTGTGGGAATTGATATTTTATCATATTTGTTTGTTAAGAGAGATTAGCATTGCCAGAGGTCAAGAAGAATAAATTACATTGATTATGAAGAAGAGAATTATATAATTTCGGCCCAGAGAAGAGTAATTAGCATAATTCTATTACAAGTGGACCGGTTGCGAGGCTAGTTTGTCCGCGCGCGCGAACCACGGACACACAGCAGGAACTCTTTCTGATACCGTCGAGGAGAGCGGACCTGTCGTGCAGCGCTCCGCAAATTTAACATTGAGTATCGACAAGCAGTATATTATATCAAGCAAGCTTGTAGTTTAACGTGACCGTTAATCTCGAGATCATGAGCCACGGGACCTCCTTTTTACGTGGAATCCAAACCACAGGACATGGCATTTCACTTCGAAAATCTCACATGCATTGACCGGGAATCGAACCCGGACCGCCTTGGTGAGAGGCATACAGCTAGACCGCTGAGCTACCACGCCCCCCATATTATATCAAGAAGCAAGCTAATGAAACAGTGAATAGAGAAGAAGATTGCTATATAATCTACAACATTCAACAGAAGCAAGCAATTTCGTTTTTAAAACGAATCTACACATCGCAGTATTTGAGAGGCATATTACCTGACATGTTCAACATGCTAAAATCTACGAGTCGAGGGGGATGTTCTTATTCTGCACCCTCTAAGATGATTGGAATGATTCACTAAAAATGGTAGGAGGATAATCAACACTATGACACGGGAAGATTCAGAGTGGATTCCGAAGTCCTGAGATCGACGTCACCACCACTGCAATTCCACCATGCAGTCTGCTGAACTTCAAAAGCTACGTTCAAATGTCCATAAATAACTTGGAGAGATGTTAACTACGGACTCTCAAAGTTACTATTCTGACGCGGGGGAGAAGAGAGAAGAAGATGGTAAGCAGTCTTCAATGTTCCTGGTACGAGCATCTAGACTTGCAAGTGTCGTGAAGCCAGAAGATTGCTGTCCGCAGAGCACGAGTTCACTGAGGCCAGGTGGGCACCCGTCAAGCAGGCTCGGGGAGATCAGCTGCGAGGCGAGCGGCCGGCCCAGAGCACGTGTGGAATGCGACCGACACGCGACAACTTCGGAGCGGAATATCGAGGCCATCGTTCGAGGTATTTTCATCGCAGACCGTCAGAAAGGTACAGAATTGACAGATCTAAGATCTCAGCAGTTTGTTGTAGTTTCTTGAGGATGTAGCAGGGTGACCTATTCATTATGTAGAAATTATTTCTTATAACTCATGTTATTGTATGTCTATTTAGAAATTGTTAGTTAATTTTTTGCACGTCACCGGGTGTGTCGTTCAGACGGATTTTATTAGCATTTGGAAATTAGATTACCGTTTTAGTCAGGTTTTATTCAGCATCGTTTTTAATCTTCTCATTCTAACGAAAACTGTTCTATGTTAGGAAAATGCTTCGATCGTAACACATAAGTTTTCAAACCATGTTATGCGTTTAGATTGCTATAATACATTATTGTTCACGATAAGATTTATGATGAGGCACTATGATTCTGTAAATAACAAGTTTAACATGTATAAACATTTAATAACAAATTTAAAATGTTATAAATAATAACATTAACAGAATATTATTCTAATTGAAGAATACATTATTATGTGACGATAAGTAAGTCACGGATAATTTATGTAACCACTATTATGTCAACAAAGGATCACTACAGTGACAAATGAAGTCAGGTGAGGCCTATTAATAGCAACAATTATTTGTTATAACATTGCCAATGCGAAATGAAGATAAGAAGACTTGTATGTCAATGGTAAGTCAGTAACATGTTTAAGCAAGTTGGTAAATGAAGACTTTGCTCATTCTAGTTTTGTAACAGAGAAACGAAAGTATTATTATTATTATTATTATTATTATTATTATTATTATTATTATTATTATTAACCTTTCAGACGGGCGGACTATAACCATTTTAAAGTTTACACTCAAGTAAACGTGGTATTGTTGTACAATGCAATGGTTTATCATTAGATTACATTATGATCAGTTACGTGGAATCTCAAACGAGAGATATTGTAGACAAATGTATTGTCGAAGGTAATGAGCACGATGATTTTAAAATTAGAGGAGGAGGAGGTTAGCAGTGTTTCATGAACTGTATACACAGTAGTGTTGCATAGTAGGATCACTAATTCTGCTACAGGTTTGTAGACAGATGGGTTTGTTTTGAAGTATTCCGTGCAGGATTCTACGAGAGTTATTATGACAAGAGTAAGGGGAATTTATGTTGTATTTGGAAGCGCAGGAGACGCTATGAGTATGTCAAGTCCACGTTATGTAATGAATTTGAGTATTGCCATGAGAGCAATTTACTACTACAGAGTGTTAAGAAAGTCACTGACGTTTACGAGTGTTTGTTTGTATTGTTTTATCAGTTAGCGCCAATACTATGGCCACGTCATCGTCGTATTAAGTTGGTGTCGTTCCGTCTCGATCTTTAATGTCATTATTATTCTTATGTAATGGATTTGTCTATACAGAACTTTAACTAACTTCATTGCTCGTTAACATAGTTCATTTATTTTGACTTATAACCAGAAGCTTATAGAAGCTATCGTTTTGTGAACAAGTGTTTGTCTAGAAGTGAAGTTTGTAACAGGAGCGCTCATTAGATTGACATATCACGTCAATTCTAGTCCAGATTCGAATACCGCGTTGGACGCGTGTAATTCAACATTGTATATAATTGTTAGATATATATTCCGTTATTATTTTAGATTTGCTCACGTTTGTAAATGGCTGAATATCGTAGAGTATTTCATGATTGTTATTATTATGAGTCGAACAGCTGATCTTAGATCAAGCTCACGAGTAACCAGTCACAGGATGACTAACAAGTTTCACTA
Organism: Meconema thalassinum; assembly: GCA_946902985.2. Taxonomy (NCBI): domain Eukaryota; kingdom Metazoa; phylum Arthropoda; class Insecta; order Orthoptera; family Tettigoniidae; genus Meconema; species Meconema thalassinum. The sequence continues at coordinate 271,402,097 of OX336389.2, read as the reverse complement.
TTCGATCTTATTCGAAGATTAGGAAGTGGATATTTCATCTACAAGAGTAATTGTTTGTTTTGCAAGTCTCATGTTTTATTGTGGATGACAGGGATATTTCTTGTATATATTTATTTTGGGAATAAATCCCAGGCACATGTCGTTTGCCTGTTTTGTTTTATAGAAACTGATCATCTTTTCACTTCGCAATCGCCGTGCGTTAATACTAGCAGTTGGTTACTAGAACTCACTTAGTCTCAACTTCACCGTTCACGTCCGAGATCCGAGATTCTCGTACTAACAAGTTATTTTGGAATTGGATTTGCTAGTAAATGTGTAACTAATTGTGGTGTTATTGTACGTCCGTATGCGTCAAGGGTTTCCTAGTCATTTATCCAGTGGGGAAGCGTTGACGTATCTAGCTGGGTGTCAACGTCCCTACAATCCTTACCATCTCAGCGGAGGGTGATGTGTAATGCGAGATTCGGGCGCAGTACCATCCTAACATTCATTTGGTTGTCGCTTTGTTAACTTAGTTTCTGCTTTTTATAGCGACCCATTTCATTAGTGTTGGGTCTACTTTTCGTGCCACTACCCAAGCTTTGTTGTTGTTGTTTCTTTGTGTAATAGATCTTTCGAAAGTGTTTTCAACTTTATTCAGTGTAGGATTCTCACCCCTTTTTTATTAGCTTGCGGGATTAGCCCGAGACAAACCCTCCGAACTAGGATAGGTGTTTGTTATCTTTTTTAATAAATTTATCACGAGTTTACTTAAGTCTGGATGTTCTTATTTTGTAGTTTTATGTGTTTCTGCGGTGTAATTCTTGGGTTGTTATGACAAATACCATGTCTGCCCAGATCCCCCCGTGATCACGCGTCTCGTGCGTTCTGACCTATAAGAAGTACATCCAACCCTCTTCGGCTTATGCGTTCGGCAGGTGAGTTGTCTAGGAAGTCATTGCGGTTAGTGGCAACCCTGACAGCTCGTGTGACGGGCTCAGTAACATGTCTAATAACCTGCATTTTGTGATTACTGTATTAGTGTGTGTGTTTGTAATTCAGATGAGAGTTGGGAAGGAGGCGTCCGAGGCCTTAAGTAAGGAACCATCCCGGCATATTCCTGGAGTATAAGTGGGATACCACGTAAAACCACTTCCAAGAAGACTGAGATGGTAATCGAACCCCCAACTTCCCAGTTATGCCTCTCGAGGCTGAGTGTACGCCGTTCCAGCCCTCAGACTAGAATAAAAATTTCATTGCAGAGCCGGGAATCAAACCTGGACCTCCGAGGTGACAGCAAATAAGGCTAGCTGCTACACCACGAGGTGGTTGCCATTAGATTACAGGCTGATAGCTGTAATAGGTTCATAGAAAAGACAATTTAATTTCAAATATTTGCGCTTCCACCATTTTGGTCTTATGTTTGTTGCGATTTCAAATGATATAAGTTATCAGGGAACTAACTGGCTCTATAGTCGTCTATCATGCTACAGTATTTTAGGCATATAACTGTAATATGTACAGTATATTCATAGAAAGGACTGTTAAATTCTGAAAATTCGCGTGGCCACCATTTTCTTTTCTCGATTTGTATTCCATTATAAACTCTGTCTCCGAAAGACTAAACCAGTTAGAACAAAATGTTGAAGAAACATGAAAAACAGAGAAAGAGAAGAATATTGTCATCAAAGGCAAAGACATAGCTAGAAAAAAGGATAAATTGGAAGAAGAAGTAAAGGACATAATTGAGAGTCAAGTAGATGTAAATTATGAGCAACTTCGCTATATAGGAAAGGACTGGTTCTGGTTAGCATGAAAAGCTTCGGAGAGAAGATCAAGGTAATGAGGAACATGTACGTACTAGGGGAGCAGGCCTGCTTCATCGGTGATGATAAGACAAGGATGAAAAGAGAAATTCAGGGTGCTATAAGTAGACGGGAGAAAGAGAAACACAGTGAAGGGTGGCTACTAAAAGATCCAAATAAATGGGAAATGGGAATATTGGCATAATGACCTCACAAAATACTTCCAAACTACGGTGAGCGAAACCCTCTGAGCGTCTCACTGGTTTCAAAAGCGGAAACCACGGACGACCACACCACATACAAGGCGAGGAACTCACCAGCATATGAACACGAACTTCTTACAGGAACTCTAAATGTGCGAACCGTCAAAACAGGAGAAGAGCGATCGAGCGGGATCTAGCTTTGGAATAATGCCCAGTCGATATTCTTGGCATAAGCGAAGTGAGGAAACTTGGAGAAGCAATGATTGAGAGAAACGATGGTAGCATATTCGCATAAATAAGACAAGCAAATGGCAAGAAGGAGAAGAATGTATTAGAAGTCAATGCCTAAAATCAAGCATCAAGGAAATAGTGGACAAATCGGAGAGGTTCAACATACTATCTCTGGAAGTAAGGAATTGGAGCGTTACAATCTTTCAGGTATATGCTCTGACGGACGATGTCACAGACAACGAAGTAGATGAATTCTACAACGATCTAGAGGGCGCACTGGACCTGTATAGAGGGGACATATACTTTGTAATAGGAGATTTCAACAGCAAGATGGGAAGAGCCAATAGGATCTTTTGGAGTAGAAACAAGAAATAGAAGAGGAGAGAGGTTTATACATTTCGCCCAAAGTCACAGATGGAAAAAGGAAAAGCGAGATCGACTTCACCTCCACAGACAAAATAGGGTACGTGAAGATGGAAATCTAAGACTTGTAATTGAATGAAGCGAATTCGTGTTGATGTAACCAGCCAAACGCACCTGCCTGTACTGCAGAAGGTCTAAATCTTCCTGGAACCATCCGAGTCGTGCCGTCACACGTCAAGCATCGCCTAGCTCTGCCAGCAGTGACTACCTAATTACCGCATTAAATTCTGGTAGTACGAGTTTTCGCTCATCAGCAACAGTATCCTGACGTGCCTGTGAAACAGGAGTAACGCGAAGAAGATCATTTGCGTTCACCATTACCATCTCCTACCTGTTAAGTAGCGATTAAACATTTCCAATTTCCTACTTCCAATAGGCCTACCTATAGATTCTAATTTTAATAACAATCGATCAAACTGTAGTGTATCGAACACCTTGGAATAATCATGGAATAGAGCTAGTGCATGTTTGTTAAGATTCAAGGCACCATTCACAATGTTGGAAAATTGAGACAGCAGTAGTGTCCTGCTTTTGTCTTTTCTAAATGCATATTGACAATCGTGAATGACTTTATATCTATCCGGGTATTTGTTTAGTCTAGTTACAATGCATTTTTCTAACATTTGATGGATTATTGATAGTATGGACACATGCCAAGAGTTATCTAAAATTAAACTGCAATTTTGAATGCTTCTGGAATTATACCTGTTTCATAAATTAGATGAATCAAATGTAATAATACTGTAGGATTATTGTAACAGCAGTACTTGATGTCTTTTACAGGGATTTTATCAATCCCTGATCTCTTATTACTATTTAAATTGCATATGATACTAAATATTCCTTTAAGGGTGACTTTATAATAAAATACCATTAAATGTACTGACATTACTCACAGAGTGACTAAATTTTTGCGATACCCTTTGTACTTGGTCGGAAAAATTTCTGGTAAAGCTATTTACAATCGTACGAATGCGATGTACTGTATATTTTCAAGATATTTCTGAATCATATCATCTACTGAGTTAGTTTTCTTAACTATAATATTATTGATCGTTTTCCGTGTTTCTCTCATATTACGACTATTTCCAATGAATCTTTCCTGTAATATGCCATTTTAGTTTTGAAAATTTCCTCCTTCAACCTTTTTTTAAATTAATACAGTAGTATTCTTTCCGATATTGTTCATTATTTCCATTGGCTTTCCATTTCATATAAAACTGATCCGTTTCTGCATTTTTCTTGAAGTTCCTTTGAAAACCAAGGATTATTTTCAATGTGTCTATATTAATTGTTATATATGAGTTATTATAAATTGCACTAAATGTGTCAACTAACTTAGTGTATAGCTGTCTTGGACATTCTAGGTTCAAATATCGGTCCCACATTTCTTTATTGAGCTGGTCATAAACCTTGCAGTCAATCAGCACTCTAATGTTTTCTAACTGGTGAGAGAAATTTGCTGAGACAGTTGGATTACAAGTCCACAGTCCAGCATATGCTAGGAAGTGGTCATTGAAATCTGACTCAAACACAATGGAGTGAACTGTTTGTTCTTGTTTACAGTACATAAATGATCAATCAGAGTTTTAGCTCCAGTTTTAGAATCAATTCTAGCAAGATTACAAAGATAAATATTTATGTCTCCGAGAACAATCAGATCTCTGTACTCATTGAAGAGCTGCATGCTTATGTGCAGTTCGTCAATAAAGATGCGAACATTAAGACCAGGGGGTCTATAAATACATAGAACGCCTAATTTATGATTTGAGTATTCGAGTTCAGTTTAACCAAGTAAGATTTCCGCTTTGCGAAGTTCTCCAACCTCTCCTATTATCTCTGTTGAAAATGTGGACATAAAAATTATTTACATTAAATAGAACATGTTTAATTTTAAACCATTGATTGATCTCTACTAATCATATTATGCGTATTCTTTCAACAATTCCTTCAAGTGAGATTATTATAAATAGTCCCAATGTGCGGGTAATGTACAAATGTTCGGTGAAGTTATATTTAAATGTGGGTCTAGTAATAATTTACCGTTATTTATAAAATATTTTACTTTTTGAAAATAACGTGCTGTCCGTGGTTCTTGTGTAAAGATAACTAAAGCTATTGTAGCATACGAAATGTGTTCTCCCGCGACGCTTACCGTTTCACACCCTCGCACCATCTTCACTAGGTCGCCAATTCGGGTCATTCTGACGACCTTACTCTCATAGTTTGTTCTTGTCAGGATACTGTTTTAGATCCCTTAGTTGGGGGTAGTTAGGGATAAAACACTTGTGTTACTGTGCTGACTTGGAAGGTAGTTCCTAGGTGAGAGTAGCTTCCCGTAGCTCGGAGAGCTTACTAGTGTAGTGTGTTGTTTAGTGTTTAAACGCTAGGGGGTGTTCCTGCAAAGATGCAAGTGTTTATTAGGGGATGGACCTCTAAACGCAGGCCACTATACTGGCCTGCCAGCTGGACGAGATGAGTAATACAATAGGCGTGCTTATGTCAGCGGCTCGACGTTATGTAGTCGAGTCGCGTGCTGGGAAATACAATGCGGTCTGACAAAGCAGTTACTGGCTACTATGGTCACGGACAATCGTGACGAAGGTCAGGAAGGGTATGAGGATGTGAAGAGGAGTGTAATTAGTAGTAATTAGTAATGCAATGTGTAACTTACTGACCATGTGTTTATTGGTCAGTGAATGTAGTTCTGTATGTCCCTTTTTGGGAAGTCTTAGGCAAATGTAAAACACAACTAGTGTGTACAGGTTTGGGGTACAAAATAAAGGAGTCTGAGCACTTTGCTGAATCTCACCTGATGTAGCAGGAACAGACGTTGGCTAGGGCCGCTGGCGACGCGCTGAGTAGAACAGTTAGTGGCTCCTAGTTAGGACTCCACTTCTTATACTTTTAGGTGCTGCATGGTCAGCATTGCGTCAACGTAGCTGCCCCAGTTAGTTGTTGGTGTAGATGTTTATGTATGTGTTGCAAGTAGTTGGCTAACCTCCCGAGCTGGGTGGCCGCCTCTTGCTGTGTAAAGATAATGTTCTGGTCTTATGATGTTGCCAGTTGGGGTGGTTTTAGTGAAAGATGGGGGGTGGCTTTCAGGGATACTGCCCCCCCCCCCGGGGCTGTACAAGTCCTCTTCTTCGATTAGTTCGCGTCCCCGCGAACGGTAACGGGACGTAGAGTGGGGGTGTCGATGTGATGGGTCGTTTTTGATTTCTTTTTGTACATCTTGTTTTCTTCCGTGTTGATGTAGGTGTGTCGATGTCGTGGTGATGTGAGTCCAGCTTGTGCTCAGAGGGGTAGGTTTTGGGATATACATGTTATACATAGTTAATTTTTAGAATGGCTCATTTTTGCAAGTTGACATGGTAATAATAAAGATAGAAACACAAAAAAATGCATGGTCTCGCCGTTGTATACATATATGTTGTTATTTTTCAGGGAGGAAGAAAAACCATGTCCGGACGGATGGTTGTGCCGTCCGGCGTTGTATGGAGAAAAAAATTGCTCCCTTCAGTGTGTTGTTTAAAAGATGGAAGAGAATAGCAAAAGTAGGTGCCCCAGGGTATAAGTTAAAGGAAATATCATAATGGTTTATTGTTCTTGGGATGAAACGGGACACCTTCACAAATTTTGGCGTTAGTAGAGTAGAAAGGAAAAAAAGTGTATTCAGTGTGGACATTATGGCGTGCAAAATGGCGTGACAATTTGTGAGTTTATGTGTGTAGGTGCACAGTTGAGCACCACTATGTTTGTGTATGCTTTGGATTTACAGTTTTTGCTTTTACAATGATGATATAACATTACATAACATAACATAACATAATATAACATGAAATTACATAAAATAATAACCTTATTGCCAGACCGTTTTTGCTCATGAGCCTGGTACCTCGTCTCATTCTCTAGGCCTTCTGTAGCGCTCTCGTCTGTCGACTCATTCTCCCTTCATTTATTACCCGCTGAGCTGTAGGTGCCTCTCACCTATGGCTGTGGGTTAGTGGTCATGCCGTTACTTTTCCTTTCGCAAATTTTCCCCGTGGGTGGAAAAATTTACCTTGGCGGCGAGAGTAGGTGCTCACAACCTCTGCACCGCCCCTGGCTACCGAATATTCTTTTTATTGAAGCATATCGCACGTGTGTTTGCGTCAGCGTCGCTCGGTGCCCCATGTCACCTTACGTCGCTGATCGCGGCGCCGTCACCTTATTGGCGCGACTGAAGAACGACGAGGAACAGTGTGTTTGTGTGACAGAGATAAGGGTATGTGTAATTTGGTGTGGAAAACATATTTACAATAGACATGCTCGTGCTCCTTGTCATCTGTGAAACAAAAATGGATTATTGGCCATCTATTTGGAAAACATGTATATTCGTTTGCTTCCTCGCTTTCCTGTGTGGGTGAAAGTGGATTAATGATTAATAAGACATTACAATACATTGTAATACATTACATGTATATATATAACCCTTCGTTGGTAGCGCTTAATTTGTAAAACTAAGTGTGGCGCCACTGAGGTGTAACTTACTTCTAGGTTAGCCTAGGTATTATCTAGCTTATTCTATGCGTTGTCGGGCTTACCCTGGTAACGGTTTTTGGTAACCAGGTGCCGATACTTGCTATCTTAATCTTACTTATCTTAATATGTTGTCGGGCTTACCCTGGCAACGGTTTTTAGTCGCCAGGCGCCGATACTTGCTATCTTAATCTTAAGGTGCTTAGTCTAAATTATGATAGATAAAAAAAATATTTTGTATTTACAAGTCGAATGGTTTTACCTTAATCTAGTGCCGAAATGTGCTGTGCTATTATTTAGCAACAGCGCTTATTAAATTTGCTTAATTCTAAGTTGCGTTCCAAATGCAACTGCCTTACATGCTAAAATTTCGACCGGAGCGATCGCCTGAGGCAGTTTTAACTCCCCAGATCACCACCCGCGTGTATTCTAGAAACACCGGTTGTCTCTAAAACCACCGGATTCCGCTCCCTTAATACTAGTTGTCGACATTTATATTAGTGATTAATAACTAGTAATTACTAAAATTCCGGGCGCCTGCGCTGCTGGAGGGCAAACGCATCGCCGTTGTACTTGCCTGTGTTGTCATCAATCTTCCTGTGTCATTCATTGATGTATTCATCATTGCTGGGTTTGCCCACTGTAACCCTGTGAGGGCTCGCTGCGTTCCTCATTTAATATCTCTGGCCGCCCGCTGCGTTACCATTTAAGCTCTGGAGACTCGCTGTCAGCCATTTATGTGGGCACGGGACATCGTTCGGGAAAATTCGTCCGATAAAATACTATCATCCGGGAATTTAGCGTCCGGGAATCCTCTTCGCCTGTATTGGCATTAATAATAACATCCGGGAATTTAGCGTCCGGGAATCCTCTTCGCCTATATGGGCATTGCTGGGTTTGCCCACTCGAACCCCTCTTGGCAGCCCGCTGCATGCCTATTTAATATCTCTGGCCGCCCAGTGCGTGACCATGTAAGCTCTGGTGACTCGCTGTCAGCCATTTATGTGGGCACGGGACCGAATGATCGCATTCATTCCATATTATTCATATTTCATGTATATTATTCATTATTTGTTTATTCATTATTCATTTGTTTGGTTGTCTTCACCTTGCCACGCGGGGCAAGGACTTGGCGAATCTAGGATTGGTCCCGCTGAATCCTGAGATTCTCCTTCACTTCTGCGAGTAGAAGACTAGCTTCCCGCCATAGAAGCTCTACTTAACTTACGTACTAAACTAGGAGTCTAGTCCTAATGTGGTCGTCCCTAGGGTCCTCTCCTGAGTCCGGTGCGGAGCTGGCTAATTCTCCCCCCGTTCGTCAAAAGTCTCCCCTGCAAGTCTTGGCCTCGACGACCGTGGCGCATAGTGGGTGTAACCTTCCTCTGCCGGGGGGGGGGTAGGCTAGACGCACCCCCGGTTTTGGCGTTTGCCCGCGTCAAGCCATCGATGCTTCAACCTTACGTAGTTCCGTCCTTTATTTAGTCTGGGTCATTGGGTTAACTGGGGCAAGGCTGTTCATCGCCTCCCCCAGCTCTGTTCTCATGTGGCGCCTCTGCCCTTCTGTTCACGCTCTCATCACCATTCAGCGTGACATCAGATTCCTTTTTTATTAAGAAAATAGGTGTGATATGTAAGTAATTTACTGTGTGGTTATGTAAATTTTGAAGTGTCCTGGGGTTGTAGAATCTTCTAGATGCATGGACTACTTCAGGCCTGTAGTCGCCATGTCGGATTTCTAGCGGTAATGCCTTGTTAATTTCCTGGCGGCGTTAGTAGGTTTCCATGGCGTTGGGTACCTTGTTATTGGGATCCGAGGGGTGTTATTTGCTGAATAGGCTTAAAGCATGGTAGGAGGGGGTTATGCATCTTTGGACTCCATGTTTATGGTGGCTAGGAGCCGGTGATGCTGCTAGGATGTCTTTACAGTGAGTGGACGGGGGTAGGTATTTCCCAGGTATACATTTTTTTTTTAAAGTTCCATGCAGGTATGGTAATAATAATATCCCTGGTATGTGGGTAGGATATTCCATGCATGTGGCTGGATATGAGGCGTATCCGCTCTCATGTGTGGATAGGTGTGGCTCGAGGTGTGATAATTTTATGTCCCTTGCATGCGGGATTATTTTAAAAAAAGTTGTTATTATGAATTTGGCCTCATCTCTTTGCATAGAGATGTGCATTACGCTTCATTTTGTTTCCGACCACCCCTAATACTCGGGTGTAGGCATTTAGGACCAGGGTGTAGTATACCCAAATTCTTGGTAAACGCATGAAGTCTACCAACCCCGATGTATATCTTGGAATGTAGTCTAGCTCTTTCTATGTGTCTGTTTGTTTGTGTTCAATAGTGTTGTAATTGATGGGTTATATAGGGAGAGGGGTGCTGGGATGTTATTCCGTAGCTAGTATATTGGCCATCCTGATGGCATTGTCCATCTCTGCTCCTGTCATCCTCACTTGGTCAATGTTGGGTTTCTATCCGCTCCTTGGGATGGTTAAGTGCGGTGACGCTGTGACGTCACGGCCTAATCTGGTCTCTCATTTGTAATGTTAAGGTAGCAAGTGATTGTAGTGTAACTGGTCATGTCCTGATCGCCTATGATGGTTTTAAGATTAAAAAAAACAAGAAGGGAAGTAGTTATTGGGGGGGGGGTTGTTCCCTCAGGGAATCTGTTTGTATTCGCCCCTGATTAGTGGGCGCGTGTGGGCAGGAGGTGCCCGTGGCTGTGGTTACTGAGGCTTGCGTGTCTGTGGTCGCGTTCCGCTGCATCACGCTGGCGCGCGTGCCGTTATCGGATACGTCTCATCGTGTGTCGTGTGGCTAATTGTCAGGCGGCGCGTGTAACCTGTTATCGCACTTGTAAACATGCTTCTGTGGCCCTAAGATAAATCCGGCCTATCGTGTCTGTACATTGCTAAATGTTATGCCTATTGTAACAGCGCTGTATCCTGTGTCAATATCCGTGTGTCTGTATGCTGTTATTATTGATGGTTTATGACAGCGTCATCATATTTGCGTGTCACCAGCACGTCTGGGTGCTCTAGGAATGTCTACCGGCAACAATGTTGAAATGCGCTAGAATTCGCAACGCATCGTTTTGTTGTGTTTTTGTTTTCATGTTCTTGTATACGGGAAGTCTCTAACGTTACGTATGGCGGCTGACGGAACGTGACTTTTGCCAATGTCCGTGTGTTGACATTGTTTGAGATTCCGTGAGGGCCAATGTGTTACTCTGTCCTGTTTTTGCTACCGATGTTGTGTGGACATTTATTCCGCAAGACCTTCGCCTTGTGTAATTGCTATAACTTGTGTTTAGGAAGTCTATTTCCTATGTTTGGGGTAATCGAAATTTTGCATGGCTTTTTGCCGGGAAAATGTGCTATTACCTGTTTTGTGTCTGTGAGAGTGGCGTCTCCCGTATCTGGGTGTTGGGCGCTATGGTTCAGAGAAAAGTATTTTGTGGTCGCTAATGCCCTAAGTAGGCTGTGGTGGCGAGTATCTTGGAACGAATCTATGTTCCTGTATGTGTGTTAAAGAACCTCCCTGTTATTATAATTGTGTAGCTGACCCGCTTATGTACTTGTATGGGGCCAACTTCCGTCTAATTGGGATTCCGGATTTTTGTTTTCCACGGCGTCCGATTTTACTGCGCATTCGGACCCTCGATTCCGTGTAATACTCCGTGTTTTATGTCTGCGTTGTCTGTTGGGATGATTATGTGTGTGTGTTATCGCTGACCTGGCGATAGTATTGGATTACAGCTGTGCAAGGAAGTGCTTTGCCGGCTAGTTGGCTGGCCCGCTCGCCCCATGTGCCAGGCCAATGTGTGTGTGTTTGCCGACACGTCTTTCTACTGTCTGCATATACAGCGTGTCTTGGGTCCCTTGTAATGTAAAAGACCCTACGACTATGTATATTTGTGTCCCCAAATTTTTGTGTTATTGTGGGCCTGGGATGAATATATTCCTATTAGTGGTAGTTAGCTGTGTCTATGTACGAGTGTCTCCGGGCCGCTAGTCGCATGTTTGGTGATTAGGTGTCGGAGGTGATTTTATTATCTTGTGCATATGGATACCTGTTAGTGTGACTGTCCCTTATTGTTCTATCCTCCAATTGGATAGTTACCCGACCTTGCATTCCTGGTATTCAGAAGGTTGCGGGTTCGAGACCGTCTTTGTCCAGGGTAATTATTCCTGTTGTCTTTTAGGCCTGTGTCTCCGGGACAGTTCTGTTAGTGTTTTGACTGTTTTGTGCGGTATTTGCGTTTAGTGTGTGCCTTCCAAAAATAAATAATGGTGTTTTCCTCTTGAGCTGTGAGTGTTACCCCATGGTGTTTATGTTTAGTTTGAGCGCTGTTATGGGGGGAAAACTCATGCTATAGTCAGCGTAATAGGTAGAGTACACCTATGGATCAAATATATACAGTTCCCTTGGATAATTCGCACTTCACGGGATTAGTGAAAGAGAAAAAAAAAATTGAGTTATCCCAAAAATTCAAATTAAGAAAGTTCTTTGAAAAAAGTAGAGAAAATATATTGTATGACATTTACATAATGCTTTATGTTTACCATAGCAGGTTGCCAGACGGCGGTACTTTGTAAAGATTGTATCGTAAATAATTTCAAAAGGTTCAAAATGAAAGATAGGACCTGAGTGTACTATTCACCTATTTGACGACGTTAGTAAGACAGTAATCTAGTTCCGTCTCAGGGAAATCTACTATTTTTCAAAAATAGTGTGAGATTCTAAACTGTTTCTTACGATTAAGTCTCTCAGTCATCCCAAAAGAATCTAGCAAATTGTAGGAATGGAAAATATAACAAGATAGTCATTTCTACTTGGAAAGACCCGCCCAAGCTCTGTGCTGTGGTTTGTTGCTTAGGCTGCATTCGGAACAGTTCTTTGAGGACCTGAGCCGCATGGCCCACTGATTGGCCTCCGATTGTCTTTGTACATTAAAAACTTTACATTGTCCAAGCTATAATTTGAACTAACCATGATTATAAACCCTTGATGCCCTAAAAAATGCTAGGGGCCAAGAAAAAATTAAGAAAAATTTCAAATTATATAATTTTGAGTTGGCGACGTTCCCCTGTATGTACATGAAAAATATACAGTTTTGTGCATGAGTCTCTGCGTGTCTATCGTTTACAGGGGTGGAATCTGCCCTTTGTGTATCAATTATCGTGTTTCCTGCGTGTAAAAGAACCTGCCCGTATGTATATTTGTGATTCAAGTGACATTAGTGTATGTTATATTCATGGTGAAAGTCGTTATCCACGTCCGAGCGTCATTGCTCGAGAAAGTGAATACTTTCTCCCTGTCACTAAGGCGTAGGCCCCTGATACCCATTGAGGTGCTTCTTTACTATTTTCTGGAGGAGTTTGTAGCAAAGTAAGTCTGGGCCGGCTTTCGCCGTAGTGCCTGGATATTGGTCTGAGTGTGCTTGTGTCTGAGGGGCTGATTGCGCTCCGCGCTACCCTAGCAGTGTTTATAGGGGTGTGTGTATTCCTGACTGCCCGGCCTCGTGGGGTAGGTACTAAGACCTTTCTTATACCCCGTGTACTGTGTGTTTGTGGCTGGTCAGTGTGCGCAGGCGTGCGTTTTGCACCCTGATGGGCTGAAGGCAACACCCTCTTATGCATTTGCACCTGGGGTACACATGCTAGTGCCCGCTTCCATTCTGGCAAAGTTGCCTTCTGAACTAGCGGTAAGGGTCGTGTATTCGTCTGTGATTGCCCTGGCGATGTATTGGAGTGTAGTCTAACCGATTTCTGGCCTATGGCCACGGTAGACTCCTGCCCTTGTGTTTGCCTATGTGTGAAGGTTTGTGTGGGCTTAATGGGCTGTGCGACGGGCTCTATGTCCTCAGCCCATGACATGGTTACCTCCCGTTTTCTCCCTGTGTTATTATGTGTGCCCGAGAGTCCTGGCGTCAACTCCCTCTCGTTCGTCCGTTCTGAGGGGGTTGGCATAGGTTCTGCTCCTCGGTTTGGCAAAATTGCCTTCCGAACCGGATCTGAGGGACGTGTGTTGATGTGACCTTGGTCCTGTAGTGTGTTGGAGCCTAACCTGGCCGTCTTCTGGACTGTGGCCACGGCGAACTCCTTCCCCTGTGTTTTGTAAGTGTCTGAGAGGGACATCCTCGCAAATTGCTGCGTTAGCGTATCTACGCTTATGTCCTCTCTAGGCTGGGCTTGTGGCCCTGCCATGAATTCAAAAATGGCCTTGTTAGCCTGGAGCTCGCGGTAGTCATCCCAAATTTGGGCGTGCTGCCTATTGAGGCATATGGCTTGTTCGGCAACTTTGGTGCCATTAGTCCCTATCCGTTGGTGTTCCCTGATGATTGTTTCCCATTGCTGGAACATAAATTCGTATCGGCAGTGTAGTTGCCAGTGTGCCTTAATGATTTGTGTACGGAGGGTGGGGATTTTCGCTCGAATCTTGCGATTCTTAGCGCTGCGGAGTGGCCGGACAAGTTCCCTTATAATCCGCATATACTGGGCGTGCAGGAGCTGTTGAAACCTTGTGAGGTAGTCCTGTTTTGTCTCAAAGACCTTGTGCCAGGCAATTAACTCCTGGTATTCCCCAATGCTCCTCAGCACAGCTAGGCGGTATAGAGAGGCCATGCTGAATCAAGTGTATGTATATATTTAAAAAAAACTGTGTGTGCTTTGCAATGTATTATAACTCTGATTCTTTCGGGGGTGGGGGGTTGAAAAAAATTTCCCTTGTGTAGCTAGGGTGAAGGAAAAATAATGCTTTCTGTCAGAAAAAAAATTCAACTTTTTCGCTTGGCTGTGTGCGGTACGGGCCATTTCTACCACGAGGGCTCGTTGTATGAGTCCTACCCTTATTGTGCGTGGTAGCGGCGCCTCCACCAATATGTTTTAGATCCCTTAGTTGGGGGTAGTTAGGGATAAAACACTTGTGTTACTGTGCTGACTTGGAAGGTAGTTCCTAGGTGAGAGTAGCTTCCCGTAGCTGGGAGAGCTTACTAGTGTAGTGTGTTGTTTAGTGTTTAAACGCTAGGGGGTGTTCCTGCAAAGATGCAAGTGTTTATTAGGGGATGGACCTCTAAACGCAGGCCACTATACTGGCCTGCCAGCTGGACGAGATGAGTAATACAATAGGCGTGCTTATGTCAGCGGCTCGACGTTATGTAGTCGAGTCGCGTGCTGGGAAATACAATGCGGTCTGACAAAGCAGTTACTGGCTACTATGGTCACGGACAATCGTGACGAAGGTCAGGAAGGGTATGAGGATGTGAAGAGGAGTGTAATTAGTAGTAATTAATAATGCAATGTGTAACTTACTGACCATGTGTTTATTGGTCAGTGAATGTAGTTCTGTATGTCCCTTTTGGGAAGTCTTAGGCAAATGTAAAATACAACTAGTGTGTACAGGTTTGGGGTACAAAATAAAGGAGTCTGAGCACTTTGCTGAATCTCACCTGATGTAGCAGGAACAGACGTTGGCTAGGGCCGCTGGCGACGCGCTGAGTAGAACAGATAGTGGCTCCTAGTTAGGACTCCACTTCTTATACTTTTAGGTGCTGCATGGTCAGCATTGCGTCAACGTAGCTGCCCCAGTTAGTTGTTGGTGTAGATGTTTATGTATGTGTTGCAAGTAGTTGGCTAACCTCCCGAGCTGGGTGGCCGCCTCTTGCTGTGTAAAGATAATGTTCTGGTCTTATGATGTTGCCAGTTGGGGTGGTTTTAGTGAAAGATGGGGGGTGGCTTTCAGGGGTACTGCCCCCCCCGGGGGGGGCTGTACAATACGACCATTTCGGAATCATACGAATTTCCAAGCAACCTCCCACGTCTCTCCTTTGGCCTGCCACAATGTTTCCGATAGTAGCTTACTGTGTGCAGCTTCCGTGCACGTATATACGCCTCCCGTGATGCACTAGCTTGTTAAGCAGTTCATTTCTTTGCTACTTGGAGCTGAATTAAACAACGATAGGTGAAATTCATATGGTGTTTTGTAACGGCACACGATAAATTTCCTCCATGTCGAACATATTGAGGTCGATTTCAAGTTCCTCCGACATTTTATGGACTACGTCATGCAGTTCTTCCTCCTTCTCATGCGGTACCCCACTAATCTCTAACGACCACCTCCTGTTGTAGTGGCTAGCTGTCGCCCCAGAGGTCCGGTTTCGATTCCCGGCTCTGCCAAGAATTTTAATTCCGTTCTGAGGGCAGGAAATGGGTACATTCAGCTTCGTAAGGCAAAACTGAGAAGATGTGATTTCGATTCCCACCTGGTCTATTCTGGAAGTGGTTTTCCGTGGTATCCCACTTCTACTCCAGCAAATGCTGGGATGGGTCCTAGCCTGAGGCCACGGCTGCCTCCTTCCCAATCCTCAACTGAATTACAAATACAAACATTAATAGAGCCATCACAATAACACAGGTTATCAGACAAGTCACACACACCCAAGTATACGTGGCTATATGACCATGATGTCACATAGCACCTAAACAAATCAACAACAACAAATTTCTAGCAATCACTGACGCTTGTACTGTTCAAGTTAGTGAATTTTTGTTGCGATATCTGAGATAACATTATCTTGTGTTTTTAGCCTACTTTTCACATTTTGCAAAAATGAGGAAAAAGTAGACTTATGAGATCGGGCAAATGTCTGTCTGTCGGTCCTTCTGTCTGTCTGTCTGGCTGGCTGGCTGTGTGTGTGTGTCCCCCTATGAACTCCTAAACGGCTGCAGCAATCGAAACAAAATATTGTAGGAGTAATGATCTATACCTAAATATCTCACGGCCATATTTGAAAATGATGCCAGTGCTACCAACTGCTGAAAAATCGCAGTTGAAATTTGAGCTCCATGTTGGATATCTTGGAAGGTATGAATGGGAGCAATTTCAAAATTGGTACGCGTATAGATAATAATATTGCAGTTTAATTTCCAGGAGGCCATACATGGCAGTGTTGCCAAAATGATTATAAGCCCGCTGATAGATCCATATTTTAAATGCTTATAACTTCTACACTATCAATTGGATTTCAACCAAATTTCGTACGTGCTATGTGTACATAAACAGATATGACTGGGCGTATTCTTAAGAGCCACCAGGGCTGCCAAATGTTAATTAATGCTCTGAATTTGTTTATATCCAAATACCCATATATCAGAAAGTATGCAAGGCGACAGCTTTAAACTATGCACACGTATAGTACCTGACATTCTGTATTAATTTGGAGTAATTTATATACGTCAGTGCGACCAACATGATTCTAAGCCTGCTGAAAGGTCCAACTTTAAATACATGTAACTTCTATACTATCATTTGGATTTCAACCAAATTTCGTGTGTGCTATGTGCACCATAATAGATAAGAATATGCCGATTCTTGAAAATAACCAGGGCTGCCAACTGTTAATAAATACTGTCTCTATTTTTGTTACCCTAATATCAATATATCAGAAAGTATGCAAGCCAATAGCTCTAAACTTTGCACACGTATAATACATGGCATTCTAGATTAATTTGGACTAACTAATATAGGCCTACGCCAGTGCTGCCAACATGATTCTAAGCCTGCTGATAGATCCAATTTTAAAATGCATGTAACTTCTATACTAACTAATGGATTTCATTCAAAATTGACACAACAATAGATCATATTATTTCAGATTATTTCTGACCAATACATGTATGTCATTGTCGCCAACATGATTTTACGCGCGCTGTTAGATCCAATGTTTAACTGCATGTAAAGTCCATGCTATCCATTGGACTTCAACCAAATTTTGTATTCTGTACCTTAAGAGATGGAACTAAGAATATTGTTACGGCTGTCAGTGTGTGTCATAGCTCGCCGCATGAGTCACAACTGCCCCAGGGCTGGGCTGTGCCCTGCCTCGTGTATTGCGTGCGCCTTATGCAACAGGGCTACTAAGACAAAGGGATGGTCCAGAATATTCGTGACTCAGCCAGTGGAGGAAGCCTCGAGAAGCCGTGAACCCTGGATGGGTCTAGAAGCATTTATTGAGTCACCGGCCTGCTATATAAGAGCGACCTGTCATGCAGTGGTTGTTGTTGTGTTTTACGAGCGAGTGCGAGCGTTTATCCTGAGCGACAGACGTGTGGTGAGTTACGAAACCCAGTGACATTGTTTCCCAGCTCGTGAACAGGGAAGCAGCGTGTAGCAGGTTTTCGTAAGTAACTGTAGTTTGTGTACATAGCGGAGAGTTGCATGTAGTTCTGTCAAGGCCACCAGACTCATTAGCGAGAAGATTAACTGTTGACAAGTGAAAGAGGTCAAGAGCTCTCCATAAGGAAGAGACTTGAGGAAACTGGAGTAAGGTAATAATTGCTTGTATTTGCTGATGAGTGGTGTATGTTCTGGCCGCAATAAAGTTAATTATTTCATTTAAAGGAACAATCTGTGTTGTGCTTCAACCCACCGTAATCCAGTTAACAAAAGTGCCACTAGGGGGGTGGCACGTAACAACTGGTGTCAGAAGCCGGATTACGAACTCAAGCACAAGCACAACACCTGGCGGTCCTGGTTTCAAAACCCGAGCTGGTCATTTTCTCTAATTTTCCTGTGAGTGCATGCCCTTTACAAGACAAACAACTAAAATGGAGGCGCAATTGGCAGCATTGCTAGAAAAGTTAAATGGCATGGAAACCAAAATGGAGGCCGGCCAGAAGAAGATGGAAGACGGCCAGAAGAAGATGGAGGACGGCCAGAAGAATTTAACCAAGGACCTAACTGCCAAATTAGAAGACGGCCAGAAGAAGCTAGAAGACGGCCAGAAGAAGATGGGAGACGGTCAAAATAAGTTAACGGAGGACCTGAAGAAGATGGAAGACAGCCAGAAAAGTTTAGCCGAGGACCTAACTTCCAAATTAGAAGACGGTCAGAATAAGCTAGCAGAGGACCTGAAGGACGGCCAGAATAAGTTAGCAGAGGACCTAATCGCCAAATTTCTGGATGGCCAGAAAAATCTGGAAGGGTGCCTGCTGACGAAATTAGAGGAGAGCCAAAGGAAATTAGAACAGGGCCTACGTGAGGAAGTCGCAGAAGTTCGACGCCTTACAAGTGGAAGTTGCCGAGCTGCGCCAATGCCCGCTGATGGGGGTGGACGAGAAATTCAATGCCTCTCAAGTGGAAGATGCCGAGCTGTGCCAACGACCGCTGATGGGGGTGGAGGAGAAATTCAACGCCTTACAAGTGGAAGTTGCCGAGCTGTGCCAACGCCC
Organism: Meconema thalassinum; assembly: GCA_946902985.2. Lineage (NCBI taxonomy): Eukaryota > Metazoa > Arthropoda > Insecta > Orthoptera > Tettigoniidae > Meconema > Meconema thalassinum. The sequence continues at coordinate 271,383,700 of OX336389.2, read as the reverse complement.
GCTGATGGGGGTGGAGGAGAAATTCAACGCCTTACAAAAGGAAGCTGCCGAGCTGCGCCAACGCCCACTGACGGGGGTGGAAGAGAAATTCAACGCTCTACGAGAGGAAGTTGCCGAGCTGCGCCAACGCCCGCCCACCGTTACACCGGGAATATCAGGAACGGGACATAGCGGAAAGGTCCCGTGGAGCACCTACTTACGTCAGTTCGAGACGGCCTGTTCCATAAATAACTGGAACAACACAGAAAAGGCTACAGCTCTCATTGTAGCGCTGAGAGGTGACGCCCTTAACGTCCTTCAGGCCATCCCGACTGGATCCCAGGACTACGCTTCACTGATCGCCCATATGGAGTCCCGATATGGAGATAGCCATCTTCAGCAGGCCTACCAGATGCAGCTCCGGACCCGGGTACAGAAGAACGCGGAAACCCTGCAGGAGTTCGAGATGGACATCGCACGCCTCATAAGGCTCGCCTATCCAACAGCGCCGGCCGACTTTCTGGAACAGATTGCGACGCAGGCCTTCACCGACGGGCTACGGGACTCGGACACTCAACAGGCGCTGCGACTCGCGCGCAATAAGACCCTGGCAGATGCGCTGAGCCAAGCACTAGAGTTCGAGACGGCGAAGCAGGTATCTAGAATGTGCGCGCGGGTGCGTCAGTTGACGTCGACGAACCAGCCAAAGCCGACAAGACCAAGCCCCTGGCCGATGAACTGATGGAGGTGCTAGGCCGGTTCTTCAAGAGTCGCAGTACCACCAACAAAAACATAGCCGAAGGACATCCGGAGAGGCGCCCCGGAAGAGGAGTACCGACCTGCTGGACCTGGCGTAAGATAGGCCACCTGAGCAAGGACTGCGGTGATCGCCGCCGCCAAGAGTTTCCGTCGGGACAGTCAGTCGTAGGGAGACCGCGCGGCCCAGGAAAGCAAGTATCAGCCAGCCTTGAGGGGTAAAGGTTGGCTTGTGACAGTCGTCAAGCCCCGGCAGTCCAAGTTCGTGTGACGCAGTTACGGAGGGATAATAGCAGGCTGATGGTCGACGGAGTCGTCAACGGAGAGAGCTGGCCCATGCTTATCGACACGGGAGCATCGAGGACCATCGTCAGTCCCACCGTGATCCCGAAGTGGAGAGTGCAACCCACACAAAGGAACCTCCAGCTAATAATCGCGACCGGAGAGACCGCACCGGTACATGGCGAAGCATCACTGGAGTTCGTCATTGGTCGACGGGCGATAAAGCATCCAGTGCTTGTGGCTGACGTATCAAATGAAGTGATCATCGGACTGGACTTCCTGGACCAGAACAACATCATCTTGGATCTGAGTACCATCACTCTGCACTTCGGAAGTGAGGAACTTGCTTTGCAACCAGCACACGAGGCCGTCGCCGCACGACGAGTAAGGCTGAGAGAGGACGTCATCGTTCCCGCCAGGACGGAAGTCAGCGCTGCCGTAATTGTCGACGGAACAGCTGAGGGAGTGGCGGCCGTCATCGAGCCAAAATATGAGGACATCCAGACAAAAGGATTGCTAGTTGCCAAGACTCTCATCAACACGACGTCTCGGCCGTACGTCCGCCTGCCCAACCTGAACGACTACGACATTACGGTTCACCGGGACACCAACCTAGGAGTCTGCGAGCCCGTTACCTGGATTGCCCGCATCACAGATACGACGGACGGACACCTGCAGACGGACAACCGAAGAAGACGCACACTGCCAGAAGAACTACAGAAGCTGTACCAAGGATCCCAGGACCATTTTGACCAGGAACAATCACGCCAACTTCAGGACCTGCTACGCGAATTCCAGGACGTCTTCTCCGTGGGGAGCAAAGACTTCGGCAGGACAAGCTTGGTCCAGCAGAGAATCGACGTTGGGGACAGCGCACCGATTAGGGTCCCATTCCGACGTGTCCCACTCGCCAAGCAAGCCGAAGTCGACCGAATGGTAGAAGAGATGAAGGAGCAAGGGGTGATCGAGCCATCACTTAGTCCTTGGAGTTCTCCGGTCGTGCTAGTGAAGAAGAAGTACGGTTCCACCAGGTTCTGCGTGGATTACAGGCGGGTGAACGACGTCACGAAGAAGGACAGCTACCCTCTACCCCGGATCGACGACACGCTGGACACCATATCAGGATCAAGATGGTTCTCCACCTTGGATTTGAAGAGTGGCTACAGGCAGGTGGAGGTCCACCCTAAGGACCGCGAGAAAACGGCGTTCTCTGTGGGCAGCGGGCTCTGGCAGTTCACCGTCATGCCATTCGGTCTGTGCAACGCCCCTGCGACCTTCGAAAGGCTAATGGAGTCCATTCTGAGGGGACTACACTGGAAGACCTGCCTGGTCTACCTAGACGACGTCATCGTTCTGGGAAAAAGCTTCGAGGAGCACTACAGCAACCTGAAAGAGATCTTGATGAAGCTACGGGCTGCCCAGCTGAAGTTGAGCCTCAAGAAGTGTCAGCTCTTCCAGAAGCAGGTCCAGTACCTTGGGCATATTGTCTCCGAGGAGGGGGTGCGCACCGACCCAGAAAAGACCGCAGCTGTGAGGGAGTGGCCAGTTCCGAAGGACAAGTCCCAACTACGGAGCTTCCTGGCACTCTGCACTTATTACCGTCGCTTCGTGAGAGGATTCGCCGACATCGCCAAACCTTTACATCGACTGGCTGAGAAGGACCAACTCTTCACGTGGACAGCAGAATGCCATAGTGCCTTCGAACAACTCAAGCAGGCTCTGTGCATCGCGCCTATTCTGGCCTACCCCAGACCTGGAACAAGGTTCATCGTCGATACCGATGCCAGCGACTTTGGCATAGGGGGGATCCTGTCGCAAGTAGTGGACGGCGAGGAGGGAGTAGTGGCCTACTTCAGCAAGGCCTTGTCAAAGCCAGAAAGGAATTACTGCGTCACCAGGAAGGAGCTGCTCGCCATCGTGAAGACCATTGAACACTTCCACAAGTACCTGTACGGGCAAGAATTTCTCATCAGGACCGACCATGCATCCCTGCGGTGGCTCTTGAACTTCAAGCAGCCCGAGGGTCAACTCACGCGGTGGTTAGAGAGGCTTCAACAGTACAACTTTGAGATTCAGCACAGGAAAGGCCAACTGCATTCTAACGCCGACGCCCTGTCACGAAGACCGTGCCCCGAAGACTGCACCTTCTGTACTAGGAGGGAGGAGAACACCGGGATACAGTGCCGAAGGACTACCGTGGAACTTCAAGGGAGCTGGAGCCGCGAATCTTTCACGCGGGCACAAGCAGAAGATGATGACCTGGACTGATAGCCGAATGGAAGAGGGCCTGCGTCCCCAGACCCGGGTGGAACATTGTGAGTGACTGCAGCCCAAAGTTTAAGTCCTACTGGGCGCAGTGGGACTCGCTGATTGTAAGGGATGGCCTCATCTGCCGTACCTGGGAGAGCACCGACGGGAAGCCATCTCGGGAACAAGTCGTCGTTCCAAAGGCTATGACGGAGGAAGTCCTGAAGGAAGTTCATGGAGGATCATCTGGTGGACACCTAGGGATAAAGAAGACCCTGGAGAAGCTGAGAGAGCGGTTCTACTGGATCGGATGCCGAACAGACGTGGAGAACCACTGCGCGAGGTGCCACGATTGCGCAGCCAGCAAGGGGCCAGGACGAAGACGACGGGGTCCACTGAAGACCTACAACGTGGGCGGCCCCATGGAGAGAGTGGCCATCGATGTTGCTGGGCCATTCCCGTTAAGCGAGGCAGGGAACCGCTACATATTAGTCGTCAGCGACCACTTTACCAAATGGCCGGAGGCGTATGCGCTCCCTAACCAAGAAGCCGCGACGATTGCAGAGACCCTGGTGAAAGAATTCGTCAGCCGGTACGGAGTACCCCTGGAGCTGCACTCCGACCAAGGGAGGAACTTCGAGTCGCAGGTGTTCCAGAACCTATGCCAGCTGCTGGGAATCCGGAAGACAAGGACAACGCCGCTACACCCTCAGTCCGACGGGATGGTAGAGCGATTCAATCGCACCATCGAGAACCATCTCCGAATAGTCGTCAGCGATCACCAGAGGGATTGGAACAGACATCATCCACTATTTCTCCTAGCCTACCGCGCCGCCGTGCATGAAGCCACCGGGTGCACACCAGCCCGGGCCATGTTTGGGAGGGAGCTCCGTCTACCTGTCGATCTTGCCTTCGGCCGACCTGGGAATGATCCGATCCCGGTAAGCCAGTATTGTCAAGAACTGGTTGACCAACTGGAGGACGTGCACGCGTTCACGAGGAGGAAACTGCGGATCGAGACCGACCGAATGAAGACCCGATACGACCAACAGACGGATGCCGGCGGATTCCACGAGGACGACCTGGTCTGGCTCTTCAACCCATTACGGAAGAAAGGCCTGTCACCCAAACTGCAGAAGTCCTGGGAGGGCCCGTACCGAGTCGTGAAACGGATCAACGATGTCGTCTACCAGATCCAGCGGAGCCCGAGGGCGAAGATGAAGATCATGCATCGAGATCGCCTGGCAGCCTACGGAGGGACACGGACGGACCAATGATTGATCGGGACGATCAGCCTTTTTAGGAAGGGGGTGGTGTTACGACTGTGAGTTTGTGTCATCGCTCGCCGCATGAGTCACAACTCCCCCAGGGCTGGGCTGTGCCCTGCCTCGTGTATTGCGTGCGTCTTATGCAACAGGGCTACTAGGACAAAGGGATGGTCCAGAATATTCGTGACTCAGCCAGTGGAGGAAGCCTCGAGAAGCCGTGAACCCTGGATGGGTCTAGAAGCATTTATTGAGTCACCGGCCTGCTATATAAGAGCGACCTGTCAAGCAGTGGTTGTTGTTGTGTTTTACGAGCGAGTGCGAGCGTTTATCCTGAGCGACAGAAGTGTGGTGAGTTACGAAACCCAGTGACATTGTTTCCCAGCTCGTGAACAGGGTAGCAGCGTGTAGCAGGTTTTCGTAAGTAACTGTAGTTTGTGTACATAGGGGAGAGTTGCATATAGTTCTGTCAAGGCCACCAGACTCATTAGCGAGAAGATTAACTGTTGACAAGTGAAAGAGGTCAAGAGCTCTCCATAAGGAAGAGACTTGAGGAAACTGGAGTAAGGTAATAATTGCTTGTATTTGATGATGAGTGGTGTATGTTCTGGCCGCAATAAAGTTAATTATTTCATTTAAAGGAACAATCTGTGTTGTGCTTCAACTCACCGTAATCCAGTTAACAAAAGTGCCACTAGGGGGGTGGCACGTAACAATATATTCAGTCACCAGGGCTGCCAACTGTAGTTCTCTATTAGGCTACATTATGCCAGGTATAGAGTATTTCGAACTAATTCGAAATGTCGATATTACCAACTTAATTTCGTAATTATTCTAGAAAGATCCACATAGATTAATCATTGGCATGAATCTTAAATTTTAAGAAAAGTAGGCTCTTTAGTTCGTCACGGAACTTCTTGTTTTTATTTATTTTGTCCTTTCCTTGAGCTGTTTTACCTGCGATGTTAACGCACTCGCATGTTCATTGTTTGCGTTTAGTACATTCAAAAATTCATCATATTTTTCTATCATAAACTGTGTACTTCCTACACTTTCCTCCATCTTACCTTTTAATAATTAAACCTCTTTTGTCATGTCCTGTAGTAGGCTACTGCGTTTCGTCTTTTTGGTCCCAAGTCGTGGTTGACGCCTTCCGTTGTCGCCATTTTCCACAGCACGATACTTTAGTTAAATTCTGAAATGTTTTTAAAGGTTCTAGTAGTTACTGTGGTGCATTCATAATGGTATCATGAATCACATCCCGAACGCCGTCAGTTGGTAATGATTCCTTGCAGAACGAGCAAACCATTGCTTCAAAGATGGGAGCGATAGCTAAACACGTCTGTTCGCGGCGAGTTCTACGTTATAATAATAAATATTATTAATAATAATAATAATAATAATAATGGTAATGATGATGATAAGTTTGTGAGATTGATCACGGCGCAGTCAGTTGGCCTTTGATGGAACTTAAATTTGGGAGACCTGTTTCAGTAGATTTACTGGCACGAGGTCCCCTTCTGGCCAGGGTTTCGGCACACTGACGTCTCTAATGCCATAGAAGTTGAAGGGGATTTCAAGCACATGAGATTAATAATAATAATAATGACAACATTAATAAACCGGAAAAGCCCAGCGTTAGGTCATGGGGCCAAGCTCTCTGCTGACTCGCTGGACGCGTGGGTTCGTGCCCCACCGTCGGTCGTCCTTGAAATGGTTTTCCGTGGTTTCCCAATTTTAACTGCAGGCAATTGCTGGGGGACGGTAACTTCTGACAGGCCACGGCCGCTTCTTTCGACATCCTTGCCCAGTTTCATTCACCATCATGCACTCTTCTCTCCTTAACTCCTCTCATAAGGTTGGCGTCAGAAAGGGCATCCGGCGTAAAAAGACATCCATCGCATCTCATCCCCGACCCCGTTGGAAAACGGGAATAATAAGTGGTAGACATACAATACATACAACAATAATAGAAATGGCCGTTCACTTTCCATGTTACTCTACTGGAGATTCTCTCTTTCTGTGGCATGCTGTTTGAATTATTATGGAAACGACACAATTTTTCACTTTGTTACGTTGCAGTACAAGCTGAAGATGTTCGACGTGAACACCAGAATGTGCAGGAAGACAGCACTTGGACCGACCTACAGCACTCCTATCACCACCATGCAGGTCAGCCTTACTTTGTCCTTGTGTGCGGAGAGGAACTGACATCTGCAGCTTCTAGAAGGTCTTCTCTCATTTTCAGATGTTCACGATTAAGAAGAGCGGTTGTAGAAGAACCTACATGGTATTTGCTTCGGAAAGAGAGATAGGCATACAACTGCTGCCCCTTGATGGCAACCCGTTTAAGTCAGTAGCAATGAGTGGTCATCCTGTGAAGGTAAGGCACCCTCCGTACCAGCACAGGGACGTCTACTGTGGCTGTATGTTCTGAGATGGTCGCTATTTGCAATATATTAGCAATTAACTTTTGTCAGATTGTTTAGAATCAAGAAATGTTCTGTTCTCCGTGCATTTCATGCCAAAGGAATACATTTAGAATTCTCTCTGTATGCTTCTTTGGAGTGGTTATTGTTGTTGCTTATCGTGGTCATATTTGGGTGTGTGTGTAGAATTTGTGTGATAGCATGTGTTATTTTGATGGCTGTACTAGTGTGTGTATTTGTAAGTTGAGAATAGGATTGGGGAGGAGTCGGCCGTGGCCTTAAGATAGATACCATCCTATCATTTGCCTGGAGTAGAAGTGGGAGAAACCACGGAAATACGCTTCCAGAATGGCTGAGGTGGGAATCGATATCAAATTTGATTCACGAGGCTCAGTGTACCCCGATCCAGCAGCCCTAAGACCAGAATTAAAATTTCTTGTCAGAGTCTGAAATCGAACCCGGAACTCCAGGGCAACAACCAAGAACGCTTGCCGCTACACCACGAGGTGACTGTTATGAGAGCGAACGGCTGCATACAACTTCATGAAGATTTCTATTCACGTCCAAGGGCATTAGGGCCACAATCTAGGATAGGACTAATTATTCTACAAAGGGGGAAGGGTGACTTTATATTTATAATAAATTGTAGTGATTCATTTTATGAAGAAATTGTATAAGGTACAAAATATTTGAAATACAATTTTAAGTATTTTATGCTCCATTCACTCTTCTAATGGCGTGGCGAGTTAAAGTGTTATGTTGTTAAAGGTTGACAAGTGGCGTGGTACATGGATATGCTACTGTATGTCCCCCTGGACTCAATTCATGTGGTATTTTAGTGTCATGTGATAGTACCATTAATAATTGTTTACCAGTAGATGGTGGACGTATACGTGATCTATGAGCAGAAGCACTGAATCTTCACCAATTTCCCCACTTTCTAATACAGTAAGTAGTAACCTATAGTTTTGTACAGATGAAAATCCGGGGGTTCCTACAAAATATAAAAATAAAATTCTTTTTTTTTGTAAAGTCAAGGTATGGGGGAGGGGGACGAAAATATTCTTGGTGCTTTATTTTAGCAACTTAACTCTTTTATTCGTATGTATGATAATTTCCTATGCAATAGTTGAGCTACTTTAATTTGCAGTATCATTATTTTCTCTAATTTGTATTTATTGCATTCCGAATCAATGTGGTCTCCTGCAGCCGTTTTTGAGAAATACGATTAAATGCAGCCTTCTTATAGCTGCACTTTGTAAAAGTTAAGTCAGAGTGAGCAGGAGTTCACACAGCACGTTAATATACGGTATATTTTTGTATTGATCCCTGTTTGGGTTCTGCTTAGAATAGAGCCAAATATGATAGGCATGGCTTCGTATTTCCTCCTAGTATACCATTTTATTTGGCTTCATTAATCGTAACAGCCGCCATTGTCACATGCGCATTACATGGATCCATTGTTGTCTTCATAGAAGAATATAATTATTACATGGGAACAAACATTGGATACTGTACCGCCGGTCCATTGAGCATCCTACTTTATCAAGCACACATGGCTAACACAGGGGCGGTGGGGGAGGGGGTGGGGGCGCCCGCCCGCCCCCTTTACCCCTTGGACAAATTTAGTATTCTTTTTGGATATTATTTTTAAAAAAATTACTTGTATTAAAAGCCTGGAAACAAATCATGCAATTTCTTAGTTATTCACTAAACATGAAACTCGAAGCTCGTGAAATATTAATATTAAATATTAATTTACAGACCTATAAAATGTAACTACCTTTTAATGACAAGTAGGATCCATTTGCATATTAATTTACTTCTACGCTCTTGAAGATCATCTAAGAATGGCTGGTCCAAGAAACCTCATTACCAGTAAAACAATTCAAAATTCTTTCATAGAATGCTGTGGTGAGGAGATTTTGAAGACAATAGTGGCTCGTGTAAGCACAATCAAGGAATTCAGCTGTATGTTTGATGAAACAGTGGATGTGTCCCATATTTCTCAAATGTCACTTATTCAGAGATACTATTGCACTCCAGCAGGCAACATCAAGGTTAGAGAAGATTTTGTGGGATTTCTCGACATTAGAAAAGTTGTTTTGGACATTGAAAAAGATTCATCAGGCTCAGAGATAGAAGATGCCAATCATGAAAACCATTCGAGCAATGAAACTGAACCCACGTTGACAGGTTTGAGACACGGTGAGGGAGAGGTTAGAGAGTTAAGGGCTCTTGGTTTGAACCTTAATAAATGTGTTGGATTTGGAACCGATGGAGTTTCCGTGAATATTTCCGAAACTGTTGGAGCAGTACAAGAGATTCAGAAAGTTGCTGTTAATGCAGTAAGATGTCCTTACTACAGCCACCAACTAAACTTGGCTATATCCAAAACAGCAAAGGCCCAGCCTGTAAGAAATACATTCGGTATTTTGACAGAAATTATATCATTCTTTAATGCTTCTTCAAAACGAAATATGGTTTTGAAAAATATTCTTCATGGCCAACTGATTGACCTTTGTGAGACACGATGGGTGGAACGGCATGACGCTGTATTGAAATGTTCAGCCAACATTGAAAAAGTCAGTGGTGCACTCGAAATTGCCTCCAGTTGGTCAGACCTTCAAGGGGATGCGTCACCACCTAAAACACAATGGTAGTTGTTCAGCATAACCGATGGGGAATTTATTCTACCTTTGTGCTGTCTTAACGAAGTCCTAGCAATAACTCATTACTTGAGCGTACGTTTTCAAACTGAAAACCTAGATGACAAGTCAGCATTTGATGCAGTATTCAGCGTGATATCCATCTTTGCCAAGAAAAGGAATAATATAGAAGAAAACTTCAGCAGCGTGTATGAAAAGTGTAATAGAACTGCAAGCGTGATGGCTGTAGAGATAAAGCTTCCGAGAATCGAAGAAGGACAAAGAAACAGAGAAAATGCACCATTCACTACTGCTGAAGAATATTTTAGGAGGAATATCTATATCCCCTTGCTGGACTGGATGATCAACGATCTAAAGACAAGATTTTATGATGAAGTCCTTGACATATACAAGTTAAATATGTTTCTACCTCAAAATGTTGTTAAAAACAGTATTACTAATCTTGATACTCCAGACCAAAATGAAGTCTTGAAGACGGTAACAGAGAAATATGCCAAGAAGTGTTGTGTACGAAACTGAAAGCTGAATATCTCCAGTGGTCAACAAAATGGAATATGGAAATGGACAATGGGGACATCATCCCATCAACTGTAGCTAGTGCGTTCAAGGATTGCCATGCAGTTTTATTTCCTTTAGTGAAGACGAAGCTCAAAATAATACTGACACCCCCTGTAAGCATCGCAAGTGCCGAACGGTCATTTTTGACTCTCCGTTTCCTGAAAACATACTTGACATCGAGGACTACAGAAACCAGACTCAACAGATTCGCTCTAATGTTCATCCATAGAGACATCCCTATTGATCGAAATAAAATCATTGATAGGTTTGGACAAGAGCAAAAAAGATTCCACAAGCTTATTGTAAGATGAACTTAAATAACTGAGCAGTCTGTATTTATGGTGAATATAAATATAATGTTTTTGATTAAATGATGTATGCCAATATAATTTGTGTTTTTGTTGTTGTTATAAATCCTCAGATTTAAAAACATCAAAGCTATAAACTTTTAAATAATTTGATTCATCTTGCTGTTATACATGAAAACATACTTAAGCTCCTGATGAAAACAGCTTCACACAATTTCTTTTACACTTTAATACTGTGTGTACCAAAATGTAAAGTTTACAATAGTTTAAAATTTCGAACATACTGTTTGAAGGAATACTACAAATTCTAAAACCTGTCTAAAAATGGTTTTAAACCATACGTAATAGTGCTATGACAGTAAATAGTAGGACTTCCAAAACTAAAATAATTTAGAATACAATACATATTTCACTTAAAATGGCTAATATCACGCAAATATTTCCGAATTCACTAAACGGTTTCATATAATTTTTGATTGTTTCTTTATTTTAAATTGTTAACATTTATTTTAACCAAAAAATAACAAAAGCAATCACTCACTAATGACCCCCAGTGTGTCCCCGTCCATAATCTTGCCTTAAATCTGCCACTGGGCTAACAAGAGTTTAAACATCTCCAACTTGGATCTCACTCTTCCCCAAATTCATTCGTGCCATACCTAGAAATCCATAGAATCCAGTCGCCACATGTAGACTCTTCTCCCCTCATCTTGACTCTGTAGAAACATAGTAAACATTGCTAATGCTAATGTCTCGTTTTTCTGTCTCTTTTCCAGATCATTCAATTGTGTGTAAGCGCCGGAAATGAATTGTTATTTACTGCTGGAAAAAATGACTTCTGTGTCCTAATGTGGGAAATGAATACAAGGTAAATATTGAGTAGCATCACAGAATGTGCATTTAGTGTACGCCCTCAATCATCAACACGAGGAGTATTTTTTCACATATTGTATGGGCCTGGAAGGGCTTCTACAATGTGTATAGGGGTAGTTTAGAGTGTCGTGTAGATCGGGGCAGTAAGTGTAGCTGTTTGGGGGTCAGGTTGTGTAAGGAGCGTCTATGTAGCTTAGACATGCTTAGGGGGTAGCTTCCAGTTATACGAGGTATCTGGAGAGCTAGGGGGTGAGGTACCAGTTTTTTTTAAGCGTATGGCTGTAAGTGCCGGGAGTGTCCGACGACATGTTCGGCTCGCCAGTTTTGTAGCTGCTTCAAGACGGACACCCAATGGGTGAGCTACAAGTACCGTTGGGGAGGAAAGTTGAAATGTAAGGACGAGGATTTGGAAGGTAGCGGCTGTGGCCTATAGTTAGGCACCAACCCCGGCATTTGCCTGGAAGGAAGATGGGAAACCACAGAAGACCATCTTCAAGGTTGCCGGCGGGGGGATTCGAACCTCCTCGCCTCCCAGATGTGAGCGACTGCCAGCAGTCATGCCGTAACGACCGTGGCTAACCTACCCGGTGAGGTACCAGTAAAGATAATTAACAACCTGCTGAGGTATAGTCACTACTCAGCGCTTACGGCAGGCGCGCGCAAGTGAGTACTATGTGTAACAGCAATGCTGACCGATGCTCTTAACACGAGTCGTCAAGTGGATTGCCTAGCTAATGACTTTAAACAATTAAATACTACTGGGCCCTACTGGGATTAGAAGGGGTCAGTTAGGAGCTTATCGTACAATTGAATAACCAGAAATACCAGTGTAGTGGAAACCAATTGGTTAAATGAATACTTCTTGAGAAGTGTTAGTAATATTCCACAGAACAGCTCTAGTGCTATGGATTCTTGAACAATGCAAGTACAAAGTGTAAGGGGTTGGATAGTGGATGTGAATGTAAAAAGGTGTAATCTCGCAATCACACTCACCTATATGGCAGTTGGCGTGAATTCGTCCTTCAAAGGTTTTACTGCACACAGACCTCGAGGTGTGGGAGCATGCCCGTTTTATAATTGTCGTAGTGCAACGTGTGCGTAATTGGCACATTTCAGCCTGGTCAGTGCCAGTGTAGGGGTCGTACGAGTTCAGAAGGGTTCAAAAGAGTTTAAGTGGGTCCACCAGAGTTCAACTGAGTGAGTTACTTTATAATGTACTTGGTTTAGGGACAGAAGATGTGTAGCTGTATTGGGGTGATAATGTATAATTTATGATGCGAGGGATGTATCCCTCTGGGGATACAACAATATTTTAATTTTTCCTGAGATTCGTGCCCTCTTGCACACGTACCAAGAAAGGACATGAATCAATATTGAATTATACTGTTCATGGTCACCAAAGTTTTCGGCAGTCACAAGCACTTCAAGTAAATACGAACAAAACAAACCCCCTTGGCAATTAGCCCCTGTAGGGGTTTGGTCTCCCAAGTGATGGCTGTCCAGCCTTGAGGTGACGTGCGGCGAGTACGTCGTGCCCATAACATTGTTATTTAAATTATTATTATTTTGTTTTTGATTTGTGATTCTGATTTGCTGAATTGAGCTATTTTGTACTAATGATGAAGCTCTAGGTTGTTTTATTGATGGAGAACGTAATAATAATTGTCAACATAGTCATTCACAATAGTATAGGAGAATTCGATGACATTCTGACAGACAACTATGCCTCTTAGTTTAAATGAAATATACAAAAGTATTTACGCCAGTTGTAAATAAGCATATAACACAAAAGAATTCTCACACACGCATCAACTATGCTAGTGATCATGATACACCAAGCACCCAATGGAACTACACCAATTAAAATTTCCGAATACGAGGTGTGTAAATTAAGTAATGAGACCCACGTTTTACCTGGTTTTATTCCAATACCACGACAATTCACCACCATTCCCTCCAAACTAACTGCCTTGGAGAGTCACACAGCACTAAAGACGGTCCTTCCATTCCTCATGGCAATGCAGGAACTTGGATACCGGAATCACCTTCAGCAGAACCGTTTTAGCCGTTTGAATGGTGTCCAGTGCCCCAAAACTACATCCCTTGAGGTTTGTTTTTAATCTCGGGTAGAGAAAAAAGTCCCAAGGACTCAAATCGGGCGAATAAGGAGGCTGGCGAGTCACAGGAATGTTCTTACTGGCCAAATACTGGTTCATTGAAATCGCTGTGTGACAAGGCGCATTGTCGTGATGCAGCACCCAGTTCTGCTTGATGCATGGTCTCACAAGCAAGACCCTTTTGTGACGTGTTTCAAGTACCTCTTTGTAAAAGTGTCACTCGTTGTCAGAACGCACAAGAAAAGCCTGCATCACTAAATAATAGCTACGGACAACCAACGAGACTCCAGCGAGGCACAACTCGCACTGATGACGTATTACAAGTGTTCCTGCTTCCCCTCCAAGTCACCCGTCGCCAGTTGTTGCCTGATCGCACACTACGCTACCAGCCTCTTCACTCAATTTACACACTACGTGTATTTGAGACATCATCTGAAACCTGGTCCAATGGAAATGTTTGTTGTCCGAAACAAAACTTGCTTAAGGTACTTATAAACGTTTTTAGAAAATGTCCATAATTTTAAGCCAAACTTTTTGAAATTATTTTCCTGGTTAACTAGAATGTAAATAATGACAGGTATGCCTATAAAATTATTGGTTTGTATGTCCCGTACTACATTTATTATTTTATTCCTATTATATCAAGAAATGTAACATATTCTTTAAAAATTGCAATATTTCAAAAATATGTTTCTTCTTTCTTCATAGTCATTCTTTTTAATGGGGACAGATTTTTTATCAGATTTAGTACAGGACATCACCCATTTGATGATCTCTACTTTGAGACCATGTTCAGTTTGATATGTGAATTATAACTTGACATATTGATGTTTGAACCGGTAAGAAAGACAAACTATTTCTAATTATTGGGTAAACTAAGTTTAAGTTTTGCATTATGATTAGATACGAGTGCCCTGGCCCATTTAAATTAATTTACTGAGCATATTTATGCATGAAACATGTAAAAACCATATATATTCTTAAAATAAAAGAATTAATTTTTCATCTAAAAACACACAAAAACGAAACTTTTATCGAAATACGCCATTTGAAACGTATATGAGTACCTTAAAACGAACAGAAGCCTACTATGTAGCATAGTTCACTTCATGTCCACTCAATAAACTTTGCGTAACGCACACCATCAGTATAAGATCACACAATATAATAGATTGTTGTAAACAAGGGACAACTAATTGTATTTTTGTGTTTCAGATCTGTCGATATAATGGCCCACATTGGTGGTGAGGGGCTGAACCCATACTACTGTTTAATTAATGGTGGGAAGAACGGTCAGCTATTCAAAAGCATGAAAGAATTCTTCTTTCTTAATCGAATATGCCATCCAAGTGACGAGAACGGAAAAGAGATGACAATTGGACATAGTGTATCAATCTCCAAATTGCCTGACATCCTCCGAGCCTTGGGACTGTATCCGACTGAATATGAGGTAATATCCTTTTCTACTGTCACATATGATCTGGGTGTTCATGTTTCACCTGGAAGGAGAGGAAGATAAATCATAAGCCAGACAGCTATTGGGCTTTATTGCTGGACCGTGCGTTTAAAATTGATGTGTTGACTGCAAATTATGTGAAGTAAGCTCAGTGTTCTGAATTCTGAACGCAATATGAGACGTTGTCACTTACACAGTGGAAAACACGTAGTGTTTATGGTAAAGTCATGAATATAGCCTACTCAATTTGAAGGAATGAACTTAATTAGTAAGAACAAACCTTTGTGACATTCCTGTTGACCTTTTTCCCACAGATTTACAACGATGGTTATTCCTGAAGTGGCCAGACTAGTTGCGTGACGCAGCGATGAGGTTCTCGATTGAAGAGCCCAATGTTGTGGGATCGATTCTAGGTGCAGTCACTTGGCATTTGAGGGTCCTTAAATACGAGAGACCCGTGACGGTTGATGTACTGGCACGTTCAGGGCAAAATTCTGACATCACGTTGTCTGTAAAACCCAAAACATAGCATTATACTTGACTGCTGATATAATCTTGTAATGATAGACTTGGGACCAAGGAGTGTGGCACGATAGTTCCTTGACTTGCTCATAGTCAAGTCAAATTAGACCAAAAATGATGGGTTTGCTGCATTAAATCATGTTGTTCCAAATGTTTCAGGAATGTGTAGGCGGAGTTCCCTTGAACAACACCTAATGAAGTCCCGTCGATTTCAGGTGCTGTGAGGGGGTGGGCGGGGGTGGATGGGGAGATGGCGGGGGTGGGGTACGGGTGCGGGTGGCTCCAAGACCCCATTTTTTAGTTTTTGGCGCATTACTTTAAAACGGTGCATTGCACAGAAAGTTTTATACTTTTCAAACATAAAGGTGATTAAATGCCCTACAAAATAGTACATTTCACTAGTGCGCTTCTCATTATCTTACATCCGTTTTCAACGGCTTTAACATTCTGTATTACGTTATTTATTGATTATGCAAACATAAATGGCATTTATTACCCATATAACTAATATACAGTATATGAAAGTATGTGTGTCAACTGTTAATTTTGAACACTAATTAACTCTAAAAATCTAGCTTAGGCCTTTCAAATGGCGAATATATTTTTCATATTTTTTTAATATTATATATGTATAAGACGCCTCCCCGTCTGAATTTCTGAGCATGAAATAGAATGTACCTAATGCACTGTGTGCATAATATTAAGATACATAAGTTTATTATGATATTGTACACTATGATATCCCGCAATTAAGAATATAAGAAAGAAGTAGGAGAAAGAATTGATACTGGGAGATAGTGAAGACAGAGACTGCGAATCATCGAATTTAAAACCGTCAAGCGTGGACAACAGACGACCTAAACGGAAGGAATAATAATATTCCATGATATCTGATGACCCAGGAAATGAAATATACTTCTGGACTATGAGATACGATGGGATAGGCCTAAATAACTGATCCCTTTCCCAATACGGAACGGTTGAAAACTCCAGAGATTTTCATAGATCGTGGCTATTTCACTGTAAACAGAACTGGTACACCAATGGCTGCAGTGTGGTCTGATATGGCGATTGAAGTGACACTGATGTGTGACGTGAAAAGTGAAGGGGGATAACACGAGGGAGAGGCATGGGTGATTCTGTGTTGGCGAAATGAGTTGGAGAGGCACGTACAGGTAGGCCTATATCCATATGTTCTTCACTAAGCTTAGAGCAGTTTGCCGGCGTCCATTCTGTAAGTGGAGAACAGCATGTCGACTTTCGAGCATCACGAATAAGAAGAGATGACCAAGACAGAAGAAAGCGTGCACAGTGGTTGACTGATCACCCGCCTTTTGCCGTAAGTGATGTAACCTGTTTTACGAAGGGTATTTACGCCACTGACATAAGTCAGATGGAACATAATTAATGTTTGATTGAACGCGGCAAATTATTCAGCCAAGTGAATTTAATTTATTATTATTAGTATTATTATTAATGTCATATTTTATTTTGGAGCATTTAAATTTTATAACCAATACAGATAGGTTGTCTGTCTTATAGAAAACACTATCAATCGGATTATTCCGATATCCATTATACAAGTAAATTATTTGATTGCGGAGAGTACGGATTTTATATTCAGTTAGGGCTAGTAGAGAGTTTTGCGTCATCGGGAATTACGGATCCAGGAATAGCCGGTGAGAACAACAACTAGATATCGAAACCGAGGGAACTTCTTCAACAGTACGAATTAATGAAAAGGCGATATGTCTGGTGGATACGGAAAATGTACAACCAAGCGTCATGGCAAGAGCAATGAACTTTAACGCCGGAAGAACCGCGTGGGATGTCCCTGCCAAACATGAGGAGGGCAGCTGTTAGCCGGCTGAGGTGAGTAGCATGAATACGCACGGTGATTGGTCATCAGGCGAGGCGGGGAATCGAGGAGATAGACGATGGAAGGGGAAGCGTGCCAAGTGCATATAGTGAGCGCGCTGCGTGAAGAGAAGACTAACTTTATAACTTTTGTTCAGTGTGGACTTACTTATTACTTTTGTTCCGTAATGGACGGATCGTTACTTTGATTCAGAGAACATTATAAATCTTCGCATTAGTCTCCGGACTTATTACTTGTGTTCCATGGTGAACAACATCGCACTGGTATACTCCACTGACCAATTCGTCATGGGTATTATACGAGCTGTTGTGAATAGTCAGACCGTATAAGTGGCTTTGAAACTTAGATCCACCACTAAACAGTATTCAAACTTTCATATTAATTCGCTACTCCATCAAGAAACGAAGAAGATGACGCCGACCAAGAATCTACAGCAATCTCTCTTGAAGCAACAAGTACGAGGGAGAAAGCATCTCCAATGGTGAGGGGAACTGACGCATATCTACTCAATCTCTCTCTTTTCATTATTTTTCATCGTAAATTCAGTAACTTCTTTGATTATTAAACTAATTTTATTCAACATGCAATCTTTAATTCCAGCAGGTAGCTTTATATATAAGACAAAACCTTCTCCCAATGCAAATGATATCAGGGTTAATGATGCAATCATACCACGGTCTGATTTCGAAGAGTATCTCATGTGTTCTACTCAAGCTAGGGGTTGATATTGTGCCCAATCGGACAATTGGGTGCAATATAAATATAAATTTTAGTTTTCAACTTGATGTTGGCGCCTTGGCGCCCAGTTATCAAATCAATCTCACACGTAGGAGTTAAAGATAAGCACCCACAAGGGAACCAGTTTCACTTATCGCCAGCAACGTGGAGCCGAAAACCTTGTAACATTTGAGGAAGGAGAAGTATATATATTTCCGTGCCAGTATTTTGGGGGTCTTTTATATATCAGTGTGTATCAGCATGGGTGATGATAAAGATATGAAGTTGCGTAGTGGTCACCAGTTGGAAAGTGAGGAAGCGAGTAGTATGTCTAGTCTTGAAAATGAGAGCAGTACAGGGATGTCGGAGGTAAATCTCGATACTGAGGGAGGCAATGAAAACAGTCAAGCGGGTTTGGAAAGTTTGCTTCTCCAGTTTATGAAAAAAATTAAATAAGTACAGATGCTTTAAATGCTAAATTGGAACAGAACAGTAGGTAAAATAAAGAGAGCAATAGGGAGCTGAGCGATACTTTAAATGCTAAATTTGAACAAAACAATGTTAAATTAGAACAGAACAGTAGGGAAAGTAAAGAGAATACGGAAGCGTTGAGAGAAAAACTAGATAAAGAATTAGATAAGAAATTTGAGCAAATTAGAGGCGAGATCAGAGGGGGTGATGGAAGAGACTTGTGTCTCGGGACAGTCGGATGAGGAGCCAGAAAGATGCGCGCGCACCCGGCAGGGAGGAGCATTTGAATAGCGCAAGTTTTAAGAAATAAAATATGGAGGACGGTTGTCGTTTCGGGGTAACATTTACAGTCGATTTGCATTATTAACGCAAAGCGGTCGTGAACTTGCTTTAAGTACATTTGAAAATATGCATTCCAATCAATATTCAAGATCTAACTGTAATAATTGAATATTTAACCATACGCACTATTAAGGATCATAACAATATGCGGTCAAGTCTGTCGGAAAAGTGTGCGAGTGGTAGCGTGCTCGCTTGTTGTTTTGAAGATCCCGGGTTCAAGGCTACCCGAGGGCGGAAATTTTTACTTCTTTTTAATTATTTTATTATTTCCTCCTCACGTCGTACAACAATATTGCAACTTAGTTTTGTCTACATGATCTACGAGGACGATAGTAAACATGTTTTCTCTCATTTAAAATTCTATTTTCCCTAAATACTGTTTAAGACCATGGACGGATACTATTTAAATAGTTCAAAATTTATCCCAGAATAATAATATTAGCCTATGACACGTTCTGTATTTGGTTGGTTGGTTCCTAAGTTTAGGGGCTGTGACAACGCGGTTATGTAGCCCCGTGTACTTTGAGTGTGTGTAGAATCTGTCTGATAACCGGTGATAATTGTGATGGCTGTATTAATGTGTGTATCTGTTTTTTAACTCAAGTAAGGACTGCAACTTTGAATTTTTCAAATAGTTCCTACTTTTGCCGCCAAACGCCACCGTCAACGACTACTAGGCCTAGTTCAGAACTTAGCTACTAGACGACACCAAAGTCGGCTCTTGGCAACGAACGTAGACACCTAAGAGCGTTGTTTACATTCCTAACCTATACAATTTAGCTTCACACAGGTGTAATTAGTGGAAGGTTCTTTAAGGGGACACTATAGGCTACCCCAAGAATTTTTTTTTTGCTCCCAGTGATCCAAACTGTACCAAATTTTATTTCCATACGACCAACATCTTTCATAAAGCAAAAAGTGAAAAATTATTCCTTTCAGTTGATCAGTATGGGCAGAAATTACTAAAAGATAGTCTTTTCCTTAAAAGAAATGATAGGAACTATTTACCACTAACAATTACTGAAACTTTACAATCGTTTTACACTATGTACGCATTGCACAGACTAATAATTCTGTGCATGGGTTTGGAAAAATATGAAATAGTTCCTGAAATAAAAAATAGTTTCACAAAATTATTTTTTATTTCCAAAAATTAAAGTTAAACATTATTTAAAAATAAACGATAACTATTTTAACTAATATGGATGCACAGAATTATGGGAGATAGATATCTTCACATGCTACAAAAATATTATTGAAATTGTAAAGTAAAAAAAAAAAGAATTGATTTACAAAAGAATTTTAAATGAGAGAAAACATGTTTACTATCGTCCTCGTAGATCATATAGACAAAACTAAGCTGCAATATTGTTGTACGACGTGAGGAGGAAATAATAAAATAATTAAAAAGAAGTAAAAATTTCTGCCCTTGGGTAGCCTTGAACCCGGGATCTTCAAAACAACAAGCGAGCGCGTTACCACTCGCACACTTTTCCGACGGACTTTACCGCATATTGTTATGGTTCTTAATAGTGCGTATGGTTAAATATTCAATTACTACAGTTAGATCTTGAATATTGATTGGAATGCATATTTTCAAATGTACTTAAAGCAAGTTTCACGACCGCTTTGCGTTAATAATGCAAATCGACTGTAAATGTTACCCCGAAACGACAACCGTCCTCCATATTTTATTTCTTAAAACTTGCGCTATTCAAATGCTCCTCCCTGCCGGGTGCGCGCGCATCTTTCTGGCTCCTCATCCGACTGTCCCGAGACACAAGTATGGAAGAGTAGGCTAAAGAAATTATAGCACATGTAGACAGAAAATTAGGAAAAGTGCAGAATGAGCTGGAGTGTAGAATCAGTACACAGGCTGAGAATTTGAAAGAATTAGTTCAACTTGAAACAAAGCAGGTTAAAAAGCAATTGGGGGGTGAAATTGATAAAATTCAGGTAGCAACTAGAGAGGTTAATGAACAGCTGGGGGGAAGAATTGAGAAAGTTCATGCAGAAATAGTTACTGAAGTTAATGATTTAAGGCAGAAGAATAAAGATAACATTAGTAAAATTCAGGAGAAACAAGCCAAGTTTAGTGATAAAGTTGAAGCATCAGAAGGGAGTATTAGATTAACTGAAACTAGTACTGAGGGAAAAGCTGAGGAGAAAATTGCAGAATTAGAACAAAAGTTGAAATCTTGGATTAGGCAGGAAACTAGTCAGAGTAGGCCTGTATATGTTAATAGCGCACACCGGGAAATAGAATTGGGAAAGTTAAACAATCGACAGGGTTGTCCCATGGAATTTATGAATGCTATAGAAAACAAATTTAAGGAGAGGTTGGAAGAAGGAAGTATTGAGTGGTGTCAAGTAGTTGAGATTTTAGAGCAAGCATTTGTAGGAGAGACAAGAAACTGGTTTGCTGTATATAGGGATAATTTTGAAGACATTTCAGACTTTACAGTTAAAATCTGAGAGAAATTCTCGCAGCATCGTGAGGGAGTTGTTTGTGGGAAATATAACCCGAGAGGTAATTACACTATGGCAGAGTACTTTTTAGGGCAAGTATTGACGTGTAAATATCTGGATGGTTTAAAAGAGGAGAGTGGTGTGGTCAGGCTTTTACTAAGGCACTTTCCATATAGGATCAAGGAAGCTGCATGTATCCAAAATGTAAAATCAATTTCTCAAGTTGAGAACTTACTAAGCACGTTCGATGCACTAGGCAGAGGTGGAATCGAGGAGAATTTCAATAGGAACCAGAATAATAATAATAATAATAATAATAATAATAATAATAGGCCTAATGATGCTAGAAACTAGGAGGTTCAAGGGAACAGTGGCGAGGGGCCTAATGTCCAAAATAGGGGGAATAATCATAATAATAACAATCAAAATCAGAACAGAGGAAATGGATATGGTACGCAGTACCAGGGTAGGAATAACGATTTCAGGGGAAATCAAGGTAGGAACAACGATTTCAGTGGAAATCAAGCGAGGAATTATTGAAATAATGGTAATTACAACCAGAACAGGGGTCAGGGACGAGGACAGCCTGGTAGTAGTAATGAACAGCGTAACAACGACAATACAACCCAGAAAAACCAGACCAGTGCCGTAGTGAGTAGCACTACACCAAGCAGTAGCGGTACTTTAAACGCGAACCAGACTGCGACGTAAGGTCAGAATCTCAGTCTGTAACATGTCCTGTCCATACACTTATACAGGAACCCTATGACCTAAATGTAAGAAGTGAATTATTACATGAATTAAATGATGAAGGTGTTATTCAGGAGGTGGATAGTAAGAGCCCTATTATTAAACTTAAGGTGTCCGAGGCGTACATTGATGTTTTAATTAATAGTGGCTGCATGAAGAGTTGCATAAGTAGTGTATTTTACGATAGAATGAAATGAACTGGAGTAAATTTTGAGGAGATGCCAATTAAAAGCACATTTGTTATTACAGCTGTGGGGAAGAGGTCTAAAGTAATATCTAAGCAAGTTTTAGTGGACATTAAAATTAATAATCATGTAGAAAAGCAAATTTGTCTTGTAATTCCAAATTTAGTATTCAATGTAATTTTCGGTTCAGATTGGCTAAGTAGAGTGTCTGGTAACATATGTTATGAGGTAGGAAGTTTGAAATTTAAATGGAATGATTCTGAAGTAGAAGTAGCGTTCAACGACCAAGGTCAGAAAAGTAGTGTTGTAGGTCTGATTTGTACTTTAAATGAGATAGCTCAGGCCGTAGAGCGAGAATCTTGTAATTTTGTGGGCAGTTTGATTACGAACGGTAGTCTAGAGGACTCGTTACGTGACGCTGCATTTCAGGGAAATATAGAGGAAGAACAGTGTGTTCTGCTCTATGATGTGTTATTGAATAATAGGAGAGTTTTTGAGGATCGCATATGTATGGCAAATTGCTATACTCACTCGTTGAACGTTATTGATAGATCAGTATTCACAGGACAGAGATATGCTGTGTCATTCGCTTATCAGAGTGCAGTTGAGGCACAAATTAACCAGATGCTTGAAGATGGCATTATTGAGCACTCCAACAGTCCATATGTTAATTCTTTGATGACGGTACCTAAGGCTTATGGCAAGGTCCGTATTTGTTTAGATGCTCGCTTAGTTAACACTAGAATTAGTTCAGACCAGCTGAAGTCCATGTCAATAGAGGAATTGATGCAAACATTTGAGGGTAAGAAGTACTCCACTTGTGTAGATTTGAGTTCCAGTTTCTGGCAAGTGCCACTTCAATATGAGGACAGACCGTTTACGGCATTTAGTCATAAGTATAACCTCTATCAATTTTGTAGAACACCTTATGGTTTAGAGAGTAGTTCAGCTGCTTTAATCAGAGCATTAAACACTGCATTAGGTGATGACACAGGAGAGTTTGTAACGATTTACATTGATGATATGATAATTAGTTCTCGCAGTTTTGAGGAGCATCTACGTCATTTAGATATTGTATTTAAGAAGTTACATCAGGCAGGGTTCACTTTGAAACTGTCTAAGTCGTCATTCTGCCAGTAAGAAGTGACATTTTTAGGTCATAGAGTGTCGAGTAGAGGTGTGACGCCAGAGGAAAGTAGGGTTAATAAAATACTTAATGCAGAGGTGCCACAGAATGTTAAACAGTTGAAAACGTACCTTGGAATTTGTAACTTTTTTCGCAGATTCGTTCTTAAATACTCAGGGTTAGTAGAACCATTCAGGGATTTGCTTAAAAATGGTAATCGGTGGAGATGGGAGCACAAGCATGACGAGGCTTTTCGAGCACTGAAGGAAGGTTTTGACAAGGCTGTAGTGCTGAAATATCCTTTGAAAGATAAGGAATATGTGGTTATGACTGATGGTTCACATATAGGTATTGCTGGAGTATTGTGTCAGAGAGATGAAGAGGGTAACCTGCGCATTGTATATTTAGCCTCGCGAGGACACACAGCAACAGAGAAAAGATACACTATTACTGGGTTAGAGCTTCTAGGTATTGTTTTCAGTTTAGGGAAACTCAGAATGTACTTAGTAGGAGAAAGTTTGAGATCCATACAGATCACCATGCATTACTGTATATGAGAACTTGTAAACTCAGCACTAACAGAGTTAGTAGGTGTATTCTTGCACTGCAGGAATACGAATTCACAGTTAAATATATTAATGGCAAAGATAATATACTTGCAGATATGCTATCAAGGGACACTAATTTATGTAGGGATAATCCTGTTGTAAAAGCAGAAGAAGGTATTGTATTATGTGCGTGTGTGGACAGTAGCAATAGGGCATCGTTACAGACACTGAGAAATATGTTAGTAGAGCAACGTGATGACGTTAATTTAAGGGAACCACTTGCAAGGTTGGAAGCAGGTGACGAAGAGTGTGTGAAAGTAGGAAGGTTCACGTACAAGATGCAGGATGGCCTTCTTGCTCGGAAATGTAGGAAGAATCGCTGGGCAATATGTGTACCTGCCACTTTACGGGAGGAACTAATTTGGTTCATACATAGGGAACTTGGGCACTTTGGATCCACCAAAGTTTTCTATGAAATTGCTCATAACTTTGTTTGGAATAAAATGGGAAGAGATGTTGGGAAGACCTTAGCTAAGTGTGACACCTGTCAGAGGAGCAAGTATCCAGTTAAGTATTTAGTGGGAGAAAGATCTGCAGTTCTCACCAGTAATCCCGGCGAACTACTGTGTGTGGATTTATTTGGCCCGATCGTTCAAGGACAGTACGGTTACGAGTATATTTTCATAGTTATTGACGCTTTTAGTATGTCAAGCTATATCCGCTAAGGAAAGCCACGGGACTAGCGTGTTGCCGTCTGATCATTAATAAATATATACCTGTGTTTGGCATTCCACTCAGGGTATTATCAGACAGTGGACCACAGTTTACTGCAAAGAAATGGAGAACTAGCATGCAGGAAGCTGGTATTACACACGTTCATT
Organism: Meconema thalassinum; assembly: GCA_946902985.2. Taxonomy (NCBI): domain Eukaryota; kingdom Metazoa; phylum Arthropoda; class Insecta; order Orthoptera; family Tettigoniidae; genus Meconema; species Meconema thalassinum. The sequence continues at coordinate 271,358,871 of OX336389.2, read as the reverse complement.
CCTCTGTAAGGTACCCTCAGGGAAATTCAGCAGAGCGTTCATTAAGGGAAGTGGCTCGTCTTTTTCGCTCTCGAGTGCATGACAAGCATTCGGCCTGGGTTGGACATCTTCCCAAAGTCGAGATTTGGCTGAATTCTGTCCAGCATGAGAGCACGAAATTGACACCATACGAAGTTCACTTCGGAAAGAGAACACAAAATGAACTAACAAGAGTATTGGGTTTAAATGAGGGAAAGCAACCGGGGATGGATTACATTGTCCAGTTGGAGAAACAGAATTTATCTTAGTCAGCACAAAAGAGAATTCGCCAACAAAAAGAAACTAAATTCGACCTATTCGAGCCGGGAGACTATGTCTTGCTTAGGGTGTCGAAACAGTCGAACAAGCTAGAATGGGCAATTAGCAAGTTTTTCTATCTCTACGAGGGTCCGTTTATAGTTTCCAAACGTATTGGCAATACAGCATATGTGCTGGAGGATGGTAAGGCAAACCGATTATATGGGACGTGTAATATCCATAGTCTTCGGAAGTATGTTTCATGAAGTAAGAGGGTGTAGCTGGCGAGCCAGCCTATCAATAGAGTATGTGTGGTATTCGGAGTGTGGGAGATCTGGTCTTCCAGGCAGGTGTATCAGGTGTCACATTGGGGGACAGGGAAAGATGTCGGGATTGGAGGATGCTGTTGAACGCTAAAGAGTCTCGATACACCAAGGCCAAAGTTTGGCAACGCTGGTGGTGTCCCATTTGTCTGCAAGAGATGGGGCAGCGCTTGTACAGGGCACGTTTGCTAGGGCGTCCACGAGGCAAAAGATGAGCCATCAGAAGGCGAGACTGTCCTTCATGAAATTCATACGCTACAGCACTCCTGAATTCTGTTTGCGACCTCGCCATGTAAGATCTATGAGTGTGAATTTGAGGTATTTTTTGTACGAGGTAGATGACCTCAAGGTTATTAGCATGTACGTATCATTTAAGAGTGGTGTATATTAGGTCAGGATCGCGAGGAGGTGACTGGTCTGGGTTGTACACTGCTGATTGAATGAGATAAGAGAGATGGAGTACTGGTGTTAGGTAGATGTAGGTCTATGGAAATTCAGTGAGATAGTGACATTTACGGCACATAAATATTTGTGTTATATGTAATGCGAGCTTGCTGTTTTTTTAGAAGTCAATATAAATTTTATGTAATCTACAGAGAGATTGGGTACTATGGTCACGAAGCGTAACCACGATAGTGTGATCGTGTGCTCGTGTGTACCGTGTAATAAGTTACACAAGAAGAAATTGACAACCACTTAAAGTGTAATAGTTCTGTGGTGGTATAAAACTGGACACATTTGATGCGTGTGAAGTGACATCGTGAAAATACACAGGGCTTACACTTGTATGGGTATATGTATGTCTTTCCAACACAGGGATGATTGAGAGGCGGAAATATCCGTGGAACGTTTATCAAAATGAAAAACATTGGACATAGAGCAATTCAGAATTGAAACTGACTTTAACGCAAAGTGCATGAAGAAGATTATGAGTGTATTATATATGTAACTTAGGGTGATTTAATTTGTGTAATTTGTATTTTGGTTGGGGATTTTTAGAACGTATCTGGGATAATCACGTGAAGTACCGTGGTGACGGTAAATCACTTGATGATCCGAGGCGAAATGTGACCTGTTTTTCGAAGGGTATTTACGCCACTGACATAAGTCAGATGGAACATAAATAATGTTTGATTGAACACGGCAAATTATTCAGCCAAGTGAATTTAATTTAGAATTATTATTATTATTATTATTATTATTATTATTATAAATGTCATCAAAAAAGTTAATACCTTTAAATACTTAGGGATTACACTCCAGACCACATGCAACTCATTCAGGGTCCATATACAAGAAAGAGCTGCTGCCGCCATCAGAGGAATGGTTGAAATCAAAAACATCACCAAACTCTCACTACTAACAGCCATTACGCTATTCCATGCCAAAACATCTCCAGTTATAACATACGGCAATGAACTAACATGGGAAAGACTAACCCTAACGGACCTTACCAACCTTGAGAAAATCAAATCGAGATATTTGAAGAGAGCACTCGGAGTAGCGAGAACGACCAAGTCCAGACTGGTATATGAACTGGCAAGGGAACCGTTCTACACAGAGAACATGAAACTCAAGCTGCTCCTACCTCACACCAAGCAAGTATCTCAATTAATAGAGCTAAGGAAACAAAAAACAAAAGAAATACCTGAAGACTTTTACGCTACAGACGCCATGATTGACAGGAGATGGACAAAAGCGAACCAAGAATTGCGATCGGTGCTAACCAGACTTTTAGTGCTCGGCTATCACCACAAGATATGTAGAAATGACAAATTTCACGAACCAAACAATGCATGTGTATGCGTACTATGCAACGAACATTGTGAAAAATACCACCTAACTAAATGCCAAGAGAGGATTAAGTCAATCATTGACTATAGCAAAGACTAGCTCTAAATGTATCAAACATTGTACATAGGATATAAATCTTTATGTATGCACATTTGTGCGCATTTTATGTAATAAAAAAAATGTCATATTTTATTTTGGAGCATTTAAATTTTATAACCAATACAGATAGGTTTTCTATCATATAGAAAACGCTATCAATCGGATTATTCCGATATCCATTATACAAGTAAATTATTTGATTGCGGAGAGTACGGATTTTATATTCAGTTAGGGCTAGTAGAGAGTTTTGCGTCATCGGGAATTACGGATCCAGGAATAGCCGGTGAGAACAACAACTAGATGTCGAAACCGAGGGAACTTCTTCAACAGTACGGATTAATGAAAAGGCGATATGTCTGGTAGAAACGGAAAATGTACATCAAAGCGTCATGGCAAGACCAATGAACTTTAACGCCGGAAGAACCGCGTGGGATGTCCCAGCCAATCATGAGGAGGGCAGCTGTTAGCCGGCTGAGGTGAGTAGCATGAAGACGCACGGTGATTGGCCATCAGGCGAGGCGGAGGACCGAGGAGATGGACGATGGAATGGGAAGCGTGCCAAGTGCATATAGTGAGCGCGCTGCCTGAAGAGAAGACTAACTTTATAACTTTTGTTCAGAGTGGACTTACTTACTACCCTTGTTCCGTAATGGACGGATCGTTACTTTGATTCAGAGAACATTATAAATCTCGGCATTAGTCTCCGGACTTATTACTTGCGTTCCATGGTGAACAACATCGCACTGGTATACTCCACTGACCAATTCGTCATGGGTATTATACGAGCTGTTGTGAATAGTCAGACCGTATAAGTGGCTTTGAAACTTAGATCCACCACTAAACAGTATTCAAACTTTCATATTAATTCGCTACTCCATCAAGAAACGAAGAAGATGACGCCGACCAAGAATCTACAGCAATCTCTCTCGAAGCAACAAGTACGAGGGAGAAAGCATCTCCAATGGTGAGGGGAACTGACGCATATCTACTCAATCTCTCTCTTTTCATTATTTTTCATCGTAAATTCAGTAACTTCATAGCTTGGTAATAATTGTAAATTCATCCGACCTCCAATATCACGTAATTTTCATGTGGTAAGGGTAAAATCTTTAAGCTACTTTTTATTATTATTAAATTTACCACAGTCTTGTTCTTGGATTATTAAACTAATTTTATTCAACATGCAATCTTTAATTCCAGTAGGTAGCTTTATATATAAGACAAAACCTTCTGCCAATGTAAATGTTATCAGGGTTAATGATGCAATCATACCACGGTCTGATTTCGAAGAGTATCTCATGTGTTCTACGCAAGCTAGGGGTTGATATACATATAAATTTTAGGTTTCAACTTGATGTTGGCTCCTTGACGCCAAATTAACAAATCAATCTCATACGTAGAAGTTAAAGATAAGCACCCACAAGGGAAACAGTTACAGTGATTCTTTGATTTTCTTTTCAACCGGAGTAATAGGACCCAACAACATCAACTGTTACCAAGCATTGGAAATCGGAACCCGTACAATGGGGACTTTTGTTGGAATAAACTTTGCAGATATTAAGCAGTGTAAGAAGAACGCAGTAGTCCCTTTGGCTGCTATAAGGAACACTATCAAACTGGACAATGAAGTAGTGGTGGTCAAGCCTATAATGATTTCCCAGATAACCGTAATTAACAAAAGAACTGAAAGGGTGTAGAGGAACTGTGGAAGTGTGAGTTAGACCCATATCCCATGACTCTTTTTGACGAAGGGATCATGTGGAAAACGAAAAGATCCGCTCTCTACGATGCCTTTCCTTCATGCAGTCAAATAATCACCCCGAAGAACTGTTTCACGGTAATCGGTGGCGGCTTTGTTCTTCATAAAGTGGAACAACAACACCAAGTTCGCCTCAATCTGCAATCAATATGTGTCTTGCGTTATCAACCATTACTGCTACAACTCTGCTGTTGTGTTTGACGTTGACGAAAACACGAGTTCCACGAAAAGAGGCGAATAACATCGGAGAACATCAAGTAAAACATCAGTGGATATAGACTTTGATGAGAATATGGTGTCTACTGTTCAGCAGGAAAACTTCCTTTCCAACGAATGGAACAAAATTAAAGTGATTAGTATGTTAGCGCAGGCCTTGGGTGCAAAAGGTATACAGTTCACCATAGCCAAAGGATACGCTGACTGCAGCATTGTCAAGTGTGGATTACAAAATACCCCTCATTCAACTGTGGTGGTAGTTGGCGAGGACGTAGATCTGCTCGTCTTACACGTGGCAATCACACCACGAGACACGAATGTCCATTTCATGAAGCCTGGACGAGGCAACACAGAATGCAGACTGTACTCCTCCCAACAAATTCAGGCCTTGCCATTCTGCCAGTACATTCTATTTATCCACGGCTTCACTGGATGTGATATTACATCTGTCATTTTTGGGGAAAGTAAAGCAGCCATAATCAAATGCTTCGAGCGGTATCCTAACCAAAACCCAAAAACATCGCTGAAGTCTTTATGGCTCCACATCCACGCCAAGAGACATCGATGAAGCTGGGGAACAAATGTTTCTACTGATGTATCAGGCACCACTCCACGAGCATGACCTCAATTATCACAGGTACATTTCATTTTGTGGTGCATGTACTAACTTCGTTGAATCACGCTGTTTGATAAATACATATTCTATTCTATTATGTTCTATTCAAAAGTACATGTGCTTCGTCAACTCGTCAGCCAACATGAAAGCAAACTTGTCTTCATTGCCACCTCGTGCGGTGTGATTCTACAGGTTGAACAGTTGTTTGGAAATGAATCACTCGAACCTGGACGTTGGGGTTGGACAAGAGGAGATGGGGAATATCTGACTCCTATTAAGACTAAGGCCCCTATTGTACCTCACAGTGTGCTCAATTCCATAATTGTTCGTTGTGTCACAGACTGCAGTATGAGATGACTGCTCATCTGTCAGTGCCAATTGCCACGGTGCTTTCACCAACAGTGCTTCCATTCAATTGAAGTCGAAAGAGTTGGACGGTGAGGAGCATGAAATGTTTAACAGTCAATAAAAACAATTGTAATGTAATTTGTGTTTGGGTTGTTACGTATTCCTCTCTACGTTTTATTCCTAGGTGGTCACTGTTTTAACTAGTGGTCTTCTTGTACTTTGGTATATAGGTTCCGACATACATTTACAGTGGATAACGCTAATTGGGGACACATAACCCATGACCCATTTTACCTTCCAACACATACAAAACGTGCTAGGTATCGTATTTGACACTAACTTATCACCCACATTACTTCTGGCAGAAAAATGTAGGCATTTCAAACATATGCAGGCATATTGGCTTTCATGGCCAGTGAATTAAAACTCAGCAATTGTTCTAGGTGTGTGCCTTGTCTTGCGTGGGGTTTCGCCTAGGACACCAAGCTGGCTCATCAGCGGGCTCTTGGTGTCTCCGCCCCGACCCCCACAGGAGAAGCGAACTGCGTGCTACCTCCCCTTTTATGAAGTACACGGCACAAACCTAGAAAAATTGCTGAGTTTTAATTCACTGGCCGTGAAAGCCAATATACCAACATTCATCTAAATTTGAAATTGCAACCTCGGAAGGTACTTTAGTTTCAGGTATCATTTGATGTGGGAATTGCATTCTGGGTCAGTCGGTGTCAGCTGCTTCGAGACACGCACAGCAGGTTCCGTGCAGCATGTGAGAAACACTCCCTAGATAATTGAACACTTGCAATGTATTTGGTCGAACCGACAGTAGTGGCTACGCTGGCTAAAGCTCAGCATTAGATCATGGTTCCAAGCTCTCTGCTGACTCGGTAGACGCGTGGGTTCGAGCCCCACCGTCGGCCGTCCTTGAAATGGTTTTCCGTGGTTTCCCATTTTCAACACCAGGCAAATGCTGGGACGGTACCTTCTGACAGGCCACGGCCGCTTCCTTTCACATCCTTGCCCAGTTTCATTCACCATCATTCATTTCATCTCTCATTAACTCCTCTCATGAGGTTGGCGTTAGGAAGGGCATCCGGCCGTAAAAACCATCGCCACAAAGACTTCCATCGCATCTTATCCCCGACCCCGTTGGAAAACGGGAATAATAAGGGGTAGACATACATACAATGTATTTGGTCGAAGATTACAGCTTGCGAAGGGACGCGCTTGAATTCAGAAAACGTTCTACCATTCTAACAGACCATCTCGTAGTGTAGCGGCTAGTGTTCTTGGCTATCACCCTGGAGGTCTGGGTTCGATTCTTGGTTCTGCCAAGAAATTGTAATTCAGGTGTTAGGGCTGGAACGGGGTACACTCAGCCTCGTGAGGTAAAACGCAGAAGAGAAGGGTTCGATTGCCACCTCAGCATCTTGGAAGAGGTTTTCCGTGGTTTCCCACTTTTACTCAAGGCAATTGCTGGGCTGGTTTCTAACTTAACGCCACGGCCTGCTCCTTCGCAATCATATCCCCAATTTACAAATATACACACTAAAGCAGCCATCGCAATACCACAGGTTATCAGACACTATCCACACGCACCCAAATACATGGGGCTATGTGACCACGATGTCGCAGCCCTTAAAATAAGCAACAACAACAACCATTCTAACGTGTTTTGACAAATAGATAACATATCATAGTAAAACGGCAATAACAAACACAAACAAAGGAAGGAAGGAAGCTTGTAGTTTAGCGTGACCGTTAATCTTGAGATCATGAGCCACGGGACCTCCTTTTTACGTGGAATCAGAACCACAGGACATGGCATTTCACTTCGAAAATCTCACATGCATTGACCGGGAATCGAACCCGGACCGCCTTGGTGAGAGGCATACAGCTAGACCGCTGAGCCACCACGCCCTCACAAACACAAACAGAAGGATGCACACGTCACATAAAAACTTGGCTCTGTTGTTTCTACCAGTTGCTACGAGTACTTACGAACACAGTGCAGCAGTCTACAGTTAGCATTGAAAAGCGCCAAAGTTTGAGTAATAATATTTCTTGAACCGAGAGAAATATTTCAACGCTGAAAATGGCATTATCATTCTAGCCAACATCACTGCAAGGTTCCTGAAAGCGAGACTCATGTCAGGTACCCAAACTGTCATGTAACATATTGCAACTATACCGGCCACGGGGGCTAAGGCACTACCTCGTGCCTCGCTGGCATCAGGTGAACGTGGGTTCGAATCCTACTTCGGTCAGGGGCCGATAACCTAGATGTTAGGCCCCTTAAAACAACAATTATCATCATCATCATCATCACCTACTTCGGTCGTCCTGAAAACGGTTTTTGTGGTTTCTCATTTTCACCACCAGGCATATACCGGGAAAGTACAGCCTGTTCCGAATCAACACGGAACTGTAAAATGGGTTGCCTACCCACCCGCAATCGGCTTGAAATCTGCTCGCAGCGCGCTAGCGACGGGGCTGAGTTCGATTTCACTGTTTGCCGCCTTCTTATGTAGCATTGCAAAGTATTTTGCTCTTTCAAAATATATTTACACAGGCTTCACAATAAGTTTGAACGATTTCTGATTCAGAAGTTGTTATTTTACGCTTCTGTTAATGGATTTTGCAGAGCATTTCTATGAAATAACATTTTATTTTACAACATAGTTTATTACAACACAATGTATTTTTGTGTTGTATTTTATTTACAACACAATTTATTGCTCTTTAACCCAATACCACAACACGAGATAAAATTTGGAAATGATTTGTTACAAAATTGTAATCAGTCTTCGATGCGACTAAAAAAGTTAATTTATCACAGACGTTTCGTCTACTGCAAATGGACATTTACATAAGGTGTTCAAAGTGGCGTCCCTCATTCTCCAAGCAGAGGGCCACTCGTCACATGAAGTTCTCTCTTGCGTTCGACGACATCTGAGGAGTAATTTACGCAAAGGCTTCGGTAATGACGAGTTCCATTTCTTCGGGTGTTTGTGGTGATTTTAAAAATATTCTCGAACTGACTCAACTCAGCCCCGTCGCTAGCGCGCTGCGAGCAAATTTCAAGCCGATTGCGGGTGGGTAGGCAACCCATTTTACAGTTCCGTGTTGAGTAGGAACAGGCTGTAGGCTACATTTCAACAGGTCCACGGCCGATTTCCTTCCAAAATCCCTTCCCTAAGCCGTCCTGGAAATATAAATAAATAAATTTGATGTTCTTTCGTCGGTCAACACGATTCTACCCAAATGTGCTGGGTTATTCCCTAATCCTTGGATTTATCCAAGTGTATTTACTAATTTTGTGTAAATTGTTTTCGGAATTAGGGAATAACCCATCACTATTGGGTACAAACATGTTGACCGACTGAAAAACATCATATTTCGATATAATGGTATTGCAATTATCTCGAAAATGATGCAGAGATCAACTTCACAATCTCAGATTCGAACTGATATTTTCCCACTGGACACGTACCGGTACCGAAAAGGAGATAGCATATTTTTTAAAGCACTCTGTATATTAAATGATTCCTATTCATTCTATTTTGTTTCTTATATTGTTGTTGATTCGTTAGGGGCTTTGCGACGTCGTGGTCATGTATCCCGTGTACTTGAGTGTGTGTAGGATTTGTCTTGTAACCTGTGTCACTGTGATGTCAGTACTAGTGTGTGTATTTGTAATTGAGGTAGGATTTGGGTAGGAAGCGGCCGTGGTCTTAACTTAGGTACCACCCCGGTATTTTCCTGGAGTTAAAGTGGGAAACCATGGAAAACCATATCTAGAATGGCGTAAGTATGAATCGAACCCGGCTCTTCTCCGTTTTTGCCACACGAGACTGAGTATACCCCGTTCCAGCCCGCATACCAGAATTAAATTTCTTGGCAGAGCCAGGAATTAAACACGGGCCTCCGCCGTGACAGCCAAGAATGTTAGCGGAAGCGGACTGCTTCTTACATTGTTTTGCTAGATGTTTGGTTTAGGTAGGCCTAAACTGTTTCTTTTGTCTTTTTTTTTTACTCTTAGAACAAAATTTATATAGCATAAACAGGCTCATTAGCCCCAATGGCGCTTTATTAGCTAATACATTCAATTCTTCCCCTTTTCTTGTAGCCTAGTATGTGTTGTGTTCCCTACTCCCCATCCTACGTGAAGGTAAGCAAGCCGCCTCGCATTCAGTGTTGGTTGGTTGCCTATAGCAACGCGGCAACTGCTCGCTGCTCTTACATATTACATGGCAGTTCGAGATCAATACTCCCACGATGTCTCCCGTGATGTTCACATGCTGGCAGGCGTATCTCAGGAACTGTTAACTGTGTAATGCGTCGGATGCCGGTTCGAGTCCTAGCTAGGGCATGCGTGTATGAGTTGTCATTAAGTATGTGCATTTTATCAATCTTCACTAGTGTCCAAAAGTTAAGCATAATCACTAAACGAGGCCATACCGCCTGATAGGAATGACAGACGGATTGCTGAACAAACGGAAGCTGATTCACACACCATATGTCACACAACTTGTCCAAAAGAACAGTGTCAGAAAGGTTCTGATAGCTAAGGTACACCTTTGACAAGAACTAACAAAACTTGGCAATGTCTTCCACAATAAAATATTCTGTTAATAGGGTGTATGGTTACCCCTAACGGCCACACATGCTTCGCAACGACGTGGCATGCTATCTATCAGATGGTCCAAGAGCTCTTGTGGCAGTCGATCCCATTCCTCCGAAAGGGCAATGCCAAGGTCTTGGAGGGTCCTTGGTGGAGTCTGGCGGGATGCAACTTGCCTCCCCAATGCATCCCAGGCATGTTCTATTGGATTGAGATCCGCAGACCTCGCTGGACAGTCCATGCGATTAATGTCTTCCCCCGCCAGAAATCCATCCACCATAGCAGCGCGGTGAGGTCGGGAATTATCGTCCATTAAGAGGAAGTCTGGATCAACCGCACCTTTGAAGAGTCGAACATATGATCACATCCCTGTATCTCCGAGTGTTCACAGTGTTCCTCGGACCACCCATGAAGATGTGCAAGTCCATCCTACCATTCAACATGATGCCGCCCCACACCATGACGCCACCACCACCATACTGGACCCGTTCCACGATGCTCCAGTGGTTGTATCGGCTATCCGGTTCTCTCGTTCTGCAAACTGAAGTGGAATTCATTCATGGTCCAGTTTCGACATTGACGACTCCAGAGTAAATGGGCCCATCTCTGTGCTGGAGTGAGTGGGTCAAACACCATTGGTCGCCTGGCAAACAGCCCTGCTGTTCTGAGCCTCCGGTACACAGTTTGCCGGGAAAAGGCAACCCCCGAGACGGCTGCAAGCTCCGCCGACAATTGTCTTGCAGGTGCACTGCGATTTCGTCGGGCTGTTAAGGCCAGATATCGGTCCTGCTGTGGGGTGGTTACTCTTGGTCGACCTGGTACTGGCCTACGACTAACGTCTCCTGTGTCTCGAAATCGTCTCCAAAGCCTGGAAATGATAATTTGTGGCACATTCAAGGATACGGCAGCTTCGGTCTGTGTCTGGCCTGCTTCCAGGCGGCCGAGTATTCTACCCGGCAAAACGGGGTCTAAATGGCGTTGTTGTTCCATTATGTTGTCACGTTCACCACGAGGCTACACTCCTTACACAATAACAGGGCAAACACGACTGAGGGAATATGGGGTTCAGGCACTGGCAATGTTTACCTAGCGGTTACGCAGCTAGTAAAAGCAGGGAATACTCCTTTCCTAAACATAGCGAACACGTATGGTTGGTAGGTGCATATGTCGTGCGATTTGTGGTCTATTTCCTGCTGCCCTGCTTATTCATAACTTATGCTTAACTTTTGGACACTAGTGTATGTAACAATTATTCCTTTTCAGGCGGTCAATTATCTTGGACGAATAATATTAATGAATCTACTGAAATAACTTTAAATGTATGCACACAGATACAATATATGAACGATGCATTTAATCCTACCGTCTTCTGTGTTCTCAAGATACGTTCTGAGACTCTAGTCCCAGAGGTCCTGGGTACCACTCTCATCTCTGCCAAGAAATTTAATTCTGGTTTGAGAGTTGGAACGGGGCTCGCTCAGTCCCATGAAGCAATACTGAGAAGAGGCGGGTTCTATTCCCACCTCCGCCATCCTGGAAGTAGTTTTCCTTGGGTTCTCACTTCAATTCCAGGCAAATGCCGGGATGGTTTCTAACTTACAGCCACGGCCGCCTCCTTCCCAATTCTAGTCTCAAATACAATAACACAGACCATCAGAAAAATCTTGCACACACAAATACAAGGCTAAACGACCACGATGGCACAAGCCCCTTATAATGAATCGACAACTATCATTTAATTCGTTCATAGATTCTGAAAGGCATCACTTCCAACATTTCTATGTATCCCATCATCTCCATTAATATTATTCTTACAGATCACCAAAGCACATTGTAATTAATCAAACTATACGAGGAATAGGATGTTCCGTTAAGTACACACAGCCTACTTTCCTTGAAATCAATCATCCCATGTTATCTTCTCCTCTTATTGTGCAGCATGATTCAGTACAATGCTGCGTCATGTAGGCTACCAACATTACGCTGAGAAAGGTAATATGCATATTGGTACAGGAGATTTATCACTTATCATATCCCTTATACCAACGTACTACATTGTCGATTTTATCGTTAGGAGCTTTACTAGATGCTTAGTTCATCTATTTTATTATTTGATACATTCTATTGTACCCTTGAGAACAATAAATACGTGATCATAGTCCGCTAGCTCAATAGGACATTCGGGGCATGGTCCATTCTCCCATTCTATGATTCACGTATCTTGGATCAAAGCATAAGGAACACACTCAAATAAACATCAAAATCCAAATATAAAAACTATTTAATATAAATCAAAAATTAGGCGCTACAAAAACAAAACTGTACACTAAATATCTCACACATGTCCTAAATTGGACAAGGAATCATAAGAACATATCCTAAAATCAATAATTAAGGTTCCACTGAACCTGGCAAAAATCAAATAACTATCACTTCCATATAGCACTTTTCTTAAATTGCAACTACGCGTTCCATTTGACTCTGTGTTAACATGTACACATTTATAACATGATAAAAACACACGGATTGCTCTCTCATTGGAGTATTTCTATTACTGTGTTAATTGTTTACAATGATAATAACAATTACCATTTTATAGGGTCTACGTGATGGTTAAATGTATCATCTCCCTTCATTCAACTCTACAACTTAGCATTGTCCTGGAAGAACTCGTTTACCCCTGGAGTCTTGGAAACTACTGATTAAATCAAGTTAGGACAAACTCCCCAGGTTGTCTTAATATCTCCAAATACTCGGGAACAATAGTTATGTTGTGTAACAAACACAGGGATCTTCATTATAATCTCCAAAACGATTATATCATTTTCTATACGGTTCTGAACGTTAGTAAGCAAGAATCAGCGCAACTACCGGATCATCTCAAAGGTTTATCACTTCTGTAGACAACAGAAGCACATGGGTTATTCTTGACCTAACACAATAGTTTAAAAGTGGCCCATCTGGCCTGTCAAAACACTTAAGGCTGATTTATGAGGGGAGGGAGAGTCTAGCTGCCTCCTCCTTCAGACGGGATTATTACAAGGCCAGCACGCTACCAGCACATCTCTTCCTTAGACTTGAAAAGCACACGTTTGTTTCCATCAACATTAAAATTATGCGGCTATTTACCATCCACTCATTTGGCTCAGGTGAGAACAGTAATTGTGGAGCATTCAACATTGGTGGGTAGGATATTAACACAACCAACAATAAATACGGGGCTTTCGAAGTAGCTGAACGCGTGTTCATATCTGGCCGGACCCTGGACTTATTCCATTTCGGAGGACTTAGGACCTACATGAAGGAACGAGGGCATTTAGCACCACTCTTCCTTAATTTAGCAACTTCTGGGCGAGATTAGCTCGGTCCCCTGCGCTTACCATAACAATATAAAATTCAGCACCCTTTTAAAATTTGCATTAGCAAACACACACATCTTCACTGCCGCACTCAACTATTCCCAACAATTAATTACTCCTGGCATAATATCACAGCATTCTTAGCGTGAAAAATCAAATATATACGCTACACTAGCGTCAATTACAACAGCAATTACGTGGTGCCCTTCAAGTAAGAATATGTATCTCTACTCAATCATTTGATCTCCGTCTATTAAACATTATTTGCCTTTATAAATTAATTCTTGACCCTTCTTTCACTAGAACTCAATAGTTCAACGATCATTATTATTATTATTTCAAGGAACCTAGCGGCTTCCATAATTCATCAATGCTGTATATTAATTTAACAATTAATTTATTCATCACGTTTTTACTTTCTACTCTTGCTTGTATCTAATATTACGTTATCCTTTTATTTAATGGTATTCCAACGAATGCAACTCCACTGAGTATTTATTTAACACATTTATCTGGTTACTTCATAATTAAGTTAACGTTCAGAAACCCGTAATTCATATATTATACACTGTTTTCACATATCCCTGTTTTCAAATGAGAATACTTTCTCCATATGCTTTGTTACACGAATTCTCCCAAGGAACAATACATAATAAAATTTTGTTATTTACATAACTTTTACAGAGCTGCTCGCCTGGATTCCAATGAATCGGCATTTTTCACCCACATTTTGGACTTAAGCCGTCATCTCACACATTTCAACACACGTTACAAACACCAATTCTTCCTTAAACTGATACATTTTATATACACTGATAACCTCTGCTTGAGGAAATACACTCATGATTTCACTAGCACTTAAAAAAACACTGTAATATCGATAAAAACACTTGAAAATATTTGTTTCACTTAGAAAAAAAATTACATATACAAAAATTTCACTTCTGGCTTGTAGCAATGCCTTTCACGCACTTGATTTACACTTTCTCCTTCTTTTCCGCCTCCGAGGGTGTAGATACTAGTGTTGACTCCCTAGATATAACTCCTATCGGGTTGATTGAGAGTCTCGTCTACGGTTTCCTTCTCCTGGTACCGGATACTTGTCTCCTACTCTGGTTCCTTTAGTTATCGGCACTCCAAATTGCACGATACTGTACTCGTTCGGTTGGCAAGTTTTTATCTTGCAAATGTCTATGCTTGACTATTTGTCCTAGAGTCGCAGTTTATTGTACTAACGCGCTCTATCAATGTTTTTGCTTTGGTACACGTTTGGACTGTGTTCCTAGAATAACAATCGTATTCTACACGTGGAACAATTTCCAAAGTCTTTCCTATTTTTACTCTGCAGTTACTACCTTTACTTTAGATTCCTCTGATCTAACGTCACTTGTGCACTAATCTCCTAAGCACAGGAAGATTAGGCAATTATCCTACGTTCTGACCCTGACACGGTTCTTTAACGCAATGGATAAATTTAGAGTTTCACTACTCTTTTAAAGTCTCGTTTACTGCCGAGATATTTCGGTATTGTCTTCAATAACTGATTTTATAACTGTTCGTTTCTAAGGCTTTTACAACGCCTCCGTCGGCTGAATATATTTCTTGGCCAAAGTACAACACTTTGCCAACGTCCAAAGACTGATTATAACTGTTCGCAGCACGACAATAAGTTCCTTCTAACGAGGATTATGAAGACTAAACGTTCGGTGAAGCAGCATGACCACTCACGGTCTGATGAAGACTGCATGATTAAAAATGTCGCGACGCAGCGCGTCCCGCTGAATAATACTTGATGCAGCAATTCCTCTTAGGGAGTAACTGGAGACTGAATGATATTTGAAACAGCACAACGCCCTCGGGCTTGCTAAGACTGAATGATTTCCCTTGCGCTCGTTGGGTATTTATTCGATTCTACTAAAAATAAATTAGTTCCGCTCCTTCTCAAAACTAATTTCTAAGATAACCGTCATACATTTAAAAAATACCTACTTGTTCCTCACGATCTAAACGTCTCAATGCTACTCAAATTTTCGAAAATCGATCGTGGGAAAGTTCTTTAAAAAATTAAAATGCGCTCCTGTAGTATGTGGACGAACATACTTTTGTTCCCTTTCTCTGGGCTGCTGGCTAGGTGAATCCCCCATTACGTAGTGCTTATACTGCGTTTCTATACTATCCAATTATTATACAATTGTATCACTCTTAAAATTCCAATTTCCAGGATGATTAACATTACCAGTGAGATCATTTAAGATTTTTGCATATTTTTTGCCGATTTCAGTATTTCACCACAGTTTCTGGTCCCGCCTCTCAATCAGTGTTGCCGTTTTATTGCTACGTCAGGACTTTTAAGTGAATCTTCTGTCTCTCTCTTTTCAATGGAAATTTCCTCCCCGCGATTGCATCTCCCGACGCAAGCATCTTTACTCACGTAGGCCGGGGTGACTTCATATACGGCTTGTGTACAGTAACTCAGATATTGTCATATATTCCTGAGTCACATATAGATGATCTCACTAACCATCTAGCTGGCTTTAAAACTGTACTGAACTCTTTTAAGATTTTATTTCTTTCTTTTCTAAAGGATCATGGATTCGAACCTTGTGCCCCCCACATGGGCACACTATATGACATACAAACATATTGTGCAATAAAACAATATTGCACATTCGTGATATTCTTCATTTGTGACTTCTCACTTACATTCAGAATTATCGATTTCAATGTTTTAGTAGTATGTTTGATTGTCATCTTCAATGTATTAAGACTTTGAATTTGATCCCTTTTTATTGTGTCTGAAACGACTCTAACTTCTTGATAACTTTCAACTTCGTGAATTTTCTAGACAATGAGTCGTTGATTTTAATATATTATATATAGGCCTACGTGATAAATTTAGAATTTATAAAACTGGCGAAAAGTAATATTGTGCTGGTAATTGGCCTGGATGAAGGTATGTGTCCATAGATTTCATGTTTTCAAGACGGTATCCATGCGTAACATTAAACATTAGGGTTAACTCAGTATGTAAACGGTAAGTTGTCATGAAACTTGGTAACGGAGAAGTCTCACATGGATAACCCCAGTTGCACAAATCACGAAGGTATTACAGAGAACAATACTCTGAACCACCATTTTAAATATATAACATTAAAATTATTACCATGGAATAAGAAAGAGTGATAATGGAGATGTTGGAATAAGAATGCTCACCATTAGAAACTTACTTTGGTCGGAAGAGAAAAATAATAAAATTGAAAAAGGAAGGAAGCTTGTAGTTTAACGTGACCGTTAATCTTAAGATTAATAAAATTGAACATAACGCACAATAACTTTATTTAATATATACAGATTGTTCCGAAACTCCTATAGCACACTTCCAGGGGTTGTAGAGAGGACATTTGCATGCGTAAATTTAAGCCTCAGCCATCCTCGAAGTGGTTTTCCGTGGTTTCCTACATCGTCATCGGACAAATGCCGGGATGGTACCTACCGTAAGGCCACGGCCACCTCCTTCCCACGTCCTTGCCTAACCCTCCCATACTACTAAAACATTAAAATAGATAACTTCAAATATAAGTAAAACATTTCACTTATCTAAGACACATGATATATTGATCGTTACGCAAAGATTCCATCCCGGAAATATAAAATACAGTATAACCTGTCATATCCGGACTAGTGGGGCGACCGGCCGATCCGGATATGGAAAAATCCGGATATCACAAGGCTATTTTCACAAATAGCTAGGTGACCAGAAATAATTCACTAGTTTGTTGTTGATTAATTTTAATGTTTTTAACGGTTGCTTCACGCACTGTACATCGTAAAAACAGTTTTTTTTCCTTTTTCCGGACGTTTTAGCAAAAAAAATAAGGTTAAAATATAACAATAACGATAACAACGGTAAACAATAACAGTAACAACAGAAACACACTCGCAAAACAAACTGTCGCTTCAAGACTCACGTACAGACTGAAGGGTAAAAAGACAGGCAGCCTCGTGTTGACGTTGGTGGCAGGCAGGCAGAAGCCGTGAATGGAATATCGCTTATTCACACAAAGGGATGAGTTTCCGGGAAGATGTCGTTGACCGATTCAGGCTACAACCCCTCGCGGTCAAGCACGCACACAGACTTCCAGCGCTGCAACTTTCACTCGTCCTCCCTGGCTAGCACACTAATGTATCCTCGCTCTCAACTAGGACTTAATAATTCATTCGGAGATGTGTCCGGATATGGGAGGGTTCCGATATCACAGGTCCGGATGTGACAGGTTGTACTGTATTGAAATTGAATAATCAACTTCTAATAAAGCCATAAGTACGAAAATGTACGATTGTGCTCAATTAGATCGGGTGTGAAGCAATTAAGGGTTGCCTCCGTTGCTTAGTGGTCAGCGTGACTAGCTGCCGCCCTGGAGGTCCGCGATTCGATTCCCGGCTCTGCCACGAAATTTGAAAAATGGTATGAGGACTGGTACGGGGTGTACTCAGCCTCGGGTGGTCCAAATGAGTAAAGGAGATTCGACTTCCTCGAAGTGGTTTTCCGTGGTTTCCCACTTCGTCTTCCGGCAAATACTGGGATGGTACCTACCATAAGGCAACGGCAGCCTCCTTCCCACTTCCTTGCCTAACCCTCCCACTCTTCCCATCTCTTCATCAGGCCCCTGTTCGCTTTGCAGGTGAGGCCACCTGGGCGTAGTGCTGGTCACACAACCCAGTTATATCCCCGACTCAGAGTCTGAAGCTCAGGACACTGCCCTCGGTGGCGGTAGAGGTGGGATCCCTCGCCTAGCCCGTGGAAAAAGCCAACCCTGGAGGGTAAATCGATAACGGAAAACGGAAACGAAGCAATAACCATTTTAACGCCCTAATATTTATACACGTATTCTCGAGCAAATTGGATGATATATTTCATACATAGCCTACATACTTTTTCATTTGAGACTGGTTTGCCGTTCAGAGTTCAGTCTAGTCTGCAAGCCTCTGTTTGCCATCAAGTAACCCCCATGATCCCCTATTAGCAGTTAGCACTGTGGCCTCCTCTGCTTCCACACCTCTCACTTTGAAATCGTTCAACACTGAATCTAATCATCGCCTTCTAGGTCTACCTTTGCTTCTCCAACCATCTACAGCCGAACTCATTAGCCTCTTAGGTAATATCTCCTCCCCCATGAACCCACCATTTGAGTCGGCTCATACGAACAGCTTCATCTACATGTTTCATTTGAGAGACAAACATCATCAGATCTTGTTCAGTTGCGCTTAAATTAAGTTTGACGGATATGTATACTATGTAGCGCGTATGTACAATATGTGTAATTCTACCCCTTTGGGGATGGAATGCGATGAAAGAATGTGTGGCGAATTGTTTTTACGGCCAGATGTCCTTCCTGAAGTTAACCCCATGAGAGGAGTTAATGAGAGGATAAATGAATGAAGAGGAATTAAACAGGACAACGAGATGAAAGGAAGGTACAGTCCCGGCATTTGCCTGGAGTAGACAATGGGAATCCACGGAAAATCATTTCAAGGACGGCTGACGGTGGGGTTCAAAGCCACGTGTACAGAGTCAGCAGATAGATTGGCCCCATGGCGTAGTGTTGCGCGTTATCGAGCGTAGCTACCACTGCCGGTACTTGTCCGAGATAAGGTGTGAGTTACTCTGGACACAGGAACAGGACTACTCAACAACTAGCTAAGTTTAAGCATCCATATTTTCATTTCTGCTGCATGCTTTGTGTGTGCATGTCGTATTAATCCATCTTGCTATATTATAAAAGATCATCAGTTAAACAGGAACTTTAAATATAAACAGGCATTAAAAAATATCTGTGACAACAATCATATCAAAACCATCCCACAATTGACATTAACGAATTCGAAGGTTTGCTTACTTAACCACCTGTATTGTAATAACAACATCAAAAATGTACCATTTATAGAAGTGCTATAGACTAAACGGAACAAAAAATCTTATAAAAACGTTTGACGCGTTAGATAATTTGCATCAAAAATAAACGTAATTTAGTCATAATATTATTGTACATACGTGTTTTATAAATATCCGCTGTACCATTATGCTCCCAAATATATAAATAAATAAATAAATACCGGTAATATCTGTGACCAGTGGCGTACCGACAGGAGGGGGGGAGGTTCAGGGTTTAGCCCCCCCCCCCCGAGACATTTCTTTACTTGAAGCTTTATATTGTCCCATCGATCAGCTGTTTTATGCTGCCGCTAGTGAGGCTTCTTACTCCTGTATATAGTTTAAATGTGGTCACGTTCCTCACTTGGTAAATGACCTGCACTCTACTCCCAGCGAGACTCCTCCTTCAGCGTTGGAGCTAGCCATGGATCAGTTTTACTGTTAAAGTGTGCGATCGGTAACCTTTTTCACGTCGCTTCGGGTTGCTTTAATCGTGTGTCCGTTTCGTTAAAGATAATTCAGTACATGAGGAGTTTCTGCAATTTATTCCAATTAATGATACGGATAAAGTCCTCAAGTTACGTAGATTTTGAGAGTCAATTTTAATGGCAGTGGGAACATGGAGAGCAAAACATTATATTGTACTCGCATAATATCAATATTATAAGCAACCACGTAATCATGGCCATGATGATACCACTGCATCGTTTCACTTTTAATATTTAGTTACTGTTTTCCATATTATTATTTTTCATTTTTTCATTGTGTCGAAAAAATAAAAAGGCCTAAAATAGTTTTCATGCATAGAGAACGGTTATTTAATTATTGTTTTTATGAATATTAATCGAAATGTCATTTTAATAATGATAACTGTTGTTTTAATGGGTGGAACAGCAAGGTCATCAGCCCCTTTAATAATGTGCACAATTACCCTATTTTATTAATGACCCCCCCCCCCCCCCCAGAAGGAAATCCTGCGTACGCCACTGTCTGTGACCTAGTATTAAGCATTTCCCAGAGGACTGGTGAAGCTACCGGTGCAGTGTTTTACATGAAACGAGACCCGTAAACATTCTCCTCGCAGCTGCGAGGTACACCCATTGCAAACAGTCTGACCATATTGCTTTCTTCTGCTACAGGTGGAGACAATTATTCATGAGGTGAGCTATTCTAAACATTTAGCGGCTGAGAATCACCGTCTATCCATAACGTTTGAAGAATTTGTGCAAATATTTATCAACCATGGACCTGCATTTGGCACAACTTCCAAAAATATCAAAAAAGCATTTGAGGTTGCTGTAAAGAACATAGGAGAAGAACAAAGGTTTATATCAATGGAGAACTTAATCAGCATTCTGGAAGTGACAGGTAATATTGCAGCATTGAAGTTTATTCAACATTATATCATTACATATAATAACTTTCACCAAACTTATGAACGAAAGCACTACTCAACACACAAGTAAGTAAAAAACTCATAATTCACATAACTTATTTGAATTTCTGTACATATTTGACAGTAATTACTGAAGCGTGCAACCACAAAAGGGCCACAATGGGTTATTTTAGGCTACGCTAACCAGCACTCAGTCATGGAATATCATGGATTGACCAACAACCATTTGTAAAGGTCTTTCTAAAAGCTTTCAACAGTAGCTCTTAACAAGTTTTGTCCAATTTTATTAAAAGTCCTTAATCCTTAAATAATATGAGCTCTGGATTTTACGTTAGTCTACAACTAATTTGTTATATTAAGAATATATTCAGTAAATATCTAGAGCATCATGCATGAGGAGGTTTCATCTCTATGTACAGTATATGACAAATAAAAAAAACTGTAAAAATAGAAAGACCAGTGGAAAGGCGTTTACAATGACACCTTGGGGAGAACGTTTGTGAGTATACCAGTAGACTTAATTTTCATTCTTATAATACGAGCAAAACGCTAACTGCAGTCGAAACAAGCAGTTCCATGAAAAACTAACTTTACCTATTTCCAAATGTTCTACATCACAATTAAATAGATGATTCATGTGTTAAACTAATTAATGTGTGTTATTTGTGATCTACACTGTGTGTAGGGCAACAATTTCACACTCGTAACTCAATTTCAAAACATTGTAGCCAATTCTGGCAATAAGCAAAAAAAAATTAACAAAGCAAAATGGTATTAAAGACGACTGCCACTACCTCGCAACAACACATCTCCAGCACTGAAAAAAATGTTCGAAGTCACATGGTGAAGCACTATCTACATTAATACGATTTAAACAAAAATTTTGTACCAGAATATTTAGTTCATCATAGTGGTGCATTTATCAACTTTCCCAGTGGTCTTTGTAATATAACATGGAGAAGAGATGTTCATATCCTTAGTTTGCAATAGCTACATTACCCATTTGGGGCAGATAACCTCAATGATTGTCACCTCAAAATAATCAACATCATCACAATCACGAACGCACGCTAAAATATACTGTATTTAACTCATCTTATTGGTTAATTATGACCACTCCCTCAGAGACCACATCTTCCTGTGAGTTCCTGTTAAGAAAAGTCATATGTATGGCATAATTTATTAAAAGTAAGCTATACATTTCTTTGCTAAATGATGATGATGACGATGATGATGGTGATGGTGATGGTGATGGTGATTATTATTATTATTATTATTATTATTATTATTATTATTATTACTTTATTAGGGGAGCGTGATGGCGCAGTGGCTTAGCTGCTCGTCTTTCACCCGGACGGCTGGGGTTCGAATCCCGGTGACAGCGGGGTGGGATTTTCACCTGAAAAATCACGTGGCGTCAGGAAGGGCATCCGGCCTTAAATCCCCGGCCAAAACCAAAATGAGCCTGGTTGGCTCCGGCGTCCCCAATTAATTGGGAAAAGCCGAAGAAAGATCAAGAAATTATTATTACTTAATTAGCATTTATAACATAATTACCAGCTAACGATTCAATAGCGTGCTAACAAAAAAAATATAATTTTTGAAACAGACACAAAATCCATCTATAATTCACGAATGCAACACTTAGTAATAACAAGTTGTTTCATGATGAACTAAATAGCCTATTTTCATATATCCTACTGATCTTAACCATTAAAACTCTCCCGCCTATTAAAAGGATTTTCCATGTGATGTACTAAATAGCTTTCGGTACACGACCTAAGACTTCATCAACACCATTACATTGAGAAATTATGTGCTAGAATATATAGCTTTCAGTAATGGCGAACTCCTCCCGCGAGATGGCATCCTTTTGTAATGAGTCACGGGAGGTTCTTTTTTAGAAAAGTCAAATGTATGACTTAAAAAGTATGCACAGTCACCATTTTAAGTTCTCATAAAAATTTAATTAAATTAGACGTCAACGTATTAAGGCTTGTATGAAGATATACCGTGCCAAGTTTCCCAGCGCTCGGAAGATTAAGTCGCGAGAAAAATCGATTTAATATTTAAATTTTGCGTCACCACTATGTTGGTTTTGTGTTCATCAGGTTATTGAAAGTCCCATAGTTTGGCCTCTATGAACGTACAAAATTTCAGTTTGATTGCTGTAATAGATTCGTAGATATTGAGAACCGGTGAATTATTTCGGATGAACGCCATGTTGGATTGTTTACAGTTAGACCAAATAACTATGTGGTATTTGATGAAGATTATTTCGTAGGTTCATTGTACAAACGTTCACTTGGATCGCATGATTAGGACACAAGAAAGAATAGCTTCATTTTAAAATTGCGTACAGTTGCCATCTTGAGTTTATGAAAACAACAGAATTAAATTAGATGCCAGTAAATTAAATGTTGCATAAACAACTACCGCGCCAAGTTCACTGCGCTCGCGCAATTCAATCGCGAGAAAATTCTATTTAAATATTTTAAATCCGCTTGGCCGCCATGTTGGTTTTGTACTTAACTGGTTTTTAAGAATCACATAGGTGAACTTATCTTAGTATTCTCTATCAAAATACAAATTTTCAGGATGATATCAGGACAGTTGAGGAGATATACTGTAGAATGCCTGAGAAATATTTCGTGCGGCCGCCATGTTGGTTTGATAGAACGTTTTAAAATTTGAAAGGCACGTTCGAGGTCAAATAAGTTAGTATATCCTTGCCGAGTCTCATTGAAATCGCTCCAGCTGTTTAGATTTTATTGGGTGGAACACACACACACGGACAAAAGGTGATCTTATAAACCTACTTTCTCGTATGATAAAGATGAGCGAGCATATTTCATTCACCATACTAGTTCATTTTATCAACATCCGCTACAATAAGATCAACAAACCCTAAGTAACAGGCGTTCAACGCGAGCGCTATCTATCTCGTATAATGAGGAGTCACTACTATATATTCCACACACATCCAAACAGTCGGGCCTGATGATCAAAGGTGTCCCAATCCCCTAATATGAATTAACATCAACAACAACATATAGGCTACTAAGACCATTATTGTACAGTATTTATCAGAACGTTTCAGTCACAGCAACGCTGGGATCGAGTCATTCCATGACAACTTAGAGGTACTGCTTGGGTCTAAGCTGCGTGAACCTGAGAGGAATGTGCATCGCGGACTATGAAAAGTGGTGTTGACGAGTGATGAGGTTTCTTGGTCCGTGCATAGTACAGAACCAAATACATTGGTCGGTGACTCACTCACTCATTCGTAACACCACAGTGGTTTGAGCAACGGCCCTATGTTAGCAGTATTGGAATAGAAAGGAATACCAGATATCACGGCGGGCTGTTGACAGACCCTTCTCTTCTCCCCTGACCATTCCCTGCTCTTTGCCCTCACTCCGCAAGTTCACAGAGCTTGGGTCCGAGCAGTATTCATCTCTTGAGGAATTGACATGCACGCTACCTTTGTTCAGAATACCGAATTTGACAACGGTCATGCTGAGCAAGGGAGGGGGAACAGATTCAACACACACCCAAGACATGGTGCTGATGACCAAAATGTATGAACAAATTTACTACAACATAATTGTACATTGTTTCCAACAGGTGAATCTCACACGAAGGAGCAGCTAAGGAGGTACGTCGAGATTCTTAGTCCTGGCACACTGGACGATGAAAACAGTTCTCAGGCCAATGACACAGAAGCAGATCAAAGAAATGCAGAGGCCATTAACAAAAATGTAAGAATAGAATTTTAAAAGAGATACCAGTCTTTTTCCAGTTATTTTTTTATTTCTTTCAGGGGATTGGGATATCGTGTTCATCAGCCCTGTGTATTTGGTTAGTGTAGAATTTGTCTGATAATCTGTATTATTGTGGTATTTGTAGAAGGGTGTGTACTTGCAATTGAGACAAGGGTTGGAAAGAAGAAGGTGGCATAGATTAACACACTGGTAGAGACACCACAATAACACAAGATATTGTTGTGTCTACAAGTCTAGAGATGGGGGATATGGGAACCCACTCTAGCAGGGGCGTGTATATAGTTTTTTTTGAGGAGGAGGGGGGCATGGAATAGCCCCCAAAGAAAAGATGTCCGGGGTTCCTTCCTGGGAAACTTTTGTATAATTTGGTGCAAAATAATGAGATTTAAAGCTATCTGGCATCACCTTTTCAACCGATTTGTTGTGATGTTTTATGTTTGGTTCATGTCAAACACAACTATGACACTTTTGTGTTACCTTTTAATAATACAGTCATCTTTGCTCACTTTATAGTATTTAGATAGAAATAATGAACATTACTGTCTTGATTCGGGGCACATGACCTCGCTGTCCTGCCCCTTAAAACCTCAAAAACTAACTGTTTTGATTTACAACTTACACTATAATATCAAGTCAAGGTTTCTTGAAACATTATCTAATTGGTTTATAACTTCATTGTCAGTGAGATGTATGTATCTGTGAACAGATAACAACGCTAGACTGTTGAGTCTGTTTTCGGAAGTAGAATTTCTTAAGTATGTTTTCACCAACTCAAACTCAAACTCCGTTCGGCGGAAGCTACAGAGACAGGCAAAACTGCCAAAAGTTTGATAAGGGTATAAAAGTTAGGGGGAAAAATTACAGTCAGTCTGAAAGACTAGGCTTTATATCATTTCAAATTACGCATGCTACAAATCCTACACATGTTAGAAAGGCTCAGGAGGGCTTCTCGCTTCGCTCGAAGCCCAAGGACTCATTCAACAGACTCCATTGCCCATTAACTTAGGCTTCCCGCGCGGGCACCTCTTTAAGGGTCATCCTGTATTTGAGTCTGACATCTTTTACAACTTTTTAAGGGTCACCCATTATTTGAATCTGATATCTTGCAAACCTCTTTAAGGGTCACCCTGTATTTGAATTGAATCTAACATACTGTACACATCGTTAAGTGTCACCCTGTATTTTGCTCTGACATCCTGCACACCTCTTTAGGAGACACCCTGTATTCTTATCTGGCATCTTGTATATCTCTTTAGAAGTCACCCTGTATTCTTGTGTGACATCTTGTACACCTCTTTAGGAGTCACCCTGTATTCCTGTCTGACACTGTGTAGGCTACACCTCTTTAGGAGTCACCCTGTATTCTTATCTGACGTCTTGTATATCTCTTTAGGAGTCATCCTGTATTCTTATCTGGCTTCTTGTACACCTCTTTATGAGTCACCTTGTATTCTTATCTGGCATCTTGTATATATCTTTAGGAGTCACCCTGTATTCTTATCTGGCATTTTGTACACCTCTTTAGGAGTCACCCTGTATTCCTGCCTGACACCGTGCAGGCTACACCTCTTTAGGAGTCACCCTGTATTATTATCTGACGTCTTGTATATCTCTTTAGGACTCACCCTGTATTCTTATCTGGCATCTTGTACACCTCTTTAGGAGTCACCCTGTATTCTTATATGACATCTTGTATATCTCTTTAGGAGTCACCCTGTATTCTTGTGTGACATCTTGTACACCTCTTTAGGAGTCACCCTGTATTCCTATCTGACACCGTGTACACCTCTTTAGGAGTCACCCTGTATTCTTATCTGGCATCTTGTACACCTCTTTAGGAGTCACCCTGTATTCTTATCTGACGTCTTGTATATCTCTTTAGGAGTTACCCTGTATTCTTGTCTGACATCTTGTACACCTCGTTAAGGGTCACCCTGTATTCTTATCTGACATCGTCTACATCTCTTTAGGAGTCACCCTGTATTCCTGTCTGACATCTTGCATACCTCTTTAGGAGTCACCCTGTTTTCCTGTCTGACGTCACGTACTCGCCGTCTCCCAGGAGTAAACTCAGACTCGGTGCATATGCACTGTACAACATGGTGACGTCATACACGCCGTAACCGTAACCGTAACGCATAACGTTAGACCCAAGCATAACGACGAAGTCGACAAGATCATTTGAAATGATAAAAACTTCTGTCACACGCTTCAAGGGCACTTGTTGCTGTTCTTGGTAGGTTCTTAAGAGCGAAGGTACTGAAGGGAGGGTAATAAGAATTTATGTTGTTACACATACGAGATCAGAGAAATCTGATTGTCACACTGTTTACATCGCGCTACCGTCGCGTCGCGTGCCTTGCGTCGCAACTTTGCCATATATCACTTAGTAACAATAGTACATGATACGTAAATTCGTTTTACCCTCTTATATACGCCCCTGCACTCTAGGATGGGGGATGGGGCATTCAATGATGTGTGTTGATGACCGGTGTTTCCCAGTCAGGAGAGGGGAACTAAGCACAAACCGTGAGGTGATCGGACAGTGTGCGGAAGTGAAATCAAATAGAATTATATATTAGTGTATTGATTTATGTAAAACCAAAATAGGGGAAGTTTCGGGGATGTGGGAAGGATTATTTCAAGGATTGAAACACTGAACTTAGCTTATTGAAGCTGATCGACGTCGGGTGTCCCTCTGGGTTTCATCCTGTTGTCCCGGGATCAATGGTTGGGTTGGTTCGCCCACGCCTGCCTGCACACTCGGTTCGTCTGTCTGTCCCCTCTTGTTTACATTATTCACTTTTGAATGTCTTGTGTTATCGTCATGGAATCTGATGAGTATTTGTGTGGCTGAGTTGCTTCGCCTGTTGAATTCTCATATTCTTATTCCATGAATAAGGGGGTTGGAACAAGACACACGAGAGAAAGAAACTAAAGAAAAAAGCGTAAAAATTAGAGATGGATAATTTTTGATACTGAGAACAGACGTATTCGATTCCCACCTTTGCCATCTTGGATATGGTTTACCCTGATGTTTCATTTCTACTGCGGTTTAATGCAGGTTGGTACTTAATTCACCGGCCTCTTTCTTCCCAATTCTTGCCTCAAATGCACATTGGTAGAAATAACATAGGACATCACGCGCGTCCACCCTAATACATGGGCCTGGTGCCATTCAACTAAATAATAACTTACTATATAGAGTAAAATTTTAAGGAATATGATATACAGGATGTTTCGAAAAAAATTTCCGACATTGCAACAGGGGTTTGGATTGGTCAAAACGAGAAGAAATGTTCCTATAAACATATGTCCGGAAACAAATACCTGTTGAGATATCAGCCATTTTACTTGTGTTGTGTATTTATACTTCAGACAATGGACGTCATCCCACCAGCTACTTCTAATTAACACTCGACTGTCACACACTTTTAACAGAACACGCGTTGGGCAAACATCCATCCACACCACCAACCAGGAGCTGTGATGATTTCAGCCGGCCTGTCCGCGGATACCATCTGCACGTTACACGAGATGCTCCACATGGTTACCACATGCTTTGGCTCTTCTTCGCAAGGAATCCCCAACTCGTCCAATCACGCCCGGCTGCTCGCGGATGTGGGCACACTCATTGGTCACACGTTCTTATAATATCTGCACATTGTCGATGGGTGTGGCATACACTAATGTCTTTAAATGTCCCCATAGCCAGAAATCTAATGGATTAAGGTTCAGAGAACGGGGAGGCCATGCTACTACCATTTTCTAATCCATAGCAAAAAACCATGTTTGCCATTTCCCTCAAGGAATACTCCATCGCACTGTTTACGTCATCCACCCTGCACGGGACCAACAGTCTGGTGCGGGTAGTGCACTGCACTGCCAGCACAACCGCATACTATGACTGAACATACGACTCATGCAAAGACCTTCAAAGGAAGGTCGCCTACACCACTGAACACAACGCCTCCTCCACGCGGGTAAAATGGTGCATACCTCAACAGGTATTTGTTTCCGGACATATGTTTATAGGAACATTTCTTCTCGTCACGTCCCCTCCAAAACAAAACTTACTTTAACCAGCTAGCGTTCACTGAAAGAATTACACGTTTAACATAAAGGGTTTCGGTGCTATAATTTTTTGAAATGTTGGCATTATTTTTCGATGACCCTGTATATACAAACACACCCAAATACACGGGTCTAAATGACTGCGTTATCCAAACCCGTCAAATGAAACAACAACAACAACAACAACAACAACGGATAACTGTTCCTAGTAACATAAACCCACTAGAAAGGTAATTTTGATTATATACGACAGTGGCTTATCTCGGGTACTTATTTTATTTCCGAGCCGGAGTGTTGTTTTTTCTTATAGAAAATTTAAGTAGACGGGTTCTTGGATCGAGAATGGCACACACAATTGTAGGTTTGAAGAATTGCAGCTTGAGATGAATACAGCGTACAATAATAGTACATTATGCAACGAGCCGATAATGGCACACGAGTATGTTTATAAAACGAGCGTAGCGAGTTATATAATTTCCATACGAGTGTATTAATTACCATTATAGGCGAGTTGCATACGACTGTTTATGTTCGACGATAATTATAACTTTATTATATGTTTTAACATAAATATTCATAAATATCTGTGGGATTCAGTAACTTCAGTAGTGAACAGAGCGCGCTCGGTGGTTTGCTGACTGAACAGAGCGCATGCATGGGTCAAAGAATTTCGAAAGCAGAGACCATTTACTTTGCTTGGCAATGCTATTGTTTACAGCCTGCATGATGTCTAGTTCCGATCAGAACTAGCATTCACTAATATTGTCACCGAAGTCGTTTGAAAGCAATGCGCTGTGTAGAAATTGGTGTTGGGGATATTAAGGTACAGTGCTATTTCTTGTCTCATATTCGCCAGTTTATTTATGCGAACATATGGGAAGGTGCACTTTCCATGTCGGTAGAAGGATCCTGTGTTGCTAACTTCTGGATTCATAGATTCATAAATTTCTTGCATATGTCATAGTATTTTCTTGTTACCGTAAAGGTTCGTGCTGATTTTGTCTTTGTGTTTGGGATTGTAACTACAATGGTTCATCCGATATCCAATTTGAACTTTCAAATCATGTAATTCATGACCGACATGTTGGATTTTGAGCGCATGCGCGAATCTATCCTTACCTAATTGGTCAATGAATGAGCTCTGATTGGCTGGAGAAACTGTTTCATAATGAAGAATAGTACTATAATGACCCTAGTTATGATACAGTTTTCTGACATATAATATTTACATTTCGACATCGTTTATTTAGGTGATGGAGTAAAATATAAATTAAAAGTTCCCCATCTCAGGGGCAGGCCCAAGTTGGAGACGTTGGTGAAATATCTTCACATGGTAGTGATGGCCAGGGCCCAGATTTTGATGACATGTCATCTATTAATTGGTTCACCACAGACATTGCTAACTTATACAGAAATTCTCATCGTAATTCACACATTTGTTTTATATTTAGGTAATTACGCTACCAAGAGTTTAGTGCTTTTCAGTCGGTCAACACGAATGTACCCAAAAGAGATGGGTTATGCCCTAATCCTGAAATAAATTACATGAGATTAATAAAACACTAGGATGACCAGTTTCGATCGTCAAGCGATCATCATCAGATCCATTACACTTAGGCTACAAAATCTATGTTTGAAATACAGGTGAAAATATTTACAATATGTACAATTATTTAGTTGCAGTATTGGTACTGCAACTGTCAGTGTATGCTAAATGCAGTATATATGTTAGGTGAAATGCTAAATGGTGATAGCTATCCGGAGATTGTACTTTAGAGAGATTATATGGTTGTAAACTATGGTTAAACTATAACATTTTAGGCTAACTACTTATGTGATTGTCTTCCGTACTACAGCTACTCGCAGTTTTCGTGCTCACTGGAACTCACTGTGCGGTCGACTGCGGTGGTTATCTTAACGACTGGTTTTTCCCTGCCTTCTCCCCCCTGTCCCTACGTGCTGTGGGGAGTGATAGCGATGTGTTTATGTGAGGTGTTGCCAACCTAGATAAGATGTATGTTATTGAATGAGGTGGGTCTACAACTATTAAAAACCGTGGATTAGCCCTCGCCACGCGTGGAGCATAACCCATTCGAACTAAGCGTTGACGGTCTTATGAGGACGTCCCGGCACCTTTAATACTGCCGCGAATATGGGCCTTGGTTTATTGCAGAAGAAAAGTACATTGTACACCTGATCCAGATAACATTTACCTATTAAAAAACCCCTAATTTCCCCCCTTTTTTTATCTAGCTTGGCTGTGTCGCTAAATTGTGTTTTGTTTCCGACAGGGTGTGTTTTTTAGTAGCGTGAAGAGGGGTGAGCTCTCCATGAACGTGTGTTCATTTAGATTGTTGGGATTGTTTCGTTTGGCTAGGTGTATCTCGATTGCTTCCTTTATGTCAAGAGCTCTGCCTTTCGATTCGTGATGGATTATTTTATGGTCCGACTCTATGTTGGTAAAGCTGTGCCCTGCGTCACACATATGTTCGCACACGGCTGAATGTGTTCCGTATCTTATCGCATTCCTATGTTCATTATAACGTGTGTCTACTCGCCTTCCACTCTGCCCGATGTAATTAGCTTGACAATCGGTGTCTTGGCACGTTATAGAATATACCCCTGACCTTGAATACGGGTCACGTTTATTTAGATTACTATTTAGGAGGTGCCTAGCGGTCGTGTTTTTCGTCGTGAAAGCTATCTTTATGCCTTGTTTTTTGAATAGGTTAGTGATTTTATATGTATTCGCATTCACATAGTTGAAACGCGCAAATTTTTTCTCATTACTGTCCGGTTTGGGAATCGTTTTATCTTTATTTTTATGTTTGGCTATAATTTGATTTATTTTGCTTGGCGAGAAGTTGTTTTCCTTTGCTATTTGCATAATAGTTCTTATTTCCTTATTATAGTTGTATTTTGACATGGGTATGTTTAAAGCCCTGTGCACCATTGAATTGAAACCCGCTAGTTTGTGCGTACTGGGGTGATTAGACTGATTGTCGATTGCATGCGAGGTTTGTGTTGCTTTCCGGAATATGGAATATGAAAGGCTGTGTTAGATAATTTATTTTCCGGTCTATTTCGGATTCCTTAGTGAATTTGATAGAGTGGTGAAGGCTATTAATGGATTGGAGAATTGTTTCTTCGCTTGTTAGTTCAGTATCGTAGATGCAAATTACATCATCTACGTATCTTTTCCATATTACTATTCCCTTTGTTGAAGTCTTTTCTAAGAACGCATTTTCTAGTGCATTGATGAAGATGTCAGCGATTAACCCACTTAGTGGCGATCCCATTGCTAGGCCTTCTCTCTGTGTGTATATTTTATTGTCGAATTGAAACACGTTTTGGGTGAGAACGACCCTCAGTAATCTCACAATCTCTTCAATTTCTTTTACCGAATTGTTGGATTTTAAGTTGTTTTCGATAGTGTTGATTGCATCAATAATCGGAATATTGGTGTACATGTTAGTTACGTCGAAGGATACTAGCCTGAAGCTAGGTTTCATTTGTAGGGTGTTCAATGCTGTTACTAGTTCTGTTGTGTTCTTTACAGAGTTGTTTTTGTCGTTGGAAAGACGGCATTTTAAGATTTTTAGTAACTCTTTGCTGATTTTGTAATTAGGGGCATTCCTACAATTGACTATTGGTCTCATTGGGCATTCCTTTTTGTGTATTTTTGGTTGTCCCCTCAATGACGGTATTTTCGGGTTCATGTTTATTAGTTTTGATTTTTCGGCTTTGGTCAGTATGTATTCTGTTTCTTTTAGCGCACTTTTTATTTGTTTTTGGAATTTGTTGGTGGGGTCTTTTGTTAATTCCTTGATTTCGTTGTTGTTTAGGAATTCGACTGTTTTTTCAATGTATTCTGTTTTGTTCAAAATTACTGTAGTGTTTCCCTTATCTGCTTTTGTGATGATTAAGTCATGTTCTTTTATTTTTTGTTTCAACGACTTTATTTCTTTGAGTTGTTTGTTGTTTTGAATGTTATTGCTATCGCCCTCTCGTTTGAGGATTTTTTTGGCTTCGTTGGTGGTGAGATTTTTGGTTAATTCCCTGTCTTCTGCTGGGAGATTGTGACTGGCTATCTCAATATCTGTGATTAACTGTTTTATATTGTGGTTCGTGTGTGCGTCTGTGCAGTTGTATTTCAAACCTTTGTCTAACATATACATTTCACCTTGAGAAAAGGTTACGTTCGTTCTGTTGTTTACTCTGCTGTGGAAATTGAATTCATTGTTATTCGTGTGTTGTTCGTTAGATTGATGGCTCTGAGTTTCTCCTAGTTTTCTTAATTTATTTTCTAGCGTTTCATGCTTCCTCGTTGCTCTGATTTTGATGGTGTCATGTAGGTGCTCGGTGAAGCTGTCCCATTGGGCTGCGTGCCAGAAATTACTTAGTTGCAATTGAATGTCGTATTATTGTTGGTTAATTTTTTGCTTTCTTATGTATGCAAATCTTAATTCGTTTTTTATCCAAAGCGCTTTGGCTTGTTTGGTTGAAATGATCGAGGCTGGTGTGTTCGGTACGGTTTTAATTGGTACGTATTTAGGGGTGAGGTTTAGTTCTATACATTTTTTGTTGAACCAAATTGACATGTCTAAATTCATGAGTTTAAGCCTGAGTGATTTGAATTTCTTGGCTTCACGATTTGCCTGACTAGCCGTGAACATTGTGGTGTTTGAAGCCATATTTTCAGTGTTGCCTTAGTAAACAAGAGTTTCGTGCTTTTCAGTCGGTCATCACGAATGTACCCAAAAGAGATGGGTTATGCCCTAATCCTGAAATAAATTACATGAGATTAATAAAACACTAGGATGACCAGTTTCGATCGTCAAGCGATCATCATCAGATCCATTACACTTAGGCTACAAAATCTATGTTTGAAATACAGGTGAAAATATTTACAATATGTACAATTATTTAGTTGCAGCATTGGTACTGCAACTGTCAGTGTATGCTAAATGCAGTATATATGTTAGGTGAAATGCTAAATGGTGATAGCTATCCGGAGATTGTACTTTAGAGAGATTATAAGGTTGTAAACTGTGGTTAAACTATAACATTTTAGGCTAACTACTTATCTGATTGTCTTCCGTACTACAGCTACTCGCAGTTTTCGTGCTCACTGGAACTCACTGTGCGGTCGACTGCGGTGGTTATCTTAACGACTGGTTTTTCCCTGCCTTCTCCCCCCTGTCCCTACGTGCTGTGGGGAGTGATAGCGATGTGTTTATGTGAGGTGTTGCCAACCTAGATAAGATGTATGTTATTGAATGAGGTGGGTCTACAACTATTAAAGACCGTGGATTAGCCCTCGCCACGCGTGGAGCATAACCCATTCAAACTAAGCGTTGACGGTCTTATGAGGACGTCCCGGCACCTTTAATACTGCCGCGAATATGGGCCTTGGTTTATTGCAGAAGAAAAGTACATCGTACACCTGATCCAGATAACATTTACCTATTAAAAACCCCTAATTTCCCGCCTTTTTTTTATCTAGCTTGGCTGTGTCGCTAAATTGTGTTTTGTTTCCGACAGAGTGTGTTTTTTAGTAGCGTGAAGAGGGGTGAGCTCTCCATGAACGTGTGTTCATTTAGATTGTTGGGATTGTTTCGTTTGGCTAGGTGTATCTCGATTGCTTCCTTTATGTCAAGAGCTCTGCCTTTCGATTCGTGATGGATTATTTTAAGGTCCGACTCTATGTTGGTAAAGCTGTGCCCAGCGTCACACATATGTTCGCACACGGCTGAATGTGTTCCGTATCTTATCGCATTCCTATGTTCATTATAACGTGTGTCTACTCGCCTTCCACTCTGCCCGATGTAATTAGCTTGACAAACGGTGTCTTGGCACGTTATAGAATATACCCCTATAACGTGCCAAGACACCGATTGTCAAGTTAATTACATCGGGCAGAGTGGAAGGCGAGTAGACACACGTTATAATGAACATAGGAATGCGATAAGATACGGAACACATTCAGCCGTGTGCGAACATATGTGTGACGCAGGGCACAGCTTTACCAACATATAGTCGGACCTTAAAATAATCCATCACGAATCGAAAGGCAGAGAGAGCTCTTGACATAAAGGAAGCAATCGAGATACACCTAGCCAAACGAAACAATCCCAACAATCTAAATGAACACACGTTCATGGAGAGCTCACCCCTCTTCACGCTACTAGAAAACACACCCTGTCGGAAACAAAACACAATTTAGCGACACAGCCAAGCTAGATAAAAAAAGGGGGAAATTAGGGGTTTTTTAATAGGTAAATGTTATCTGGATCAGGTGTACGTTGTACTTTTCTTCTGCAATAAACCAAGGCCCATATTCGCGGCAGTATTAAAGGTGCCGGGACGTCCTCATAAGACCGTCAACGCTTAGTTCGAATGGGTTATGCTCCACGCGTGGCGAGGGCTAATCCACGGTCTTTAATAGTTGTAGACCCACCTCATTCAATAACATACATCTTATCTAGGTTGGCAACACCTCACATAAACACATCGCTATCACTCCCCACAGCACGTAGGGACAGGGGGGAGAAGGCAGGGAAAAACCAGTCGTTAAGATAACCACCGCAGTCGACCGCACAGTGAGTTCCAGTGAGCACGAAAACTGCGAGTAGCTGTAGTACGGAAGACAATCAGATAAGTAGTTAGCCTAAAATTTTATAGTTTAACCATAGTTTACAACCATATAATCTCTCTAAAGTACAATCTCCGGATAGCTATCACCATTTAGCATTTCACCTAACATATATACTGCATTTAGCATACACTGACAGTTGCAGTACCAATGCTGCAACTAAATAATTGTACATATTGTAAATATTTTCACCTGTATTTCAAACATAGATTTTGTAGCCTAAGTGTAATGGACCTGATGATGATCGCTTGACGATCGAAACTGGTCATCCTAGTGTTTTATTAATCTCATGTAATTTATTTCAGGATTAGGGCATAACCCATCTCTTTTGGGTACATTCGTGTTGACCGACTGAAAAGCACTAAACTCTTGTTTACTAAGGCAACACTGAAAATATGGCTTCAAACACCTCAATAATTACGCTAGGAAGCGTACAGGCATTTGCCTGGAGTAGAAATGGGAAACCGCGGAAATCCACTTCTGGCGGTCCTTGGATCAAAATTGAATCAGTCATTTGAGAAACACCTCATATCCATATTTTACCGAAATTGAGTTAGACATACCAAATTGTAGGTGAAGGCAAGGCACATCCAATACATATAAAACACCACATCTCCGATAAGAAACGATGTTGTGTTTCTCAAATGAACGAATATTTGAACGTCTCCTGGAAACGTGTTTCTCAAATTACTTGAAATTTGTAGTTGGTGGCAACACTGCTCCTCCTTATTCTGTGCCAACCTAAAACAGCTGTAAATGTGTTCAGTTTGTTGTATGTTGTCATGCTTTGTTTCTGAGTAAAAATGAGTTCCAGTGAGAGTGATGTTAGTAATTCTACGCGTTTAAACGTAGAAAAGGGCAGAAGGAAGTCACATATAATTTCAATAACAAGAACTTCTTGCAAGTTTTTGTAAGAAATCACGAGTGATTAGTTTCATGCTTTTTGTGAGTTTTTGGAGTTCTGTCGTTGTGATAGGTTTGTTAAGTGGGCGAGTGTATGTAATCTATGAAGTGGGTAAAAGAAGGTGTTTGTTCTAGTCGACTTGAGTTTGTATATTCTTAAATTATTTGTTCATCTGGGTGTCGGAAGCTGTAAGCGATCGGGGGTTCGGAAATGTTTAGACGAGCTGCAAAGGAGTCTGGATCTTGCTTATTAGTTATAGCTGCATTGGTATTTCTGGTAATGGGACAGTGGAGATGTAATTTTTTGGTGATAGTTCGTTGATTTAGTGTCTTCCAGATTGTCGAGAGTTCTAAAAAGGCCACTGCATGGCATTTATAAACCCCTTGAAGTGCTAATGTACCATGGGACATAAAATTCTCCACTTGCAAAACTGACTTGTAGCCTATGGCAAATCAAAGTGAAAAATATACTTTCCCAGAAGAAACTACCTATAGAATTTTCACACACCTATTGAGAGGATATTAATTCAAAAAATTAATGCTTTTTAGGTATCTTAATCTACGTAGTTGTTAACATTTCGCCACGATGTACGGGAAATGTTTCGAAAGTGTGGCTATTTATCTGCTCATGGTTTTTAAATGCCTTGCAAAGGTCTCCTAAGCGTTTCTTTGTGGGGTGTTCTGATGAATCAATTAGTAGACTGGTGTGAAATTTTATCACCTAGATTGAGATATCTGAAATGTATTCATTGTTCTGAATTAGTAGAATACTCTCAATAGAAGCCATCCTGGAAGTGGTTTTCCGTGGTTTCTCCACTTCCATACCAGGAAAATCCTGGGATGGTTCATAGTTTAAGGCCACGGCCGCCTCCTTCCCAATCATATCCCCCATTTACAAATACACACACTAGTACATCCATCAAAACAACACAGGTTATCATACAAATTTCACGCACACACACACAAATACACTGGGTTGGATGACCATGATGTCGCAGCCCCTAAAATAAGCAACAACAATAACTCTCAATAGGGGTGCAATGATTTTTTTCCTTTGTAAGCATAGATTTTTTACTGACAATGAGGCAGTCGGCTTATTTCGCAATCACTCGCATCGTCAATCAAACATTAATGAAATGTATCTTCTTTCAGATTGTCACCTATTTCGCAATCACTCGCATCATCAATCAAACATTAATGAAATGTATCTTCTTTCAGATTGTTACCTACTCAACATTAACATCGGACATTTTAGGTATTGATCCGCAGAACGAGGTTCCTTGTGGATCAGAAGATTGAGCAGCCTTCTGGACAAACATCGCGTGAACCAGCCGAGTAACCATCATATTGAAACATTCTCATTATCTTGAACTAGTTCGCGTGGATGAAAATGTTGATCTTGCATACTATGGGGTCTGAGGGTTGGAATGGGATACACTCAGCAAGACCGAGAATTGGTAGATTCGATTCCCACCACAGCCACCCTGGAAGTGTTTTTGCGTGGTTTCCCATTTCTCCTCCAGGTTAATGCCGGGATGGTTCCTAATTTAAGACCACGTACGCCTCCTTCCCAATCCTCACCCGTATTTTAAATACTCACACTACTATAGACACCAGAATAATACAGCTTATCAGACAAGGATTTTTTGTGACAGACACCCAAGTACACGGGGCTATCTCCAAGTCACTCAAATTAAACAACATTTTAGTTGTCAATTTATTTAGGGGCTTTGCGACATCGTGGACATTTTAACTCCGTGTGCTTGGGTGTGTTTAGAATTTGTCTGATAACCCGTCTGTAGTAGTGCGTGTATTTGTAATTCGTGTGAGGATCGGAAATAAAAAGCAGCCGTGGCCTTAAGTTAGGCACCATCCCAACATTCGCCCGGAGTAGAAATGGGAAACTACTTCTAGAATGGCTGAGATGGGAATTGAACCTACCTCTTCTCAGTTTTGTACACGATGCTGAGTGTACCCCATTCCAGCCCTCAGACATGAAACAACAACAACAGCATAATACGCGCGCATGGAGTCCAAGAGATAGGTCATAGCATTGTGAACCATGCGCTCTCATGTTGTGCTCGAGGTCCTGTCTCAAGTCTCAGACAAAGCTCTTTAAACACGGTTAGAGTCAAATGCTTGAGACATCGTTCCTCACTACGATCTCTCGTAAAAACATGTTTTTGATGTGTAACATATTTCCACTCGGTATCTGGATATTTTTGTGGCACTCGGTAGTTGGACATTTTTGTGGGAGTGATTTTGGAAAAGAGACGGAAGTGGATGGGACGGAAGTGCATGGGACGGAAACAATGAGAGCGCGCGGTGGCGGAGATCGGTACAACGACGTACTGTAAGCCATGTGACTATGTGGAATGTAAATCACATACAGTTTACCTCAAGGTTTGGAGGCCCCATTAAAGAAATTCTTACAATAAATCATCTTCAAGTTGTCGTTCTTTGGTGTGAAAATATTCATTATATCATATTTGCTGAAAACAATTACGATTTATTAAATCTTCATACTTTTGCTCTATTCTTATTTAATGTAAGCACTCGATACCTCGAGTGCTATATCGCATCAACCAACACTCCAAACAACGTAGGAATTCAGTATATTAACACCGACTAACTTACTAACAATAATTGAAACTTCGTTGGTCCAAATAGCTTAATCACTTAATCACTTTGTATTTTGTAATGAAAACATCCATACATAGCCCAAAAATTACACTTCTAACATGTGCAGATAAACTTGCCAGGTGATTGAAATCGAGTTCGTAGTTGTCTGTGCGAACAGCTAGATGGCACGCATAATCGGTGTCGCCAGTTTCTCGTGGGAGATTCCACTATTATCATACTAAGCTATTTGGTTGGTCTAAACGTATCACTGGGAGAAACGCCTTTAATATACCTACTGCACACCTAATTTTTAATCGCGCCTATACTTGGTAGTGCGCTATATCGGCAATAAGAGGTCATTTTCAATAACACCGCTGGCATGGGTTCACTAACTGGCTGGTATAAAGCGCGGCTCGCATCAAGTATAGACAGTGGATAGCTCCCGCATACAGTTGCAGGTATATGTCACTACTACAGATGCATTGGAGAGTCCTTTCATGTTTGCTGGTACAAGGTAGCACTATGAGTTCATTCTTTAAAAAATGCGAGTAAGTAATATGGAATTATTCGAATAACAAGTCAGATGTTACACATCATATGCGACTACCGTAAGGCTCGTATTTTTTTTATTTTTTTGATGCGTAACATCTTTCCGCTCGGTTGCTGGATAGTTTTGTGGGAGTGATTTTGAAAATTGGGGACGGAAGTGAATCGGGCGGAAGTGGATCGGACAGAAGTTGATCCGACGGAAGTGAAGACGCACTGCCAGCTGGGTGCACAATTGAAAATGTGTGTATTGGAAACAAGGCAGTGTGTGCTCTGTAGCGCGAGAATGTTATGGCAATACAGTAGGCAGTGCATTTAGCAGGCACTGGTTTGACGAGCACAGTAGCAAATGTTTCACCGACTTTCATTTGTCATTGAGCAGTTTATGATGCTTCACGTTCAAGGTTGAATATCACATGGGGTAGGACAAAGACGACAAATGACATTTAAGTAAGCGGCATTATTGTCAAGCTGTGGGTGAGTAGTCAAATATTAAATGCATAACAGAATGTTGTTATATGAGTGGAATAAAAGCTGTATTTTCATCAAATATGAGACTAGGTCATTTCATGGTTGTAGGAAGCCATGTTTTGATTGTTTACGACGAACTGTATGAGAGCCTTCCATAGGACATGGCATTTCAATTCGAAAATCTCACATGTATTGACCGGGAATCAAACCCTGTCTACCTTGGTGAGAGACTAACTGCTTGACCGCTGCGCCACAAATGTGACAGTAGCATATCTCCAATTCAATCTATGCATTCATCATAGTACCAGTATGAAAATGGAGTATAAATTAACATTTTAAGAATGTCCAAGGTGTGTAGTATACGAGTAGGATAACATGTCAGATGTTACACATCATATGCGACTACTGTAAGGCTCGTATCTTTTTTTTTCTATTAATCTGAGCATAGCATACTTTCTCAGGGACGGCCCTAGGGCGGTGAGTGATGCGACCACACCGTGCGCTGTCATATGGGAGGCGCAGAATATGCAACGATAGTTTGACAGCGCAAAAAAATAAAACCCAATCAGCTTATTAGCATACTTCTTAACCCTACCCGTCAAAATAAATTCTATATGGACTGTAAGTGAGCTGGGGTGCGTGCATTTCAATGGTATAGACATACAGTATAACGTGAAATTCTCACTTAACGTTGTATAAATATTAACGAGTTGAAACCAATCTTGGCGTTCAATCGTGTGCGGGTGCATGTGGATTGTGATTTTTGTCTGTGTTGCAAGCTACGCGTGAAAATGAAACTTGACTTACCGGTACTGTTAGAACGTTACTACTTTACTAAGGTGGTGTTATGTAATGTAAGAAATTAGTAGCATCATATTAGGCATATTTCCTTTTGTGTAGATAATGATCATGCCTAGTCTGGTCTAAGCGCGACTATAAACGAACAATATTGTTTAATATTAAATCATAGTTTAGTAGCGTTCTGGGAATATTATTTTTAATATTAAAATAATTGTTGTAAATAATGTAAAAAATGTTTGTTATACTTAGTCTCCACAGGGGAGGGGGGGGGGGATCTCGCACCACCTGAAAATATTGCTAGGGCCACCTCTGTCTTTCTTTAAAACATTGTTGTGATTAAACCTATCCATTTAATCCTTTTCCAAGTGTGCTCAGTGGGTTGTGAAGAGTAGATAACTCCACAATGCTGTTTCCAAATGTGTGTGGGGGGTTTGTCTGCCAAAATGTCATGAACATGGAGATAGTTTTTGCCATTTTTTGTCTGAAAGCACCCATGGGATTGGAAGCAGATTAACTGGTTGTTTTCTATCAATTAATGACTCTAATGAAGGCATCTGTAATAGCTGTACGAAATTACTGACAAGTATTCCAAAGTCACTATTAAGGCTTACGGTATGTGTTTAATTTTAATTTTCATTGGTTTTACGTCCCTATTAAGTACTGAACCCATGGGCCATAGGGTCCATGACGGTCGAGCCCATGTCCTTAAGGAAGAAATGAAAGAAATGTATAGTTTCTTAAAGGAACGGAGAGAGATTTTAAGCCAGGAATATAGCTTAACATTGTGCAAGCGACTAGGGACAGATGTTCCTTAGATGAGATCACCCCACTCAACATTCAAGAGAGGGCTGGTCACGAGTATTAATAACTGAGTGGAACTTTCCACCGTGTTAGACAGAGAAGCCTGAATCGGAATTCGAGCTGACGTTGCTGGAATTTGACAACGCCGCATATGCGCCAGAAGAGGAATAATTAAAATTAACACGTTTACGAGCATAATAATGAGTAAACAAGCACAATACAGTGAATCATTTTGAATGAGAGATTTTTCAGTATAGAGAAACCATGTAATAATTGTGCAGAAAAAAACTGCCGACGTAAGACGACGTCATTGGGGAATTACCTAAGCCTCTGTGGAGGGGAGAGAGCAAAAGGAATGCAACACCCACACATTTGAGGACGAGAAATTAATTAATATCTCCGAATTGCACGATCGATTCTTAGGTGCAATAAGATCATTTGACATTGAGAAGACGAGCTTTCGGAAGGTATAATTTTTATATTTGTGGCACCATTATTTTAGAAGTTGACCACCGAAAAGGCTAGAGTCTTATTTTTTTGTAGTAAAACAGTATAAAGCTTCGGGCGTTTCCAAGCCAATCATGCAGTCCTACGAGCATTCCGTGAGGGGAAGTGCTGCTCCACGACGTAGAAGTAATCATTCCGACAGTCCGTGAGGGGACGTGACTCTGCGTTACATCGATAACAGCTACCAGTACTCCTTGAGGGGAGAAACGCTGTTTTACACCGCAGAAGTAAGATCCGATAGCCACAGGCGTCACAGTAGTAACGACTTGCTTGCCTCCATAAGGAGCATTCAAGGCGAAATTTTAAAGTATCGCCGTAGTGAAATATTAGGAAAATCCTAATTATAGGATTTAGGCCCGACTGTATACAAGTTAAAGTGAAAATTCGCAAGATATAGTCATAGCAGGCTGCGAACGTCGGACATAAAGGCGATATGTCGTTAAATGTACGAACGAATAGATCATAACGTACGGAAGTATCGTACCAGACAGATAAACTGTTATTTAAATTGAAGAAACCTAAAAAGGAAGAACAGAATAAGGTTCGAACGTAGGAGTGTTAAAACAGTTCAAACAAAGAGGATAGGAGACTATAAACATTAGCTCCAGAAAGCAGGCGAACAATTCTAACAGTACTAGAATCGAGAAGTGCTAGCTGCTATAAACTAATTCTATAGG
Organism: Meconema thalassinum; assembly: GCA_946902985.2. NCBI lineage: Eukaryota > Metazoa > Arthropoda > Insecta > Orthoptera > Tettigoniidae > Meconema > Meconema thalassinum. Next base: position 271,316,290 of record OX336389.2, on the reverse strand, counting down.
TCTTAGAGGAGACCTCGATCCATATAGACTTTCGTTAGGATCGATAGACAGATCTACAGAGAAGCCGTTCAAGCTAGATAAATAGCCGGTTATCCAGGATAGGAATAGCAGAATTGAACTCCAGGGAACAGTAGATGTTTCGGGACTTTCGCATTCTTCAGAATAGGAAGCCGACATCGGATAAATTTCACCCTTGGAAACGGGAATTTAAGAAGATCACGTGTGATAGGCTCAGAAATACGGCCTAGTGATCGAGTCATTGTGAAGTGTAAAATAATCAAGATTGTGTGTTAAATAATATTTTTAGTGTTTATTATGTGTTCAAAAGGGACACATCAGTATATAAAAATGTCGTCAATATTAAGTGTTTTAGATATATGTCAAAAAGTGTTTTTACGTAAGATGAATACCTTTAATATGGTGTAAAAAGTTCAAAGTGGGCCTAAAAATGAAGCACCGCATCAGATTTAAGATCATGGGATGATCTGGAAAATATGTGAGTACTAAATTCATTTTTATTTTGGTGTCAGAAATTGATTGTGTACAAACTCACCGGAGTTTTTGAGCGAAAGGGATGTGTTTTAATGAATAAATACTGAATAATCAAGAACACGGTCTGAACAATAATAAAATAAATAGAGAAATTATGAATAATTATGTAAAGAATAAATCCCGTAGAGGAAATATGTGAATAAAGGGTTAATGTATTTAACAAATGTCATAAGAGCAAGCGAAATATCATTAATTAGCATGAAAGACATTGAAATAAAGTAAAGTTGAGATATGAAAGAAATAGCTTTTGAGCTTGTATAAAGAATAAAGATAATAATAATAATTAAATATGGAAATGTTAAATAAAAATCAAATAAATTGATATGAACATAAGAACGTTAAGCCTTAACGTATGTGTAAAAGATGAGGTTCAATGGAATATTTTAAAACAGGGAGCGATTTATCGACCACGGAAAGATTAATATGTGAATTAAAATAATATGAATTGTTACTAAAGAGATTTTATCAGTTCTTGGGAAGACATTTTTGGCTTAAAATAATGCATAGCGCATAATGAGCGCAAATATAATATTAAAGTGTCACGCTAGGAACGCGTAGTGGTTAAATACTTGGTACATTACTTATGGAGGGTAGTTGATTGCAGTGAATTGATAATTGTGTAAGTCCTCTATTTGTGACATAGTATCACGAGGCATTGTGTATGTATTTAAAAGGGGAGCTAATATATGGTATTATTGAGCGTATGTCATATGGGCCACGGCCGACTCTAAATCGCATTTTGTATAAGTCCTCTGTACGGGATTGGTTCCCGAGGCACCTGAAGAGATTCGAATGCAGGATCTTCTTATGATAAAAGCCCCTGAAATTCTCCGTCGTCGTATGTGTATTAATCTTCCCAATCAATGAGGACCCTCTCATAATTAATAAATGCCAAGGATACGGAAATGGTCTTTGAACCAAAGAATAGTTGTTTGAATGTTACGGTACAGTAAAGCCCGGTCTCCCCAGAACTGGATAGAATGGGAAGGTTTGTTTTGAAAGCCTTGGGAATAAGCTACTAATGTTGGGTCAGACAGGATGTCGCCGCCACCCTAACGGGTCATAAATCGCACCCCAAGTAGTAGAGTCTAGCTTTCTTAAAGCGAGATGGAACAGAGACCGTCTCGTAAGCTGTTGTAAAGAGAAATGAATACACCAGGAGTGTTTAAAGTTGTTAACGACCCGGGCGTTGAACCGAGGTCCTTAAAGATGGATATTTCGTTTGCCGGTTCAGATCGTAGTTTCTTATATGATAATGGTCTATTAAGACATAAGAGATAAATAACAATCCCTAGGGTAATAATGTATGGACGTGGGATTCCACGAGTTGATTGAAGGCAACTGAGTTCGGGAGTAACTATAGTTTTTTGACTGTGTCAAGTACCTTCACGCTCTGGAGTACACAATTGATTTTCTGATTACCTTAATATATTTGTGAAATAAAGAGAGATGATAACAACTGAATGTGTGGACATGCCCAAAATATTGAATTAGATAATTAACATAGATTTTAAATATAATTATATATTTGTTCTTGAGAAATAAGAAAATATAAAAGCTAGTGTTTGAGGTGTACAAGAATGACACCATAATAATGTAAATGCATGGAGCCAAAGAGCTCGGAGTTAGGTAAACTTAATGTTAGTGCTTTATGGAAGTGAGACTAAGTAAGAGTTGTTGGTTTATGTGGAAACCACAGGTTTTGAATACAATATTTGTTTATCTTATTTGTGATCCCTTGTTCATTTGGAACAAGCAGTTGATATTTGGGTCAGTAATTAAATTGTTTAAATGTTTGTAGCGCCATTAATTTTATTAATTAAATGTGTTTAAATAGGAGTTGATTTTGTTGTTATTTTGCAAGTGTATCCTCTAATTAATCCAAAATATGTGAGTCACAGAGTGGGGGAACTTACCGCTGCCCCGAAATCCCGAATTGAGCTACGCTGGTATACTGTGATTGGCATATTTCTTGCTAAATGGGCACAGGGGGATATATAAATATTGTGCTGGATTAATAACTAGAGGAACACTTAAGTCGGTCATATCATGTAAAATTAAAGTAATAATAGGAATAGCTACAACGTAAAATATTAACTGACCGCATGGGTCCCTGGAAACTCATACCGAGCAGCCCTGAATATATTATATTATGAACCCCCTAGCAAAAGTAAACATGGCGCCCAGTACGCAGGGCTGAGTTTTCCTAGGGAAAACCCGAGTTTTCTCGAAAAATCAAAATTTTCATTTTTTGAAAAAAATGGTTTTTCGAAATTTTGAATTTTAAACACTTCCATAAAGGTTTATGAAATTGAATAAAAGTAGTAAAAGGGTACGTTGTAAGTGAATACCCGTACCAAAGTAAAGTTTTAAAGAAATTGGGACACACGGATTCAGAGTATCATCTCTCAAGCATGTACTAGTGTGGTGGCATTTGTGGCCCACTGTATTCTCATAAGATGGTATTGAGTGAGGAATTGCAGGGGCTTTTGGAGGCGATAAAAGCCGATAGTAATGAGAAGTTAGAGGCTATAAACAAGACATTGGGCCTCCAAAAGGATGAAAATAACGAAGTGTTCGAATCCATAAATGAAAGTTTAGAGTCACTAAAAACTAACAGTGATAATATGGGCACTAAATTAGAGAATATCGAAGTTAAGACTGATACCATGGGAACCAGATTAGAAGCTATCGAAGTTAAAGGTAATACCATGGGAATTAAATTAGAAGCTATCGAAGCCGACTGTATAAACATGAATAAGGAACTGAAGGCTGAGATAGAAAAGATGAAAACAGAAAGTGGGAAAACCATTAAACAACAGTGGGAAGTGATGAAAACGGAGACGTTAGAGTCTCTGAAAGCCAACAGTAACGAAAACAATGGAGTACTGAAGGCTGAAATAGAAGAAACAATGAATAACAAATTTCAAGCTTTGGATAAAACATTTGGGGACAAGTTAAAAGAATTGCAAACTGAGAGTAACACGTTTAATGCAGGATTGAGAACCCAGATAAGTACTATAGAAAAAAATAGTATAGAATCCAAAAAGGAGTGCCAAGATAATTTTAAAAGTATAGGGAATAAAATTGATACCATGGAAAATAAATTTGGTTCTATAGAAACTAAATTAAATAGCATGGAAGAATCTTGTAAAAAAAATGTAAAGGCATGTGAGGAAAAACTTGTAACCCAGATCCAAGGTGTGCAGAAAGAATTGAAAGCTCAGATAAAAACTAACAGCGATATTTGTGAGGCCTCCCGGGAGGAAATAAAACAAAGCGTGAATAAGCTAGGAACCCGATTTGGAAAGGTTGAGGAGAAAGTAGGGACCCTCGAGAACAAAATTGGTGTAGTTCAGACGGAGGTAACTGAGATGAAAAATCAAAATCTAAAGGATGTTAAGGAGATGAAGGATCAAATTGATCATTTTACCGGGCAGGTAGATGAGAATCTGAAGACATACGAAACGAAAATAGATCAAAGATTAGGTGTATACGAGGGGCATCTCCAGAGTGAAAGAAAACAACGAGATAACGAAAGTAAGGAAAGTACCCATAAAATAAATGAAATAAGTCAGGGTATTATTGAGGTTCAGGAAACCATCGGAACATTAAAAGTTCATGTAGGAAAAACCAATAAGGAAATTAATCAGGTCCAAGATGAAATGATGAAATTGTATAAGAGTCAAGAGAAAACTGAGGGAAGGCTTGAAGGAATGAAAATAGATATGGTCAAAGGACGAAAAGAAGTGGAGAAGCAAATAAAGGAGATACGAGAGGGCTTGGAGACCATAGGTGACGTTAAGCCAGAAATTATAGACCAAAGGGTCATGATCTTTAAGAAAGAGGTAGAAGAACAACTAAAGGAATTCAGGGATAGTTACAGGGATGAGAAATTCCAATCCAAAAAGGTAGAGGAAGATATTAAAAGGAATCAAGAAAGAATTCAGAATGAATTAAGATCCCGATTGGAGAGGACGGAACTTAAGAATAGTCAAATGGAAATCCAACTCATGGCAAATGAAGAAAGTGCCCGAAGAGAAAGGAAGTTAGAATTCGAAAATCAGGAGGAGTTTCCAAAGACAGGATGGGTAGATTCCCGTGAACAAGGCACAGATACGGAAAGGGACTTAGGAGGGGAGAGCCCTTATAAGAACCCAGGATATCCAATGGCGATGTCAACCCCGTACACGAATCAGACAAATGGCCAAATAATAAACATTATTAAATCCAATGAGGATAGACCAGTAAAGTTTACGGGTAATAACATGTCTATTACTCCAAAATACTGGCTAAAAGAAGTGGCAGAGTATCTAAATGAAATGAAGGTTCCTCAGGATCGGAGACTGAGAGCTATTGAAAAGCTGTTGGCAGGTGATTGTCTCACCTGGTTCAGAAGCTTCAGATACACTTTTGATACGGTGGAAGGCTTTAGGGAAGCATTTTTAAAGCGATATTGGGCAGCAGATGTCCAAGAAAACTTAAGGCTAGATCTGTACTCTAGGAAGTACAGCACCAATGCACCTACTAAATACTCGGAATTTTTCACCGCTCAGCTGTGTAAATTCCGCGAACTGGATATTGCTCCGGCAGAAAACGACCTGTGTGCCGCCATTGCAAGACAGCTTCCATATGAGATTCAGAGGCTGCTAATCTCATCCAAAGCCAGAAGTGCTGTGGAAGTGGAAAGCGTATTACGTCAGTTAGATATGACGACTTCGCACGTAACACCTCGGCATCAGAGACAAACTGAGCAAGTACACATGGCCAGCAGTCAGGAAACTGGAGAAAAACCAGCGACCAGGAATCAGTCCACCAGTACGGATACTCAAGGACGAGATCGAGAGTATGGGCACCAGGAGCCTAGAAGGATACAGCCATATTACCGGGGAGGATATCGAGGAAGAAATCCTAGAACGACGGGTTATAGGCAACAGGAAAGCCGACCCTATAACAATAACCAGCAAAGGCCGGACAACAGAAAGAAATGGGAGAATTATCCCAGGAGAAATGTAAGGCCAGACGATAGGGATGATGAATATCGTGCCGAAATAGAAGAAAGATATCAGGAGAGTCTTCGTTATATGAACGAAAGACCAGATGAACCTGATAGGCAAAAAGTCCGTTGGAGTGAGGCAATCAAGAACCGGAAATCACCCGACCGACTAGACGGAGCTCAAAGCTTGGAACTACAAGCTCAGCTAAAGAATGAGGGAAAAGGGAGCCCTCAGGATAAAAAAAAACTCCAAATTTAAATTGTCAAAAGTGGAAACATACCAGGAGCTGGGAGGAAGTAGAAATTGTAAATTGGATAGCTAGACCAGATGAACTAATTAACGAGGATGTGGAAGGAATCCCACCTGTTAAAAGAGAACTACCTATAATTATGCTTAGGATAGAAGGATTACTGGTCAGAGCATTGATTGATACTGGATCCACAATAAGTTTAATTACACAAACCCTTTTAAATGAATTGGAAACAAGGGGCCGAGTACTAAAGATTCCCACATCAAGTGTAAAGATTAAGGGAATTATCCCTGAAAAATCTTTAACATGTAAATTTCAGGTGTACATTGATTTAATCATGGGTAACGCTGAAATTTCGCAGTGCTTTTTGCTGGTAAATCAATTACCGTATAATGTCATATTAGGTATTGATTTTATCCGTGAGAACAAGGTCATTATAGACCTAGCGCAAAATTGCATTAGAATTCAAAGAGAGGATGTGGATGAGCAAAACATTAACCTACAGGATCAGGAGGCGAAAATAGCAGAACAGGTATGGCATATGGAAGAAGTGATTGAGGAAGATTATAAGGACATAGAAAAGATATTTGAAGTCCTCAACATAGAACTCGAAGATAATGTGGAAAATGAGTTCGAGACCAACCTGTCAGGAAAAGTGGAGGAAGCTAAAGTCAGCCTCGAAATTAAGGAACAGTTAAAGAAATTATTATTGGATTATAGGGACGTATTTGATTCCAAGCCAGGGAAGATTGAAAATTTTAAATACGCGTTCCAAGTCAACGATTGGGCACCGTTCAAACAAAAACCATACCCGGTTGCGGAAAAACATTACCCACAAACCAAGAAGACACTGCAGGAGATGATGAATGCAGGTGTTATAGAAAAGATGGCGACACCATATGTTAGTCCATTAGTGATTGTGAGTAAACCGGATGGCTCAGTAAGGGTGTGTTTAGATGCCAGAAATCTAAATGCAAAAATCATACCAGAAAATGATTCGGCACCACCCATAAAAGAAATACTGAGGAAGTTTAAAGGCAAGAAGATTTTTACGAATATTGACATGACTTCTTCGTATCATCATCTCGAACTGGAAGAGAAAACCAGCTTGTTGACTGGATTTCAGTTCGATCAACAAACATACTGCTTTAGAAGATGTCCGTTTGGATTAAAGACTGCAGGATCCGCATTAATAAGAGCGCTGGATCGAAACCTGTCAGAGGAAGTGAAAGAGTGCACTATCCGATACGTAGATGACATTTTGCTTACCTCGGAGAACATTAAGGAACATTTAGTTAATTTGAAGAAATTATTAGAAGACCTAAGAAGGGCAAATTTTAAGATAAATTTAAAGAAGTCGAACTTCTGTCAAAGGCAAGTGACATTTTTAGGGCATGTGATTGACAAGGATGGTGTTAAACCAAATCCATGCAAATTGGAATCGATAAGGGATTTTCCAAGGCCTTTGAAAGTGAAGAACGTTCGCCAGTTTTTGGGATTGATTGGGTTCTTCTCAGGACATTGTCCATCATAAACCAAAACTGTTGCACCACTACAGGACCTTCTGAAGAAGGGGACAAGTGGAAATGGACGGAGGAAGTAGAAAAAGCATTCGTGGAGGCCAAGGAAATGCTCTTAAACTACGTGAAGCTAGGATATCCTGATTTTAATCAGAGATTTATCATTCAGACAGACGCATCCCAGATTGGAATAGGGGCAATGCTATATCAGGAGAACCCGGAAAACCCTGATAAGAAGAACTATCTAGCTTTCACAAGTAGGAGACTGAAACCACACGAGAAAAATTATACGATCAGCGAGATCGAGCTGTTAGCGATATTGCACGCGTTGCAATATTGGCGGAAGATCGTATATGGGTTTCAGGTCATTCTAAGGACGGATCATAAAGCCTTAACCTTTTTGATGAAGACTGATTTATCCAGTCAAAGGTTGATGCGTTGGGCTTTATATATTCAACAATTTGATGTCAAGATAGAGTACTGCCCAGGAAAGGAAAACATAGTTCCAGACTACTTAAGTAGACAGCCAGAATCCATAGAAGAGGAAGTAATGGCTATAGATTTGGAAGACAGGGATCAGCGTACTCTTAATGAGTTAAGAAGCATTAGTCAAAGACAACGAGAGGATCCATGGATGAACATGCTCATATCATTCCTTGAGGGAAGCTTGATAAGAGGAACACCAGCATATACGGAAGCTGAGAAGATAGCACAGGACTACACGTTTTATAATGGGTTATTATATAAGTTTGTGGACTCTGACCATACGAAATTAAGGATTGTTGTACCTGCAATTTTGCAGAGGAAAATAGTATGGTTAGCCCATAGATCGTTCGGACATATGGGAGTCGACAAAACAGTCTCGATGCTGAAAGAAGCATTTATATGGCCGAGACTGAGAGAAACTGTAAGGGACACGCTAAAGACATGTGATTTATGTCAAAGGATCAAACCTAATGCATTTTTGATGAGACAGAAGCCTATACCATTGTTGCCCGAAAGGCCCGGCCAAATCATATCTATTGATAATTTTGGACCTTTGCCAAAGGCAAGAAGAGGAAATCGACATATAATGGTGGCTATGGATGTCTTCACTAAAATGGTTGTCCTTGCTCCCATACAGAAGACTAGTACCAAACAGGTGTTAAAACGACTTAAAGAAAAAGTGATACCGATTCTGGGGAAACCTGAGAACTTGTTGTCGGATCACGGCAGTTGTTTCACCAGTGTAGAGTTCAGACGAGAATTAGAAAGACTTGGAATACGTCAAATTTTGTCAAGTATTCGCCATCCTGAGGCAAACCCTGTAGAGAGAGTTATGAGAGAAACGGCCAAGTACTGTAGAATATACTGTGCCGAAGAAAATTGGAAGTGGATAGATATTTTGGATATTGTTGAATTTTGTATAAATAATACAATCCATGAATCCACAGGAGAGATACCCATAACGTTACATCGGAATGAGCAACCAGAAAGACCTTGGAATCTGGTAATTCCTAGGCCAGCAGACGCTCAGCCGGGAAGAGATGTACGAATTAGGAGAGCCTTTGAGCATCTAAAAGCTCAAGCCGACAGGAGGCAGAGAAGAAATAGGCATAAGAGGTATCATCGACCATTATTAGCAGGAGAAATGGTGTTAGTGAAAAGACCAGCCATTTCGGATCCAGGGAACCGTGTGTACAAGAAGTTCCAGAAAATGTACCACGGACCATATCAGATAATCAGAGATTTGAGGAATAACGCATATAGAATTCGGCACTGTGAAACGGATCACGAAGTGACCATGAATTCAGCAAATTTGAAATTATATTACCCTCCCGAAGATTTTGATGAAGAAAATGAACAAGCCCTGGTCGTGGAAACATTTAGAGATGAATCCGCTTTTGACATAAACAAGAATAAGGGAGAAATAGAAAATAGAGCTCAAGCATTCGAGTGCGAATGCGAATTGGAGAAAGTATATTGGGAAATTAAAGAAATAATTGAATTTATTGAAGAAGAAAATTCCAATTTAAGAAAAGAAAATGATGAAATAAGGAAACGGGTAGGGATAGACCAAACCCATAAGGGAGAATGAGGTTCTGGGAACGTAAAGTCCAGACAAACAAAGAAAGAAAGAAAGGGTAGGGACAGAGCATACCCGACCTACACAATTACCGGATACGACTTAAAAGAAGTAAAAACAACAGTAAATACGGATGACGTTATGATGGCTTCGACGAATAAAGAAATACAAAATTAAATTGAAATAAATTTCCTCAAAATTTTCGAAAATTTATTTACCTAAGGAGGGGAGAGATGAACCCATGGGCCATAGGGTCCATGACGGTCGAGCCCATGTCCTTAAGGAAGAAATGAAAGAAATGTATAGTTTCTTAAAGGAACGGAGAGAGATTTTAAGCCAGGAATATAGCTTAACATTGTGCAAGCGACTAGGGACAGATGTTCCTTAGATGAGATCACCCCACTCAACATTCAAGAGAGGGCTGGTCACGAGTATTAATAACTGAGTGGAACTTTCCACCGTGTTAGACAGAGAAGCCTGAATCGGAATTCGAGCTGACGTTGCTGGAATTTGACAACGCCGCATATGCGCCAGAAGAGGAATAATTAAAATTAACACGTTTACGAGCATAATAATGAGTAAACAAGCACAATACAGTGAATCATTTTGAATGAGAGATTTTTCAGTATAGAGAAACCATGTAATAATTGTGCAGAAAAAAACTGCCGACGTAAGACGACGTCATTGGGGAATTACCTAAGCCTCTGTGGAGGGGAGAGAGCAAAAGGAATGCAACACCCACACATTTGAGGACGAGAAATTAATTAATATCTCCGAATTGCACGATCGATTCTTAGGTGCAATAAGATCATTTGACATTGAGAAGACGAGCTTTCGGAAGGTATAATTTTTATATTTGTGGCACCATTATTTTAGAAGTTGACCACCGAAAAGGCTAGAGTCTTATTTTTTTGTAGTAAAACAGTATAAAGCTTCGGGCGTTTCCAAGCCAATCATGCAGTCCTACGAGCATTCCGTGAGGGGAAGTGCTGCTCCACGACGTAGAAGTAATCATTCCGACAGTCCGTGAGGGGACGTGACTCTGCGTTACATCGATAACAGCTACCAGTACTCCTTGAGGGGAGAAACGCTGTTTTACACCGCAGAAGTAAGATCCGATAGCCACAGGCGTCACAGTAGTAACGACTTGCTTGCCTCCATAAGGAGCATTCAAGGCGAAATTTTAAAGTATCGCCGTAGTGAAATATTAGGAAAATCCTAATTATAGGATTTAGGCCCGACTGTATACAAGTTAAAGTGAAAATTCGCAAGATATAGTCATAGCAGGCTGCGAACGTCGGACTTAAAGGCGATAGGTCGTTAAATGTACGAACGAATAGATCATAACGTACGGAAGTATCGTACCAGACAGATAAACTGTTATTTAAATTGAAGAAACCTAAAAAGGAAGAACAGAATAAGGTTCGAACGTAGGAGTGTTAAAACAGTTCAAACAAAGAGGATAGGAGACTATAAACATTAGCTCCAGAAAGCAGGCGAACAATTCTAACAGTACTAGAATCGAGAAGTGCTAGCTGCTATAAACTAATTCTATAGGTCTTAGAGGAGACCTCGATCCATATAGACTTTCGTTAGGATCGATAGACAGATCTACAGAGAAGCCGTTCAAGCTAGATAAATAGCCGGTTATCCAGGATAGGAATAGCAGAATTGAACTCCAGGGAACAGTAGATGTTTCGGGACTTTCGCATTCTTCAGAATAGGAAGCCGACATCGGATAAATTTCACCCTTGGAAACGGGAATTTAAGAAGATCACGTGTGATAGGCTCAGAAATACGGCCTAGTGATCGAGTCATTGTGAAGTGTAAAATAATCAAGATTGTGTGTTAAATAATATTTTTAGTGTTTATTATGTGTTCAAAAGGGACACATCAGTATATAAAAATGTCGTCAATATTAAGTGTTTTAGATATATGTCAAAAAGTGTTTTTACGTAAGATGAATACCTTTAATATGGTGTAAAAAGTTCAAAGTGGGCCTAAAAATGAAGCACCGCACCAGATTTAAGATCATGGGATGATCTGGAAAATATGTGAGTACTAAATTCATTTTTATTTTGGTGTCAGAAATTGATTGTGTACAAACTCACCGGAGTTTTTGAGCGAAAGGGATGTGTTTTAATGAATAAATACTGAATAATCAAGAACACGGTCTGAACAATAATAAAATAAATAGAGAAATTATGAATAATTATGTAAAGAATAAATCCCGTAGAGGAAATATGTGAATAAAGGGTTAATGTATTTAACAAATGTCATAAGAGCAAGCGAAATATCATTAATTAGCATGAAAGACATTGAAATAAAGTAAAGTTGAGATATGAAAGAAATAGCTTTTGAGCTTGTATAAAGAATAAAGATAATAATAATAATTAAATATGGAAATGTTAAATAAAAATCAAATAAATTGATATGAACATAAGAACGTTAAGCCTTAACGTATGTGTAAAAGATGAGGTTCAATGGAAAATTTTAAAACAGGGAGCGATTTATCGACCACGGAAAGATTAATATGTGAATTAAAATAATATGAATTGTTACTAAAGAGATTTTATCAGTTCTTGGGAAGACATTTTTGGCTTAAAATAATGCATAGCGCATAATGAGCGCAAATATAATATTAAAGTGTCACGCTAGGAACGCGTAGTGGTTAAATACTTGGTACATTACTTATGGAGGGTAGTTGATTGCAGTGAATTGATAATTGTGTAAGTCCTCTATTTGTGACATAGTATCACGAGGCATTGTGTATGTATTTAAAAGGGGAGCTAATATATGGTATTATTGAGCGTATGTCATATGGGCCACGGCCGACTCTAAATCGCATTTTGTATAAGTCCTCTGTACGGGATTGGTTCCCGAGGCACCTGAAGAGATTCGAATGCAGGATCTTCTTATGATAAAAGCCCCTGAAATTCTCCGTCGTCGTATGTGTATTAATCTTCCCAATCAATGAGGACCCTCTCATAATTAATAAATGCCAAGGATACGGAAATGGTCTTTGAACCAAAGAATAGTTGTTTGAATGTTACGGTACAGTAAATCCCGGTCTCCCCAGAACTGGATAGAATGGGAAGGTTTGTTTTGAAAGCCTTGGGAATAAGCTACTAATGTTGGGTCAGACAGGATGTCGCCGCCACCCTAACGGGTCATAAATCGCACCCCAAGTAGTAGAGTCTAGCTTTCTTAAAGCGAGATGGAACAGAGACCGTCTCGTAAGCTGTTGTAAAGAGAAATGAATACACCAGGAGTGTTTAAAGTTGTTAACGACCCGGGCGTTGAACCGAGGTCCTTAAAGATGGATATTTCGTTTGCCGGTTCAGATCGTAGTTTCTTATATGATAATGGTCTATTAAGACATAAGAGATAAATAACAATCCCTAGGGTAATAATGTATGGACGTGGGATTCCACGAGTTGATTGAAGGCAACTGAGTTCGGGAGTAACTATAGTTTTTTGACTGTGTCAAGTACCTTCACGCTCTGGAGTACACAATTGATTTTCTGATTACCTTAATATATTTGTGAAATAAAGAGAGATGATAACAACTGAATGTGTGGACATGCCCAAAATATTGAATTAGATAATTAACATAGATTTTAAATATAATTATATATTTGTTCTTGAGAAATAAGAAAATATAAAAGCTAGTGTTTGAGGTGTACAAGAATGACACCATAATAATGTAAATGCATGGAGCCAAAGAGCTCGGAGTTAGGTAAACTTAATGTTAGTGCTTTATGGAAGTGAGACTAAGTAAGAGTTGTTGGTTTATGTGGAAACCACAGGTTTTGAATACAATATTTGTTTATCTTATTTGTGATCCCTTGTTCATTTGGAACAAGCAGTTGATATTTGGGTCAGTAATTAAATTGTTTAAATGTTTGTAGCGCCATTAATTTTATTAATTAAATGTGTTTAAATAGGAGTTGATTTTGTTGTTATTTTGCAAGTGTATCCTCTAATTAATCCAAAATATGTGAGTCACAGAGTGGGGGAACTTACCGCTGCCCCGAAATCCCGAATTGAGCTACGCTGGTATACTGTGATTGGCATATTTCTTGCTAAATGGGCACAGTACTGCGACTTTTAGAGACGCCGGGGTACCGGAATTTCGCTCCGAAGGGAATATTTAACGTGCCTGTAAATCTACTGACACGGCTCCCTCGCATTTGCGCACTCTCAAATGCCAACTGGCAATGCCAGGATTCGATCCTGCAACCTTGGGAACACCTGGTGAGATCGTTACCGCTGAGCCACGCAGCCAGCATAAAAGGCATATGTGAATAGAACTACGGTAATGATTCATCAGTGAAAAATCTTCCCACTAAAAATATCAAGCTGAATATGATATTTCACGTGTACTGTAATTTGCCTTTGGAAATATCTGTAGGCTCGTCAATCTGCTGTCATAAAATAATGATTGAATGTTTTAATGACAATATACATGTATTTCATTCTTATCGCTGCCCCTTTCGGATCAAAGCCCGTCTCCCTTCCTTATATATATTATGTTGCAATAAGTACGCAAAGTACTAAAAATCTGTATTTCTTTGCGTTTTTTAAAGTCGAATTGTGATAAACTCCAATAGTTCGTTCCGGTAGTTGTCTATTCGAGCCGCTAGATAGTAGCATGGTGTAACTACAATGGTGAGGCGGATCGCTCCCTCTCTCTCGTGCGGATGACGTCACAACGGGAGCATTGCGTTCGGTGACACAGCACTCTGTATTTTACGCGGCTCTGGTCATAATAATACAACTTGAAGGCATTAATAACAGCATTTATTTTTTAACACTGTACATACTTTGTATTGTAAACACTGATAATGATGTTGGTAATTATGAATACGGCGTACCTCGAAACAATATTAACAGTCCTTTAACGAGATCCACTATTTTTACACATTGGTGAATTTACACATTTTGCGATTCAATTTTCTCTGTGAATTGCCGAAACTTATTTTTCTGTTTAAGTCACGCAACCTAACCTATGTTCGGGTTCGAGCTAAACAGTGAATAACCTCATATGCAATATTAATATGAGGCAATTTTCTCAAGGTCCTGTTGGTTAATTCATTGAATATAAACTTATCACTTGATAGCGAATTGCCATGAAATTTATGAAACTCAGCCTCCATTGTCTTTGCAACTTCCATAAGTTCATTAGAGGAATACAAAAGATTTCCCCTTGAAATAAATTGGATCCAATCTGGGCCTTCTTTACTGGGTTCAAGGTCTTGAGATAATGTTCCCAAGTTTTTGTACTTATCTCTGAATCTGTGTGCTACATATCCTGTAATGTATTTTAAACCTTCGTGGTTCATTTCATCTTTAAAATCTGAGAGATCAAATTCATCGAACATTTCATTCTGATGATCGGTCATTTCAAACGAACTAACGCAGTCTGCGAGAAACAGGTGTCAGTTTCGGTTTCCAATGGTTTAATCAGACACTTTTCGTCAATTTTCTGCTGGTTGCTTCTGTCGATACACATGCGATTTGAAATATAAATTTCGTCAAATGTCAATACAGTCAAGCGTTCCAATTCGGTTAGTCCTGCTGATTTATATTTCATTAGTTTCACAACATCATGCAAAACACCCTGCTCTAAATTCAAACATTTAGCCCAATCACGTAACGTCGTCAGTCCTGGCAAGGGATAGTTATTAGCTCTTAAAACCGGTAGGCTTTAGGGCTTACACTTCTTAGTGATATAGCCGCTGCTATATCGTCAGAACACCAATTGATTTTCTTACCTTTCTCTGAACTTAATAAATGTTTTATTTGACCTGGAGTGAAGGCTTTACCCAGTATCGTCTGAATTTCTTTGCAACGACTGTTCTTCAGATCGGCGATTTCTTTCTTCAACAGCGAATGGTCTGCACATAAATAATCGTACTTTTTGTTTCCAAGCTTCGGATTCCTCACGTACCTCCTCAACTAATTTCTTCAAAGTGTTGACCTCATCTTCATGAGAACGAGTGCTTAAAAGGAAAGACATTCGTTGAATTATCAGGTTTATTCCGCTAGTTACCTTTCTTCCAAGTATAATAATGAACCTTAGTTGTATTGTGCGTGTAAAATAAACAAATTCACCTTTTATTATTAAATGAGACTTCAATGTTCAAAAACAAAAAGAAGCTTACCTTATTAACTCCTTCTCATTCAAGCAGGTATGTTTAGATTGTATTCCTTCGGTGAGTGTTTCATTGTTATGTATAATTTCACTCATAACACTTTTACGATGCCTCTTTTCCAGCCTCATCGACCGACTTTCAGCTTCTTCCAGAGATCGTTTTCTTTTCCTTTGTGTAATTTGAGGGGATGTTGGTAGATTTTCAGTCGGAATGGCATCTAATTTTAAAGTTTTACTGTGCACTGGAGTATAGTTAAACAATTGCTGTCGAAGTGGAATAGCAAAACTGTCTTTAGTGAAATGAAGAGAACATACTCGAGCTGAAATCATAATAATAATAATAATAATAATAATAATAATAATAATAATAATAATAATAATAATAATAATAATAATAATAATAATAATAATCTCCACTAGTAATTGTTATTTGGTTTGCCTATTCATTTCTATAATATTCTTTAATATCTCAGTTTGAAAATGCGTCCAGAGCTATTGCAATGTTTTAATTTTAGAGAGATATAATTTAAAGAATGATTTACTGTTCTGCTCACAACAGACAGATTAGTTTTAGAAATCATAACTTACCATGCTTTATATTAAACATGTCCTCCCTCCTGCAAGCTCTGACCCATGAGCTCGCTACATCTTTGTCTTGTGGAAATACAAAGTATTTTATATTAGACCTTTTGTTTTCCTGGAGTAGTTGTTACAACCATACATAGCACAATTCGGCATTGCATCCCACTTTCCGTCGACAGAGATTAAGAAATACAATACTTTCACTAGCAACGCACACACCTGTCAACATTAACATGTTACAATCGACTGCTGATCACATGCGCTTGAATCCCGCTTATAGCCACAACTCGCAGTTGCCCCCGTTGTGACATCAGCCGCACGAGAGAGAGGGAGCGATCCGCCTCACCATTGTAGTTACACCATGGATAGTAGCACTATGTGCTGTCGCCGCTGCTCTGCGTGTTAAGTGGCGAGAGTTTCCACTATTATCATATTAAGCTATTTGGTTGGTCTAAACGTATCACTGGGAGAAACGCCTTTAATATACCTACTGCACACCTAATTTTTAATCGCGCCTATACTTGGCAGTGCGCTATATCGGCAATAAGAGGCCATTTTCAATAACATCGCTGTCATGGGTTCACTAACTGGCCAGTATAAAGCGCAACTCGCATCAAGTAGGCAGTGGATTGCTCCCGCATACAGTTGCAGGTATATGTCACTACTGCAGATGCATTGGAGAATCCTTTCATGTTTGCTGGCACAAGGTAGCACTATGAGTTCATTCTTTAAAAAATGCGAGTAAGTAATATGGAATTATTCGAATAACATGTCAGATGTTACAAATCGTATGCGACTACTGTAAGGCTCGCAATTTTTTTACTTCGTGATATAAATTCGTCCGACACTTTGCCAATGAACTTACGAAGTTCCATAATGTTGCTTAGTTATTTAGCTAGTTATTGATGTTTTAAGTGGCGGAACAGCGAGGTCGTCTGCCCCTGCACTTTGCAGTAGTTGAATCCTCTAAACACCATATTTGCCTGATACCACTGCATGTTTCCACTAGACGCATCAACAAAACAGACTTCTGTTCTTGTTGTTGTTTCATTTGAGGGGCTTGGACATCATGGTCATTTAGCCCCATGTACTTGGCTGTGTGTGGAATTTGTCTGATAACCTGTGTTATTGTGATGGCTGTCTTAGTGTGTGTATTTGTAATTCAAGTGAGGATTGGGAAGGAAGCTGCCGTGGCCTTATGTTAGGTACCATTCCAGCATTCGCCTGAAGTAGAAGTGGGGAAACCATGGAAAACCACTTCAAGGATGGTTGAGGTGGAACTCGAACCCAGCTCTTCTCAGGTTTGCCTCACGAGGCTGAGTACACCCCATTCCAGCCCTCAGACCAGAATTTGATTTCTTGGCAAAGCAGGGATTTGAACCCGGGCCTACGCAGTGTCAGTCAAGAATACTAGCCACTACGCAACGAGGCGAAAATGACTTATGTTTTAGATGCTGTTCTAAGGTAATTTTCGGCATTATAAATACGAAAACATTGACCACCATTCACTTCAGATTACTTGCTCCACTCATTTTTGCGCAGGACGTTTTCGGGGTTACATTGCACGTGAAAGAGAAAACAGCCTGAGAAGAACGGGCCGGAACGCTGTACTAGTCCTTAGAATGAAGTCACTCAGACTTCCTGCTGGCTGGCTTCTTAATGAAAAGTTACACATTAGTTGGACTTAATGGCCGACTTACAAGTTGGTGAAATTCTTTGGACTCCATCAACAACCATAAGCGAAAAGATAGGTTCTTGGAAGAAGACTGATTGGTTTTACCAGACGCGGGAAGTAACTGAATCTTATAGACCTCCTTAGCACTGACATGTGTGAGGGCAAACAGAATCCTCCACATCACCAGTTTTGCCGGGCGTTGTACAAACCAAGCAGCAGCAAGTCTGAATAGTAGAATATCGTATAGTAGCCTCAATTACAATCAGGGCCGCCAGTAGTGATTGCAGTTGCCTCCACTGGGATATTTGGCTGAAGTCGATAAAATGTTCTGTATTGTACATTGAGCACTGTGATTTCCAGTCCAAATAGGAGACTGGATGTTGAAATTATATTTTAGTTCTTAATGGTACCTCACTGTACGGTTGGCATCTACTTCCCACCCTTTCAAGCGTGTCACATTCATCAGCGCCTCCCATAGCTGTGTGGATAAGGGAGTCGACTGCCTGATTTGGCCGGGGAGCACTAGGATTGAGACCTCTGTATCAGACATGGTCGTAATTCCCAAAAAAGAGACCGTTCCACGCCCCGAAAATCTAAAGCAGGCAAGAAAGCTTTTAGTTTAGCATGGCTTCTAAACACGTGATCATAAGCCATAAAACCTCCTTTTTACGCGAAATCTGGACAACGAAACGTGACATTTTACCTGGAAAATCCCACATGCTTTAACCGGGAATCAAACCTCTGCGCCATCATGCCTCACATCCTCGAAAGTCAAACTATGAAAATTATTCATCAGAATTATCAATACTAACAAGATGTTCCATACTAAACCACCTATTTTCATACATTACACTGGTCCTTTCTCTCTCAGAACTGAATAGCTGCTTGGCGCAGCGGTAACGCTCTCGCTGGTTGTGCTCAAGGTTGTATGATCGAATCCTGGCGCAGTCAGTTGGCATTTGAAGGTGCGCAAATGTGAGGGAGCCGTGTAACTAGATTAACTGGCACGTTAAAGATCCCCTTCGAGGCAACATTCTGGCACCCCGTCGTCTCTGAAGGTCGAAATAGTTAAAAGAGACGTAAAGCCAATACCGGTACCTTTATTATTATTATTAGTCTATTATTATTATTATTATTACAATTATTATTATTAATAATAATAATAATGTTATTGGATTTACGTCCCTTGTAACTACTGTGGCTTTTAGAGACGCCGATGGTGCCGGAACTTTGCCCTGAAGGGGATCTTTAACGTGCCAGTAAATCTACTGAGACGGCTCCCTCACATTTGCGCACCCTCAAATGCCACCTGACTGCACCAGGATTCGATCCTGCAATCTTGGTCACAGCAAGCGAGAACGTTACCGCTGAGCCACGCAGCCAGCGATTATTATTAATTAGTAGTAGTATCTCTCAGAACTCAGTTAAATCAAATATTCTAGTGGTGGCCCATTATAAGAACTGTAAAACGAATTAGCTCAACAACATTAAAACGAAACTCAAATCCCCCAACATTTTAAACAATGTATACTCCATCAAGTTCAAATTTAAAAAAGCAAACCACGTCTCCTTTGTTGGCTTAAATATAATCTCATAAATTTGGGTCTTTGATTTATAATGGAATTGAATTAAATTCGACACCGCATTGTTTGCTCGAAAACATAGTTTCATGCAGAGTAGGGGCCTATCCCTATACTAGGTTGATTAGATAACCAGAAAAGGCAATTCGACTTTAATTATTCCTGCAGCCGTCTCATCTGCTGCTTGTTTGGCATAGTTTTGAAAAGCTTTGTCGATTTCTATCGGGGGTAGAAAAGTTTAGGATTTGAGCTGTAATAGCTGCCCAGGAAAGGCAATTAA
The DNA here is from genome assembly GCA_946902985.2 of Meconema thalassinum. NCBI lineage: Eukaryota > Metazoa > Arthropoda > Insecta > Orthoptera > Tettigoniidae > Meconema > Meconema thalassinum. The sequence goes on along the minus strand of OX336389.2, from coordinate 271,296,632 downwards.
CATTTAAAATTGGTGAATAATTTAAAGCGTTTATTAAAACATTCATGGTGTGAGAAAAAATTGAATATAGTGGAAATGAATTAGTGGATTATTTGATACCGGTAAGTGTAATATTGCAATTTAAGGCAATTGGTGTATAATGATTCCGATGAAACGAATCCACCTCTTCTCAATTCTCCTTCACGAGGTTGAGTGAACCCCATTCCAACCCTCAGACCAGAATTAAATGTCTTGGCAGACCCGGGAATCAAACCCAGACCTCAAGGGTGACACCCAAGACTACTACCCACTACGCCATGAGATGATATCATCAGTCACCTTACTACACCCAATGAAGGCCGTATAACATTCAGCCTAATATAATGCTGTTGAAATATCATTGAAAGAGTTTACGATAAAAATTTCCTCAATATTGTTGTCCACCTACTTTAATTAAAAAAGAAAGCCTGGCTGCGTGGCTCAGGGGAAACGTTCTCGCTTGCTGGTCCCAAGGTTGCAGGTTCGTATCCTGGCGCAGTCAGGTGGCATTTGAGGGTGCGCAAATGCGAGGGAGCCGTGTCAGTAGATTTACTGGCACGTTAAAGATCCCCTTCGGGGGCAAAATTCCGGCACCCCGGCGTCTCTAAAAGCCAGAGTAGTTAAAAGGGACGTAAAACCAATAACATTATTATTATTATTATTATTATTATTATTATTATTATTATTATTATTATTATTATTATTATTATTATTATTAATTAAAAAAGAAACATTTAAAGGTCGAATTTGGCTCCCTTACCTGCATGTATGATTGGGTCCTACACTTACCTGTTTCTCACATTTTTGAATGTTGCCTTAATTCATTGTTGTTGTTGTTGTTGTTGTTGTTGTTGATTGAGTCTTCAGTCTTTTGACTGGTTTGATGGCGCCCTGTCCTGATCTACTCGTTTCATCTCTACATAGCTACCACACCTTACATCCGAGGCAATCTGCAACATAATCTAATTCAAACCTTGGTCCACCCCTACAGTTCTTATCCTCCACACTTCCTTCCATAACTAAGTTTGCTATTCCTGGATGTCTTACTTAGTATGTGTCCTACCAAAGTATCTCTTCTCTTCATTTGCAGGCGCAGGAAATATCTCTCCTCTCCCACTCGTCTTAATACCTCTTCATTTGTTACTCTATAGCAGGCTGTTCCAAATCCACGAGTTTGAGTATGCGTACACGCGAGTACTCAGCAGTGCTGCTCGGAGCACGGCTGGATAGGGACTGGGGGTGATAGCCAGTACGTCACTGGGCGAAGGTCATAGCACAAGTCCATAATGCTTCCTGCCAGTCTTGATGTATCCACCGCTTAGTAACGGCAGCCCCCCACAGCAGAGCTGTATTGCATATTGCAGGTTTACTCACGCAAGGCGGCGAGTACGCCACTGCTCACGGGCGAGCTGCTCAGCTGGAACAGCCTGCTAGCCAATACCCAACCTATCTTCATGAATCGCCTGTAAAATCATATTTCAAATTCGTCTATTCTCCTCTTTTCTGCTGCGCAAACAGTCCAAGTTTCACTTCCATAGAGCGCCACGCTCCTGGGAAAGGCTTTCAAAAGTAACTTTCTAATACCTAAATCTATATTTAATGTCAACAGATTTCTTTTCTGTATAAATGCTTTCCTTGCCTGAGTCAACTTACTTTTTATATCCTCTTTGATCCGTCCATGGCTGGTTATTTTGCTTCCTAAGTAGCAGAAATCTCGTACTTCTTTTTTGCTTTTCATCTACCAATTTGACTTCCATAGGGGTTTCTGCTGTATTTCGGCTGCATTCTATCATTCTTGTTTTACATTTATTGATTTTCATGGAAAAATTTCTGGTCACTACAATTCATACTCATGGACAGGAAGCTGAGCAGAAGATTGAAGTTTGAGACACAAGAATCATGCGTCTTCCCAACACAATTATATGGAAGCCAAACGTGGTCAGCTACGTGCAGACAGATAAACGCACTTCAAGTAAGTCAAAGAAAGATGATACGTAAGATACTTGGAGTAACAAGGTCAGACAAGATATCAAATGAGAAACTGGCACAAATGTCATCAACGACGGATATCGCAGAAAAAGCCATGAGACAAAAATGGAAATGGGGAGACCACATCGCGAGGATGCGAGACGACAGGTTGACATACAAAGCTACAATGTGGGACACATGGATAGGTAAACGACAGAGAGGAAGACCGAGGCGAAGGTGGTCCGACTTTTACAGAGCGCAGGCAGGCCCACAGTGGACGAGAGAAGCAAGAAGTAGAACTGAGTGGATGACCATGGAAGACAGACTATTGGGCAAGTGAAAGTAATTTAAGTCAAGTGCATCGCTAGGAAAACTGGGAGAGAAAGTAAAAGTGTAACAGTACAAAATAAGACAAAACAAACCATACAATTACCATGCACAAACCTAATGTGACTAGCTCACCACATTAGTGAAAAAGAGCTACCCGTTTATAGGAGGCCTTTGCCCTTTAAGGGACATTCGAGGCTGTTCTTTATTCTTTATTCTTTAATTTTCATCATGAATTCCTTCCTCAAGACGGAGTTCACACCATTTAAAAATGTATTCAAATCCTCTGGTGAATCGGCCAAATGACGATGTCATCAGCAAATCTTAGAGTTGTGATTATTTATCCTTGGATCTTTACTCCTACTTTAATGTTTTCTCTAATGTCCTTCATCGCTTGTTTAATGTATAGATTGAAAGGTATGGGTGATAAGTTGCAGCCCTGCCTTACACCTTTCAAAATACCAGCGTCTCTCCCATGTCCTGTGGTTTCAGTATAGATTGACGATCACCTCCTATCTCCGTACTTTATTCCAATCATTTTCAACATTTCAAATAGCTTACTCCAATCAACGTTATCAAACGCCTTTTCCATGTCTAGAAATGCCATGAATATTCTCTTATTTTTCCTTATTCTCCATGCCAAGATCAGCCTGAGATTTAGTACAGCTTCCCTTGTTTCGGTATACGAGAAGAAGTTCTTTGTATTTTACATCCGCGTACAGTGCCCCTGATGGAAAGTAGTAATTGGGAAGAAAACAAGCTACATGAGTGACTTGTGGATCTCGAGGGCCTACTGTTATTACTAGATTAAACTTTTAAAACAGAAATGATTAAAGTATGTATCCTGTCTTCCTAAAGATTGACGGAAATCATTTGAGTCATTTCCAAGATAATCACTGTCAGACAAGCATAACACCTTGCCCATCATAGACAACAGATTTTGGCAAAATTAAGAAATCTAATAGAGCAGGTGACGTGACAAAATGCTACGGAGGAGAAGTGAAGAAGGAGGAAGAATACTCAGACAACACAGCGTTAGTGGAAGATTGTGACCCAACCTGATAACTACTGGCTAAGCAAGCAGTCCCGACTCTGTCTGCATCATATTGTTGTTGACTAGTGCCTATGTGTTCTATTAGTGGAGGAAAGACGGGCACTTCTACTCAACCCTCAACTTGCTGCTGTAAAGTTGCTCACATCAGCATTAGGAGACGCTTGATATACAGTACGAGAATAAGTTGTTAATTCATTTTACAGGCACTGGACGTCTTAGTCATCAGCTCCGTGTACTTGGGTGTGTTTCTGTGGTGACTGTAATAGTGTGCGTAAATGTACATATTATGGCCTAGACATAACGTAGGTTTCCCTGGGCTTGAAATAAGATACCGTACCATCCCGTTAAAGAGAGAAGTGATGAGGGGAATTATGGTACACAGGATACCAAAGAATAAAAACACACTAAATTATAAATACATTTTCTTTTATTCTATAGACACAAAAATATACATAGAAAGGGTTTAAATACTCTCATTTCTTTCTTTCTATCTATCTTTCTTTCTTTCTCTCTCTCTCTCTTTCTTTCTCTTGCTCACAATGACATGCACCACTTTTACTTCATCTTGGATAAGCAACTTCCGGTGCTGTACGATTTTATTCATATTGTATACTCCACTTTATCTGGTCAAGAAATGAAAACCGTAGGATCGAATAAGAAAAAAGGAAAGAAAGTATCGCAGATGTCTCATGAAAATACTATTCTTTCTCAATATTATCGGTACGAATGCCGGCTAACATTGTCTCCCATATAGAGCAACACTCCTTGCTTTCACAAATAATTCGCGAATGAAATTCGCCCTAATATGACTGCGATGATATGACAGAGTGTTTATTTAGTTCAAATTAACTTGCCTTTGGACCTAGAGATATGCAGATGTTCAATTCTCGTAGGAGTTAACTGCATGCTGTATTTTTGCCCATGTTCCTCTCAAGGTATTCCTCTTGAAGTAGTAAAGACCATTCTTACAGGACGTGCCTGTCTTTAATATATCGGTGGATGTTGTAAACGTCGATTGCTTTTTGCATTGATTGACAATACAAAAACATATTAATTGGCTGGACTCTATGATACCAATAATAAACCAATGATGACCTGCAGACAGAAGTTGCCTATCCGTACTGAGTGGTGCTCATGTATCGTTGAAGCTCGATATTACCCAGGATATTTAAAAGATTTACTAGGAAATGAAATGTACTGCACATTAGGATGGCTCTTAAAATGGAACGAAGTCAATCAACGGATTAATATTTTTGCCATTTTGTTGCTTCTCATGTTCTAAGAAATGTTATACTCCTGGAGCACTCACTGAATATAACGCTTAGTTAAACAGTATTATTTTAAATTGCCACATGGCATTATCTTAACAGAGGAGAACTTTTTAAATACATGGGTTTGTCAAGGAAACAAAATTAGAATTAATAACTTCCAATCCACATCATTTGTAATAATAGGCATATTTTTCACATGACTTATTTTAACATTTGACATTTGAGTTTATGCCAAACAGTTGCCTACGCTACAAGCTGTAGCTCATTCGACAGATCAGATAAGAACTGCTCATCGTGGATGTGAAATAAACCCAAAAGGATACTACGTCTAGTACTTCGGACCGTGAAAGTCCAAATCAAAGAAATGTTTTAACACTCGTTTCCTTAATCAGCTGAGGCGGAGCTATTACCAACATTCTTGGAATGGCACATCTGAAAATTAAAATCACATAACATTACATTAATATGAAAGTTTGCAAAATTTGTATTTTAAATGGACCCATATTCCTTCTTAAGAGTTGTTCCGCCCTTTAAAACAATAACTGACTTCTTTAGTTACATCAGGGGCGCGGACTCGATGGTTTGCAACAAATATTGTTTTTGTTCCTCCGATCTGCTGATGAGATTGATACTACACAAGCTGCACTCAGCTGGTAACTGATACAGAAGGACATAGAAAAAGCCGCTGTAGCGCTGGCATTCGTCAGCCATACAGTATCTTCAAAGCGAGTGTTTCAGTAGTTAACAAATCATTCTCTTGGATCGTTATCGTTTCGTTGCGTTAATTATCAACAGTGATATGGCATGTGACCTCCTGAGAGGCCTAGTTGACGCCCATGTGCAACCTGCGCGTCGTCGTGAGGGTAAAAGAACGTTGAATACCTCACCAAATTGAATATTTCACGTAACCACCATTTTGAAAACATAAAATGTTAACATCGGTAACTTAGGATATATACTGTATATGAAGTTATAGTGGCTAAACAGAAGTGGGCACATATAAGACGCTTGAACAGCACAAGAAACAAGGTCAGTGAACTGATATATTCAAGATAGCAGGTGGGGCTATCAAAACATAAAAACTCACGATGCATTGGGTTGGTGCTTACGTTCGTAGCGTTTTTGATTTGCGTGTTGGTACGACTATTGCTGTGAATTTCTTTATCGATTGTCTTTTTATATGTCCAAATATTGCGCTTGAGGTTGCATATTGAATTTTTCATTTTGCAGACAGTGTTTGTTGCTATGAACGTTAGAAAATGAAGTGTCAAGTGAAGAAAGTGGAACTTTTCTGTCATTCTCTTCTCTTCGAATTCAATAGAGGGGCAAAGGCAGTGGAGGCGGCTAAAACCATTTGCGCCATGTATTGGGACAATGCCATCGGAAAGAGCACTACAAAGGCTGGTTTTCCCATTTTCAGGAGAATCGTTTTGACTTGAGAGACAGTCCACGTTCAGGAAGACCGCTTAAACACCTTAATCCGTAGTGATCCACGTCAGTGTACTCGAGAATTGGCAAATGTGATGACCTGTGATTATTCAACGATGGTGTGACTTTTGCATTCAATGGGCAAGGTTCAAAAATAGGGTGTATAAATACAGCATGCTTTACGTCAAACCCACAAAAATCAGTGGGTGGGTTGCTAGCTCGTGAAAAACATCGACGATTTATGTCCAATGTCGTTACTTGTGACAAGAAACGGTGTCTTTGTGCTAACCTAAGGAAAGGAAAGGAATGGTTGAGCCCTAACAGAAAAAATGTATCTCCCTGTACAAAAGTCAATCTCTATCGACAAAAGATAATGTTATGCGTCAGGTGGGACAGATACGGTGTGCTTCCCGGAGGTGTAACAGACATTGTCAATATTTATTGTCGACAACTGAGATGTCTTGCCGACGCAATCCAAGAAAAACGACCATCAAGACTGTGTGAAATGATGCTAGAGCACTGTAATGCCCGCCAGCTCTCTGTTAATCTATCAAAAAACGCTATCCAGGATTTGGGTCGGGAAATCGTTCCACAACCACGTTATTCACCTGATTTTGTGCCCTCAGATTTACACCTTTTCCTCTCTCTGCCAAACATCCTTCAAAGAGTTTCCTTTCCTGATGAAAATGCGCTTCAAACATGGCTTGACGACTTATTTAATTCAAAATCACAAGAATTCTATAGGCGTGGAATCAAAAATCTACCCCAGCGTTGGCACGTTCTCTTAGATAGTGCAGGAGAATACGTTGTTGATGATAAACTTCACTTATGTGTACAGTTATCCTACGTATTTGATAAACTTACGACAACGCTACAAACTTATGCCCCAACCCAATAGTTGCCAAGTTACCACAAATTTGTGAAAATCGTAGTACTGTATCATATGCGAGAGTTCATCAGTACTAGTTCAAAAATAATCAAACACAGTATTATGAGCAAGTACCATATGGAAATGAAAATGATTAAATCGGTAACCCACAATTTATCAGCATTAATCACAAAACTAAGCAAGAAGATAGACCCATACCGGAGCCGGTACAAGTATGGTGGGGTTATGTGGCACGGTAGGTTCTCAACCCTTGTTCTTTTAGCAAACTGGTCTATTGAAGCGTACTGTAGGCTATTACATTATCCATTGTGCTGTCTGTATAAGACATAAATAATAAATTGGCCACCCTAATTCCATATACCAATAGTTCATATAACAATAAATTTAACATGAATAGGCCATACGAGCTTCACTGAACATTTTGTTATATACATAGGGGATGACATAAACAACACCTATCTTATAATCATTAAGTCAAAATTTTAATGCCACCCTGGTGCGCATTAAAATGATGGCGTGTAGCCTCTGTGGAGGCCTGTTGCAGGTCTGCGACCTGCACGATGTGATGAGTAACACAATATTATAATGATTGACGATATCGTCACAAACAGTCCCAGAGCCAGGGGAATCAACTACCCCTTCCTGGCCGGGAATCAAATCCTAGACCTCTCGGGCCAAAGTGTAGCGTACTACCAATGAGCCACGGGGTCGGACTATCTCACATGTTCACAAATATTTTACACTATTTTTTGGCAGGAAGAATGCTGGTCTTACAATGTTTATAGCACATTCATGATTATACAATAATTGTAACAAATGGCACCTCAGCAACAAGACTGCCGTAAGTTGAGTCATATCGCATATTGGAGAGCGCAGAGCACACTTGGGAAAATTAACCAAAAAAATTAACTGATTGAAATTTAAAGTGAAAATTGTTAATAAGAAACTGATTAACGTCAAAAAAGCTAATTGATTTAAGTCATAAGTATCAGAATATAAGGAAAGAATCTCTTCAATGTTTCTTTTAAAGTTGAAAAAAATACAAAATAGAAAGACAACATTAACAACAACACTAGGCTCAGTTAATCAAACACTCGGTTTCAGAACCTGCAAGACTAACTGGGTTAACTAATACCCTGGCGATTAAAAATTTTGAAATTTAAAAGTAAAACACATAATTAACGATAAATTTCAATAATTAAAAGTTTTAATCGCTAATGCCAAGTGTGGTGCAGTGCACATTCTCAATGTTGGTAAATTGTCCAATGGGGTAGTTTATGTAACTGTTTATGTAACTGCTACATTTTGTGTTTTGGCATTCTATTATAACTATTCAGAATATGCTACACCTACTGTAACAGCCACTGGGAATAGTTGATTAGAAATCAGTTTATTTACAATATCTCCAAACTGCAGACTTGTTGCAGGGGTGCGACATATTACCCAAGACACTCACACACAATGTTCCAATAGCCCTGAAGAGGCAGCACTGGTGATAATATGCCCTCAGAGAAACTTAACCTCATTAATAAAATGTTGATTTATCTACTCCCAAGTTAAAATTCTAGAAAATATTATCTGTTTCTCTGAATTCACTGATCATCATCGTACTCTGGGTGTGAAGTTGAGCAATATTGAATATTACAGTAGATTCCCAATAGTAGTAAACTTTCGGGGCATAAAATATAGTTGACGTAGAGTAAGATCAACTCTCGTAATAATAATAATATAATGATGTAATAATTATAATAATAAATAGAATAGTGATAATAATTATAATAGAATATATAATAATGATAATATTAATTATAATATAAAAATCATATGGCCTCAGCTACCTGGTGCAAATCTTTCGAGTTGGTGAAACTTAGATATCTCCAATCTAAACGTTCCAGTTTCACTGCCACCTAGCACAGCGTTACAGGAACACTTCTCCGTGAACTGTTGCTATATTTCACCTTGTTGTTGTGGTTGTTGTTGTTGTTGTTATACCAGGGATCTTTCACGAACCGACATCATACGATTCGGATTTCTAGATGTTTCCCACCCTTCAAAACTTTAACTCCCTCGGACGGGATTCGAGCTCGCGATCTTGAGATAAGAACGCAGATAATTTACCATTGATCCACCTAAGAGGATTAATAATAAATAAAATCAGTCCCATATAATTCAATTTCTGTAGTAAGTAAATTAGAAAATATTAGTCTTCTAACCTGAACTAAAAGTAAATACAACACTACACCTCACACACAAATGTATAATTAATCTGGTATTACCCATTTAAAATTTGATTGCCGCTGAGCATGGCTGCGCCACCGTTTGTTGATTATTGTAGCAGGAGCCCAGCGGGGTAAAGAGGAGGACACAATGAATGACAGAGTGCAGTCTGCACATAAGTCAAGCAGCATTGCGCGCGGTACCTGTCTTAGAAGCGCAGATAAGTGTCACAGGTGCTCATGCAACCACGGACAGCAACTGGAGCTGAGTCATATCCTACTCGCGCAACTGTACCTGTCAACGAAGCAGACTGACGTGTGACACAAGTAAATAGAGAATAGTTCCCATCTCGACCGCCGACAATCAATTCGTGAAAGGGTAAATAGAACAATGTGAAACAATATCAATAAAAATACTGCTTTCATCAAATAAGAGTCAATCCTTATTACCATTTTGAATAATTGTACCAGGCAATGGTATAATTCGATTTCTAGCCATTTTATTGCTGACGTAACAACAATAATTGATGCTGCCACTTCAGGGATCACACAACTAGAATGCATATGAACAAGAATAGAAACATCTATCAATAATAGACAACTTGTCCCAAGTATACCACAGAGTCCGACCTGCCTAATATGGAAACAGTGATGTACATTGATCTAATATTAGGCACGGCTTTTCTTCAGTTAACTTGAACATTCATTATGCAATTTACATGTTATCACCACTCTTCACAAAATAGATTTTTACATACATAAATATACATAAAGACATTTAATATTTGTGTACTTTTCGTGAATCTCGCTGTGTATATGGCGGCCAAGAGGAGAGCCAATTCAGTGAATCTCCGAAATCGCGCTGTTACTACCCTGCATGCTTTTCCAGCATGGCACATGACTTACCATAAACCCTCGTTATGATGACGACGACGATGATGATGATGATGATGATGATGATGATGATGATGATGATGATGATGATGATGATGATGATGATGATGATATTCGTATAAGTTCACTAGAACTATTTACACACTATCATCACTCACGACTTCAGATTGAAGTGATTTTTCACTTGAAGTGAAGTCCTAATTTTATCCAGACCCAATACATGGGTAGGCTTTATTTCACATACACACAGAGAGATTCAGGAAGAAGTCATATCTACATCAAAGAGCTCTTTCACTCTTTACGAAACACTTACTTATTCAAATATATTGTTCCTTATTAAGGTTCTGTTATATAAGTTTCCATCATGTACATTTCGTTAACCTTACTGTGTACTGTATATTGGATCCGAGAGTGGGGCCTATTCAGTGAACAGCCGATATCGCGCTGCTACTACCCTGCATGCTTTCCTGTGTACTCTTTTCCAGAGCAAAACAGTCTTGAGTATTGCACTTCCTTCCACATGCATGGCACATCTTCGTGAAATAAGAAATAGGTTAGATGACTTATCATCAACCCTCGTTATAACAATATTATTAATAATGATGATAATAATAATAATAATAATAATAATAATAATAATAATGAAATAATTATGCCAACTCCATTTGATACTATTCCTGTTGTTCGTAGTTGGAAAATATTAAACAGCACAATGTGCACTTGTGAGTAAATACCACACTACACCTCACACTGATATTAGAAGTAAAGAAGCATTCATTCATATACTGCAACAATGACACAACTAGAAATCTGTACTTTTTAAGCTTTAACCGTAATGTAATGCTGGAAAATATTATTTATCGATTGATTAAATCGACACAGTTCTATCGCTTTTCTTGGCTAAATACTGAAATTCGTTCTGAGAGTTTCCGAAAATATTGCAATTGCGACAAGAACACTGATATTTCAAAATTACGCTAGTGTCTGTTTACACCCATCTGAAGCAAATTAATAAATCCCCAATTCAATATGTCGTCAATACCTTGAGATTATTTAAATAATCCACAGTTTAGTAACTGCCTTTAAGTCTCTAAAGGCAGTTTCCCACAAACATCATATTTTGAGTTACGATACTGTTGCAGCAAATGAGTGACATGATATATCTGGTGAAACAATGTGAATGAAAACTGCTTTCCTGAAATAAATTCCTGTTACTACAATGAATAATAATAAATTGAAGACCTCCCCGGAATAAGGATGTAACCAACAAATATTTCAAAAGTGAGTTTTCAGTAGAATTATGGCGTACCATCACATCCCTATGCTGTGATGCCATCTCCTGAAAAATTCGGTTGGTAACAATTCTTTCTCCATTGCTGCTGATGTAACTACAATACATTTCTGTCAAATGGGCCAATATGTAAGCAGTGATGTACAGGGTTTTAGTATTAGATACGGTTCGTTTATAGAATTTATGTGAACGTCTCTATGATCAATTGACGCGTTAACTTCACCCGCGACTTCAACCTAAATTGACGTTTCTTTTGAGGTTATCTTCTCTTTCCCTCTCTTCTTAGTGTTTGTTTGTTTGTTTGTTTTTGTTGTGTTTTTGGACTCGGCCTTGCACTACACCCAGTTGCCTCATTTCGTTCATGACAATATTCCATAGACTGTACACATACGAAGAAATCATATTCAGATCAATGAGCTCTTCCATATTTTTACAAAATACTTACCTATGAAATACAGTATATACAGTATAAACATTTAATGTTATGAGTTTTACATAATATAACTGTACTTGATCGCGAATCTCACAGTGTATATCGGAATCAAATGTTGGACCAAAATGTTTTGAATATTAGTATTTTTCATGTTTGCAGTATGGCACATTTTCGTAAGATGATTCAATTGTATGATTTATGATGAAACTAAGCAATTATGATGATAAGACAAAGAATAAGACATACTACATAATACAATACTTCTGTAGTAGGCCTATGTAGTTTGGAATTAATAAACAACATATCTGCACTGTGAATAATTGCTACAATATGCATCACATGCATATTGAAAGCAAAGAAATATATATGATTTATCTCGTAGAACAATGTGAATAAACCAGAGCTATGCTCATCAAGTATGGCATGTTGCTAAAATTCGTTTGTTAGACATTTTAGTTCCACTGTTGCTGACATAACAACATACACAACATACAGTATTTACAATAATAGAGCCACAGCGCAGCGCCCAGCCTGTGCTGTACATTGCTCTAGCATCAGACATGGCTCGTTCATCTGAGAGTATCTACAAACAATTTACATATTATCATCACCCACGACTTCTACTTTATTTGACGATTCTTTTGAGTTCAAGTCTTTATTTCATCCAGACCCAATGCATGGGAATATTCCGTAGACTATTCACAACACACTGAGTGATTAAGGAAGAAGTGTTGTATACACCCAAGAGCGCTTCCATTTTTCACAAAACACTTATTGAAATATTTCGCATATAACGTATGTACAGAAATATGTACACTTATTAATATACCGTAATTATTTATCGTAATTATAATATTTTATATACAATACATACATAATAGGTCTATATACATAATACAGTAGGTCTATATGTGTACTTTTTCAGGAATCTCTTTGTATACAGGGGTGTGCAAATTATTAGACTCGATGTCAGTTTTCCAAAATTGCTTTTTTACTTTTCACGGCTTAATGCACTAAATACAAGGCGCTAATATTACTTCAAATGTTTAACCAAGAGTCATAATTATATTTTCATTTAAGAAATTCAAAGTAAAATGAGTTTGTATAATTTCCACTAACAGAGGAGCCTTGCTAATGCGAAATGCCACACGTTTTGTTTTGATTACTTCACTCTACTTTTCATGTGAATTTAAAGCAGAGGGATTTGGGGTCTTTTTATTGATAATTCGCTTTTAAACTATTCAAAGATTCATGAACTATGGATTGAAATCACCTGACTTAGAGGGTACATTCCAATAGAAAACGGACCCAGCTCAGGTATCACTTGGAATCCCCTATTCTGAATGTTTTCAGACGCTATTCCTTATGGGAAAAGGTATAAGTCCACGGGGGAGGAAATATTATATACTAAGTGGGGGTAACAAAAGATGCCATCAGTTGGTCAACAAACATTACATTGACTAAACAATTGTGATTGATTTCAATTCTTTTATTTGATTCTAATAATTTGCACACCTCTGTACTGTATATGGGGTCAAGAGTTGGATAAAGTGAAGTAATCCTCCAATATCACCCTGCTTCTGCCCTGCATGCTTCCCTGTGCCTGCTCTTTTCTGCAGCAAAGCCATTTTTAATCCTGTTCTGAGTATATCTGAATTTATATTTCCAGTTTGGCATATCTACCTGAGATACGTAAAGGTTTGCATGGCAAATTGTCAATACTCGTAATGATGATATTCATAGTCTAGTAATAATAATAATAATAATAATAATAATAATAATAATAATCATAATCATAGTAATAGTAATACACAAACAAATAGACCTATACCCGGGCTTCATTATCATTTCATATGACAGTTATCATTTTGGCAAACCTAACATCGCGCTTTGCACATTCTGAACAACTCAAAACTAAATTTTTCTCTACAGCCGATTTTTCATATATTAAGAAAGTTACAGCGAAATTTCATTTCTAGCGTCTTTATAGTCAGTTAAGCAGCATGACATTAAGTTGAGCGATACGTCACATTATGGAGATTTTAGAAATATTTCAGGGTCAAATCTGGAGTTTCCTGCATATCCAGTCGAGATTAGTATTTCTTTAAATATTCTACTGCCGAGAAATTTCAAATTATATTTAAAAAAAGTAATTGTGTAGAATGCGAGAAATATTCACGTCGGCCAATAAGAAGCTCGCGTTGCTTAACCTTGACCCCAGGTTTCACTATCCATTCTCCAATGCATAACAATCGCCAATTAATATTGCGTAAAACTACATTTGACGTCTCCACGTGTAAATATCTGTGCGACTTGAATAAGGTTTTTTTTTATTGTACGCATCTACGTAGAGGCCATGGCCGGGGGTTCCAGTGCAACTTTGTTTTGTGCACACAACTACGTAGTTCAAAGTAGGCCTTAGTCCGGTTGAGCTGATTGTACGTGTGAATCAGAGTCAGAACAACCCTGACTTTTGATAAGTGAATAAAAATTAAAAGATGGTAAACCGCGGTACACGCAATGGTTTAGAGCAGAATGACTTAAAAATTTAAAATGCTCAATGTGATTATGTGTAGAGTCGAAAGTGATATTGTAAGTTATGTCAAGTTGAATTACCTGAAACATTATCCAATTTAACAAAACACGTGAACACCAATAAACATATTAAGACCGAGGAACCTTTCAGTGGTCCACATCAGCGTGTAATACCGGACCATTCAAAACTAATCGAAGCACAAATTGAATAATTTATTACAAATCATTCTTTCTTTTATTATAGCTGAACATTTGTGTGAATTCTGCAAATGTTGTTCTTCAGGCAGTATGGGTGACTGTGAACTCAAAATGCACCGAAAAGAATATACTGCCATACCGGTAATATATAATCTTTAGGTCAATATTTTGATGAACTATAAATTGTTGAAGGATATTGCAGACAGTTTGCTATTAGATGAAAGTTCAGTCACAAAATTATTAGGTGAAGCCATTATGTACTATTCAGAAGCTATGAAATGCTTTGTTATGACATTTTTCAGATGTTGGAACTAAGGAAATGAACTTTTGATGCCATTGTTTCGACTTTAAATATTTATATAAATGAGAAAAGTGTTATATCACGAAACATTTGGCAATTGGGTCAATAAATGCATCAGTGACGATCGATATCAACAATGACGTCTACGCGAAGCTGTAACCTGAATTACCTAACTTGCAAATAATTAGGTGTATGAGCGTCACTCCCTAGAGATAACAGTTTCTAATGTTACTGCAGAATTCCAGCCCAAAATTTAGATTTCCTAAGCGGATAAACTTACAATTCACACGTTAAACATTAAGGCGGGTCTCTTACAAACAACAAATTGTCTGAAAGACATAATCAAAATCCTACAAACTCACCAATGATTATTTGCTGCTTATTAAGTCTGTGTTTACTAAAATTAATACGGGACAAGGTGAAAGATCATTTTGATCCTAAGCCGTATTTCGACTATGAATTTGGGACAGAAATATGCATTGAAAACTTTCCTCCGTAAGTTGAGAAAGATATGTGCGAAGGGTGCCTAAAATTCACTGTTGGTCTAATAAATCAACTTCGTCAGCGTCTTCCTGAGAATATTGCAGTTTGAAAGCAAATTTCTCTATTTTCACCTGAAGAAAGTCCGAAACCTCTAAAAATGCCCATAATTTAATAGGAGCAAATTTATTGAAAATGAAGAGGATCTCACATCTACTGGCAATGGGAAAAACTTGCAGAACACCCAGTGGCATGAAAAAGATGAACACTTTTGGACAGAAATGCACTCATACAGAAATTTCACATGAGAAATTTTGGACTGGCAAAAATTGTCTTTAGTAAATAACACAAAATCGAAAGAACGAAACAGGATAAAAGTGAGAGCATTGCATCACTTACATTATGTCAAATTTGGACTAAGAAGGGAGAGCAAATGTTGTCACTCTTAGGACACTACGGAAAGGGTTGCTGCAAAAGATAGGGGCCATGCAATGTTATTGTGAACCTGCTCTCTTTGAAGAGTTGGTGGAAGATTCGAAAATAGATAATAGAGGATGAGGTGGTGTCAGAGGATAATGGAACTTTAAAATGGGGTAGGCCCTATGTGTAATGTAAATTATCCTTAACATACTAAGCATTAATTTCGAATTTTATGGCACGTTTTGGATATAATAATGTTAATTAGTGGCATTGTATAGAAATTCATAAATCACTTATTTTAAAAACTAACGTTTTTCGTTGGATTTTCCATTTCCAAGCGGGCGACTGCGAAATCCCAAAATTGGACGCCATATTTGTGTTTGTATCACTTCTGTGTTATATTCTGTGAATCTCACAAGAGATATATATACAAAAAACTGTAGATCTGACTCGTGATGTCGTAGTTAATTAGTCAGCCATGACGAAACTCTGGATGGTGTTGCACCACCGTCAATATAAGAGGGTAAGTGAATCGCTATTTCAGCGAACAGATAATTCTTGTTTCTGTCTATATATAAGGTGCGTTCAAAATGTAACGAGCCGGAGGCTGTAATGCGCAAACCGGTGACGACATCGGCTAATCGTGGCGTGTGTAACGATGTGTGGTTCCGACCAGAGCGTGGAAGGTCATAGCCCGTCGCTAGAGGGCACGCGTGCACGTCACGTGACGATACAAAACGAGCAGCAGCATGCATCAATCGTCCAACGCTGCCAGTCGCATTGCAAACAGTGACATGAAGGCGTCAAACGAAGAGCAAAGAGGTGTTGTTCGGTTTCTGACAGCGGAAGGCTTAGGGGGAACGGACATTCATCGCCGAATGTCACAAGGTTACGGCGAACACTGCATGTCCCTTGCAAGGGTCAAGGCGTGGCACAAGCGCTTCAGGGAAGGACGGGTGTCGTTAGCCGATGATGGCCGGTCTGGAGCAACCCCCCCCCCCCCCCCCCCCCTGCATTACCGATGACAACGCCCAGCTGGTTGATGCACTCATTACCCAGGACCGCCGAGTGACAGTGAACGCCATAGCCGCCGTGGTCGGATTGAGCGTCTTAAGTGTGCACACCATCATGAAGGAACGACTGCACTTGCGGAAAATGTGTGCTCAATGGGTGCCCCACAGTCTTCAACCACACCAGGAAGCATTTCGAATAGCCTACTGTCTTGGTCTTGGTTGGACGATTGATGCATGCTGCTGCTCGCTTTGTATCGTCACGTGACGTGCACGCGTGCCCTCTAGCGACGGGCTGTGGCCTTCCACGCTCTGGTCGGAACCACATCTCGTTACACACGCCACGATTAGCCGATGTCGTCACCGGTTTGCGCATTCCAGCCTCCGGCTCGTTACTTTTTGAACGCACCTTATAAATGCTTAATTAAATTGTGAATTTACGAAATAGAAGAGCAAACTCCAAGTGAAATAGCCAGCTGATTGTGTTTAGCAGTCATTGCGGCAACATCGCAATGTTCGCAAGTGCAATGTAGCCAACAGTTTAAGAACTTGTCAATAATAATAATAAAAATAATAATGCGACTCAGATGGTGGGGTCATGTGAAGAGACTGTGGGAGGAGAGATTCCCAAAGTGGTTAATGAGATGGTTGTAGAGAGCAAGAAAGCAGAGGTAGACGTAGGAGGCAATGTTGAACAATTTCAACGTGAGAGGAGTAGGAGCAAAGAAGCCCACAGTGCTAACTGCTCATAGGGGATCATGGAGATGACTTGTTCGCTAACAGAGGCTTGCAGACTAGACTGGACGCTGAAAGGAAAACAGTCTCAAATGAAAAAGGATGTATGTACTGTGTAATATAATATTAATCGTCATCATCAACAACATACAATTTGTGCTGAACGTAGTGAATAAACTGTGAATAAACACTTAACTACACATATTAGAAATAACGAAATGTGTAATGTATCTTGTAGAAACAATGTGAATAAATGCTGCTTTCTTCAAATACGAGTTATCTCCTGTTATTATAATGAACAATTTTGTCGTATGTTTGTAAAATTCGATCGCTAGCAATTTTTTCTCCACTCTTGCTGACGTACATGTAATTTGAGGAGAATGCACTATGTGCCTACTCTCAACAAACCAAGGCCTCAGGCAGGCAGAATTGTAGGATCCTATACCCCTTTTTAAGACCGGCTGCAAGTATATATGCTCTAATATTATTATATTTATGTATAGCTTAACTATTTACACGTGCAATCATTCTATAATACAACATCATAGAGTAGACACACCTTTTCAAATAACGAGATTCTCTGCGAATCATAAATATCAACATTAAGAAGATAAGCTCTTATAGCATAAACATTCACCAAATCTTTGTACAATTTTAAACTTCAACCTTAATGTTGTAAGTTGTAACTCTTTAGTCGGTCAATACAAATGTGCCCAATGACTGGATGGGGTTACAATGTAAATAAGTTAATAAACACTCATGGGAAAAATTAGTTATGATTACTATTATAATTATATTATAATATAACGTTACATTTCAACCTTGCTCATCAAGAACTGATGATGACCGTGCAACGGTCGAAACGCGTAATCCTAAAACTGCCCTTTTATAAGTTAATAATATTAATACAAATATTTATTTCTGGATATTGTGTTAAACATATAGTAACCCCACCTGACCTAATTGGAATAAAACCTGCTGACCGACTGAACAGTATAAATTGATGGGTTTACATATTTACAACAATAGAAACTTCTACAAATACAGACAAATTGTGCCAAGTGCTCCACAGAGCCTGCCCAATATGGAAGCAGGGATCAGGCACGGTTCGTCTAGAGAATTCAATTGAACGTCTCTACGAACAATTTTCACATTGGCATCACTCACCCCTTCAGTTTAAAGACAAGTATATATTTTGCATACACACAGAGAGATTCAGGAAGAAGTCATATCTGCATTAAAGACCTATTGCACTCTTTACAAAACACTTACGCACTAAAACATATCTCAACCCACGTTCATAGAGCAACACTTATAAGACATGTTAATGTCATCACGAAAATTCCACCTTTCCGAAATCATACATATCAACCATCCCTGACTTAGGCAATTTTTCACATACTCAAGGACACAAAAAAGGTCTTTATGTTCACTGAATTTCGATTTTCTTGGATGATTGATATTTTGATTTTGAACAAGAGAATAAACATTTAACATCAAACTATTTTGTTTCATTACCGAGGATTTACAGCTTTTACATTTGAACTTTACTCAGTGAACTTCCAAGATGATCCATGATTTCTACACATTTCGATCACTCTTGTCAAATGATAAATGATAAATATGGAGTGCAATGAATCGGTTACAAGCCTTCCACTTGTACTGCTTACGTTTGAATTCCAGGAATGTTGACCTGAAAACGTGTGTGATATCAGACTAAAATCCCCAGCTAATACCAAACCAAGCCATGATGGCTCAAGCCCAAGTCAGACAACTGACATAAAATCTAGGAGTTACCAATTACAAATACTTCCTCAATGTATTGACTCACGCCTCCAGCATTATTAACCTATTTGTTGACTTCTGCAGGAGATGTGAGGTAGTCCCTTTCTAAGCATCCAGAACTTACCAATATTTGAGCTATTTACACTGCATAACCCAGACGTCAATCATTTTTAAATTTAACCATAATGAATAGTAAAAGGTTGACCATTCTTTCTACTGCAGGTTAAATATCAAACAAGGAATGAACATAGCTCTGGTTCAATTCTTTCAATTAAATATTTGTGCATTCACAATTCGTTACAAAATAATGTGAGATTTTTCACTACAACATGGGTTTCAAAATTATGATACACGATATAAGATATCAATACACTTCTTATTCTCCGAGAGAAAAGATTCGTCCAAACGTTACCAAAAATCTGATCTTTTGTGGGAACATTCACTTTCATCTACGATATATAAGAATATATCTCCTTTCAAAAAGTGATAAAATAGGTTCAAATGCTCCCATTTTCTTCCTTTATTTATAAGAACACTCACTTTATCAGCAAGTGAGAACATTGAAAACAATACAAGAAATGACACCAATGTGAGCGTCCAACAAATAGCGAAAGAGATATCCTCCCCTAGGATATGTAAGTGTTACATAAATTGCACCTATAAATTTGGCGACATACTCTGTCCTTAGTTGAAGGCAGAGGTTTCTTTATAAAAGACTGGGAGTTCGACTTGGTTTTGTTGGTGATGCTCCTGAAATCTGTCATTGATTACTACTTCTTTTAAAAATGTAACGCGTCAATTTTACATCAGTCAGATGTAAGGATGTTGAGCCGATACAAAATTTGTTACAAATAACTCACCTCCGTGTGGCGATTCTCGGTCATCACTTAAGTGTACATCGAAATCTTCTGATTGCCTTACAACTCCACCGTGTATTTCATTTTCATTTTCACCGCCGAAACAGGAACGCAGATGGCTCAGTAATGAACGCACGGAAGGAAAATTGGTTGCATTACAATATGGGCAAGACAACTTTGAAATTTGTTCAAGAAGTAAGGGGTCACTAAAATTTGAATCTGATCCAGATTGATTCTGGTTTATATCTATTATTTTACTAACACTTCCATTACGAGTCTTATCTTCAGAGCTGCATGCTTGTATTGGTATATTCCGGTAGCGTTTCAATGATTTATAAGATATTTCACCACATTGTTCACAACATAATAAGGTCCGTGATAAGGGACGGTATTGATTATTTAGGGAACTCGAACCAGGCTTATTTCTTCTTCGTTTTGCCTGGTGTTGGGGACCAAGATCTTCCTGAGTTTGGCATTCCCTGATTCGCTTCCGTACTTTGTTTGCACTGGCTAGAGATCCATGATGTTCAGAATTACTTGCACTTTGTCCTCCCTCTTCTATTTCAGATAAAGCATCAACTTCTGAGGGTGTGGTTTCTGTCTGATAATTTTCTTCAGATAAATTATTCATAGAATTTTGGCATTGAAATGCATTCGCCATTGTCTCATTTGATTCTGATAAATTCTCCACAGAATCCCGGCATTGACGGCTTGAAATTTCTGTATTTTGTTGTGATGAATCCTCAATATCAGGAAATGGTAACACGTTTACTGACTCTTGATGTTGAAATGCTGTATTTTCCATACATTCTCTTAAATGCCTACGCGAATTAACTAAAGCATCAAAATCAGATGATAATAACATATTCTCTGAGTAGTCAAATTCAATGGGATCTTGATCTAAAAACCTTTGTTCAATAATAGAAGTCTCAAAATCGCATGCTAATAAATTGTTCACTGAATCGTTATATTGTAGTGTTGAATTCTCGCCAATGTCCCTTGGTGTATTGCTAGAACCTTCAACATCGCAAACTGATAACACGTTCACTGAAACTTGATTTTGAATTATTGAATTTTCTGTAGACGTCTTCGGTATAATCTCTTCAATGGTATCTAAATTATCAAACACAACTATTGATACATTGTTTATAGTATTTTCTAGTAAATGTTTTTCTGAATTATGGCGTTGCAGTGTTGAATTCTCGCCAGTTTCCTTTGATGTATTGCTAGAACCTTCAACATCGCAAACTGATAACACGTTCACTGAAACTTGATTTTGAATTATTGAATTTTCTGTAGAAGTCATTGGTATAATTTTCTTCGCACTGTCCAAATTCACAAACTCAGCTGTTGATACATTGTTCATAGTGTCTTCGGGTAAATGTCTTTCTGAATAATGGCGTTGTAGTGTTGAATTCTCGCCAGTTTCCCTTGGTGTATTGCTAGAACCTTCAACATCGCAAACTGTTAACACGTTCACTGAAACTTGATTTTGAATTATTGAATTTTCTGTAGACGTCTTCGGTATAATCTCTTCAACGGTGTCTATATCATCAAACACAACTATTGATACATTGTTTATAGTATATTCTAGTAAATGATTTTCTGAATTATGGCGTTGTAGTGTTGAATTCTCGTCAGTTTCCTTTGGTGTATTGCTAGAACCTTCAACATCGCAAACTGATAACACATTCACTGAAACTTGGTTTTGAATTGTTGAATTTTCTGTAGACGTCTTCGGTATAATTTCCTTCGTATTGTCCAAATTCACAAACTCAGCTATTGATACATTGTTCATAGTGTCTTCTGGTGAATGTCTTGCTGAATTATGGCGTTGTAGTGGTGAATTATCGCCAGTTTCCCTTGGTGTATTGCTAGAACCTTCAACATCGCAAACTGATAAACCGTTCACTGAAACTTGATTTTGAATTATTGAATTTTCTGTAGACGTCTTCGGTATATTTTCCTCAACATTGTCCAAATTATCAAACACAGCTGTTGATACATTGTTCACAGCACCTTCTAGTAAATGTTTTTCTGAACAATGGCGTTGTAGTGTTGAATTCGCGCCAGTTTCCCTTGGTGTATTGCTAGAACCTTCAACATCGCAAACTGATAACACGTTCACTGAAACTTGGTTTTGAATTATTGAATTTTCTGTAGAAGTCTTCGGTATAATTTCCTTCACATTATTCAAATTCACAAACTCAGCTGTTGATGCATTGTTCATTGTGTCTTCTGGTAAATGTCTTACTGAATTATGGCGTTGTAGTGGTGAATTATCGCCAGTTTCCCTTGGTGTATTGCTAGAACCTTCAACATCGCAAACTGATAACACGTTCACTGAAACTTCGGTTTGAATCATTGAATTATCTGTAGAAGTCTTCGGTATAATTTCCTTCACATTATTCAAATTCACAAACTCTGCTGTTGATGCATTGTTCATTGTGTCTTCTGGTAAATGTCTTACTGAATTATGGCGTTGTAGTGGTGAATTCTCGACAGTTTCCCTTGGTGTATTGCTAGAACCTCTAACATCGCAAACTGATAACACGTTCACTGAAACTTGATTTTGAATTATTGAATTTTCTGTAGAAGTCTTCGGTATAATTTCCTTGAGAGTGACCAAATTCTCAAGCTCAGCTGTTGATAAAATGCTCACAGTGTCTTCATCAACGTGTGTTGAACATCCAAAAAAGTCTCCTGGCACAGTCTCCTCTACAGAAATAAAACTATCAGTCTCAGTTAATGCTTCAGGCAAGCATTTAGGTGAGAGGTCAATGTTTGATTTCTCCTTACAGATTTCATTTATTATTTGCACGTCTGGATCTGAATGATTTGTTTTATCTGTGTCTGAATCTGAACTATTTGTTGTGTCCATGTCTGAATCTGGATTATTTATGATTTCTACGTCTGAATCTGATTTATTTATTATCTCTACGTCCGAATCTGAATCATTTAGTATTTCTATGTCTGAGTCTGAATGAGAAGGTTCTTGGTCATCTTCTACGTCCATATTTTGCACAAGTGTGACCACATTTTGCTCTTGCGTGTCCATATTTTGCACTTCATTGTCGTTGTTTTGTATTTGCATATCCATATTTTGCACTTGAGTCTTCTTCCCCTTCACATTATGCAGAGAAGAGTAAGTGATGCAGATGTAATCATTTGCACCATCACACACAGTTTCCGGAATGCAATTATCTTCTTCCTTATCCAAACTTGTACTGGATTGCGCTCTTTTGGAGCTTCGTGTTGTATTGTTTACTTCTTCAGATGATCTGACCGCAGAAGTAGAGGGAAGATTTGTGAATTCCGGTGAATTTCCTGGAAATGACCACAGAATAATGATTTCGTTCCGATCATTACTGGAGGCTGCTGCAGGTGTTGGTGGAGGGGGTGGTGGCGGTGGTGGTGGTGGCGGTGGTGGTGGTGGGGGAGGTGGTGGCGGAGGTGGAGGTGGTGGTTCTTGTTGTTGATGTTGTTGCTGTTGTTGCTGCTGCTGCTTCTGCTTTTCTAGTAGGGAAGAATGTGTGGTTTCATCATGTTCATCACTGGACTCTGAAGAGCTATCATCATCGTCATCATCATCGTCGTCATCGTCGTCGTCATCATCATCGTCGATTATATCCTGGTCATCGCTGGTGTCTGAAGAGCTTTCTTCCTCCTCCTCCTCCTCCTCATCATCATCATCATCGTCGTCGTCATCGTCGGATACTTCCTCACTCGAGGTTGAAGAGCTTGCATCATCATCATAGGTTTCATCCTGATTATCGTCTTGCTCCATGTTGGTTGAACTCTAAACTAGCCGCCTAGAAAGAGAAAATAAAAATATGGTAATGCATAAGTTGTGTCAGCTATAAAATAGGTCTCATGTGTCAAATGTTAGTGTAGAATTCTGAGTAATGGAATAAGTTCGTATTACTTCACACATAATATTCACTGGATTGAGGGGCAGAAGACCTCCGTGTTCTACTTCTCAAAATATGAATCACACCCACAAAAGTACTAGGCAAGTGCAACTGAAATATTCGATAAGCATGTGATATTTTCGAATGTTAAGAAAACTGCAAAATCAAAATAATATCCCTCCCTATGCACACTTCGTTGTCATCGCTCTGTTGTTTGAGTGTGTGTAAGGGAAGTCCGATTGCGATATTTCAAAGAAGCTGTTAACAGAATGACTGATGTCTCATTCATCAACGAATTTCATCTGAGTCAAGAAGTGATACGTATAATGCAGGGCCGTAGGAAACGACGACGGGCCCTAGGACTAGTACTTCCAGGCTCCTACATCATTATTCGTCCCATGACATTGTCATGGTAGTATCAAGTTTGTATAAATATTCTAGAGCCCTTCCCCCCCCCCCCCCCTCACACACACAAGAAAAACACTGTGTATTTCAGTACGTATTGTACCCATATGTACACTGGGAAGATGGCCTATAACTGCACCAAATTAATTGAGGCTGATGAATCACACCTACAGGATGGGCGGGAAGTAACTAAGTATTATTAAATGGCTATTAAATATTTATTATTGATGGAATAATATTGGAAATGGCGGAGACATACAGAAGATTAAATAGGATAGTGATTTGTCATGCCACGTAGTACCAACGGTGGCCGCGAGCGGTGGTACACTCAACAATAACAAAGATGGCCTATCGCCTGGCAGTAAGAGAACCAGCACAGATTGCTTCGCGCTGTGTGGAATTCGATCGTTCTTTGTCAATCGGCACAATCGCCATTACTGGGTGGCACAGGATCCAGGAGTTACGGTGGAGAAGATGCAGTGTCATCCAGAAGTGACCGTGTGGTGTGGAATCACGGCTACAAATGTCATCGGCCCATATCTCCTGCGTGACAATTAACAATTAATGGGGAACGCTACCTTCAAATGCTTCAGGATTACGTTTGGCTGGATGGGAAAATACCACCGGCATTATATTCATGCGCACTTTGCAAATGTCGATCGTAACTGGTAGGATGAGAAGTTTCCAGGACGTTGGCTGGGAAGACGTGGACCTCATGAATGGGCTGCATGCAAGAAGTTGCTCTAAATTACGGGCATCTCGTGACAAGTCACCTCGTGTAATTATCTCCTGTAATTTGTCATTAATAGGAGATATTAATTAAAACACTCGTACTTGGAGCGCTCCACCACACAAATCTGATTGGTACTTTCAAACGTGATAAAGTCGCTGAAGGGACGGCAGAGGAACTATAATACGTTCGACAGCTTCATACAAGTTTTTGATCTGAGGAGCTTTTCCAAGATCAGATTCCGGAATAAAATACACCACGGTGATCTCAACATCTTTCTCTACAAGTGAGCCAGTTTCACGACCCGCCGTCGGCATTTCTACTGGGAGCGCAACATTGCGAATGCCATGTCTATTGTCTAGCTGAAGTGCTGAGAAGACCCACCCTGCAGACACAGTCTTCATTCAGTCGTGAGTAGCCACGAGGCACACTCGACGTCATATTGTGCAATGTTAAACAGCCATCATTGAATTCGTGAGTAGCCATGAGCAGGGGCGTATATTGACTTTTATTTTAGGGGGTGCCCAACCGGGGGTTAGGGGACATGGAATAGGCCCCAAAGAAAACGGGCTCTGGGGCTCCTCCCCTGGAAACTTTTGTATAATTTGGTGCAAAATGATGAGTTTTAAGGCTATCTGGCATCACTTTTTCAACCAATTTGTTGTGATGTTTTATGTTTGGTTAATGTCAACACAACTAAGACCATTTTAAGTTATTTTTTATTATTGCAATCATCTTATGTTTTCAACCAACTCAAACTCCGTTCTGCGGTACCTGTAGCTACAGAGAGAAGCAAACTTGCCAAAAAATTTATAAGGGTATAAAAGTAAGGGGAAAATATTTTGTTGCACGCTTCAAGGGCACTTGTTGCTCTTCTTGGTATGTTCATAAGAGCGAAGGCACTGGAGAGTAATAAGAGGTTATGTTGTTACACATAAGATCAGAGTAAACTGATTTTCACACTGTTTACATCGCTCTACCGTCGCCTTGTTTTGCAACGTTGCCATACGTCGCTTAGTAACAATAGTACATGATAAGTATATTGGTTTTTAATGTTTTAGTTCATAAAAAATATTATATGTGACAAAAACTTCGGGAGGGGTCCGGACCTCTCGGGCACCCCCCTTATATACGCCCCTGGCCATGAGGCATACTCCACGCCACTTTGTGTCACTTTATACAATTCCAAGAAACACTGATAGTAATGTGGGCAGTGTATTTGAATGACTTTAGAGCTATTTCCGTATTTCAATTACAAATACACTGCTCAACAAAAGTTTGAACTACCGTCATCAATATTGTATGCTGACGCTGCCATAGAGGTGTAGGACCTCTTACCCCAAGATAAACGTGATGGTCTCATTCAGAGCCTGCCTCCTCCGTGTGTGGGGAGGACTACTCAAGACTGATACAGATACAGATTTTCAATGTTTTTGTTTACAAAAGGGACACTAAGAAGCGAGTTTACTTTATTATTGTACCGTTTCATTGTTATCTAACCACGATTGTTCTTGTTTTCAGAAGGACTGGTGTTTAGTTTGTTAATACGTTATTGCATAAACCTCAATGGGTTTATTATAAGAAGTCGTTGTAGTAAAAATCAATGATATTCCAAACTTTTGATGATCAGTGTATATTGTCAGTCTTGTTCCGTAATCGTTATTTACAAGTTAACAAACAGGGTGCCGTGTAAGACCCATTGATAAATATATACAAACATTCACACCTGGTTTTGGCCTGAAATACGTATAAGCATTTGAATGTAGCCCGTTGCCTGTATCGACCAAGGTCAGAACCGAAGTAGTAGTCGAAGACACTATATTTCACCTTTGTTTAAAGATAAACAGTGTAAATAATCACGTGCGAAGCCAGTTTACGGAGGATGTGTTCCGTCAGTGAATTTAAGGTCTTGTAATACAGCTCTACATAGTATCAAACAAAGTCCCCGATTCTTGGATGTTCCAGGTAATCTCGAGTACCACTTTTGGATTTTGATGCGGTTTTCACAATTCTACAAAGGATTTCTAGAGGAAGGTTTCTGTAGAATATAATTTATTTATGACCAAAGGAAGACGAGCAGTAACGATTTCAGTGAATCGAGTCGAAAAATGCCAACCGTCCGTGCGTCTTTTATGCTTGCGCTGGGTAAACCGTTAAAAATATCTATACACTAAAAATGTATGAATGTTCAACATGAAAAGTTCTACAAGAAATTTCTATCTTCAATACATCGCCCACTATAAGTGCCTTTACGTTTTCATTTCTTCAAACAATCTCCATTCAATGACTAACTTCCTAGCTAGCGAGCGAGCCTATGAACCCACTTTCAGCCTTCGTTCCTCAGAATACAAAGTCAATTTTAGATTCCACGGAAGGGAGATTTGTGTTTCATGCACCTCGCCATTCTTAAATTACGGCTGACAAGAATTCGTTACACATGCTACCTCCATGATAATATAATAGTCCAGTCAGTGATTTTAACCCATCATGCCGAGACGGAAAACGGATATAGGTCGTAGTTAATTGAAATCTAAAAAATACGCCTTTTAAGCTTACGCTTGGCAAACTGTTAAAGATACCGAGCGAAGCCGGGGTGGGTTGCTAGTTATATACAGTGAGTCCGGGAATATTCTCCGCAGCACCTACATGCGTCTGGGAGAGCTAGCTACAGCAGTTACGTTGGTAGCACGGCTGCTGCTTGCATCATCTCTACTTAGTATAAAACAAAGTCCCCGTTTCTTGGATGTTACTGGTAAACTCAAGAACCACTGGATAGATTTTGATGCGGTTTTCACCATTCTGTAAAGGATATCTCGAGTATGATTTCTGTAGAAAATAATTTATTTATCATCAAAGAAAGCCGAGCAGTAACGATTTTAGTGGAATAGTCGATAAAAAAAAACCTGGCGTCCGAGCGCTTTGTAAGCTTGCGCTGGGCAAACCGTTAAAAATATCTAAATACTATGAGTGTAAGAATTGTTCATCATGAAAAGTTCTACAAAAAAGTCCGCGAGAGCATATGTCTATCTTCCATACATCGCCCGCTATAAGGGAACAACTGAAGCTTGTCTCTTACAGCTTTATGTGCTGTCGACTTGGAGATTCCTGTTTGTTGAGCTAATTTTCGTGTTGATTTACTTGGGCTTCGCAGCATTATATCGGAGATTTCATCATGTTTTTCGTCTGTTAAAAGCGTAGGCCTGCCTGTTCCGGGTACATCGTGAACTGAGCCAGTCACACGAAATTTACTTACCAAATCCCGAATGGTATCACGGTAGGACACTTTGAATTAGGAAACCGCGCCTGAAATCTTAATTTTACATTTTCTGTAAACCGATCGCCTTCGCGAAAAACGTATTCCACCAAAAAAAACTCTCTCTTCAGTAGTAAACATTACCGCCTGTATACTGTTGCACTCTTCCAATAATAATCTATCCGAACGCTCGCTGACTGTAATACACGCTGAAGACTGAAGGCTCGCGCGGTTATCGCGATGCACATCGACAGCTCACACGGGGAAGTCCCGCTTTCAAGGACACAGTGCAGTGCAGCCAACTAAAACTCATGACTCACTCACAGCTGCACGTACCCACTGCGGAGAACATTCTCGGGCGCCCTGTATAATTATATATACAATTGTGTTAATTGTGTTGAGAGATATGCCCAGCTATTGTGCGAGCGGAAGACCTTAACGCATTTCAACCATTCTTCTTTCTACACCATTACCGGTCCAAGTAAGAGTCGACTAGAGCTATAACATTTAAATATTGACAAAATAAGGAAGACAGAAAATTATCGTAAAATCCCGAATTTCGGCTAATTTGAGAGCACATGCGCGACCGGAAGATATGAACCTATTTTAATGATTTTCCTATCCCTTATTATGCACCCGAATTCGCAACTTTTCCGCT
Source organism: Meconema thalassinum (assembly GCA_946902985.2). Taxonomy (NCBI): domain Eukaryota; kingdom Metazoa; phylum Arthropoda; class Insecta; order Orthoptera; family Tettigoniidae; genus Meconema; species Meconema thalassinum. Next base: position 271,267,565 of record OX336389.2, on the reverse strand, counting down.
GTATTATGACTTGAAAAAGCAATTTGAATTATTTTGGCCCACCCTAGTGTACGTTCATATGTAGGTGATGTCAATCCAGCCGAGGTTTTTTCGAGCTAATGGTTCCCTGCGTTAGATTCATGGGAGCCTATGGGGATTGCATCCCATGAGATGTTTCTACTGATATACACACATCAAAAAAGGTTATGCATAACACTTGTTTGCCATGATGCAGAGCGTATGTGGGATTGTGGGCGAGGTTATTACAAAAGAGACGGCATTCTAACAAATATCCTGCAGACTTTATTCATGTGTGAAAAGAAAATTAAAAACAGGAAGACATTTGGCCTGTTAAACAGGGACTGATACGTATTGTAATCTTGCCCCCTGTGATGTTTCAATAAGGAACATGGCCACCACGGGCGTCCAGAGGGCTCTTACTCATCGTGGCATAGCCTACCACAAATCAAGTTGCCCAGGTCCTTTTGACGCAGGCGATCCCACTCTTCGTCGGCGGCCTCCTTGACCTCTTGGCGTGTTATGGGAGGGCGTGGACGCTGAGCAATAGCACGCTTCAACATATTCGATACAGTTCATGTCCGGCGACATCGCAGGCCATTCCATTCGTGCAATGGCAGACTCCTGGAGGAAGTTTTGTACCACCGCAACTCGATGTGGGCTGACATTTTTGCATGTTATGGCGCCGTTGTCTGCTTGATTGTTCTTCCGGCAAAGGGATTTGGCACATGGGTGCATTCCCCGCCGAGGGTATTTGTGGTTGTTTGCAGCAGTTGGTGTTCTTGACGTACACTCACACGTATGCAGTGTTGCCGGATCTTGAAAACGGCATGACTCATCTTTCCTATCACGCTGACCAGCATAATGATTTAACGAATCTCATAGGGACTGCATTTCAATGTAATGGTTTTATTATATTGCTTAGATGATGTTTAATTTTAGTTCGTGTTACCAAAGCCACTCTGCAGGGAGTGTTTATTTTTTGAAGAATATTTCCTTGTGGGTCCACTTGCATGCCTGCGTTGGCCTTGGCAACTTCATTCACCGAGCGATAGCACCATTTCAATGTCTTCATTTCCCCCTTGGTACGACTAGGAGTGTAATCTCGCTGGCTGGCTCATAATTAATGAGTATTTATTTGTGTGTTATCCTAGATAGATTTTTCCCATTTTGGGATCTTTTATGTCATGTTAGTTAGGGAGAGCATGTTATGGCGGACAGATGGATGGGTCATAAGCCATCTGCTTGAACCACACCTGCCTCCAGTCCATAGCCATGCTGAGTGCTCGCGCGCCACGTATATTTTGTTGTGTGTCGGGCCAATATACTGCGATGATCTAGACAGATTCGCATCTCATTGTGTTGAGTAATATGAGACCGAATCACATGAAGGGGTACTTAGCGCTAGCATTGATATCCTCAGCAGATTTAACAGTATAACAGAATTTCAGGTTTCATTGTAATTTGAATACTAGTCCAGAGTTCATTTTAAATTAGATATTTATATTCCAGAGTTCATCTTTTTGAGTATTATTAATCCCTGAATTCTTATTACGATTCGTCATTTTTAATGCTAGAATTTATGGTAAATTAGTCACCTTGTTATTCAATTAAATACCAATGGTAATACAAGCAATCCACCAAAAGTCAATAAAATGAATTATTATGATAGTGTGTGTAGGGAGAAGGTTTGGGAAGCAATGGAAAATGTGGGAGTGGAAAAGGGGACTGTAGACAGAGTGAAGGAGATGTATTGTGGAAGTGTGAGTTGTGTGAAAGTTGGAGGAGAAAGAACACACTGGTTCAGACAAATGAGTGACCTGAAACAGGGTAGTGCACTGTCACCCCTTCTCTTTATTGTGGTTATGGACGAGGTAATGACACGGGTAGCAGGAAAGATAGGAGAAGATAAGATGAAAGCAATGGTGTTTGCAGATGATCTCATGTTCTGAGGAAACTGGGAGGAGGAAATTCAGGAGCAACTGAAGGCTTGGGAAGAAACAGTGGGAGAGTACGGATGGAAGTTCAACATCAGTTAATGTGAGATCCTGTTAAAGACCAGGAAAAAGGACAGACCAATGAGTGGGATAACACTTGGAGGTGGACAGCTGAAGAAGGTGTAAAGTCTCAAGTACTTGGGAAGTATAGTGGAGGAAAATGGGAGAAATGACAAAGAGATTACGGAACGTGGCAGACAGGCAGAAGCATTTCTGAGAAGCATTAGGAGCTTAGTGTGGAATAAAGATGTCCCACAAAAAAGCAAGGAAGTGTTATACAGAAGCTACTATATCCCGATACTGGCCTATGCATCAGGAACGTGGATAATGAAGAAAAGATACATAAGCAGAATACAGGCAAGTGAAATGAAGTTCCTGCGAAGTAGGATCGGCGTAACATGAAGAGACAGGGTGAGGAATGAAAAGGTCAGGGAAATAGTGAATGAGGAGCCCTTGCAAGGTAGGATTGAGACATCAAGACTGAGGTGGTATGGACACTTAAAGAGAATGGAAGAGAAGAAGATTCCCAAGAGGATACATGAGATGCAGATGCAGAAGAAACGACCAAGGGGAAGACCAAGAGATAGATGGCTGAAAGGAGTGGAGGAATGTGTCAAGAAGAGAGGCGAGGACTGAACCAGAGTGACAGCGGAAAGGTGGTGGGAAGAAAGGACTAATTGGCGAGGCTTATATTCCAAACAGACCCAGCCTGGGGCTGGAAACTGTACAAGATGATGATGCTGACTAGAAGGTGTGTTTAGACTAGTTTCGACCACATTGTGATATCCATCAGCAATAACTACGAGTACAAGTAATCTTAAGAAACAATTGATAATTGCGAGTATATTAGTGTATTTAGTGGTGTCGTCGTCTTTGGAAAGTTCTTAATAGTATTATGGTGTTTGAAGCCATTTTTCAGTGTTGCATTAGTAAACAAAAGTTTGGTGCTTTTCAGTCGGTCAACACGATTGTACCCAAATGAGATGGGTTATTCCCTAATCCTGAAGAAAATTACATGAGATTAATTAATTTATTAATTTATTTATTAATCTCATGTAATTTTTTTCAGGATTAGGAAATAACCCATCTCATTTGGGTAACCCAGTCACGAAAACCAAGATTAACGGCCGAGGGGACCCAATGCGCTGACCACGCGTCACCCCAATATCTGCAGGCCAAATGGCAGAGCAGCGGTTGCTAGGTAGGCCTTGGCCCTTCATGGGCTGTAGTGCCAGGAGTTATTTATTTATTTCATTTGGGTAAATCCTGTTGACCGACTGAAATAAGAGGAAGCTTTATGTGTAGAGAAATTTTGTTGAGAAGAAATGGTATAGCAATTGTTTAGATCAGGCTGTTCCAGCCGAGCAGCTCGCTCGTGAGTAGCAGAGTACTCGCCGCCTTTCGTGAGTAAACTTGCAACATGCAATACAGCTCTGCTGTGGGGGGCTGCCGTCACTTCGCGGTGGATACATCAAGACTGGCAGGAACGCATAGACTTGTGATATGACCTTCGCCCAGTGACGTATTGGCTCTCACCCCCAGTCCCTCTCCAACCGTGCTCCGAGCATTACTGCTGAGTACTCGCGTGTACGCATACTCAAACTCATGGATTTGGAACAGCCTGGTTTAGATGATGTTGAAATATTATGGGTAGGACATTGAATGTTTCACATCTTTATTGTGTTTGAAATATGCCCCGAACTGAAATTATTTTACCGAACTAAGATGACAGGGCATGATATACATAGAAGTTGAGGTAATGAGATATTACTCACTGTTAGAAGGATGATAACAAAACTTGAGATGAAAGGAATTTTATGGAGGAATTATTGTAAGTATTATTAAAGCGATGATAGAGTAGAAATAACGAGATGTTAATACTTGATAATGAACAGAAATAGTTAGAAGAGATAACATAATAAAACTGCAAACAAGGAGATCAAAATAATTGTGGATTTTAGTTAGTGACAGGTCACCAAATTGACAAAAGTGTTGAGTGTTTCTTATGTTGCACGTTGCATAGTTAGTTGTAATTTTAGTAATTTTAATATTTTTCTAAATCTCCTTGATTATGATGATAGGACTTTATTTTTATAAAATTTTGATCTCCAGAAGATTTTACAAAATTAGGCAACGACAAGAAGAAAAATGTAATTAATTATAATTTATGTACCTAACAAAGTAGGATGATAGAACAGGAACATGTTAGGAGTATTCATTTATTGTGTTGTTTTCCTGCAATAAAATGCATCAAGTACTGGTGAAAATTTATAGAAAAACTGGAATTATTTTCGTAGTTTTTGATCCTTTTATTTGGCTGAATATGACTAGGTTTATGCATTGTTGGATTAGTTTGATTGAGACCCACCTGCCATCGATCCCATTAGCGCCCTGAGATCCCAAAGATCTCCTCTACCGCGCTGGTGATGCACATTCATACTAAATTAGATTCTCCTGACGTGTGTGGTGGTTTAACTGGGTCTTCACGCATCAGTCAGATACCAGAGACGGGACAGTACCAATAACGCTGGGGTTGGAAATGTTGACAAGGGAGGTCAGCTAGGAAGGATTAACATGGAACACTGCTTAAGTTAGAGCTGGATTATGTCCACAGTATGCTAGCAGTAGCCTCCTGGAGGAGATAGGATCCAAAGGTTAAGCCTCGTAAATTTAAGCCGTTGTGTTACTATTCCGCTCAGCCAGAACCCATGAACAAGGGTTGTAGACGGTGCGCATGAAAGTGCTTTACTCAGGGGCTAAATATATCTTAACCATCAACCTAGTATAATTTAGTGTCTGAGATCTGTTGTTGTTAACTCATGAAGAGGCTTTGCGACAGAATAGTCATGTATCCCCATGCAGGATCTGTCTGATAACCTGTATCAGTGTGATTGTCGTAGTAGCGTGTGTATTTGTAATTGAGGTGAGGAGGAGGCTGTGGCCTCCATCCCGGCACTGGCCTGGACTAGAAGTGGTAAGCCAAGGAAAATCACTCCTAGAACACCCGAAGTGGGGATTGAACCCATCTCTCCTCAGTTCTGCCTCATGAGTCTGGGCGAACACTGTTCCAGCCCTCAGACCATAATGAAATTTCTTGGCAGAGCCACGAATCGAATGCAAGACCTTAGGATCCGGAGTCTCAATACGTACCCCAAGACCACGTAAGATGGCAGTGTCCAATATCAACCTGACCACCTGTGTTACTGCAGTGTCTGAAGTACAATAGTGTGTGTTAGTGAAACATTAACGTCGGTGACTGGTGGATATAGTTGATTTTTAAGGGGCGGGTCATCGGCCCCTAGTGAATGGATGAATTAATTAAATAATCTGGTGTAGGGGTTAATAGGAAGTAAGCGGACGTAGCCTATTAGAAGACTAATAGTGTCGTTGTTTGGTTTCATTTGCGGGGCCTGAACATCGTGGCCTTTGACGCTGTTTACTTGGGTGTGAGTGGAATTTTGTCCGATAAGCTGTGTTTTTGTAATGGTTGTATTAGTGCATATAGTTATAATTCAGGTGAGGAATGGGAAGGAGGCGGCCGTGGCTTTTAGTTAGGAACCTGAAGTAGAAGTGTAAAAACCACGAAAAACAAATTCTATGATGGCTGAGGTAGGAATCGAACCCACCTTTTCTTACTATTCCCGCACGTGGCTAAGTGTACCCCGTTCTAACCCACAGACCAGAATTAAAGTTCTTGGGAGAGCCGGCAATCGAACCTGACCTCCGGGATGACATCCAAGAATGCTAGCCACTACACCACGAGGTGATCTATTAGAAGGCACCGTCACATCATTCATCTGGAGGTAAACATGGGAAACTTCGGTAATCCGTTACAAGGACGCACGACGCATCTGTAGAGTCTACCCAGGTAGCATAGCGCCATGACCCTGTGCCTTCACACGTAGAGATACCATGCTAGGAATGGTCGGTGAGTATTCTCGCGTGCAGTTGCAAGTGATCATCGGCCGCTATCACCCTCTTAACAACAACAAAAGACATTTCAACTTAAACTCAAATATGTGCTGATGCTAATAAGAAGCCAGTTGGCTGTTCCTTCGTGCTGTAAGCTCGGCAAGTTGTTAACTCCATCCTTTCTCACTCAAATGTAGCCTATTTTGGCAGTTAAGTTTCAGCTGTGGATTGGGAAGGAGGTGGCCGTGGCCTTAAGTTAGCAACCATCACCACATTAGCCTGCAGGAAAAGTGGGAAGACCACAGAAAAGACACCCTGAGAATTGAAAACGGGAAAATGAAGAGAGTTTTATGCATGGTAAGTATGCATGATGGTGCTCACATCAGTCAGGACAGTTCCTATTACAAAGGAAAAACTACATGAAATGATAAACTGTTCAGGAAATATTTTCGAAGTGACTTGGGACAGAACGAAAACTAAATTTTCTACAAAAATGTATATACAGTACATATTCAGAGTATTGTATATACTATGCTCCATATTCACTAAACTTTATGACGTATGCATACAACGATAAAAAAATGATTTACATTTCAATACAATTACTTCAAGGAAAATTCAGTTTGAGAGTGAACCTTTTTCAATATTTAACCTCTATTCAGTCCACTGACGCTTCATGAAAAATCATAAACTAATTAAATTTTGCATCGTTCACAACATGCTTAAATTCAGTGTCAAAAGACGCTCATGATAAAATACCTTCTTCCCATTTTACTGAAACTAAATTTCAGCGAAAAAGTCACATTTTGAAAATAGATCATGAGCAATATAAAAGAAGACTCACTTACCCAGAATGCAAGTCACAATCCAAATATACTGGAATTTCGGATCTCACTGTCGAATATCCTTGAAATGTTTGCCCTGGTTTTCTATTTTAACCGAGGTTGATACTGGACGGCGTAACCGTAGCCACTGAAACAAACATAGGTTGTAAGACACACATATCAAATAGACTCTTATCATTCTGGTGCTACTAACCAACGGGATGTAACAGAAATTAGAGCACGTATGAAGCAATGACGGTGTGTGGTTATTCCCGGTGTTTTTTCCACACTCCCTCCTGGCAAATGCCGGGATAGTACCTAACTTCAAGTCCCAGGGCACCTATCTCATACCTGTCCGTAATACAGGAGGAGCCGATTTCCAAAAGTCGACATCTGCATTTTCTAAGTTATTGAGAAAAACGAAAAAATCGCTTGAACGGCAAAATTCAGGAAATTTTATGTTATTCTACTTTTTATGTTTATGTTAGAGTTCGTACCAAGAATAACATAAAGTTTCCTGAATCCAACCATTCAAGCGTTGTTTGTTTGTTTGTTGTTTTTTTTTATAATGAATGAAGTGCAGATGTTGGATTATGGAAATAACTTAACAAAGCAGATGTCGAGATTTGGAAATAAAGTCAAACTTTAATATTGATTTTTAACCACAAAATCGTGTTTAGGAACATCTTACAACATCCATTTGATACGTTTCTCCAAGAGGAATACCAAATCAAAAAAATCTATTTTTTTTTTTTGAGAAAAATGTCAGATGTCGACTTTTCGAAATAGGCTCCACAGCTACACACATTACTAGATTCATCACATAAATGCAGGTTAAAGACAAGTTCACACCCAACTACACAGGACTGATGACAAATATGGCCCAAGCCCCTAAAATGAATTATTTACAACAACCTTCCAGTGGGGCAATCAGAATATCGGACGTAACCATGTTCCCTACATGGCTAAACAGCGAACTGACCACGTGTCCATGCTTCCTCATTGAAATAAGACGCTGATGTTAGTAATCTATCAAAAACCGACAAGTCCTGTATCTCCCAGTTTTCCGGAGAAATATTGAAGAAGGGCAAGTCACACCCAACTATTTGGGCTGATGAACAAGATGTCCATTGAAATTACTTATTAACAACAACCTTCCAAATCAGAATATCGGAAACGGGAAACGGGAAAGAGAAAAAGTTTGAAGCATGGTTAGCAGCCTCTGTATGATGGTGCCCACGGCAATACTAGCTAGGATAATTTTGATTTAAAAGGAGAAACTGCATGAAATGAAAAACTGTTCAGAAAATATTTTGGAAGTGACTGGGGGCGAAACGGAAACCGAATTTTCCACAAAAATGTGTATACCTAGGTATATAAAATTTAAAAACCAATTCAGATGACCCTCTTCATGAATTTGTCACCTATAGCGTAGAGCAACGAAAGAAACAACGCAGATGACCCTCTTCAAGAATTTCTCACCTATAGCGTACAGCAACGAAAGTCTGTTGTACTTGCTCTGGTGTTTAAAAGGTTGTTTTTATAATCCCTCTGAGGTGATGCGACACTCCAAATCCTCCACCTCTTTGTTTTTGCCATGGAGGCACCTGTATTTTGTTAAACTCAAGCATAATTTCTTATCAGGTCATGAGACAATTCTTCGCCCTAGGATTATGCCTCTAGAACTGATTGGCATTAAAAACAAAACAAAACCACCACTGACCAGTGGAAGCACTCCTGGAAGGAAGTGTGGTGAGTACAGGTATAAAGCAGCTTAAGGGATTTATACACGTAAATGTTACGTATTAGTATTCTAATGGGTTAAGAAGATTTATAAACTAAATTTTGAATCGTTTACATTATGCTAAAATTCAGTGTCAAAAGACATGGTAAAATTACTTTTTCTCATTTTACTGAAACTAAATTTCAGTGAAAAAGTTACAGTTCGAAAGTAGAAAGAAAACTTACTTACCTAGAATGCTAGCCACAATCCAAATATACTGAAATTTCGGATCTTGAAATGTTAGCCCTGGTTTTCTATTTAAACCGAGGCTAATACTGGACGGTGTAACCGTAGCCACTGAAACAAACATAGGTTTTAAGACACACACGTTAAGTGTACGAAGCTGATTTTATGATTCCCCAATACCCTTGAAGAATCAATGATAATCTCGTATAATTTTGGTGCTACTATCGAACAGGATGTAATGGTAGACTTGTGAAAATATCTCAGAGTATTGTAAACAATGTTCAATATTAAGTAAGCTTTATTACGTAGGCATAAAACAATAAGGAAATTAATGCTTTACGATTCGATATAATTACTTCAAGAAATGTTCTGATTGGAAGTTAAACTTTTCCAATGTTTAAACTCAATTCCCAAGGCTGTTGTTTAAAGAAGAATTGTAAACTAATTAAAATTTGCACCGTTCACATTATGCTTAAATTTAATGTCAAAAAACGCACATGACAAAATTACATTTTCTCATTTTACTGAAACTGAATTTCAGTGAAAAGGTCACATTTCAAAAGTACACCCTTCATAATATAAAAGAAGACTTACTTACCTACAATCCAAATATACTGGAATTTCGGATCTCACTATTGGATATCCTTGAGATGTTTGCCTTGATTCTTTATTTTAATCGAGGCGAATAATGGACGGTGTAACCGTAGCCACTGAAACAAACAGAGGTTGTAAGACGCACATATTAAGTGTGCGAGGCTGATTTTATGATGCATCAATACCCTAAAAGAGACACTAATGAACTCGCATCATTTCGGTGCTACTATCCACCGGGAGGTAACAGAAATATGACCACGTATGTTGTTCTTTTTGCTCTTTTGGGCATGTGGCATCGCGGTTATATAGCCTCGTATATTTGAGTGTATGTGGAATTTGTATGACAGCCTATGTTATTGTGATAGCTGTAATAGTGTGCATATTTGTAAATTGGGGATAGGTTTGGGACGGAGGTGGCTGTGGCCTTAATTTACGAAACATCCCAACATTTGCTTGGAGTAGAAGTGGGAAACTACGGAAAACAACTTCCAGGATGGCTGAGGTGAGAATCGAACCCACCTTTTCTCAGTTTTGCCTCACGAGGCTGAGTGTACCCCGTTCCAGCCCTCTCGCCAGAATTCAAATTTCTTGGCAGAGCTGGGAACCGACCCCGACTTCGGAGTGACTGCCAAGAATGCTAGGCGCTACACCACGAAGTGATCAACAACACGTATGAAGCAATGACGAGAGAGATTTTAGGTCAGTGTCGGCCAGGAAATCTGCTCGCGTGAAGAGGCCTTGCAGAACTCTGACGGCCTGCCCCTCTATCTTCATAAAAAAAAACTATCTACACTACGTTTAAGTGGAGGAAATAGTCAACCGGAAACGAACAGGGCAGCCCAGATCACATGACAAGTGGTGCCGAGCTACATCAGGCAACGCTAAGCTAGTCACATCAACCTCGCACGTGAGGTGAAATGAATGCTGTCAAGCCAGTACAAAAGAGCTCAAAAATAAAACAAAGGGTTGGTTTGCCTTCTATTTTTCCTTGCTCTTTCATACTATCCTGAATTTGTAACAAATCTCTATTTTACTAAATATACCAGGTGATTCTGCAGCCCCTTCCAATATCGTTTGCTGCAACCCAATTAACACGTGTTGGCAGAAAGGTCGATATTTCTCTGCCTGCATCTCGTATGGTACTAATGCACAGCAAGCATATCCTGCAAACGATACTGAACAATATTATATTCCCCTTTATGTGACTACAGACGCATTCGAGGGGGAAAAGAATAGGGTTCAGTATCGTTTGCAGGATATGCTTGCAGTAGCCTACATTAGTACCATTCGGGATGCAAGCAGAGAATTATCGACCTTTCTGCCAACACGCGTTAGTTGGGTTGCAGCAAACGATATTGGAAGGGGATGCTGAATTACCCGGTGTAGTCCCAGGACGACTGTGATTCTTTGGATTATGTACCCCTTCGCGCTTCCTGGATCTTACAATGTTCCTTAATTTCATTTCTCAAGAAGCTACGCATTATTCGTTCATGAATTGAACCCTCCTACTATACTATAAATAGCATTATTCATTATGATGGAATAATTTCAGACAATGGTACGTTTTAGGGTTCATCTGGTTGCTTTTCTAGGAGAGCATAAGCCAATTAAAAGGATCAAATAAATATTCTTACTATAGTTCATGGAATAATATCTGAACTTTGTATAATAATAGAAACTGGTAAAAGTAATGCAATGCCTATATCAAAAATTAAGAAAACAACTTCAATTAAGGAATCTAAGACAGAAGGGCTATACGAGAGAATATTGAGGATGATCTGGGTCTGCGAATACAGAGTCAAAGAATACAAGGCATGCCTCTCCCCTTCAGAAAACTCAACAACCATGAACAAATACATTTTTTAGTTCCAAGCAGCAATGCCAAAATCCATATATTGCTGCAAATTAAGTAGTCATGGTCTATCAGTCAGTGCAGTTCCGTGCTATTAATATACTGCATGAATTAAAATGACAGGTTTCCTTTGCAGGCCCTTCATGCGAAAATAGCTGCAAAGAGAGGTTTTAAATGTATAGTCATGTTGCCACACCCTACTCAGTATCTTGAGATTCTAGCGCATGTAACAATCATGCTAAATTGAATTCTTGGAGACAATTCTAATAAAATGTCCAGAATAGTAGGATATCGTATTTGCATCTCCTACTGACTCTAATAATTCCTTGTAGACAAGCAAAACGGCCCCACTCTGGAGCAATATTTTACATGCAACAAAAATGTAATCTTTTCTTGTTTCGCCGTTTTGTATTGCACAGACCTACAGGTTAAGGTTGGTTTTACCCTTTACTATTGTGTAAAATACTCAGTAGCAACTAGCATTCTTGGCTGTCACCGTAGAGGCCCGGGTTCGATTTCTGGCTCTGCGAAGAAATTTCATTCTGGTCTGAGGGCAGGAACGGGGTACACTCAGCCCCGTGAGGCAAAACTGAGAAGAGGCCAGTTTGATTCCTGCCTCAGCCCTCCTGAAGTAGTTCTTCGTGGTTTCCCACTTCTGCTCCAGGCAAATGCCGTGAAGGTACCTAACCTAAGGCCACGGCCGCTTCCTACGTAAATCCTACCTCAAATACAAATACACACAATACAGACATCACAATGACACAGGTTGACAGACAAATTCTATATACACCTAAGTCCTCGGGGTTACATGACCACGATGTCGCAAAGCCCCTAAAAGAATCAACAACAACAACAGCTCAGTTGCAAAGTAATTTTTTTGTTGCAGTCAATGTTGTGCCATGCACATCTATAGGTTAAGGTTCGATTTGCATCTTACAATTGTGTAAATTTCTCAGTTGCAAAGTAATATGCTTGCCACAAACATTGTTCTACCATGCACATCTATAAATTAAGGTATGTTTAGCCTCATTTTTAGCCTATTATCATCATGAGATCACCTTTTGCCCGTGTGTGTGTGTGTGTGTGTGTGTGTGTGTGTGTGTGTGTATGCGTGTGTGTGTGTGTGTGTGTGTAAGTGTGCGTATGTATGCGGTCCCCCTAATAAAATCTAAACGGCTCATCATAATGTCAATGAAACTCGATAAGGACATAGTACTATTTAGTCCGACCCTGGCCGTGACCTTTAAATATTAATACGTGTCACCAATCCAACATGGCGGCAGCGCGAAATATTTCACCGGCATTCTGTATCTCTGGAATTACAGTATTACTGATATCACCCTGAAATTTCGTACAGTGATGGAGAATACTAAGATACGTTCAGCTATGTGATACGTAAATACCTGTTGAGTACAAAACCAACATGGCGGCCAAGCAAAATTAAAATATTAAAATGGAATATTCTCGAGATATAATCAACCGAGCGCAGTGAAACCAAATAAGCTACATGTATATAGGCCTACACGATTTAATCGACTGCCATCTAATTTAATTCAATTGTTTTCATAAAAACAAGATGGCGGGTGTGTGAAATTTTAAAACTAAGTTTCTATTTTGTGTGTCCTTATCATGCGATTAAAGTGAACGTTTGAATAATGAACCTACTCAATAATCTTCGTCTAATGGTACATAACCCTATGGCTTACATATAGAACATACCAACATGGCGATCATTCGAAATATTTAGACGGTTCTCAATATCTGCGAATCTATTACAGCAAACAAACTGAAATTGTGTATGTTGATGGATACTATTAATATAAGTTGACCACTGTGCCTTTCAATGACCTGATGGATACAAATCCAACATGGTGGCGACGCGAAATTTCAATATTTATATAGATTTTTCTCATGACCTTATTATCCGACCGCAGTGAAACTTAGCACGGTAAATCTTCATACACGACTAAATATATTGGTGGCTAATTTAATTCAATTTATATGAAAACTTAAAAATGGCGGCTGTGCCAAATTTTTTAAATCACGCCTTTATTTCTCGTGTCCTAAACAAACGATAGAAATGTAGGTTGGTATAATGAGACACGATTATAATATTCATCTGCTGGCATACAAATCTATAGCATATATATGAAACACTCCAGCATGGCGTCCATACGATATGTATCTCACCGGTTCACAATTTCTAAGAAACTATTTAAGCAATCAAACTGAAATTTTGTATGACGTTAGAGGATGGTTAAGTAAGGGCAAATATGTGACTTTGCCTAATCCTGAAAAACACAAAACATCATGGCAATGAAGTGATTTTCAAATATTGCAAATAGTCCGGGCCCACACGAAGAGCCCGCTGATGAGCCAGCTTGGTGTCCTAAGTGAAAATCCACACAAGACACGGCACAAACCTAGAAAAATTGCTGAGTTTTAATTCACTGGCTGTGAAAGCCAATACACCATCTTATTGCCAATAACTTTAGTGGCGATATAATCACTCGAGTGTAATGAAACTCGGCACAATTAATTTTTATTCGGAGCTTAGTATAGAGACATCTAATGATGTGCAATTGTTTTCATAGATTCAAGCTGCAACTTTTCAAAATTTTAAAACCTTATTTTTTATTTCTCGTATCTTATTAAGGCGTTTGAAAAGATGATTCGGATGCTGGAATATGATAACAATCATTATCTAATGGCACTAAATTCTGTAGCTTACTTTTCGTATATCATAGAATTAGTGCATTTGTTTTTTCTAAAAATTAAATCCCGTGGTTCTATGCAGAAAGCTGTCATTTCGCGGGTGGAGTCTTAATCACCGATATTGAATGCTATAGGCTATATTCTAGTACATAGCTTCTCATTGTAATGATGTTGGTGAGGACAAAGGTCGTGATCCAATAGCTACAGTATTTTAGTACATCACATGGAAAATCCTTTTAATATGCGGGAGAGTTTTAATGGAAAAGACCAGTGCCAGTGGGGTAATTGAAAGTAGCGTGTTTAATTCTTCACGGAACTACTTGTTAATGCTGTGTAAGCAAACTTTTGAAAAATTCTCAGCTACCTATACTGTGTCAATACTGCTGATAAACTGAAGTTGTAGATTCCAATTTGTAGCAAGACAAGCTGCACCAGTGAATTCAATGAAATCTAATCAGGATTTTGTACCTTGGTCTTCTGGAAATTATTGGTAAACTTGTTTTATAACCCTCTATCATATCACAAAATTTCAAGTTTATATAATTATGTGATAGGTTCCGAAAAGATGCAATTAAATTTTGAATATTCGCGCTGCCACCATGTTTGTTAAGTGGTTGTCAGGGTTTGGAATGTCACGTCAGTTAACGTTTAAGCCTGCCTTCGAATTTTGTACAAATGAAAGTACAGTATACCTAAGAGTTCTACAAGGGTAGAATGTCCATGGGTCTGTCTGTGTGTGTATGCATATGTGTGTGATTGTCCCTATCAATTCCCAAACGACGAAACCGAATTGAACCAAATTTTGATCAGAGGTAGCAATGGTAAAGGTCATGTTTCATTTCGACGCCATGTTAACGAAATCAAAATGGCGGCCACCTGAGTGTTTGATGCGTAAGTCGAATTACGACTAACTTAATCATCAGAACTCTACCAAACTTTGGAAAACCAAACCATCATTTGAATCACCATAAGATCATCAACCGAATAATTACAATATGGTGGCCATGCGCATCATGCAAGCATTAAGATCCAATGAATCAATGCTCACAATACGTGGCATTTAGATAGTACCATATAAGGATCCTCTATTACCAACGTGACGACTATATGGAAATAAACATTACGTGTAGCCGCCATCTTGAAATTGTGAAATATTAAAGAATAACTCCCAACACTTATCAGATACAGTAACGGAAATTATTGGCTAGGTAGGACAATATGTGGCCTTCTATGGCCAAGACTCAAGAACAGAAACTCCATATATTCAAGATGGCGGCTGCGCGAAATATTATAATATTAAAATCGAATGTTATAAATTGGGTACCTTGACGGTTTTGGTAAGTGTTTTCTTCACTGTTGCATTAGAGTGCTAATAAAACATGGTTGTAAGAAACAATCAATATGGACAAGTTATTTGAATTATTAGTGTTATACCCAACTACTCAGAATCTGATTGCATCATTAAGACGAATCTTGGCAAGTGATGATTACCATATAAGGGTTCTCATCTGCATTAGTCAAATGTTTATCACACTGAGGCCATCTTGAAATTTTAAAATAAATTGTTAACTATCATTATCTTAAAGCTACAATAACGAAATTTAGAAATAAGGTAGAACCTTACAAGTCACTTCGTATGCCAAAAATAAAAGAACATCGACTCCACACATTCAAGATGGCGGCTAGGCGTACTATTAAAATATACAAACTAGTAACTCAGGATGTACTTGCACAATTAAGAAGAACCTTGGTAGGAAAGGAGTATTATATAAAAGGCCTCAGTAGTGTTAATGATAATAGTATCACACTGTATGTAGTGTGCAGCGGTTATCCTGAAATGTCATAATTTAAAAATAAACAACTCTCTATGTTTAAGAGGTGCAATAACGAAAATTAGTGATCAGGTAGAACCTTAAATATTGATTAATGTGCCAAAGCTAAATAACGCCGAATCTATTTTTTCAAAATGACGGCTGGGTAATTATTAAAATGTAATAATGAATCATTCAGAACGTAATTACGCAATTAAAACGAAATTTAGTAACAAGGAAGTATTCTATGAGGGACCTTTTTGAAATAAGCCATAGGAATAACACACTGATTACAATACGCAGCGGCATCTTGTAAATATGTACTAATATGATAATGTATAACTCAAATTGTTTTGAGGCAACAATAACAAAAAATAGTAGTACAATGTAGAACCAAGTAAATGACTTTCTACGGCATAAGGTAAGGGGTAGGAGAGCAGTAACTCCATGTATTCACGATGACAGCTGTGCGTATTCTTAAACTTAGTAACTCGTGATATAATAGCACAATTGACGCAATTTATTTATTTATTTATCGTATGGCTTTTAGTGCCGGGAGTGTCCGAGGACATGTTCGGCTCGCCTGAGTCTGTAGCTGCTTCCAGCGGACACCCTAAAGGGCGAGCTACAAGTTCCGTTCAATTTCAAGTAGTTCCAACTTTCGCCACCAGATATCAATGATACCTAGTGGTGAACGTTGGAACTTTGATAGAGCGTTCTGACGAAATCTAACCTAACAAATTTTGCCTTACACAAGTTTAGTCTGTGAAAGGATCTGTTACATGCCATAAATCTATGACATGGGACCGCCGGCTTTACTTCCCCTACGAAGGAAGGCATACTGAAGGATTTTAACGCTCTTACAAAATCCGACGACTTCGGCCGGGTTGGAACCCGCTATCTTGGGCATAGCAGTTCAGCATGCTACCGACTACGCCATCGAAGCCGCTAATTGACGCAAAATGCGGTGTGAGAGTAATACCATATAACATACATCGTTGGCGTTACTCTGAATATCACACTGGATATAGCGTGCAGTGGCCATCTTGAAATTATGGACTGTAAAAATAAATAACTCTATGTATTCTAGAGTTACAATAACTAACATTAGTATTAAAGTAGAACCGCATACGGGCTCTGTGTGCCCAAAGCAAAAGAACAGCCTCAACATGTATTCAAGATGGCGGCTAAACGTGCTATTTAAACATCAAAATTGACTGGCTGCGTGGCTCAGCGGTAACATTCTCGCTTGCTGAGCCAAAGGTTGCAGGTTCGTATCCTGGCGCAGTCAGCTGGCATTTGAGGGTATGCAAATGCGAGGGAGCCGTGTCAGTAGATTTACTGGCACGTTAAAGATCCCCTTCGGGGCAAAATTCCAGCACCCCGGCGTCTCTAAAAGCCAGAGTAGTTAAAAGGGACGTTAAACCAATAACATTATTATTATTATTATTATTATTATTATTATTATTATTATTATTATTATTATTATTATTAAACATCAAAATCAATAACGCATTATCCAATAGCGCAATAACACGAAACTTTCCAAGAGAGGAGTAGGCCTATCATATGAGAGACCTCGCTGGCATTAGATATAAGACTATCACGCTATATTGAACGCAGCCGACCTTCTTGAAAATATAAGACATTAATATCGATATTCTAGTTATTGTAGTTAAAATGACGAATCACAGCAAGTATGTAGTCTCACATAATAGACTTCACTGCATAAAGCACATGATCAACGATTCCATACAATCAAAGTGGAGGCTGGATGTTCTCTTATAAAGTTAGAATCAATTCCCATGGATGGAAGAGAGGAATTACAACGAAACTTAGTAAACGTGGAGTCTTATACAGGGTACAATTCTTGACGTTCATCTCAAGAACATTCAACCTTACATTTTGATAGGCATAACGAGTTATAACTATACTCATACATTTAAGAGAAAGTGAACTACATGTTCTTTACTGAACATCTTGTTTTTATGGTCCTCTCTCATGGTGCAGAATTTTAGGCTTATAGCTGTATTAGGTTCCGAGAAAATCACTTCAGGTTTGAACATTCTTCTGGCCACCATATTAGTTATCTTGCTTGACACGGTTTTGAAAGTCTCATCAGCACAAAACATGAAGCTGTAGCAGGTTTCGAGCTATTGAACACTGGTGAAATGTTTTCGCACGACAACCATGTTGGATCAGTGGTCGTGCGGGGTAACACTAAGTCTCTACCAACATCCACTCAAATCGTTCCTACCAATGAATATTTACCAGAGGAACACACAAGCATGCACATATACACATGTATATATGGGCAAGAAAGATCCCAAAAGCCAACATTTCTCTTGTGATTTTAAGAGGATAAATAATAATAATAATAATAATATATTTTATTTTGTCGTGTAGCCTCCTGAGAGGCCGAGTGCAGGTCTTTCTAGTCGACGCCCGTGGGCGACCTGCGCGTCGGGATGAGAGATGGAATGGATGAAGATGAATGAAACTGGGCAAGGATGTGGAAGGAAGTGGCCGTGGCCTGTCAGAAGGTACTGTCCCAGCATTTGCCTGGTGTTGAAAATGGGAAACCACGGAAAACCATTTCAAGGACAGCCGACGGTGGGGCTCGAACCCACGCGTCTACCGAGTCAGCAGAGAGCTTGCCCCCTTGACCTAACGCAGCGATTTAGCCCGCGTAGCCACTACTGTCGGTAATAATAATAATAATAATAATAATAACAGTCAGTCAACGGCCTCATACCTCACACACTCCACAAGAGTCTGAAGGAATTGTATCTTCCGCCGACCATCTACAAGAGTATGCAGCATTCTGTCCTATTGTCCACATGCAATATTGTGCGATCCTTTCTGGCAAGTGAATAAGTGATAATGAACTCTATATTTTGTATATACATGATATGTATATATTATAGTTTGTATTATGGTTTTTATGTATTATTGTATAGCACTTGGTTTAACCCGTGCCTTAGAATAACCCATGTTTGTAATGGTGAATTGAATAAATAATAATAATAATAATAATTCTCCAAAACAAAGGTATATTACTATTGTAATTATAATTATTAATTCATTTTAAGACCTTGAAACAACTTGGTTATCAGCTCCGTGTACTTAGGTGACTGATAACCTGCGTATTGGCGTTGGTTGTAGTAGTGTGGGCAATTAATAGATTGAAACAAAAAGTTGAGCAATGGATTTTAAAAAGACAATTAAATATTTAGTACCTATAGTATACAATTAAATACATTCCCAAAAATCACTGGAAAATAAGAACAACACTTTTTTTTTGTCGAGTGGCCTCCTGAGAGGCCGAGTGCAGGTCTTTCTAGTCGATGCCCGTGGGCGACCTGCGCGTTGGAATGAGAGATGAGATGAATGGATGAAAGGGGACAAGGATGTGGAAGGAATCAACTGTGGCCTGTCAGAATGCACCGCCCCAGCATTTGCCGGGAGTTGAAAATGGGAAACCACGGAAAACCATTTCAAGGACGGCCGACGGTTGGGCTCGAACCCACGTCTACGGAGTCAGCAGAGAGCTTGGCCCCATAGTCTAACGCTGCGCTTTAGTGATCGTAGCCACCGCTGTCGGTAAAAGAACATTGATGCACATGCATATGACCGTGATATTAATCTACTGTAGACTACTTTAAGTGCATTAGCACTTAGTGGATGTTATTATTTGCATATAATATTTCTTAAAATACTTTTCTCTGATATACATAGAAATTCTTGTTATTATTATTATTATTATTATTATTATTATTATTATTATTATTATTATTATTATTATTATATAAGGATATAATTCAAAAGCACGTTAAGTGGATTTGACACAAATTATGTTACGTGCAACTCCTGGAGGAAGCGTGTCAGGAAGAAGCACTCAACTATTATGCTATGATTTGAATAAAACCAAGTCATAATTCCGCCATATCTTCATCAGACATATCTTATTTGATTGAAGATTATTTTTGAAGTGTTGATCAAGCTTGGACAATGGACGTGAATTAATCCAAGACTCCAATATTCAGATTACATCTGGAGATGTCATGCTTTTAATTTGGCATGTTTTAATTTTAGTTTATTTGCATCACTCCCTACACTACCCCTGCGATGATAATAATAATAATAATAATAATAATAATAATAATAATAATAATAATACCGTAATACACTTACAGAACGCCACAAAGATTCTATCTCCACGTCAACTAAAAGTTAAACTTTCACTATCGACAGCAATATTCATTTCATGTAAAATAGCAAGTCACTTTAAAACGTCTGATGCTGATATCCAAAGTCAACCCTAGCAAATTGATCAAGTTTTAAAAAGCAATGAGCTATTTAACTAAGTACGGTAATTCATTACGCACGACGAACGTTTTCAACATAAACATACGTTCACTATTCGATACAGAATTGTTTGATGCAGGCACAATAATTGCTATTTCTCAGTATTTCTAACTAAAAAGTAAGAATTTTACCAACATATCTACTGTACAACAAGCATATGTGTGCTAATGTAGTCCTTAATAAGTCATCAGTTTAAAACCTTAACAGATAAACAAGCAATTAACTTCTTTTTTAAAAAATAGAACAGTTAACAGATTTTGTAGTGAAGTCATATGTTGAAAGAAAAGCCCCAAACATGGCAAGTATCTGTGATCGCCACACATACATGCGTCACCGGCATCAAAGGGCTCGTTGCTGTCAGATGAACAGAGATGCATCACGATGTGTAAGCGCTGTATTTAAATGGTGTTATGCATCTGACGTCATGCATTAATGAAGTGAGACTGTGTGTAAGTGGGCTATTAAATTCAGTAGAACACTTACTGGCATCAGCAATCAATACTTGTAGTTAGCAGTTCTCCTCCTAGGGTAGCTTGAACCGTTGGTCCTCTCCGACACGCAACCACTAGCTTCCCTAACGCATCTGATCATTCTCATTCGCCCTCACCCTGCACCCTCTGATTTATAGCACCGCCCTCTTGCGCCGGCGCGGCGACTTCTACTTCAAGCTAGCGCTCTAATCGGGGGAACCAGAGCGCCACGGTACTAGTCGACAGTCAATATCCGTTGTTGTTGATGTTGTTGTAGCTGTGTAAGTGTGTGTATAGAATTTGTCTGATAACATGCGTCTTTGTGGATCTGTAGTAGTGTGTTTATTTGAATTCAGGCGAGGATTGGGAAGGAGACAGCCGTGGCCTTCTGTTAGAAGCCATCTCGGCATTTGGCTGGAGTAGAAGTAGTAAACCACGGAAAACTACGGTACTTCCAGACGGCTGAGGTGGTGATCGAGCCCACCTTTTCTCAAGCTTGCAAGGAGGATCCGTGACCCCAACCCCCCTGGAATCCCGAGAATATTTCGATTGTACATTGTCACACCAGTTTATTTCATAAATTGAAGTTACTGATAGTTAACTTATTTAGATGTAGGGATAATTCCACAGTTTTTTTATATTAGTAAATTGGGATTATTTGAAGATACCTCCAGTTATTTAGAAAATCGGTGAACTAGATTAACATTACCATTTTAATGAACCGCTTGATTTTTATTTTTGTCGATACATGGTGATACAACTACATTTTACCCATTTTTAAGAAATGAACATTACAAACTACTACATACACCACAATAACACAGGTTATGAACATTATAACGATAATTCACAACGAAAAGTTAAGTTCTATGGAAAATAACTCTGAACTTTAAAAAACTATTCCTCCCATTCATGCCATAAAGATAATGTACCCAACGGTTACAGAGCAGCCAAATAACGAATATTACGAAGCAAGTAAGAAATGAAAGGAAAATTGCGGGAGGGGGTTACTTCTCTTCATCACCTAGGAAAAATATTACTTGCCCCGCTCCCCCCTGGGAAAATCCTTCGGGTGACCATGGGCGCTATCCTATTCTATGAACCCGGATATTCAAAGCTAATCTATACTAATATAATAAAGCTGAAGAGTTTGTCTGTGTGTTTGTGTCTTTAAACGCGCTAATCTCTGGAACTACCAGTCCGATTCGAAAAATTCCTTTTTTATATGATAGCCAGATTCAAGAGGAATAGTTTAGGCTATGTAGTATTAGGCTACACCTCTCAGGTAACCTCAAAGATTGATTTTTGTTCAGTAAGTCGGTAGAACAAGCGCTCCCGAAATGCTCTATCCGCATGCGCTGGCGTTATGGTAAGTATACCGTTTCACCGATCTGAACCAAAATTTGTATACTTACCCTTTGGAACCCTGCGAGTAACACTGTTTACATAAAATTTCGGACAGACCACTCCATTCCCTGCATTTAGGCCCTTTGGCACAAATCTACACCGTTTCACCGATCTGAACCAAAATTTGTATACTTACCCTTTGGAGCCCTGCGAGTAACACAGTCTGCATGCAATTTCGGACAGACCACTCCATTCCCTGCATGTAGGCCCTTTGGCACAAATTTTCACCGTTTCACCTATCTGAACCAAAATGTGTATACTTGCCCTTTGGAACCCTGCGAGTAACACTGCCTACATGAAAATTATGACAGACCACTCCATTCCCCGCATTTAGGCCCGTTGACACAAATCTACACCTTTTCACCAATCTGAACCAAAATTTGTATACTTGCCCTTTGGAACACTGAGAGTAACAATGTCTGCTTGAAATTTCGGACAGTCCACTCCATTCCCTGCATTTAGGTCCTTTGGCACAAAACTACACCGTTTCACGGATCTGAACCAAAATGTGTATACTTACCCTTTGGAACCCTGCGAGCAACACTGTCTGCTTGAAATTTTGGACTGACCACTCCATTACATTCATTTAAGTCCTTTGGCAAAAATCTACACCATTTCACCGATCTGAACCACATTTTGTGTACTTACCCTTTGGAACCCTGCGGGTGACACAGTCTACGTTAAATTTTGGACAGACCACTCCATTCCCTTCATTTAGGCCCTTTATCACGAATCTACACCGTTTCTCCTAATTGCACCAAATTTTATATACACTTTGAAACCCTGCTGGTAACACTGTCCACTTGATATTTTGGACAACGCTCTCCATTCCCTACATTAAGAATAACAGACAAAATAAACCTGAAAACCTCGTATTAAGGCGCTAGAACCATTCATGTCCGTAGTACCGTAACTGTAAGAGTATTTTAATAAGTCTATTGTTGACGGGCAGTTCGGGCTGCATCACGTCAACCCTACCAGTGTTCTGGTGCAGAATTGCGAAAATAGTTGCATCTTGCGATGTTTATAAATTGCAGTCACGGGGAGTAATTAGAGCAAAAGGATCTCTTAGGCCCCTTAAAACAGTTATCATCATGAAAATATTATGCCTCAGTATAAGTGCAATGGTGTTGGTGCAGTACTCTGAGGTTACCAGCTGCAATAAGCGTTGGTGCTTTCAAATTTACCTTCATTTATTCCGAACCTTATCGTTGAGCGCTATGTGGCGATAAATGATACTATTGCTTCCTCAGTAGCTTGGGACAGCCGAAGTTTTCCAAAGTGTTCTGATTATTTTCCTACGGCGCTATGTGACTAAAGACGACACTATTGGTCTCTAAATTTCTACCAGCCAATGAGACATAGGCACTAGGCAGTGTCTTTTATTTCACTTACTCCTCTTTCTAATCATTTTTTGTTTGTAAATTACGTGTGTCAGTGCTGTGGTTACAAAATAGCCATTTCCCTATTCATAATTATCATTACGGGAAAATGAACTGAATGTTACGTCCATTATACTGTACTACTTATCACCCCCACTACAACCATCACCACCACCACAAAAGGTTATATTTTTAAAATATTTGTTTCTGTTAGTTTAAGAATCATGGGCCAGTTCTGTAGTAATAGGCTATTCATTATCATCCATAAAACAATTAAATCCACCGAGCGAAGCCGGGCACTACTGCTAGTATATCCATATAAAGAAAGAATTCTGCCTGAACATTTAAATCTTTTGGCTAGATCTTGGCATTTATCCCGGGTATGGTGTGTAATGGCCGAATATACTGTCCGCTCTGTTTGCTGGCGTCAAAACTGCATGCCATGAACATTCGTATCTACGTAGAAGGCGTCCCCAGAATAAAAAATCCCCGCGGGGTAACCTTGCTCGTGCACCACGACCGCGAGGGCAGCTGCAGCAAGTCCAGAGATCGGAAGTTCGAATCCCGGCGCTGACAGTGGCTATCCTGAGTGTGGTTTTCTCCCAATATTTTCCGCACTCCCTCCAGACAAACGCCGGGACTGAAACCTACATATCCCGGCGATTAGCTGCGTACTTGCCATTGAGTGCTCAGCGGTAGAGCGGTGCGGGGATCGTGCCGAATACATCCCTGGCTGAGAACATTGACGCTCGAACGTACTGCATCATGTCTAAGCCAGTGCCACTTAGCGTGGCGAATGTTTTGCGCTGCAGTAGTATGCAGGTGGAGGGCGATAAGCAAGTGCAGATCTAGCAGCCAGTAACGGTACTTCAACTACCGGGGCAGCTACGCCATCTCTGTCCCCAATACTGCTCGGGTCCAGCTCTGTGAACTTGCGAGGTGAGGAGAAAGAGCAGGGAAGGGCCAGGCGAGAATAGAAGGGTCTGTAAACAGCCCTCCGTGATATCTGGTATTCCTTTCTATTCCAATACTGCTAACATAGGGCCGTTGCTCAAACCACTGTAGTGTTACGAATGAGTGAGTGAATCACCGACCAATGTATTTGGTGCTGTACTATGCACGGGCCGAGAAAACTCATCACTCGTCAACACCATTTCTCATAGTCCGCGATGCACATTCTTCTCAGGTCCACGCAGCTTAGACCCGAGCAGTACAGTTACACACACTACTACATTCCTCACGTAAATACAGGTTATCAGACAAATTCAACACACACCCAACTACACAATGCTGATGACCAGTATGCCCCGAGTTCCTAAAAGAATTAACAACGAAACAACAGAATAAAACCAGGCTACAAACAATGTAATTCTCGTCTGAGGGCAGGAATGAGGCACACTGACCCTCTTCAGACAAACCTGAGACGATGTGGGCTCGATTTCTATCTCAGCCATCTTAGAAGTGGTCTTCTGTGGTTTCCCACTTCTACTCCAGGCAAATGCCAGGATTGTTACTAACTGAAGTTCACAGCCGCCATCTTCCCAATCCTCACCTAAATTACAAACTACTACATACACCACAATAACACAGGTTATCAAGCAAATTCTACATACACTCAAGTACACGGGGCAGAAAGGACCACGATGCCCAAGCCCCTCCATGAAACAACAACCGTTACTTAAATTTGATTTTTTTTATGCCAATCACTCCAATAATTTTGAGGCCTACTCAACGATAATGTGACAAAAATTAAACTCAGGGTATATTTCCATGGAACACACCTCATCCGTTGTTGTTCTTTAGGGGCTTTGCGACATCGTGGTCATGAAGCCCCGTATACTTGAGTGTGTGTAGAATTTGTCTGATAACATGTGTCACTGTGATGTCTGTACTAGTGTGAGTATTTGAATTGAGGTAGGATCGGAACAGGAAACGGCCTTTGGGCTTAAGTTAGGTACCATCCCGGCATTTTTCTGGAGTAGAAATGGGAAAACCACAGAAAACCACTTCCAGGATGGCTGAGGTAGCAATTGAACCCGCTTCTTCTCAGTTTTGCCGCACACATCATCCGGGTTTCTTTAGCGTATGGCTTTTAGTGCCGGGAGTGTCCGAGGACATGTTCGGCTCGCCAGTTTTTGTAGCTGCTTCGATACGGACACCCAATGAGTTACAAGTACCGTTGGGGAGGAAAGTTGGAATGTAAGGACGAGGAGTTGGAAGGTAGCGGCTGTGGCCTATAGTTAGGGACCAACCCCGGCATTTGCCTGGAAGAAAGATGGGAAACCACATATGACCATCTTCAAGGTTGCCGGCGGGGGAATTCGAACCTCCTCGCCTCCCGGTGTGAGCGACTGCCAGCAGTCATGCCGTAACGACCACGGCTAACTCACCCGGTATCTGGGGGGTGATGATCGTATATGGCGCTTGTCTTCAAAGCGGGTGGTTTTATTTTGTAAATGTATGGAATAAAAGTCATTGCAAGTTAAACTATGAAAATGTTAAGCCAAGTGACATTTTGAGCAAACAAAGCTCCAGCGAGAAAATGTGAAAAACAAGACAGGGAGAGAATTAAACAAGCCCTGGGATGTCACGTGCCTGAAGAGAGCATTCCCGTGAGCAGTACATGCATGTGCCTCATTTAAGGGGACCACTCCCGGCAGAAATGTGAACAATGTGACATTTTATGAAAACAATTAATATTCTAACTTTCAGTCGGTCAAGACAATAATAATTCCAATTACTGGAATAAGTGAAAATAAACCTGAAATAAATTTCGCCCGGGAACAGTTATGAATGCGTTTTTTTTTTTTTTTTTTTTTTTAACGACGACCAATATCCGTTTCGTTTTACGTCTCGGCATGATGGGTTAAAATCACTGACTGGACTATTAATTATAATATCAAGGAGATGCATGTGCAACACATTCTTGTCAGACGTAATTTAAGAATGACGAGGTGCATGAAACACAAATCCCCCTTCCGTCCAATCTTAACTTGACTGTGAATTATTCGGAACGAAAAGTTCACAGAGTTGCACTTCCAGGGAATGGCGAGGTGAATGAAACTCAAATCCCCCTTCCGTCCAATCTTAACTTGACTGTGTTTCACAGGCGAAATGAAGGAAACCCGAGTTGCACTTCCAGGGAAACTCCAAACACAACCACCCATCTCAGAAGTCTTAACTCAATACGACTCAACGGTTAGCTGCTGGCTGTATCTGGGGCAATAGGTTCACCCGCTAGCTAGGCTGTAACAGGGATGATAGACTCGTCCTTAGCTAGCTCGTAAAACGTAAAATGTCGCCTCAGTAGTTGAATGGACATGGTCGGAAGTAATTAAAACGTAAAAACACTTATAGTGGGTGGTGTATTGAAGATAGACATATGCTCTCCCGGACTTTTTTGTATAACTTTTCATGCTGAACAATTCTTACACTCATAGTATTTAGATATTGTTAACGGTTTGCCCAGCGTAAGCTTACAAGGCGCTCGGACGCCAGGTTTTTTTCGACTTTTCCACTGAAATCGTTACTGCTCGGCTTCCTTTGATCATAAATAAATTATTTTCTACAGAAATCATCCTTGAGATAACCTTTACAGAATGGTGAAAGCCGCATCAAAATCCATTCAGTGGTTCTCGAGTTTACCCGTAACATCCAAGAATCGGGGACTTTGTTTTATATTAAGTAGAGATTGTTACTTCTTCAATAGTCCGCAACAATATATAGGCTATAGATCTTAATCACATGAAATTTACTTCATATTAAGCGGCTTCGGTGGCGTAGTTGGTAGCATGCTGTGCTCCTATGCCCAAGATAGCGGGTTCAAACCCGGCCGAAGTCGTCAGATTTTTAAGAGCGTTAAAATCCTTCAGTATGCCTTCCTTCGGAGGGGAAGTAAAGCCGTCGGGCCCGTGTCATAAATTTATGGCATGTAAAATAACCTACCACTGCAATTGGTGGTGTGTAGCAAAATTTGTAGGATATATTTGGCTGGTTAGGAATCGCTCTATCTAGTTCCAACGTCCACCGCTAGTGTTAGTGACAATAGCATCTGGTAGCCAAAGTTGGAACTACTTGAAATTGAAATTATTGGGAGCCTTCGGGCGTTCAATCAAAAATACCCAGCTTAAGGCCATTGGCTGCAATTCATATATCAATCAATTTTAATTGTTAATTAGGAAACACTGAAAAATGGCTTCAAAGCTATCTTTATTTTCAGAAAGGTAGTTCATTAAATTACGTAGACATTTCTGATCAAAATGACATCTAATTTATGAAGGGAATCCATTTAGAAGTATATCATTTTAATTTTTGAAAGTGTATCTACATTCATGATCTAATTTTGGCATATTCCACTTCAAAACTAAATAACTAAATTACAAACTTGATAATTTTCCTTATTGTGGTGTCTCTACAAGTGTATGTATTCATAATTCAGGCGAGGATTGGAGATCCAGCGTTCATTTCCTTTTGAAAGAACATAAACATCTAAGAGATAATTTGCACACCTTCCAACTTCAACCTGCTTTTCTGAAAAAAAAATCGCCCTTGTCTCTACAACCTTCAGACCAACGCTCCTGAAATTTGTAGGCTAGTTCATAAACACATTCTTACACACACTGAACCTCGTTAAAGATATTAAAAAATAAAAATATATAATTCCAATTTGTTTCTTCAAATTTGAGCCTCTCCAAAAAGAATCTAAGAGTCCAATCCAACACATGTGTTTTATATTTTGTTGTTCAACCTTTTGACTGGTTTAATGCAGCCCTCGAATCCTCCCTGTCCTGAGGTAATCGTTTCATATCTACATAGCTACCACACCCTACATCTGTTTAATATATTCTAACCTTGGTCATCCCTTACAGTTCTTGCCCTCAACCCCTCCTTCCATAACTAAGTTTGCTATTCCTGGGTGTGTTAGTAAGTGTCCAACAAAATGTATCTCTTCTCTTCATTAACAGTCGTCAGAAACATCTCTCCTCGCCCACTCGTCTTAATGCTTCTTCATTTGTTACTCTACCTACCCATCTGATCTTAATCATTCTCCTGTAACACCACATTTCAGACGCTTCCATTTTCCATTTTTCTGCTGCACCTACAGTCCAGGTTTCAATTCCGTTGAGTGCCACGCTCCAGACAAAGGATTTAAAAACGACAATCTATAACCTAAATCTACACACATCAAAAAGAGTTTTGCATCACCTCGGTTCCAAGAGTTCCGGAACCTTTAAATACAAAGGGAATAGAGATCAACACAAACAACATTTCAGCTCGTTTTATTGCTCATGAGACCCACACATTGCATGTTGTACCATCATACAGCTAGACTTTCAGCATTTGTGGTCCAGATTGCAGTACACACCACTACCTCTAATACCCAGTAGCACGTCCTCTTGCATTGATGCATGCCTGTATTCGTCGTGGCATACTATCCACAAGTTCATCAAGACACTGTTGGTCCAAATTGTCCCACTCCTCAACGACAATTCGGCGTAAATCTCTCAGAGTGGTTGGTGGGTCAAGACGTCCATAAACAGCCCTTTTCAACATATCCCAGGCATGTTCGATAGGGTTCATGTCTGGCGAACATGCTGGCCACTGTAGTCGAGCGATGTCGTTATCTTGAAGGAACGCATTCACAAGATGTGCACGATGAGGTCGAGAATTGTCGTCCATGAAGACAAATGCCTCTCCAATATTCTGCCGATATGGGTGCACTATGGGTCGGAGGATGTCATTCAGGTATCGTAAAGCCGTTTCGGAGCCTTCCATGACCACCAGTGGCGTACGTCGGCCCCACATAATGCCACCCCAAAACATCAGGGAACCACCACCTTGCTGCACTCGCTGGACAGTGTGTCTAAGACGTTCAGCCTGACCAGGGTGCCTCCAAACACGTTTCCGACGATTGTCTGGTTGAAGGCATATGCGACACTCATCGGTGAAGAG
Source organism: Meconema thalassinum (assembly GCA_946902985.2). Lineage (NCBI taxonomy): Eukaryota > Metazoa > Arthropoda > Insecta > Orthoptera > Tettigoniidae > Meconema > Meconema thalassinum. The sequence continues at coordinate 271,238,315 of OX336389.2, read as the reverse complement.
AACGTGATGCCAATTCTGTGGGGTCCATTCAGCATGTTGTTGGGCCCATCTGTACCGCGCTGCATGGTGTCGGGGTTGCAAAGCTGGACCTCGCCATGGACGTCGGGAGTGAAGTTGCGCATCATGCAGCCTGTTGCGCACAGTTTGAGTTGAAACACGACGTCCTGTGGCTGAACGAAACGCATTATTCAACATGGTGGCATTGCTGTCAGGGTTCCTCCGAGCGGCAATCCGTAAGTAGCGGTCATCCACTACAGTAGTAGCCCTTGGGCGGCCTGAGCGAGGCCTGTCATCGACAGTTCCTGTATCTCTGTACCTCCTCCATGTCCGAACAACATCGCTTTGGTTCACTCTGAGACGCCTGGAAACTTCCCTTGTTGAGAGCCCTTCTTGACACAAAGTAACAATGCGGACGCGATCGAACTGCGGTATTGACCTTCTAGGCATGGTAGAACTACAGACAACATGAGCAGCGTACCTTCGTCCTGGTGGAATGACTGGAACTGATCGGCTGTCGTACCCCCTCCGTCTAATAGGCCCTGCTCATGCATGGTTGTTTACATCTTTGAGCAGTTTTAGTGACATCTATGAACAGTCAAAGGGACTGTATCTTTGATACAATATACACAGTCAACGTCTATATGCCGGAGATCTGGGAACTGAGGTGATGCAAAACTTTTTTTGATGTGTGTATATATTCTGATGTCAACAAATTTATTTTCTGTATAAATGCTTTCCATATCTGAGCCAACCTACTTTTTATGTCCTATTTGCTTCGTCCATCACTAGTTATGTTGCTTATATTTTAAAGGTTTAGTATAACAGGAAAATCCCTTTATAACGCATGTAAACCATCTACTGTATCATGGATAAGGAGAAAAGTGACCCAGAATAAGGCAAAATTAACATTATCCATTTAAGCACGTAAGAAGTCACAAGATATCTATCATTCACTCTACACGGTCTGTAGGCATATCTATTTGCACACTACTTAAGCTCTGTCTCTAGTCAGGAGTAGGGAACTTCAGGATTATGTTATGTTCATTACTGTCCCTAACTACACTGCTTTCTTCTCGAAAAAGGACGTGTTAAGATTCATTCCTTGTTATTGATTACAATGTTTGTTTCAACTTTATTTTTTACTGAACATCAAGTAAGAAATTAATAAGCTATTTTTAGTATTGCCTTCGTAATCTAATGACCACCTCGTGGTGTAGAGGCTAGCATTCTGCCACGAAATTTTATTCTGGTCTGAGGGCTGGAACGGGGTACACTCAGCCTCGTGAAGCAAAACTGAGGAGAGATGGGTTCAATTCCCACCTCGGCAATCCTGGAAGTGGTTTTTCGTGATTTCCCACATCTACTCCACGTGAATGCCGGGATGGTTCCTAACTTAAGGCCACGGCCACTTCCTTCCCAATCCTAACCTGAATTACAAATGCACACACTAATACAGCCATCACAATAAGACAGGTTATCAGACAAATTCTGCACACACCAAGTGCATGGGCCTGAATGACCACGAAGTCCAAGTCCCTCAAATGAGAGACTGACTGTCCCTAACAGAGGCGAGGTCATGTCACAAGCATGCTCCTTGGGACACATAACACGACCATGGATGCAATTCTGACAACTCTATGAAACCACCAATATTAGCTAATCAACGCTAAGAGTCACAAGTGCATGCAGGAACTTTAGAAGAAATTCAAAGGAGGCCCTAGCTATAATGATTTTTCCTTGTTCCAATAGTTAAACTAATGCTGAAATTTAGTTTCTGTCCCTAATAGAGGCGAGGTCATGTCACAAGCATGCTCCTTGGGACACATAACACGACCATGGATGCAAGTCTGACAACTCTATGAAACCACCAATATTAGCTAATCAACGCTAAGAGTCACAAGTGCATGCAGAAACTTTAGAAGAAAATCAAAGGAGGCCCTAGCTATAATGATTTTTCCATGTTCCAATAGTTAAACTAATGCTGAAATTTAGTCTCTAATAAACTGCGTATTCCTACAGTATTTAAGTTACTTATTGCGTGACGTATCATAAAATGCTCCAACTGATTATGAGCCTTTCATCAAACAATTCTGTTTTGAAAGACGACATGATTGTGTTCACACTCGGGTTACTATTCATATACAGTAAAACCTGTCTTCAACGGACCCTTCATTAAACGGAAACCTGTCTTAAGCGGAAGAATTTGATGGTCAGTGAACTTAAGGGTAAAATACAAGTTAAATTCCCTTCATTAAACGGAAACTGTGTTACGCTGACAACGGAATCAAAATGCGCATTTTAACGGAAATTTTCCAAGTTCCCGAATGCAGTATTTAGAAAATATTCAGGCACTGCGAAAATCTACCTTTTTTGCTGTAACAGTTGATTCTGTAACTAGCTGGGAATGTGCAAATAGGTATTCCTTCTCTTGTTCTCCAACTTACACGTTCAAGTCTACGGCTAATTACCTGTTTCCTGTTCCTTTAGACTTTCACAATGCTCGCTTTAATAAGTTGTCAATCAATAAATGCCTCTCTCTGTCTCGGCCCTTGTCAATCAACGTAGAATTCATTTTTTTAGATCACTTCACAACTGAAATTACTGACATAGTTCGGCAGTAGGTCTAGTCATTATGGCTTTGAAAGCAAGAGTTTAGCTTGATCTTAACACGAGAGTAAAAGTGATACAGTACTGTATGAGATCACCTTTTGTCCGTGTGTGTATGTGTATGTGTGTGTGTGTGTTTACCCCCTAATAAAATCTAAACGGCTATCGCGATTTCAATAAAACTCGGTAAGGTCATAGTACTATTTTGTCCGACCCCGACCTTGCCCATTACATTTTATTACGTCTCACCAATCCAACATGGCGGCTGTGCGAAATATTTCACCGACCTTCTATATCCCCGAAACTATTACTGATATCACCCTGAAAGTTTGTACGGTGGTAAACGGCACAACTAGACGTTCACCTATGGGATTTCTAGAAACCTGTTAAGTACAGAACTAACATGGCGGCCATGCAAAATTGGAACATTTAAATAGACTTTTCTTGCAATTTAACCATCCGAACGCAGTGAAACTTGGTACAGCAAATTTGTATTCACATTGTAATGCACTGACATCTAATTCAGTGCAATTATCTACATAACCTCAAAATGGCGCCTGTGCAAAATTTTAAAATTAAGATGTTATTTCTTGTGTCCTAATCATGCGATCGAAGCCAACGTTTCAATAATGAACCTATGCAATAATCATCACTTAATGGTGCATAACACTATGGCCTACATATATAGAAATCCAACATGGTGACCAGCCGAAATCTTTAGACGGTTCTCAATAGGCTATTTAGCCAAGTGATCTATGACAGCAATCAAACTGAAATTTTGTATGATGATGAAGGCTATGAACATAAGTTCACCAAAGGGAATTTCAATAACCTGGTTAGTACAAATCCAACATGGCGGCGACACGAAATTTAAATATTTAAATAGATGTCTCTCGCTATTTAACCATTCGAGCGCAGTGAAACTTGGTACGGTAAATGCTAATACACTCTTTAATCCACTGGCACCTAATTTATTTAAATTGTTTTATAACCAGAAGATGGCGGTTTTGTGAAATTTTAAAATCTCGTTTCTATTTTTAATTCTTGTGTCCTAATCATGCGATTGAAGTTTGAATCATACACATACGAAATATTCTTCATATAATAGTTCAGAACTCTATGGCCTACATATATAAAAATCCAACGTGGCGACCATCCGAAATGTTTACAAGTTTCTCAATATCTACGAATCTATTACAGCAATCAATCTGAAATTTTGTAAGTTGAGAGAGGCAATTCACATAAGTAGGACATATGAAAATAGGCTATTTAGTTCTTCGCTGAACTACTTGTTTCTTACTACTGTATGTCCATTATATTCATGTCCATGGTTTAATTATTTTAGCATAGACCTACCTCCATTAACCGAAAACCTATCATAAACTGAAAACAAGTCGTTCTGTAATGAACTAAACAGCCTATGTTCATATATCCCACTGGTCCTTTCCATTAACATTCTCCTGCCTATTACAAGAATTTTCCATACGATATTCTAAACAGCTTTTGGTTCACGACCTATGTTTTCACCAATATAATTACAATGAGAAGTTGTGCTAGAATGTAGACCTATAGCTTTCAATATCGGTAATTAAGACTCCTCCCGACACCGACAGTAGTGGCTAAGCTCGCTAAAGCGCTGCATTAGGTAATGGGGCCAAGCTCTCTGCTGACTCGGTAGACGCGTGGGATCGAGCCCCACCGTCGGCCGTCCTTGAAATGGTTTTCCGTGGTTTCCCATTTTCAACACCAGGCAAATGCTGGGACGGCACCTTCTGACAGGTCACGGCCGCTTCCCTCCACATCCTTGCCCAGTTTCATTCGCCATCATTCATTTCATCTCTCATTAACTCCTCTCATGAGGTTGGCGTCAGGAAGGGCATCCGGCCGTCAAAACCATCGCCACAAAGACTTCCATCACATCTCAACCCCGACCCCGTTGGAAAACGGGAATAATAAGGGGTAGACATACAAGACTCCTCCCGCGAGATGGTATCTTTCTGTAACCGGGAATTGATTTTTAGAAAAGTTAAATGCACGGCCTCTATGATTTACGAAAAGTAAGCTACAGAATTTAGTGCCATTAGATAATGATTGTTATCATAGCCCAGCATCCGAATCTTCTTTTCAAACGCCTGAATAAGATACGAGAAATAAAAAATATGGTTTTAAAATTTCGAACTGATGCAGCTTGAATTTATGAAAACAATTGAACATCATTAGATGTCTCTACAATAAGCTCCGAATAAAGATTCACTCTGCCGAGTTTCATTGCACTCGAGTGATTAGATCGCCACGAAAGTTATTTGCAATATTTGAAAATCACTTCATTGCCATGATGTTTTGTGTTTTTAGGATTAGGGAAAGTCGCATATTTGTCCTTACTTAACAATCTTCTATTGTCATAAAAATTTCAGTTTGACTGCTTAAATAATTTCCCTGAAATTATGCGCCGGTGAGATATATATCGTATGGACGCCATGTTGGAGTGTTTCATATATATGCTATAGAATTATATGTCAGCTGATGAATATTATAATCTTGTCTCATCATAGCAACCTGGATCTCTATCGCTTGTTTAGGATGCGAGAAATAAAGGCGTGATTTAAAACATTTGGCACAGCAGCCATTTATATGAAATAAATTGAATTAAATTAACCCCCAATAGGCCTATATTAATTCTTGTATGAAGCTTCCCCGTGCTAAGTGTCACGATAAAAGTCCATTAAAATATTTAAATGTCGCGGCCATGTTGGATTTGTGTTCATCAGGTTATTCAAAGGTTCATAGGTGAACTTTTGTTAATAGTCTCTATCAACATACAATATTTCAGTTTGATTGTTGTAGTAGATTCGCAGATATTGAGAACCGTCTAAATATTTGGGATGATCGCCATGTTGGATTGTTCTATGTAGGTCATAGAGTTATGTAGACTACCATTAGATAAGAATTATTGCCTAGGTTTAATATTCATTCGTTCACTTTGATCGCATGATTAAGACACAAAAGAATATATAAAATTTTGAACAGCCGCCATCTTCCTTTTATGAAAAAACAATATTAGAATAAGATGCCAGTAGATTAAATTATCTATAAACCTTCATCGTAAAAAGTTCCAGTGCGATCGGTTGAATAAATCTCGAGAAAATGCCATTTAAATATTTTAAATACGCTTGGCCGCCATGTTGATTTCGTACTCAGCAATTTTTGAGCGTCTCATATCTGAACTTACCTTAGTATTCTCTATCACCATAGAAATTTTCAGGGTAATGTCAGTAATAGTTTCGGTGCTATAGAATGCCGGTTAAATATTTTGCACAGGCGCCATCTTGCTTGTATGAGAACAATGGAATTGAATTGGAATCCAGTAGATCAAATCCTGTTCAGACATATCGGGTGTGATATTTTACTGCGCTCGGTTAATTAAATTTCGAGAAAATGTCATTTTGATTTTGTACTTAACATGATTTTAATCATCACATAGATGAACTTTCCTTAGTATTCTCTATCACCATACAAAATGTCAGGATGATATCTATAATAGTTTCGGAGATATAGAATGCCGGTTAAATATTTCGCGCGGCCGCCATGTTGGATTGGTGAAAGTTATTCAAATTTGAAGGGCATAGTCAGGGTCGGACAAAATAGTACTAAGTTCTTACCGAGTTTCATTAAAATCGCTCGAGCCGTTTAGATATTATTAGCGGGGGGGGGAGGAGGGGGAGGGGGCGGACACACACACACGGACAATAGGTAATCACATAAGCCTATTTTTTCATATGATGCATATAGACTAAACATTGCGAGTCCCGTTCGATTCCGTTGAAGGCAGGGTTTACTGTCTAGCCTAAACTAGAAGGGACTGCTTTCTCAACAGAAGTGATGTCATATCTACGGAGCCATGGCAGATATTGACTTGTTTACAATGCAATAGCAGTTTCCTTGCCCTAGTCAGCCACCTGTTGCCCCACGTCTCTGACCTTGTGTAGTCAAACCCCGACCTGGTGAACAACACATGACCATTCCCTAGTGACACGCTGAATATTCGACTGAAACAGGATGAATGACTACCCCCAAATTATTACCGTTTCTACTGAGTAGAGGGGGAGATGGGATAAATTCCTGTGTCAGATGTTTTAACGGCTGAATGCCCTCATGAGGGGAGTTAATGAGCGATGAAATTAATGAAAATGACAGAAACTAAGCAAGGAGATACCGTCCCAGCATTTGCCCGGAGTTGAAAATGGAGAAACCATTTCATGGACGACTGACGGTGTGGTTCGAATTCACTCCTCTACCAAGTCCGAAGATATCCAGGCCCCATGGTCTTGCACTTGAGCACACATTGCTATCATGGCCGGTGCTTGCAGTAGATTCCCAATGTTGTCAGGGAGGATAGCAGCACATAGTCTCGTGAGGACAACTGATCTGATGGCGCTTGGCAACCGAAACCACCAACTTCTTGTATTTACACCATAAAACCAAATCACCCTTTAATCTATTGTTGATGAACAGTACTGAGTGTGTAAGTACTCAACTTATGCTACTGAGTGTGTAAGTACTCAACTTATGCTTCCTTCTGAGGTCTAGGTATTTTCCTATACGTATTAATACTACTGTCCCTGGGTTCGATCTCTTCCCCAGCCATCTTATAAGTGGTTATCCCTGGATGCCGGGATGGTACTTAACTTACGGCCAGCGCCTGTCCTTCCCAATCTATCCCTGAGACACCTCAATAACACAGGTTATCAGACAGACTGCACACGCATGTACACACAACTACAGTGAGGACCACGATATTGCAAGCCCCTTAATTAAACAACTCAACTTGATAGCGAGAACCGTGAAACTACTTTTAGAACACATAGGCTATGGAAGCTTGTAATTAAAGTAACACACAGAAACCTCCATATGGATCACCTTCTGACTGCCCCACGACTGCTTTCTCGACCCGTGTGGATCTTACCTCCCCTGTGTGCCAGTATTGCTTTTCACGTGATTCTACTACAATCATCACATAAATACAGGATATCAGACAATTTCAACACACACCCAACTACACGGGGCTGGTGGCTAAGATGCTCCAAGCCCCTAAAATGAATTAAAAATAACTTTTCACATCAGGAATTCAGAATTCACTTCTCTCGTTGAAGTCTTCTATAGTACCTGCGAATGTTTAGATTTCACAGCTAGTTAGTTATTGTGGTTTTAAGGGGCGGGAACAACTAGGTTGTCTGCCCCTAATTTCACATTTAAACGGATGTTATCTCATGATGGGCTATGCCTTAAAAGGAGATATCACTATTTTCAAACACCTGTATGTTACATGCCAAACTTAAAATACTGCTTATTTAAAAATTAAGTTCGTTCAATAATTTTATATTTTTGTGGTAGAAAAGCTGGTAAAGGCTGCCTTGCCTGGTATAGCTGTCAATCCACGCCCTTTCTTGCCCGGGATAGCTTGGTGGTTACCATAGCAACAGCTCAAACATTGATCTGCTCGCAATGGAGCAGCGGCCTATTGATTAGTTACTGTACATGACAGGGGCTGATACACGCTTTAATCCATGGACCTAGACCTTGGAGCAGCCGCGTTTTATTGTGGGTTACAAAAGGTGTATCGATTATCTATGCCCAAGAGGCCAGGGCCCTCATCAGGCTGTAGAGCAGGGGTCATCAACCATTTCCCCTTCTAGAACCGCATTTGAACTCGAGGATGGTCGCGCGCTGCATAAATGTATAGCTTTATAGCCTATTTTCATTTATGACTAAGAGATTTTTATTTACAATGTAATAAAAGAAACCAGAGCTGCTTGGTTTCTACCAAGATGTCTCAAGACACAGAAAATCTCTCAATCCTTGTTGGGACATTTCATTATTATACAATTTATGGAACACATTAATTTGTAATCAAGCGGTATTTCATATCAGAAATGTCAGGTGATGGCATTCATGTAGATATGGTGCTGCAATATGGCCACGAGTCAGCAATGATGTTTTCAGGAGATTCTTTTCTAAGCCGAGCTTCTGGAACAGTTCCACAACTTCTCGATAGTGTCTCTGGCACCAAATAACATACCTTACATTGAAGATGCGATTCCTCTATCGATGTTAGTATTTTTCCCGAAAGTACAAAATTCAATCTACATAGATGACCTTCTTCTCCTGTTCAAGCTTTTTAGCGTGATCTGGTGTATTCTTCTCAAACCGAATGGTCGGATCAAGTATGTTGGCTTCATTGAATGTTTTCATAAATGCAACTATGTCATCAAATCGCATTGAGTTCTGTATTACTACTGGATGTCTTGCTCCCAGGGCTGGAGTTGAGGCCTCTTACTTATCGGCTACACATGCTTGGTGGTGCTGGCCAACTTCGCTCAAGCCGCATGACGCGCTCGTTGAAAGGATACTTATACTGTATAAGCTTACTTAGGCTTATTAACACCCTAATTCTGATGGGAAATTGTTACCATGAACTTTGTTATTTATTTCACATAGCTTGTCGAGAAGTGTTTGTATTGAAGGACAACCTAAATATGTAGATCCAAGCATTGACGGAGGGGAGACAGAATTGGACGAAGTCACTCCCGTTTTTCATTCCCTTTGACAAGTACAAGATCGGCACTGGTTAAATGAGCCTTCATGACCATGACTAAGTATTTATACGGAATGGTTCCTTCCTCCCTGGTAGGTTTTTGCTGAGGATTAACACTACCTAAGGGAAGATGATAAGAGACAAAAGGAGATAGGTTTCGGCATAGAGACGAGTATTGGTAGATAGGATCAGAATCAACAAAATGTAAGTAAATTTATATATAAAAAGGAATTTAGCCGTGCAAACCGTATTAAAAGTCTAACTTTAGTGGGGACTCGCACAAGGCAAGCGGAGATCGCAGCATGAATAGAGGTTGCCTGCAAGCGCTTGGGAAGTACACTTTCCCTCCCGAGCCGATATTCCAGTACTATGGGGACGGGTGGTAGTCTGGCAAGACAAAGTAAGCCAAAAGGAAAGGATGTAATAACTTTCCCTTCAGAAGGGTTAGATTTTATTATGCATTTTGAAGGGCCGAAATAATTTGAATTTGCCGTGATGTTTTTTTTTTTTTTTTTTTTTCTGGGAACTGTTGGATCTCTGGCAAACCAATCGAATGCTCCCAGAGAGTGAAGAGACAAAGTGGTTTTGATGATTTTAGCGATGTTGTTATTGTTTTTTGCGAAAATCTTACACGAATACCAAGTGTTGCACTTAAGGAAAACTAAGCTTTTACCCAGCAAGATGCCGATTAAGAGTTTAGAACAGAGGAAGACCTCAAACCTAACTCAAACAAAACTTAAATTTCGAAAACAAACCATAAGTCAGAGAGAAAATCTCTACAAGTAGGAAGCTTGCGAAGCTAGCTATACTTGCCTCAATGGCTTGCTAGAATTGGCTATGAAAACCAAGAGAAACTTTGAAAATGTTGTTACTTGAAGTTTTAGTTTAAATGCAACAAGTAGTAAAGACTTTATTGTTTGAGGAATAATACGTTTTCGTAAAGAGGGCTTAAGCTTAGAGGAAGAATCAGGGAAGAGAAGGTCCTGCCTTATCGAGATTCTAGCGAGAAAGATAAAGTGAAAAATAGAAATAATTTATTTAACAATAAATATAAAAGTTAGAAAATTAACAATGGTTAGATTTAGAATCTTATTTTTTGAATTGGAAGAACCTTTTCTTTGTTTAGTTCTACAAACATTTTGAGAGTCTCAGATCCAATAATAAGAGGTTTACAATTTATAAACAATATTAAATGGAGTACAAGTTTCTAACCTGATAAAGCACTAAAATCTTAGAAAGATTTTTAAAAAGTGTGCTTACGATTAAGAAATTTGAAGTTTGTAACGATAATTGTAAAGCAATTGTAACTTTGAAAGTTTAATGGGTATGATTCAAGCACTTTTAGAATGTCCTTATGGCAATCGAAAGGGCTATAAACAAATGTATTCGATTCCTGATTGTAACAGGACAAAAAGAAAAAGTTACAAGCGGAAATTGCCATTATTTCTAAATAGAAATTACTAGAGGTAATATACAAAAATGCACAGGTCGCATTAACGAAGCCTGGATTATACAATTAGTTAACTCCTTTATAATTAGAGAAAGTCCGATTTCCTAATTTTAGAAGGGAAAGATACATATCAAAATGTGGACTAGCCACAGTTGATACAGAAAGAATATATGGTAAATCCAACAAAATGGGAGGGAGTCTCTATGGGCTAAGCCTAGTAGAAAAAAAAGGACCCAATAATCAAATTTAATTTGGTTAGTCAAAGGTATTTGGGAAAGGGAAATAGGAACTTTAGGAAAAAGGCCTGGCCAGATTTATTTTCTCAAGAACGCGGTGCGGAAGATATTTAGCACACGCAAATTCGAAGCACTGATAGTTTTTGATAAGTTGAAAAACTTCACTATCGTATAGTGTATGTAGGTTCATAGAACAAGAGAAAGTTATTGCAGTTATGGAGAACACTTGGTGTTATTTGAGCTTGAATCAGTTTATTGCGTTGAAACGTTTTAGGGTTGCAGTTGAATGATGAGGTAAATTTCCCACGGTGGAAAGCAAATCAGGTGTTGACCAGCAGTTAATGTAACATGAATTCCTCGGTGAGGAAAAGTATTTCCATATTTTGGTGTGGAAAAAAACAGATTGCTTGATTAGCAGAAAGATTGGTTGACATAGAAAGTTCTGGAGCTATGACGACAGTTAAATGGGGTAAGAGAGATCCCGCGGTGGAAAGCTAAGTTTTATAGAGAGTGGTTAGTTTAACATGAATCCCTCGGTGTGGGAAGGTATTCCCATTTAATTTGTACAAGAAGTACTAAATTTTCATGTTTTAAAGCCAGCTTAGATAGCTAAAGCATGACCAGAAAAATCCCTCGAAGATGGTTATTGCACAATAGTTAGCAATTCCACACACTGTCTATAAATTTAAATTAAAAAGCATTTATCTCTTTAAAAACCATTAAAATATGTTTAAAAACATTGAATTTTTGTACTTTGCTTTCTTTTCATGTAGAGCAGGCGATGGTTCCTGGTGTTGGTAGGTTTAAAAAATTGACATGGCGTCTAGTTTAAAATGTCTCAAGAACAGGAGACTAGCCCGAGGAAGGGCTCCAAACTGTACGTTTGACGACTGAAGCAGAAGTGAGGGAGAGCGATCCCGCACACGACAGAGGAAGGTAACCTAGGGGAAGGGGAAGCAAGGGAGAGGGGATAGGAGACAAGGGAGTATATATCATAATTTACAATATGACAAAGAAAAAATTCTTATACAAAAATATTCTTCTCCATGGAGCGGTGTTCATGGAGATGTTAGCTGGCGACAATGTCGACGCTTGGTGGTTTGATGAGGAAGTTCTCCTGAGTTCGGAGAAATTGAAGTACTTCAGAGAGTAGCTGTAAGATGCTGCTAGGTTGGTTCCGTAGAAAATGCACCTCTAGAACAAACTTATAAAAAACATAAGCAAGTGCACGGGGAAAATATAATGTAAGGGTTCGCTGTTGGTGTCTGCGGGAAGGGAAATTAAATAAATAAATTAATATAGAAAGAGAAAGTGCAGCAAGAGCTAACTCTGACTGAACGTGTATTTCGAGAAATACACCATACTGGGGGCGGCGCCAGACACCAGCAGGGAACAAAAACACGATGTTAAAGATTGAAAAGAAGAGTAGCACTGAGAGAAATGGGTCTTATAATATACCCATTGGTTGTCAAGATCTTCGCAACCCTGTCCCTTCCGTTCCTTCCCGGGTAACAATCCACCACCCTGCCAGAGATCCACACTAGAGGGGGGAGGGGAAGAAAGAGAACTACCTATAAGGAAATGACCAGGTGTTAAGGGAAGCAAATCATCCGGGTCATTGGAATGTGGGGTCAAGGGGCGAGAATTAACAACACATTCAATCAACAAATAACTAGGAGTTGCGAGAAGTAAGGCTTCAATAAAGATCACACGATGCGAAAAGAGGAGAAATAACAAATGTAAACAAAGAGTATAAGAACAGATACATTGATTAAGACTAATAATATACCAAATGAGTAAAGAAACTATGCGAGTAAGAGGCAAGAACGCCATAGGTACCAATAATTTGACAGTAATAAACAATGACCTTAGATTATAAGGCGCACAAGAGGGATTAACTAGAAGAATAATTAAGTCAACAAAAAGCGTGACGCAACCAGAATAAATGTGAAAACTCATCAAATGTAACGACGAGAAAAGATAAGTTTGTTTAACAAAAAAAACAACAAGCATACACCATAGTTCCGCAGGATGCAATACATACGAGCGGTAAAGATACGTAAAGATGTTATGAATCTACACACGAAGCAAACATAGGTTACGTGTTTAAAAGAGTGACCGGAATAAGTAAACAAAACCTTGACACACATAGTTTAGCGAGATAACAGATATAAATAGCTAGAGAGGTCAGCGATCTGAACCAGTTTATCTGGGCAGGGAAGTAAGCAACTCACTGAATGACGGGAGCAAACCGGTTTGGCTACTGCTTGGCAGTAGTTGGCAGGTAGCCTAATTTCAGATAAGGCGAACACACGATGACCTTTGTCATATGTGGAGACAATGACGACACCTGGTGGTTTGATGAGGAAGTTCTCTTGAGTTCAGAGAATTTGAAGAACTTCAGAGGGTAGCTGTAAGATGCTGCTAGGTTGGTTCCGTAGAAGATGCACCTCTAGAACAAACTTATACAAAACATAAGCAAGTGCACGGGGAAAATAGAATGTAAGGGTTCGCTGTTGGTGTCTGCGGGAAGGGAAATTAAATAAATAAATTAATATAGAAAGAGAAAGAGCAGCAAGAGCTAACTCTGACTGAACGTGTATTTCGAGAAATACACCACTCCCATTGCAATCCCAAATGGCGTAGTATCTAATGGTTAGCCTATAGGACATAACGTACCACGGACATAACGTACCACCGGACATAACATACTACTTGGCCGGCTGATTACCTGCGAAGAGTCAACTAATGACCTTAAAATATTTAGGAGAGGACATAACGTACCACTTGAAAGAGTGGGAAGTTTTTGGGGTGCATGAAACCCTAACCGCACGGCCACTTGCTCGGTATTGCTCAATTAATCCTGGTAATAAATACGTGGGCAATAGCATAACATAAACTAATATAAAATATGATAAGTGATTGGTTTCCCATCACACATTATCTAGGCTTTGGACTGGCAAAATGTTTATACACATTTTGGGGTGTTTAAAAGTTATTTTTATTATTTTTTATTTTTAAATTGTTTTTTGTGGGTTTATATCCTAGCGAATAGCAAGTTCGTCATGATATGATTCATTCTATAAAGTGAATAGCATGTTCGCCATGTGAAGTTTCATTCCAAGTTCTGCGGATATGAGAGAACTCTCAAACAAGATTTCAAGTTTACATTCTCTTCATACCGCTTCACTATTCTATCAAGGCGTTCATCATACTTGACACATTTCTTCTTTCTCTTTGAACTTTCAATGTACAATTCGTACTTCATCCGTCGAAGTGCGCACATAAACCGCCCTTATTCGTTGTACACAACTCCATGTTACAATACCAAAATGTTTAAAGCCGCACAGTATGACCGCCACTGATGTTTATGTGGTAATGAACCTGTAACTGGAATGCCCGTCTGACATCAAGTGGTACGTTATGTCCTAGCGTAAATATTTGGGGATTACGGGAAATCCGTTCTTAGGTAGATAACGACCTAGGTGGTACGTTATGTCCTCTAAAATCAGGTGGTAGGTTTTGTCCGTGGTACGTTATGTCCGGACACCGTATCTAATTGGTGTGTCTTCTACCTTCCGCCGTCTGCAGGTGTAATGGGAATGACGGTTTAAAGATGACGTACGTTAGTTTTGGCACCCAATTTGGCGTTCAATCGATAACGGCCACCTCTTTGAACTCAAACTTGTATTTATTCACATTGAAACCTTGCACGTCAACCAGCAGTGCACGTGGCATGACAAAACGAAAAAAAAATACTCCTCCCTTGATCACGGCGTGTTAGCAACTAACTGAACCCACCCTATCGCCATGGGGGTAAGAGGATGGGAAAGAGGTTGGGAATACAAAAACAAAACAAATACACCACTTTCATTATACTACATCATTCATAAAATGATCAGAACATCGTGTACAATGTTTAATCATTGGATTTGGTGCATCCCAATCACAGCCAGCTTCTTCTCGATGCTTCAAATGCCTATAACAGCTGCGGCATGCGCAACATCCGGTGACATTCTGATATGCAAGAGTAGCTTATCCCAGTTGAAATCAAAATCGTGAATTCCGTACATGGCCATAAGCCCAGCGGATAAATATTGAATCATTTGCTGCAGTATATCACTAAAGAATTGAGTTTGTGACAGGAGCGACAAATCACAAACAACAAATCCACGTCTCGACTAGGTGATCAAGTTTCACATTTTCAGTACAGGGGATTGGTGAGTCACCCGACATGACGAGCTGTTGTGTTTTCCTCTTGAGACGCCATGACTGAGCTGCCTTCATCTTGCTCACATTATATTTATACTCTGGTCACGAGGTTCGACAGCGGATGATAGTACACTTGTTTCTCGTGATTATGAGACAATAGGCTGTTGTGTTTACCGGAACATTGCCATACGTTTCAAATTCTAGGCGGATATCGATAGTGGATACCTTCAAAGCCTCCTCCAAACAGAAACAGTCAAACACCACCTGAGGTGCCTTGTCTTTAAGTCCTGTGGTGTTAATATTTGACATTCTTCTTTCTGATAATAGGACGATTGGAATTTTGGAAACATGTAAATTGCACCATATTTATTTTTGGTGATATTTAAATCTAATCCATCAAGGGAAAAGCAGAATTATTCAGGTAGAGGCGTATATTTGGTTTGTTGATACTTGTGATCGGTTTGAAATCCAACCAGGACGTAGAGTGGTCTATCCATGTAGCGTGTGGTTTTACAGCCCAACTGTTCCTATCGACGAGCGGTAATACTGGGTACTAATGCAGCGCCCAGCTTCAAAATTGCATGGGTAAAGCTGCATCGTTCTCCACAATCTTGAGCAAGTGCAGTTTCTTCCGATAGGAACGGATGACGTGTGGTACTTTCAGTACTGCGCCCGAATCTCGCATTAGCCATCACCGATATCCGCTGAGATTGTAAGGATTGTAGGGACTTTGACACCCAGCTAGATACGTCAACGCATCCCTACTGGATAAATGACTAGGAAACCCTTGACGCATACGGACGTACAATAACACCACAATTAGTTACACATTTACTAGCAAATCTAATTCCATAATAACTTGGTAGTACGAGAATCTCGGATCTCGGACGTGAACGGTGAAGTTGAGACTAAGTGAGTTCTAGTAACCAACTGCTAGTATTATCGCACGGCGATTGCGAAAAGATGATCAGTTTCTATAAAAACAAAACAGGCAAACGACATGTGCCTGGGATTTATTCCCAAAAGTAAATATATACAAGAAATATCCCTGTCATTCATAAGAAAACATGAAACTTGCAAAACAAACAATTACTCTTGTAGATGAAATATCCACTTCCTAATCTTCGAATAAGATCGAATAGAAAAACTTATTAGTCATCCTGTGACTGGTTACTCGTGAGCTTGATCTACAATCAGCTGTTCGACTCATAATAATAACAATCATGAAATACCCTACCATATACAGCTATTTACAAACGTGAGCAAATCTAAAATAATAATGGAATATATAACTAACAATTATATACAATGTTGAATTACACGCGTCCAACGCGGTATTCGAATCTGGACTAGAATTGACGTGATATGTCAATCTAATGAGCTCTCCTGTTACAAACATCACTTCTAGACAAACACTTGTTCACAAAACGGTAGCTTCTATAAGCTTCTGGTTATAAGTCAAAATAAATGAACTATGTTAACGAACAATGAAGTTAGTTAAAGTTCTGTATAGACAAATCCATTACATAAGACTAATAATGACATTAAAGATCGAGACGGAACTACACCAACTTAATACGACGATGACGTGGCTATAGTATTAACGCTCACTGACAAAACAATACAAACAAACACTTTTAAACGTCAGTGACTATCTTAACACTATGTAGTAGTAAATTGCTCTCAAGGCAATACTCAATTCGTTACCAAAAGGTGAACTTCACATACTCATAGCGTCTCCTGCGCTTCCAAATACGACACAAATTCTCCTTACTCTTGCCACAATAACTCTCGTAAAATACTGCACGGAATACTTCAAAACAAACCCATTTGTCTACAAACCTGTAGCAGAATTAGTGATCCTATTATGCAACACTGCTGTGTATACAGTTCATGAAACACTGCTAACCTCCTCCTTCTCTAATTTTAAAATCATCGTGCTCATTACCTTCGACAATACATTTGTCTACAACAATATCTCTCGTTTGACATTCCACGTAACTGATCATAATGCAATCTAATGATAAACCATTGCATTGTACAACAATACCACGTTTACTTGGGTGTAAACTTTAAAATGGTTGTAGTCCGCTCGTCTGAAAGGTTAATAACAATAAAAATACTTTCGTTTCTCTGTTACAAAACAAGAATGAGCAAAGTCTTCATTTACCAACTTGCTTAAACATGTTACTGACTTTCCATAAACATACAAGTCTTATTATCTTCATTTTGCATTGGCAATGTTATAACAAATAATTGTTGCCATTAATAGGCCTCACCTGACTTCAATTGTCACTGTAGTGATCCTTTGTTGACATAAATAGTGGTTACATAAATTATCCGTGACTTACTTATCGTCACATAATAATGCATTCTTCAATTAGAATAATATTCTGTTAATTTTATTATTTATAACATTTTAAATTTGTTATTAAATGTTTATACATGTTAAACTTGTTATTTACAGTATCATAATGCCTCATCATAAATCTTATCGTGAGTAGTAATGTATTATAGCAATCTAAGCGCATAACATGGTTTGAAAACGTATGTGTTACGATCGAAGCATTTTCCTAACATATAACCGTTTCGTTAAAATGAGAAGGTTAAAAACGACGCTGGATAAAACCTGACCAAAACGGTAATCTAACTTCCAAATACTAATAAAATCACGTCTGGAGGACACACGGTGACGTGCAAAAAGTAACTAACAAACTCTAAATAGACATACAATAACATGAGTTATAAGAAAGAATTTCTACATAATGAATAGGACACCCTGCTACATCCTCAAGAAACTACAACAAACTACTGAGTTCTTAGAGCAGTCAATTCTGTACCTTTCTGACGGTCTGCGATGAAAATACCTCGATATTCCGCTCCGAAGTTGGCGCATGTCGGTCGCATTCCACACGTGCTCTGGGCCGGCCGCTCGCCTCGCAGCTGATCTCCCCGAGCCTGCATGACGGGTGCCCACCTGGCCTCAGTGAACTCGTGCTCTGCGGACAGCAATCGTCTGGCTTCACGACACTTGCAAGCCTAGATGCTCGTACCAGGAACATTGAACACCACTTACCATCTTCTTCTCTCTTCTCCCCCCGCGTCATAATAGTAACGTTGAGAGTCCGTAGTTAACATCTCTCCAAGTTCTTCATGGACATTTGAACGTAGCTTTTGAAGTTCAGCAAACTGCATGGTGGAATCGCAGTGGTGGTGACGTCGATCTCAGGACTTCGGAATCCACTCTGAATCTTCCCGTGTCATAGTGTAGATTATCCTCCTGCCATTTTTAGTGAATCATTCCTATCATCTTAGAGGGTGCAGAATAAGAATATCCCCCTCGACTCGTAGATTTTAGCATGTTGAAAATGTCAGGTAATATGCTTCTCAAATACTGCAGTTATAATGCTGCGATGTGTAGATTCGTTTTAAAAACGAAATTGCTTGCTTCTGTTGAATGTTGTAGATTATATAGCAATCTTCTTCTCTATTCGCTGTTTCATTAGTTTGCTTCTTGATATATTATGCTGCTTGTCGATACTCAATGTTAAATTTGCGGAGCGCTGCACGACAGGTCCGCTCTCTACGATGGTATCAGAAAGAGTCTCTGCTGTGTGTCCGTGGTTCACGCGCGCGGACAAACTAGCCATGGACTAGCCTCGCGACCGGTCCACTTATAATAGAATTATGTTAATTACTCTTCTCTGGGCCAAAATTATATAATTCTCTTCTTCATAATCAATGTAATATATTCTTCTTGGCCTCTGGGAATGCTAATCTCTCTTAATAAAGCAAATATGATTAAATAGCGTTTCCCACACAAATTATGTGCTTAATCCTCATTGGCTGCAGGTTTATTATCAAAACTCTACCTGTCCTAGCCTCTTATCACAAAGCCGTGTGCAAGATTGGTTTGTGTCGACCTGGCTGACAAAAACCGGTCTTGAGAGTGCTAACTTGAAGCTTATGACAATTTCCAGCTTCCTATGCTCAGGTACTGCCTTGGTTAAATTTACATTCACCTCAAAACTTATAAATCCAAATAATCCAAAATCATCAAAAATTCTCCAAAAATGTTTGTAAATGGTTCCAAACTCTTCCTAAAATATTTATTTCAATGAAATAAATTTTCATTTCCAAATTCCACTTAATACTCGAAAAATTGTCAGGTCGGTTCGATCCTCGACTCTGTCCATCACTTGGGCTGGGGTGAATTAGGGCTCAGTACGATGCTTTGCAGTTGAGTCTTTGAATCGTCTACCCATGCCTCATGACCCTAGAGCGCATAATAATCACTTCTGTGACGAAAATGAGTTCTTGTCTTGCATTCACCACATACGCTTGTGCTCCTCGGCAAAGCCTAGTACTAATTTGAGTGGTAAAAGACCGATAATGGTTCCATTGGTGCGAATCATCCGGTCGTTGGTCAAGTCGTGACAACAACCGGTCATACGAAGCGCTTTACCTTCCTCATTTCCGTACAAGGGATAAAGTTTCTTGGTGCCTGTTTTGCCCACATTTCGGGTACTAGGCCTATCCACAACGACGTCATTGATCTCGTAGCGAACCTCAGAAAAAGGAAACCCCAAAGCATGGTTGGCCAAATTCGACGTTGTCGGGTTGATACTGTCGGCTTTTGTGAGCTGACCTTCAATCTGAATTTAACTTTCATGGAGTATGGTGTAAATATCTTGGTGATTAATAACAAAACGAATCTCGTCATTGTTATTAGTCCTGATGTAAAGGGTTGGTAGGAATGAGGAACAATTCTCACGAAGCCCTCCTGTATTTCGACCTGGTTGGTCAACTCAGGGATCGAATTTATTACGTTGGCGTAGAGTGTAGCTAAGGTGTTGTAACATCTGCTTGTTGCCACGTGTTAACGTGTACACGCGTTGAGAACAACTGACACCCACCCTCAATGGTGTTGTTGCTTTAAACACGAGTTTCATACTGGTTCCAACTATAATTTGTAGGTAGCAGGCATGCAGCCTTAAGGTAATATCACTGACGTTTGTCACACTCACGAGATGATGGAGCACCAACGACGGGTTTTCACGAATAATATAGCCACAGGGTGACGTGACAATAAAATCGTAGAGTGAATGGGAGGGTTTCTGTTTGTTGTCTGTGATGATAATACAAGTGGCGGAGAAGTGATGGTCATCAATCAATTACACCGCTTGATCCAACCTGTGTATCACCTTTGGTCCAAGGACTCGTGCCGATTAGCCTAGCAAGGGAACAATTGAATCCGGTCGTGCTTTAAAATCAAACCTTAAGGATGAAAAAAATACTGAAGCGATGGGTCGCGTTGTTGGCTACAAGTTCAAACTTGTGTGTTGCCATTAAACCAAATTATTCAACAAGCACCTTGTAGATATGTTCATAAATATAATCTATGGTATACCCGCCGGGTGGTAGGGTTAACATAGAATCATCTAAGTAGAACTTCTCATAGACGATTTCACATACGCTGTAAGTCCTATTGTAGCCTTCAAAGGAAACAAGACCTAGCACGAAGGGTCGTCGTCCCAATTCAATAGGAGGATAAAAGTTGACGGAGACTTCTGCGCCTTACTCGTGCACTGTAAACTTCGAGTTTCAGCGGTCATACTGCCCACGCCATCCACCGTGTCGGCTCTTATTTAGAAAGGTGAGGCAGAGGCGTTCGCACTGTTGCGTGTTAAACATTTGCACTCGTTTCACATGATAGTATATCGTTGCACTGCTTCCGAAATAGTGGGCAAGCTCTGCCGGAGGAGGAAGATTTCCAAATCTGTCAAAGTACCACACGGTGGAACCACGATTGACGTAAGCCACGTAATGTGTTCCTGGTCCATGACTATTATCCAAATTAATGACGGCACGTTCATGCTTCCATGGCCGTGGTGGTAATTGGTTGCGCATAAACACACCTGGAAAGAGTGAAATCTGCATCTGTTTAGCATATCTTATGACTTCTTCATGTGTCATGGCTCGCCGTGGCAGTGCGTGGACTAAAGGTTTTTCGACAACATGTAAATGCAGGGTCCTATTTTGTAGAGGGATAGCTTCATATTGACACCCTTGCTAAGCAGGGCTATGGCCTCCATGGTTTTATTGTGCCTTTCACTTTCCCTCAACTGTTGTGTCGCCTCCTCGACGGCCTTAATCGTTCATGCTACAGCACTTGCTCCGCCGAGGATGGAACTCAGAGCGGCTAGTCCAGCAAACAGAATGGGTCAAGATCCTCCTCGGTTCGGTACAGGAGTCACTCGAGCACATTTTATGAAACGTAGATTACTTTTGGGATTGGCATGCAATCCTGCTGCTCAAAGTGCCTACTTAATGAGCAACTCACTTATTTTTCTCCGCGCGTGGTTTGACGCACCGCATTAAGAATAGATTTAAAGCCTTTCGCGGCGTCTTGGTCTTCTTCACCACATAGCGCTGTTTTATCATGATGAGTATAAACAACCTCACACCATAAAGTACGGATCACGACTAACGTTCCTCGGGTGGAGAATATGTCCTCTTTACTCGATAGTGGCGGTATATTCAAGTTCAATATAAAGCGGAAAATCGTTTATTGTTATTCCAGAGAACATCGGCAAGATAGATGAAACATCCATTGTACATTGGTTTTGTGTCATTGTTTAGTCCCATTAGCAATGAAAGTAGTTCAATCTAAACCTAAAATTAGTTCAACTCAATTCAATTTTTTCGACTAGTAAGTCGAGCAGCAATTTCATCTTCGTTATGATGAGCTGTAGGCCTATTAGGAATGCAGCATAGTTGTGAAGAACAAGGGTAGTGTTAATTTTTCTTCTCCGACTTATCACTTATCACTATGCTACGGCGTAATATTTGCATCCCATTCAACACTTTGGTAGACATGTTGAGGCGATTGTCTCCAACATGTGGGATCATATTATTCTACAATTTTGAGATGTTTGCTCGTTGTTTAAGGACTGATTGGAGAAGTGCAAGGTCTTTTCTTTAGATCAATAATAATGCTATTGGTTTTACGTCCCTTTTAACAACTCCGGCTTTTAGAGACGCCGGGGTGCCGGAATTTTGCCCCGAAGGGGAACTTTAAAGTGCCAGCATATCTACTGACACGGCTCTCTCGCATTTTCGCACCCACAAATGCCAACTGGCTGCGCCAGGGTTCGTTCCCACTATCTTGAGCTCAGCAAACGAGAACGTTACAGCTGAGCCACGCAGGCAGTCTTTCTTTAGCTCAAGAACACTATTTATTTTCATATTTTTGAGAAGTTTGAGTTTGTAACAGCAGTTATTCTTGCTGATGAAGTGAGCATTTCTAAATTCAATTTTGAATTGTATGTTGTTTTTGACACTTTCGTATTATTTGAAAGTCACTTAAGATTACAGATGTATGAAACCGAATCTCAAAAATTAGGTCAATATAAGAATGGGAATAGATTAATACAGTGAGATTCTTTTGCTGGAACGGGGACAGTGGCCAACTACCAGGCGCACGCACGCCTTCCGCCAGCCAACCGAACTCGTTCCGCAGATTGCGCGCAGTTAGAAACATTAACTTCAACCTAGCGAGGTGAGCTAACCAGGGTCAGTAAACTTCCATCAAAGAGGATGTGAAGTGTCAGCACACAGATAAGAAGGTAACATAAACAACAGCTTCCTGCAAGATTTAAATAAATATGCACAGATGTGTTCTTTTATTTCTTGGGAGTCTGGACGACCTCACGACACCGGTTAAAGGTTATAACTTATCTTTTCACAGATGATGCTGGAAATGTTCTCCTTGTGCTGACAGACAGACAGACAATAACTTTGGAAGTTACATCGTTACATTATGCAGCTATTCATGTTCCACCCTGCGTGTTTACTGTGATTAATCGAAGCACGGACCTAAGACCGTTTGATGTTAAATTGCTGGGTAATTTAGAATACAAAGAATACAGATCAATTACCCGTACTCGAGTGGAGCTGGAGAACAATATACGGCAGCCGATATCCCTCACAACAGAAGGGAATTACAACGTGTAAACGCTAATTTATTTACACGGTACAACGCCTGTCAGTCAGCTGAAGGAGAACATTTTCAGCATCTTCTGTGAAAAGGTAAGTTCTTTAATCATGATTTGCTGATGAATTTACCATTAATTAATGTACTTTGTTACGGTTTCTACCTGCGCGCAATCTGCGATTCGAGTTGGGTTGGCTGGCGGAAGTCGTGCGCGCGCCTGGTAGCTGGTCGCTGTCCCCGCTGCAGCCAAAGAATCACCCTGTATTATGATTGTTGGAAGGAGTTAGGAAGCATACTGAATTAACCATAGTTTTCTTCGAAGACGGTGAACACGTTAATGTGACCAATTAAATTGAGTGGGGAATAACACACATCTACCAATCTGGAAACAACTAGGCTACATGAATTCATTATACTCTTTTATACACTGCTCCAAAGGGGCGGGGGGTAATTGGATGGAATGTTTCGTTCGTTAGATGAACTTCATCAGAACCTGTTCACTCAAGGGATTTAGGTTTGGTGGATATGTATGCAACACATTTTTTATAAGCACAGTATATAACATACTTTTAAGATATTCTTAATCTCGTGTCAGGAAACAGTATGTCAAGCGAATTATGTAAGACAACGTGAAAGAAGGGTAGACACACATCATAAAGAACACAGAAATGCCATTTAACACACAAAAGTCCGATAACCAAGATGTTAGGCCCCTTAAAGCCATAATTATCATCATCATCGTTGCGTAGTAGCCAGCACTCTTGGCCCGAGTTCTATTCCCACCGCAGCCATCCTGGAAGTGGTTTCCCTGGTTTCCCCACTTCTACTCTGGTGAATGACGGGATGGTTCCTAACTGAAGGCGACGACCGCCTCCTTATCAATCCTCATCTGAATTACAACTACACACACTAATACAGACATCTCAATAACACAGGTTATCAGACAAAATTCCACACCCACCCAAGTACACGGGGCTACATGACCACGATGTCGCAAATCCCTTAAATGAATCAACAACAACATTTAACACACAAAACACTCAGCTGTATGCGAGAACATGTACAATAACGGGCATAGTTTCACTAATGTAGAAACAGATCTAAACCTTTGCACCAAGAGACAAAAGACAGGGTACTTTGCAGATAAAAAGCGATAGAAATCTATCTACGGGCTCTTATGGGCTTTTACATTTAGCGGACTCCCCCAGAATTGATGACTTCGAAGTCTTTAAAACTGGATTTTCGCTATGTTATTTAATAGGTTAATGGTCATGGGTGGAGAGTACATGATCCTCAGCATCCATTTAATGATATGTAATTCTTACATTCTTGATATGCAACATGATTTTGTAATGTATCTGACAGCAGTGTCTGCACGCTGGATGGAACAGCACGCGTGCTGTAGTACGTGTCGTAGCTCTCCACTGAACGCACGAGTCCAGATCTCTCCAAGATATTTGAAGCAGTGTTGGAGTGAAAGGATCGTTTTGTGTAATATAAAAATAATTGTGATTTAGGTATAAGTAAGTGGCATTAAAGATATGGCTGATGTTCCATTTGCGAAACGTAAACCCGGGGAAATTTTAAGGCGTAGAGAACGACAGATAGTTTGTAACGTCTACAATTAAATAAAGACCAAGAATCAGGAGAAAAGTGTGGACAGGACTGCAAGAGAAACTGCTGGAGCATGCGGCGTGGTATGACAACTTCCCATTCACGCTGATGTACGTTTTTGAGAAACCCAAGATGATATTATTATTATTATCTACTCACCTGCAATAATGTGCGCAACAGAACTTTCATGCAGTTAAATTACGCGACTTGTGCCGAATGAGAAGCGTGTAGTTTAGTGTAAAAAAATACTGATTGTCAGTCTGAAAGACTAGACTTTATATCACTTTAAATGCTACAAATGCTGCGTGAACTCAAAGTCCATTAGCAAAAAAAAAGCAAGGGCAAACCAAGGTCAAAGGAGGTAGCTGGCGGGATAACGTCACGCTCACCGGAGCGTGCGCGGAAAGGAGGAAGCTCAAGCAGTACTATGACGTCACACACCTCGGTGCATTCTCGGTACATTTCGTCACCGTAACGTAACGCCAGATCCCAGCGAAGTCGACATAATCATTTAAAATGATAATAAACCGCTAAGGCTCATTATGAAATTGATAATGATTGTTTTGAGGAATATTTTAAAGAACAGATTGTCACAAATTTCCCACATCAGTCTGTAGTATTTGTCTTTCATTGTCCAATGTACGTTGTGCTACTGGATTTTTTGTTTACTTTCTTTCATCTATCTTTACCGAGCTCGATAGCTGCAGTCGCTTAAGTGCGGCCAGTATCCAGTATTCTGGAGATAGTGGGTTTGAACCCCACAGCCGTGAAGATGGTTTTCCGTGGTTTCCCATTTTCACACCAGGCAAATGCTGGGGCTGTATCTTAATTATGGTCACGGCCACTTCCTTCCCACCCCTAGCCCTTTCCTGTCCCATCGTCGCCATAAGGCCTATCTGTGTCGCTGCGACGTAAAGCAACTAGTAAAAAAAATATTTCATCTACGCGTGTAATATACTGCTCAAAAAAATTAAAGCACCACTTTTTTCAAAGGCCACCAAATTTGGAAAGTTGACTGCACAAGGTCGAAATCTCAGTATGACGTTCGCCCCGACGCCTACCAAGCACATACTTCAGCACAACTCCCCAACTTGTGTAGTTTCGGGATAGCGCCCCCAAAACCAGCCCATTTTTGAAAACCGTAAATTGAAGTTTGCGAAAAATGCTGTAGGACTTGTCGCAGGTTGCCAAAGCAGTCGAAAATGAATGAGTCTTGCTCTTAAGGTTCCACGAACACGTTTAAATCGTTATATTTGACGTTTGGGCATTTTCAACCCCCTTCATCATCCACTAAACATGGACTACCATTGGGGCGCCTGAGAAGGTACCGGATGTGTTTAACCACTTGAAAACCTGCACACCGTCCTCAGTTGCTGATTGCAGTAAGTTCTTAAGGCCTCCGGCAATGTTCACCCCTCCTAACACCCTCAACTGGCAAGGGACTAAACCACCCCGTCTTGATTCACCCCTAAGGAAGGTTTAAATCGAGATTTTTATCAGTGCTGCTAATGGGGGGTGTCTTCCCCTAACGTTTCAAAAGAGGACCTGCGCCTGTGTCACCACCCCTTCCCTTGCTACCCCCTTTTGTATGATTTTTCGAATCAGGCCCTTTTTAAGGGCTGAAATGAGGTCTTAATCACTGAAAGGGCTGTAAAGGTCCTTAGAAGTAGAGGTGACACGAAATCAACCCCTTCCGATGTTTTATTGACATTCCATCCCTCAAAGTTGACATTTTTGCACCCTCAACCCTCCTTGTCTGGACGCGTAACGCGTCTTGGCAGAGTTTTCAGAGTTGGATCAAAATGAAGCGTATGGCCTGAAATGGAGCCCAAAAACAGCAGGTTGGATGGAAATTCATCGGTAGGGTGGGAAACGGGACCAAAAAGTTTTCAAAAAAGTTAACAGCCTCTAGTAAGTACACCAATACATAGGCAACCCACATCACGTAAT
Source organism: Meconema thalassinum (assembly GCA_946902985.2). Lineage (NCBI taxonomy): Eukaryota > Metazoa > Arthropoda > Insecta > Orthoptera > Tettigoniidae > Meconema > Meconema thalassinum. The sequence continues at coordinate 271,211,658 of OX336389.2, read as the reverse complement.
TTTTCTCCCATTGCCAAACTTTGTAACCTATTGCCGATCATAGGCAACCCACACGCACGGACGTGATGTGGGTTGCCTATGCATGGGCGTACTTACTGTAGGCTGTACACTTTTTTGAAAAATGTTGGTCCCGTTTCCCAACCTACCGATGAATTTCTATCCAGCCTGCTGTTTTGGGCTCCATTGCAGGCCATAAGCTTCATTTTCATCCAACTCTGAAAACTCTGCCATGACGCATTACGCGTCCAGACAGGGAGGGTTGGGGGTGCAAAAATTTCGAATTTGGGGGACGGAATGTCAATCATCGATCGGAAGGGGTTGATTTCGTGTCACCACTACTTCTAATGACCTTTACAGCCCTTTCAGCGATTAAGACGTCGTTTCAGCCCTTAAAAAGGGCCTGATTCGAAAAATCATACAAACGGGGGTTGCAGGGGAAGGGGTGGTGACAAAGGCACAGTTCCTTTTTTGAAACGTTAGGGGAAGACACCCCCCATTAGCAGCACTGATAAACATCTCGATTAAAACCTTCCTTAGGGGTGAATCGAGAAGGGGTGGTTTGGTCCCATGCCAGTTGAGGGTGTTAGGGGGTGTGGACATTGCCGGAGGCCTTAAGAACTTACTGCAATCAGCAACTGAGGACGGTGTACAGGTTTTCAGGTGGTTAAACACACCCGGTACCTTCTCAGACGTCCCCAATGCTAGTCCATGTTTAGTGGATGATGAAGGGGGTTGAAAATGCCCAAACGTCAAATGTAACGATTTCAACGTGTTTGTGGAACCTTTAAGAGCAAGACTCATTCATTTTCGACTGCTTTGGCAACCTGCGACAAGTTCTGCAGCGTTTTTCGCAAACTTCAATTTGCGGTTTTCGAAAATGGGCTGGTTTTCGGGGTGCTACCCCGAAACTACTCAAGTTGGGGAGTTGTGCTGAAGCATATGCTTGGTAGGCGTCAGGACAAACGTCATAATGAGATTTCGAACTTGTAGGTCAGCTTTTCAAAATTTGGTGGCCTTTGAAAAAAGTGGTGCTTTAATTTTTTTGAGCAGTATAATATGTGAAGTATCATATGATAAGAACAACATTACTTATTATTTCCGGGTACTCTCTTCGCCTCTGCAGATGAAAGTGACTCACTGGGATCTGTGCAGGTGTCGCTGCGACAGATGATTTGTATCCTGTCACTGACCTAGACTGACCTTGGAGAATATATTGCCATATTACGTATTAAACTTGATCCGTATCTAACGGATGACTCAGGTTAGTTTTCTTGTCATTTCAATTGTTTTGTCATAGCCATACCGTAGGAAACTAAAATTCCAATGTAAATAAATAGTAAATTGTTGCAGTATTTATAATCCGTTCTAAGCATTGTTATGTAAATCAATTACTATCCTCGGATCCCCCACTCCTTAGGGGAATAACTCAGTCTTTATCTTTATTAAAAACTGTTCATCCAAATTCTGTTATTCTTACAGGAATTATAGTAAAAGGTTGCAGATTATAATGGCGCGAAGGATAGAAATTCCGTCCGGATGAGGAGCTTGCTGATACTCAGTCCGGCAGCGGGCTGTACTACTCGTGTGGAGTGCTGTACAATAGCGTGGCAACGGCTGTGCCATAAGATCTACAGTACACTCTTAACTCAGGACGCACAATAGCTAACGAAAGTAACCCATACAACTTAAAGCAACACACATTTTGGAGACCTCATCCCTATTCATGCTTTTAGACAATATGACAGGCATAAACATTTCCCGTAACACGCAGGAAGTGAAATAACGATGGAAGTGAGGCAACGGATATGATAAGGTGAGGGCAAATAATTATAATGGAATATTATTAGTTGGGAGGATGTACAATGTACCAAATTCTCAATGAGTTAGTTAGTTAGTTATTGTTGTTTTAAGGGGCGGAACTACGAGGTCATCTGCCCCAAAATTATCAATGAACCAAGGCCTAAACAAAGCAGTATTGCAGAGTCAAACCACGCGCATATACATAACAGATAACTGGCTCACTTCAGTATTACATAACAGCATCAAGGTGTTTGCATGTCTTAACGTAATCTACACCTTTTCACCGATCTGAACCAACATTTGTATACTTACCCTTTGGAACCCCGCGAGTAACACTGTCTGCATGAAATTTTGGACATACCACTCCATTTCCTGTATTTAGGCCCTTTGGCACAAATATACACCGTTTCACCGATCTGAACCAAAATTTGTATGCTAACGCTATTGGTCTCTACGTTTCTAACAGCCAGTGAGATGTAGGCCCAAGGCCTTTTAATCTTTTAATTCACTTACTACTCTTTCTAATCTTTTTTTTAAATTTTTTTGTAAATTACATGTGTCAGTGCTGTAGTTAGTAAATAGCTGTTTCCCTATTCATAATTATCATTATTTTCATTACGGGAAAATTACCTGAATGTTACGTCCATTATACTGTACTACTTTTAACCACACTACAACAACCACCACCACCACCACCATCACAGAAAGTTATATTTTTAAAATATGTTTTTTCTGTTAGTTTAAGTATCATGTGCCAGTTCTGTAGTAGTATTCATTATCATCCAAGAAACAAATAAATCCACCGGGCGAAGCTGGGCACTACTGCTAGTTAGTCATAAAACGCAAACGCAATAATTACTTGAGTGCTATAAACTAAAAGAACTCTAATGAAAATTCGACATGTTAAACGTTTTAATAATTACATGTGTTTTTCCCGAGCTCTCAGGTGTGCTGAAATGGGTTTTTCTCTGGAGTGTTATCGCGCGAGGATCGGACTGTGGTATGCGAAGTGTAGTCGGGATTTCCGGTGATTGTGTGTGCGAACGGGGCCTAGTGCCCTAGTGATAGCTGCGTTGTTGGTTATTGGTGGAGTGGAAGTGAATCCAGGCCCTGTTACTCCAAATGTGAATCAGGCAAATGATCCAGTGGCAGCATTAAAGTGTTCGAAGTGCAGTAAAATATTGAAGAACGGTGTTCAGTGTGGACTATGTGAGAAATGGTTTCACTTCGGCTGTATTAAGGTCAAGAAGGAGGATTGTGATGTCGGGAATTGGTTTTGTAAAGTATGTAATACGCCGGACTGTTTGAGGGTGCAAATCAAAGCAAGGGATCAAATAATACAGGAACTTAGAACAAAGCTTCGTGAATCAGAGGAAACGGTGAAGGATGTGACTGAACGGCTTTCTACTGGGATCAGTGTGGAAGAGGGCGTGCAGGAGCAAACTGAGGATGACGTTATCATAATGGGTGATTCTATGATACGATGGAGTGCGAATATCTCGAGGAAATCAGGTGCGAAAGTGCGGTGTTAAAATTAAAATTAAAATTGATTAAAATTGACCAGCTTGCCCAACAAATGGAAGAAGCAAATGTAGAGGACTGTGACAAAGTTAAAGTGTTGTTGCTCCATGTTGGGACGAACGATTTGAAGAAGAGGGCTACAGCTGATTACATCATGGGGGGAGCTCAACGAACTAGGCAGAAAAGCTAAAAGCAAGTTTAGAAATGCAAAAATTATAATGAGTGGCATTGTTCTGCGGGGAAATATTCCGTTAAGGCGAGTTAAGACTGTAAATGACCGCATGGACTGGGTTTGTGCACAACTGGGATTAGTGTACGTAGATGCTGACTGCTGGATTGGTGGCCGTGACTTCGCCCGAGACGGGCTGCATTTAAATAGACGGGGCGCTTTCAACCTAGGGAGCCTACATGACAGGGTCATCGGTTCGTGTCGGCCATTGTGAGGAGGAGCAGGTCCAGAGGTTGCCAGCCGACGGGAACAGAAGGAGCTACTTCGGGACATTTGCTGCGGAGGTAAGACTCTAATATTACTGCAGGTTAATTATCAGAGATTAGGAAATAAATTAATTGAATTTTGGAATCTTGTATAGACGTATTCTCCGGACATTGTCATTGCTACTGAATCTTGGTTATATGAGGATATAAATAGTAATGAAATAATTCAAGGGACCTACGAAATGTACAGCAGGGATCGAGGGAAGCGAGGTGGTGGGCTATTTATTTGTGTGCGCAAAAATATAGGTAGTTTCTTAAAGTGGGCTGATACGGATCATGAAATGTTATGTGTACAAATTTCGGATAAAGGGAATAAATTCCCTCTTCAGGTGATAGGGGCGTATAGAGCACCGAAAGATAACTTTTCGCTTCTCGACACATTGTATGATAAAACTTGTACGGGTAATGCTATGAAAAAGAGCATAATAATTGCCGGAGATTTAAACCTCCCCAAAGTAGACTGGTCTGGTGAGTCAACTAGCTGTGGTCAAGCTCAGAGCGCTGCAAACAAATTCTTAAGGGAGGGTGGATTTTCCCAAGTAGTTGACTTCCCAACTAGGGGCAATAATACCTTAGATGTTTATCTCGTAAGGCCTGTAGAGCTGTATGTTAACTGTATGAAAGTACCAGGAATTAGTGACCATTCTGGGGTTGAATTAAATATTAGAAACGGTGACATTACAAAATTAGACTCTGATGTAGCAAATAAGATCATATTCCAGTATCGCAGGGCGGATCAGGGCAAATTTCAGGGGTATTTGAATGATCTATTTGTAGGATGGACATCGGAAGGAAATCACATTAATATCCTGTGGACTAACTTTTTGAAAATTTTAAATAGCGCTATTGATAAATTTGTTCCATTTAAATTACTGAAACATAACCCATATCCTGAGTATTACACACGGGAAATCAGGCGTCTTAAACGGAAAATTAGGAAATTATACAATAAAAGACATGATAGTGACAAGTATATGTTGAAATTTAAGTCCTTATCAAGAGAGCTCGTCTTAAAAAAGAGGGCTACTCATGACAATGCAAGGTTTACTTGGTTCGGGAGGCGATGGGTGGGAAAATACATTACAGTTATGTTAGGAGAAGAAAGGGAAATTCAAATAATTTGTCGATGATAATGTCCGGTGACGGTAAATTAATTACTGAGAAGCAGGCCATTGCTAATGAATTAAATGTATTCTATGGTAGTGTGTTCAATAAATCCAATAGCTGTGTGTTGGATCTTAACGATGAATCAGGGGCTCCACTTCTCCAAATAAACCAGTCAGCAATTGTAAAGCTAATACAAAAATTACGTTACAATATATCGAAGGGTCCTGATAATATTGTTAGTGAAGTACTTAAACTAGGAGGTAGGGCCGTGGCACAATACTTAGAGGTGATGTTTAATGTGTCCATAAACAATGCGCAAATCCCAGATGACTGGAAAAGAGCTACGGTAGTCCCAATATTTAAGGGAGGGAGCAGACTTGAATTGGGCAACCACAGGCCGGTTAGTCTTACGTCCATCGTTTGTAAACAGATGGAGCATCTCATTTGCGACTACTTGAGGGAACAGTGGGAAACATTATCATGGTTTAATGATAGGCAACATGGATTTCGGAAAGGTTACTCATGCGAGAGTCAGATGCTATCACTTTTTCAAGATATTAGCGAATCGTTAGACGATGGAGTTTCAGTCGACGCCGTAGTTATAGATTTTGCGAAGGCATTTGATGTCGTGCCGCATGACATGCTACTCCATAAATTAACTTCGACGAAGATTGATAGAAGAGTAATTTTATGGATCCAAGAATTTTTGAAGGGTCGTTCCCAGAAAGTGAAAGTTGAAGGCCGATTCTCGGATGAAATTACCGTAACGTCGGGTATCCCTCAGGGTAGCGTAATCGGAACTTTGTTATTTTCGGCGTTTATTAATGACTTACCAAATGGGATTCGCAGTGACTATCGATTGTTTGCGGATGATTGTGTAATATATCGAAAGATACATGACTCACAAGACAATGCAGTACTTCAGGATGACCTGAACCTCGTCTATAAGTGGGCGATTGAAAATAAAATGGAAATAAACACAAGAAAATGTAGTCTAATAAAAATAGGGAAAGTGCGAAGGCAAGAATTTCAATATAACATTGGCTCGGAAATACTTGTAGAAGAAGATTCTTGCAAATATTTGGGCGTTCACGTAAGAAATGATATGAAATGGAGTAGTCATATAGGATGTGTAGTTTCTAAAGCTTACAAATCCCTGCACTTTGTAATGAGGGTATTAAAAGGAAGTAGTACCTCTGCTAAAGAATTAGGATATTTGTCACTTGTAACACCTATTCTGGAATACGCCTCGGCGGTTTGGGATCCATATCAAGTAGGGCTCATAAATGAGTTGGAAATGGTACAAAGAAAGGCCGCTAGATTTGTGCTCAGTGACTTTAATCCCAGGAGCAGTGTGAGCCGTATGTTAAAGAAACTAGGGTGGGAATCACTTGAGGCTAGGAGGATGAAATCTAGACTCTGCACTATGTACAACACGTGTACAAATCAACCAGCATGGGGTGAGCTTAGCAAACGTATGGAAAAGCCTACTTACATGGGTAGGGGCGATCATCCTTCCAAAGTTAAGGGCCGACCACAGCGAACAAATTATGGTAAATATTCTTTCGTAAACCGTGCCATTGATAATTGGAACTCTCTACCTGCCGCAGTCTTAGAGCCTTTTCCCAAACATATAGGTGTGTTTAAGAAAAGACTGACTATTTGTGTAAATACTCCAGTTTAATTGTTAATGAATTGTTATGTACAATTATTTATTTGTTATGTATAACTAATTTGCCACCGGGGGACACACCCCCAATTGCAAATAAACGAATGAATGAATGAATGAATGAATGAATGAATGAATGAAAGAATGAATGAATGAATGAATGAATGAATGTATACATTATTGTACGTAATATACATATCCACCAAACCTAAAAAGAAAAGCCGTAAGTGAACTTTATCAGACGATGTTCACCTAACCAACGAAACTTGTCATCCAGTTAACCCCCTTTTTTTTTCGAGAATACTGTAAAAAGTGTATAATTAATCCATGAAAATTTTCCACGTTAGTAGGTGTGAGTAGATAAGTGCCATTCTCCACCAAATTGTGTTGACCGATTGGAAAGCAAATCTTTCACTAGATTACGAAGGCAACACTGGAAAATGGCCTCTTCAATTGCTATATACCATAGAAGATCTGTTTCATCGTATGTTAACGTATCATTACTATGGTATTTAATGATTATGATCAAGAGCTAGGAAGCTCATTAAGCAGCAATTTTTGGATCTAGGGGACAATTTAAAGATGTGTTATTCCTGGTAAGATGCCCGAACCATTCCCTGAATAAAAGAGTTTATTCAATGGTGAAACCATAGTATTTTGGGTTTGTGTTTAAGTGGTGAATTATGGTAATTCATGAATAATTATGAATTCATACACACTCTGCCTGAAAAGTTCGGTGAATGGCTCTATATTACGAACGGATTGTTGGCTTACCCAAAACGGCCGTTACTATCCTTCGAAGTAATCCCCGTGGATGGTTATGCACTTCTTAGAACGGCTGTACAAGTCCTGACATAGTCTTCCTGAGGGAAAGCCTTCAGTTGGGTCGTCGCATTACGTTGAATGCCCGAAATGTCCGAAAACCTCTGGCCCTTCGGGGCTTTTCGGCGACCCTGGACCCCGGTACTCCATACTTTGACGCTTGCCTTCGAGGTCGTACCTCAGGCACCAGGTCTCGTCACCTGTGACGATGGTTTTCAGGACCATTCCATTCCACAGAACATTCACCCTTCTCACTGCCACCCGTCAAGCAGGTGTGCACGTTAGGTTGCATAAATTCACCCTTCTCACTGCCATCCGTGTATCAGGTGTGCAAGGCAGGTTGCATAAATTCACGCTTCCCTCTTGCTTTCAATTTAGAGTTTTGACGACCCAAACTGATGGCTATTCATAAAAAAGACTATGCCAGGAGTTTCCAGGGCTTGTTCAGTCGTTCTCAGAAGTGCATAACCATCCACGGGGATTACTTCTAAGGATAGTAACGGCTGTTTCAGGTAAGCCAACAATCCGTTCGTAATATAGCCCATTCACCGAACTTTTCAGACAGAGGGTACAACAGTGGAGGAGTCACTCTGAAAATGGAAAATACAGTAAATATACGAGGAATGGGTGTAATGAATAAATAACGCATTGAAATAAGTATAAATTAGCCACAGTAGATCTTGGAAACTAATGATTGTCTAAAAGGAAACAATAGAAAGAATTATCGTATCTTGACAAATTGAATGGTGATTAAATATTATTGTGTTATAACATTGAGAGATACAGATTTCGTAGAGTTAGATCTGACACTCATTTCTTACTAACCTCTGCGTTGCGTTTCTTCCTATTACTTCAACTTATTATGATCCAGGGTGCCCTCCAAAAAACATACAAATCGTATACATGGAATGAAAATAGAGACATAATGTAGGCCTACTTTATTCACTGCTATTTTATTCATAGAAAGGATATATTTCTTCTGTACTTAAGTATTGTGTAAGTCATTTCAGTCGCGGCATAAATTTGCGCTTATAACTTTTCCTGGAGTGTGGAATCTGTGGACAATCCCCATGAATACTCCAGCAATAGTCGGCCAGCATGTTGGTTCCATTCATCTTATACCGTGTTTCCATAACCTTCAAATCTTGGTGGAATCTTTCACCTTCTTCATCACTGGTAACACCAAGATTTTCCGGGAACTTATCTAGATGCCTATGCCGAAATTGCAATTCGATGCTCATGTTGCAACCAAGCACGTTGTGTGAGTCCACGAGTTTCTAAATTGTGACTGTGTAATTTTCGGCTCGTGTATTTGCAAGAATAATAACTAAACATTCATTTCCAGTTCTGACATTGTCCCCATGAAATGTCGATCTGTGATGAGTTACCGTATCTGTGGACCATTAAATACACCAGCCTTAATCTTTTTGAAATGACAGACTGCGAAATGCCACAAGGAGGCACAGTACTTGAAAAACTCTCCTTCAGGTATCAAAACTTTCACGCACTGCTTCATGAAACCCAGTTGCAATTGCAAAGGTGGGAATGTGTTTCTTCTATCAACAAGTAGCTCATTAATAATGTTCGGATCACTCGGTTCGCAGGTAATCGTGGAGGCCACTTACTTTCCAGCCAATGCTTGTCACATACTCTGCTGTCCGACATGCATAGATGACAGGGATATTTGAGGTACCTGCGTTGCTGCCTAAGAAGGAAACATACCATTTTAAGTTCAACACATAACACAACTCAGAGGACCTCTTTATATCTCCATATTCTTCACGAAGAGAAACTGAATGACCAATTGGAACTGACTCCAATAAATTGCCATTGTGAAGGAGGACACACCTGAAGTTCCACTTTGAGCTATCGCCATTCAGTTGCGATAACATTACGAAAGTCCTCATTTTCTGGAGGACTGCTGTAATTGAAATTAATTTGAAATTGGACAATGGAATAATGATAAGAGGAACTTGAAATTTCTGCCTTGACGCAATCCAATTATTACTATTATTATAAGTAAAAATAAATATGGAGATAGTTAATTGGTTGCAACTTCCTCTTTTGCTTTTATTTCAACATTATTTTGTAAATCAATAACTTGAGTCATATTTCTATATTTTCCCGTATTGATTATGATATATTACAAAAATATCCTCTTCACAATACAATATTTGTCATACACTATTATTTATAAATGATGATACATGTTTCGGTTCTTTGAGCCTTCTTCAGTCTAATAGCACACAAAAAATCTCACATGTCAATCCAGAACTAATCAGTGTGACATTCTCAACAAAATATATATATATATATATTAAGAATTTCACAATCGTCATTGCACTTAAAACAAAGAAATAAAATACTTAAAGAATATTAAAATCAGTATAAAAGCTATATGCCAACGGCCTAGCCGTGTTGAAACACCGGATCCCATGAGAACTCGGCAGTTAAGCAACATTGGGCGCAGTCAGAACTTGGATGGTATGCCGGTTCTAGGCACTGCGCGCTGTTGGCCAACATAAGGAGGAGCGGAAAGGCCCTGGCCACCCTACCGCAAGTAAACTCCGGCTGGGGGTAGCCTCTTCGGAGGCTCGGACCTGCCTTCGGGCAGAATACCAATTATTTTTTTATTTAAAAGCTATATACAATCCATTTGTCTATGACGTGAAACCATCGTCGCGTTGAAAATCATCTGTTCCACACGGTAGATCGTAACACAAAAGGCCCCTGACAGACAATATTCTTGCGTGAAAGCTTAAACAAATTCTCTATGTGACTGTAACTTACCCCATTATATAGACGTCGTATGTGTGAACAGCGCTTTGAATATTCGGGTAGATCACGTAGGTGGTTATTAATTGGTTAAAAAACTTGTGTATTTGTAGTTATTGTCCTGTTAGAGCAAGAAAATTTGATAACATTAAGAACTGAAGAGTAAAACAATACGAACTCAATATTTGCGGAAAACGAGTTATTAACATACCGTAGTTTGAAGAAAATGTTTGTCACACCGTACGTTGAGTATGGAAACATCAAATGTT